>OZ024842.1:1408479-2008479 GCA_964017145.1 Agrocybe praecox | reverse complement strand
CTCACCTCAGGTCCAGATTGATTTCTTCAGTCGGCGATGTCTCTTCAAGCTGAATAACACTGGGGCCGACAACGAGGAAATCTTCGTTGCAGTCCATGATCAGAATCAGACCAGCTAAAAGAGCGCCTTTGGGTACAGTGGAATGAGAAAGAGCAAACAAAAACTGCGGGTCGGGTGGTAATATCAACCTCGTGGATGTGAATCAAAACGAGAAGTGGAACTAGTTAATATGACGGAGGAATGCCACACAATTAACATGCCCCTCTTTTTATAATGGTGCCTCCGACGGGATTCTCCAGGCTTTTTATGTTCTTTCAATTACTCGCTGGCCACCTGCTCGACAAATTACAGTCACTTTAGCGCCATTGTTCTTCGGAACCAAAAGGAGTAATATATATCTAATTTTAGATGCATACGGTCACTGAAAACGTAAGAGAGGGTGACAAGACGAGTTTTTATTCGATGCTATCTTGATCACTATCTGCATGCGCACAAAGCATGGCAAAGACAGTGCCCTCGGTGCTCACCGTGCAAAGAAAACGAGGACAACTGTTATAATTACGCGTCCTTATCGATGTACTATTTTAAGTGCACAGCCGAAACGCATGCAATGACCGCTGTCGATCGACACCTAGCCAGAGCCTTAGACATAGACGATGGTCAGAAACCCAACAGCTCGTTCAAGCCCATATATGTGTACTATTATATATGAGTTTCGACCCCCCCCCCCAATTACCTTTACAAACCTCTATACCGACGCTCCGTGTTCTTGGAATTGGCAAAACCGTCCCACGTAAATCCAAACTTATAAGATAAACGCCTTGAAGGCAGAGCATTCTACAAAAAGATTGACGCTAGACAATATGGTTAATGGTATGTTGCAGAATTCGATGTTTTTATTTTATTCCTAGCCTATCGAGAAACATTCATATCCCCTCTCGAAGCAGTGGATACATTTATTGACGGTCCTCTTGAAGTGGGCGCTACAAGCAAGACACGAACGTCAAGACCTTTACCATATGCTGTGTGCAAAGGCTGTAACGGATTAGTACAAAACGACGCTTTCGAACACCCCAACAAGATTATTTGGCACCTAGACTGTTATGATAGAAACGGCAGGTCTCAGGAAGTAGACGTAAGAATCGTCGATATATCCTGGAACGATAGAGAAAGCGAAGTGAAGATCCGCAGATGAATTCATGTATATTTTCTGTAGTACATTTGATCAACCCGAGATACTCGATAAGCAAGCTCTAAGTGACGATCAAGATGCACCACAAACCATTTCTGTTTCTGTTTCAACTTCCTAGAAATCACCGAGTGTCAACACACATAGAGCAGATATAAATTCGGCTGTTATATCTGAGGAAAGTAGTTCAAAGGTGGTTGGACTGCTAAGGGATGTGACGATACCGAACTTTGAAGCTTGAAGCTGGACGACATGGATGACGTGCATGAATAAGGACACTGTTACTGGGCTTTTTTTTCGCATATTCTAGATCGCGTCGAACTTTAATATGTATTAACTTGAAAATGAGTGTAAAACAAGTATGAAATTATCAAGGCAGGTACATTACTGCACAGGTTTGTTGCCCAACGTTGGTATCAGCCTCGACGTGTCATGATTGACGTCTGGCGAGATCCAACTTCAGTGGGTCTTTGCTAGAGAGTAGTTAAGTTGGCTCAGTGTTGCTCCGTAGGAACCTTCTCTCGAGTTGCGGGGCAGAAGCGGAGCGAACTAGACGTCCCATGGGGTCATTCTGCGCTTTCCAACTGTCTTACGTCCATGGGACGTTTGACCCTGCTAGCTCGTTCAAGGCAGCGGATGGCACTTTGCACATCGCAGTTGCGTTGTTAGTACGCTTGCAAACGCGCCCGGACATTTAAACCTTGCATACGTCACGTGTTATTCGCACGGTTCGTGTCGCGCCACTAATTAGACGGAGCCAAGCCACTAAAGGAAGCTCGGCAGCAATGAGGCTTATTACATAACAATCACCGGTATGTATAAGGAATGAAATAGTAAGACAAAACTCTTTGTTCGATTTCGTGCATCAACATTCTTATTATTTTTCTAACCTTTTTATTCACAGCTTTTCCTCCTTGTATTTAACCCTCGTGTGAGATACCGTTAACGTCAGTTTATTACATCTTGCTTTCGTACAGGGTAAACGGCTTATCGTAAATTTTCATCTGGACTGACTAAAAACTTTTTAGTTTCGTAAACATGGCGGATTCTTTTGTCAACCGCCTGCAACCTGATAAACCCACTACAACAGTCCCAGTAATGCCACCCCCACAAAGTGTTTCTGATGTCAGGTTCAACACAATTGGCCATGCAACGCTCCTGCAGCGTATCTCAGCTCCGACTTCTGACACCCAGATGCTCGATGATTCGAGTGTAGTTTCTCGCTCTCCATCTCCTGATCTCGAAAACGAGCTACTTCCTTCTTCTCCAGAATATAGAGGAGCATCGCGACCTTCTTTACAGGCTCGAATGACCTTAGATTCCCCCTCAAACAACGGGAGTCACTCGCAATCCTTGGAGGCTGATGGCGACCAATCAATGCCACAGTCCCGGAATGCACAGCATACAACAACAGAAAAGTTGTCTCCACTTGATGGTCAAATAAACATTCCTCAAAGGATCGTTTCTAAGCCCCCTGACTCTGGGTTCGTTGACGACAAATTTTCGACTTCAATTGCTCCTTCCATTTCTAGGGCCCGAATCTCTCCTGCTGCCTCTTGTTCCTCTAATAATCCCACCACGAAGAAAAGACAGACTGACAATGTACCGGTCAAAAGACTGCCCAGTGATATCGTAAACGCAGGCGACAATGCTACGACCGATGTACTGAAAGAAATTCAAGTCCGTCTCGTATCCGTGGTCGAGAATCTGAATCCGCTCGACACGGACAATGCTTTGGCTCTCGTTCGATCCGTTCAGGATAAATGCTCCGAGGTCCATTCATCGGCTCGCGATGCCCATCTGCATGCCGAGTCTGCGTTGCAGTCCGCCCAGAAATCGATGGATGCTGCGCGCCACTGTATTGAGATGGCCACCTCCCTTCAAACTTATACAGACGATGTTATCACCGCTATCGACAAGCTTTCACAGACATCTCTTTCCCATCACGACAACTGGAACGACACCTTAAATGCTCTGAAGCAAGATTTGCATAGTTTATCTCAGTGGGCTCAACAAAGGGAAGCTGAGGATGCCAGACTCCAATCAGTCGTCGAAGAGAAGGCCGCGTTACAGGCAGCTCATGCCAAGAAAGCTCAACATAAGGATACGAATTCCAATGCGAACAAGTCTTCAAACACCATTGACATAGCAGTGCCGCAAAACAATATGGATGGAGCAAACTCTTCCCAACTCATGGATATAGATGAGGATGAAACCACCTCCGAGTGGAATAAATTTCGCGAGCAGAACGAAACAGAAAGGAAAGCCATCGAGGAAAAACTCCAACGCCACAGACAAGAAGAGGCCATCGTGGAACAGAGGCGGGCCCAAGCATTAGCTGAAGCCGAGGCACAGAACGCCGAGCTAATTCGAAGGCAAGCTGAGCGCTCAGAATTCGAGAGACAATTACAACACCAGCAAATGCGCGAGGCAGAATTAGCCGAGAAAATGAGATTTAAGCAAGAGGAGGCCCAGAGAAAAGCCAACGAAGAGAGAATTCAAAAGGCCAAAGTCAAAGATCAAGCGAATCGACTCCAGGCCGAGAAGGAGAGACAAGTACGCTTGAAGATTGAACGGGAGAAAGCACAGGCCTTGGAAAAGCGTCGATTGGAAGAAGAACGCATGAAGCGACTCAAGGAAGAGCAGGAAGTAAAGCGACTTCAAATTGCCGAAACCAAGAAACAATCGGCCGCTGAAACGGCGAAAGAAATCAACGCCAATCGCCAATCACGAAAATCCCTCGATCTCAATACCAGTACTGGGAGTGTTCCTTTTGTCACTACATCCACCTCTCCAGTTGACCGTACAAAGGATCCGGTCGCAATGTCAAAGCCAAACAAGACGGGCCCGCTTGTCCAGAACCAGAATCTGCAAGATATGATCGACACAAATGCTCCTCCATCTTCAAGTTCCAAAGCTGGCAAGCACACTTCTGTGAAACTTCCTACAAGCCAGCAGCTGATTCCTGCAATGGGCTCTACTCAACAAGGTAAACCCATGGACGCGTCCAGCTTGCCATATAAACCGGAATGCTCTGTGACGTCGTCCAACCATTCAGTCGATGCTAATTCTCCCGGCACTATAAAACATAGCCAGCTACCCGCTTTACCTACGCCTACACTTATTGGCAAGGACAAAAATCAGGCTCTCGTGCAATATGCTAAAAAGTCAAGCCTCCCTCCTAGTATCCAACAACCAAGAAGCGTTATGCTACCTCCTAGACCGGAAACCAATCCGTCCGGGCATATATTGGTCTTCAGTCGAGGTAGGGATATCAGCCATATTCCAATCGTTCCTCAATCCCAGATTCCTCCAATTTCGCCTGAAGCTCAGAGGGCGAATTTACGTAATCTTATGCCCAACATCCTTCAACCCAAGCAGAATTTAGCTGAAGGGAAGCCCATCGCCAAAGGAGAAAGACTATCCAATGGACCCGTCTCGTCGAAGCTTATACCGGTTTCTACTTCGGTCGATTTACCAAAGAAACCAAAAGTTGAACCTGTCGACGACATCCCTCCCTTATCCATGTCATCTCCAGATTCACGTATCGCAAGACGCGATGAGGTTCAAAGGTCTCACACACCATTCTACGAAGGGCCGAAGGAACAAGGGAATAATACGTCGTCGGGACATGCATTCCAAGGCAGGTCTCCCAACCCAACAGCTCTCGCACAACCTCCGCCCGCGGCAAGGGCGAACGCAAACGGTGCCCAGAGTGGGCAACAGAAATCCAACGGAATGTCGGGGCACCGCGATGCTCAATCCGCCCCGACGAGATCTCTCTCTACTCGTCCTGCAGTACCAGTAACTACACCTCCTAAAATGCTCACCAGCAGTATGCCAGACCTTTCGAAAACGCCTCGAGGCGATTACTTCAATGAGTTTGATGGCATGGGAAATGATCCTTCTATGTCGAACGGATGGAATCAATTGGACGAAGATGATGAAGATATCTATGTACGACAACCTGAAGAAGGGATTTCTGCGCCAATGCTACGTCCTTCTACTCCGTCGCCGCCGCCGCCGCCGCCGCCGCCACGTCCCAGCACCTTCAGTCGTAACCCTGCCACTTCACGACGTGGGCGCGGTCGCAGAGTTGATCATTATTCGCCCCCTCGTCGATCTCCACCTCCTTTACCTTACAACAGATATTCAGCAGAACCCCAAGACCGCGAACGGCGGTCATCGAATTCACGAGGTTCAGGAAGTGTTAATAACTCTAGAGGTGTATCTCCGGATACACGTCCTCCTTATAGTGTTCGTCATGGCCCGCGTCGTTCTATGTCCCCGGCCCCAAATCCAATGATTGGGAGAAAACGCACGCACGATGATCAGGACGCAGGCCCTCCGTACAGACGACCGAGATTAGCCGGTCAAGAAAGCGCTCATCGTGACAACATCGGCGCTCGCCCTCTACCTGCGTCTTCTAGTAACCGCTTTGAAGAAGATTGGAGCCATGCTGCAGAATACGGACGATCTCCTTCCCCTAATCCTCATTCGCGCGGCCCCCCTTTGCAGGCCAGAATAAACGATCGGGTTAATGGTCCCCCACCGGTTCAAGGACTATCCCATCTTGGTAGAAAACCGTATAATCACAATAGACATAATGGCAGTGACGAGTCCGGAGCACCACACCTTTTGAACCGCCTTAGTGATGGTAACTCCCAACACTATTCAGCTGCAAATAGTAGAGGTCCTCCCCGTCCTCGCAACCCCAAATCCCTTTCACGACCACCTCATCAGCCGCCGCAAGAGCATCGTCCTAGTAAAGCCCCCTTAATTGATCGTCTTCAAATACAAAGATGAAAGAGCTAATGCGTGCGTTAACTTTGTCTTCCTCTCCCTCACCTCCGTTCATCTGTGGCGCCCAGTGTTTTAATTCCATCCCAATAAAGTGTAATCCAGCCGTCGAGTGCATAATTGAAGTGTACACTTATTCATTATTGTAAATGCTTATCGTATACTTTGACTGAACACATTGCATGTTATTTTCTTCACAAACCTCCGATCTCCATACTATATATAACTCCAGTTTGTACGAATCTCAAACCCTAGTTTCCACCGCAAATTGATAATTCTCGCATTTCCTGAAGAATTCCTTCCACCTAAAACACAATAAACGCTACCGCAATTAAATAGGTGGATAATGGAAGTACCTGTGCATCCAGTTGCCCAGCAGCATAGTCGTCTCTTACATTATCAGCAAAGTATCTACCGCACATTAAGCAGGCCAATAAAATAACGACAAAAAACTTTGCTTACCGTTGGACACCGCTCAGCTTCTCGTACCCTTCTTCCGCAAACTTTGCTTGCATGCGAATCATGGCCTCAAAACTGGGATCAAAGTATGGTACACGCAAATCCAGAAGTTGTGGCAGTTCTGCGATGAGTTGATCATTCAACATGTCAAATAGCTCTTTGGCTTCGTCGTGTTCTTGTTGTGCCTGACACGATGATTTAACATCAGGAAAGCAGGCAAAGGAGGGCACACACCCTTGGCAACTTTGTGGGATCTTCACTAGGCTTGTCTATGATTTTCCGTAGCTTGCTTCTTGCGGAGTCGTAATCCAGAAGCTGTAGATGCTTAGTCTATTTGCCGGGCGGTCCAATCCATCCGTATCATTACCTTTTTGTTGCGCTTGGATACGTGTTCATTCACAACTGGGAAATAAGCGCACATCTTTCCAAGCGGTTCAGAAATCGTAGTTCGGTAAGGAACATCCTGAGCGAAGTCCGGTCAGCCTAGATCAGAGAAGGGAAAGAGAAGGGCGTACTAGTTCCCGTGTGAATGTGGTGTCCAAGTCATCCACGGATCGTTTGTAGGCATGGCCTGCCATAGCTCCCTCAGACGTGCGATCAGCAGCGCCATAGAATGTCTCCAGTGTTTCTGCTATGCGGCTCTGTGCAGCGGTCATGGCTGGGACAGCCTGAGCACCGAGGAAGATCCAAGAAACATAGAATAGGGCCGACCTTTCATCGCGTCCCAGTACGCTTTGCTGTCCTTCTGCAAGGCCTGGCATTCTTTCTCGTATCTGGGGATCCGATCGGTATGCTGGTCAAGTTTATAGTCGATGTGCAACGTACATGCGATATTTGGCTTCTTCATCAGCGAATTCTCTGTCGACCGTTCTTTCGATTTGCCCCGTTTTTTGGAGTAGCTAGAAATAAGTGATGTCTAGGGAATATATCAGGGGTGGGCGGGATTCAACTCACAGTCGTTCCAGCCCTGTTTACGGACTTCTTGAAACTAAGCAAGGCATTGAGGACGTTATGTTATATGAGGAAATTCTTAAGACATACCCTGCCCAACTCATTGTGTCGCCTAATTGACTCGAATTTACGCTTAAGACTCAGGGTGGCTATAAGTTGACCGCAACTGTTAACTTAGGGTTGCTTCAATGAGTCCACAAGCGGGGTATTAGTCAGCATCATCTTCATGACAATTCACGTGGGGCGCTCTTCACCTTCAACTGTTTCCCCAGTGCCCACTTCCTGTTCGAACTTCGCCAATTCACACAATAAAATGGTTGTCGTATATGTCAAGACCCCCCTAATTTCCGGGTCTTCTTAAAAGTACACAAGTGGATGCTGAAATTTTTAAAGTCTAACCGTGACGCCGCTAGAAAGAATCATGACGATCTCGGGCTTCAATCGAGACTTCTATGCTCCAAAATACAGACAACGTCTTTCCGTGAAGATGATCTTGTCCTTTCACCTTGAATGCGTTTTTCTTCATTCCTCTGCAACATTCGAAGGATTGGTCTCAATTCATCACTACCATCTTATCTAAAGCTTTCCCCGATGAACGACCTCGTCTCACATGTAGACCAGACTAATCGATGTCTCCGCCGAAGCACTCGTTTACTTACTGTGGCAACCCAACATGTAACCGTTCCAAGTTTGTCTTCTGAACCAGACACAGAATCTATGGGTTTGAAGAAACGGAAGCGCAGAGTTTCTGTTGGAAGCGGAACAGATGAAGATTCTCCAAGGAAAATCAAAGTGGAAGTGCCCTCAACCATAAAATCGCGTCCGGCCAACAACAAGAAAGCAATTTCGGCTCGTAAAGAGACCGTAGACGACCTTGAATTCAATGAACCGCAGACGTCTCCTACGCGAAAGAAAAAGAGGGAGCCTAAACCAGAGCCCGTCTATGTTATTCCAGATGTTACAGTGAAAGAAACCTCATTTAAAGGACGGCTAGGTGAGCTTCCTGCTTCTTTGCTTACAGATTTTGTTGAGTTCGGATGTCTTCAGGTTATGCGTGTCTCAATACTATTCTAAGAAATAAGAAACCAGCCGCAGAAACAGTATTCTGCTCACGGACGTGTCGGTCAGTGGATCGTTCTGTATGGTATCAACTCTTGTTGCTGAAAATCCTGCTTTCAGCCTGGATTCTCTTAGAAAAAATGGCATGGATTGGGTGAAAGAATTGGGCCGCAAAAATGTTCAGGATCTGGCCACTATCATACAGTGGAACGAAGAAAATGTGGGAGTGTACAAACCCTTTATGCTGCTCGCAGGCTCTGACTGACGCATATTAGAATATCCGTTTCTTCAGATTATCATCAGAAATGTTCCCTTTTGCATCGCATGCTCAATACGGGTATTCATTGGATTATTGTGCAGACGAACTAGCCAAAGCCGGTTCTCTTGCTCTAAAGTATGGGCATAGGTTGACCACACATCCAGGTCAATTTACACAGCTTGGCAGTCCAAAACCGGCCGTCGTTGAAGCCGCAATACGCGACCTGGCATATCACAGCCAAATGTTGGAGCTTTTGGGTACAGGGCCTGACAGCGTTATGATAATTCACGTAAGCGCCATACATACCGCATATTTGATGATGAATCTCATAAGATAAATAGGGTGGAGGTGTATACGGCGATAAAGCTTCCACCTTAGAGCGTCTGAAGGATAATTTACAGAAACTTCCCAAGAACATTCGAGACCGTTTAGTTTTGGAGAATGATGAAATATGCTACAATGCGGAAGATCTCTTACCTATCTGTGAAGAACTGGATATACCCTTGGTATTTGGTGAGTATAGTATGTGCCCTTTCTGACAATGTGAGCTCATACGAAAACAGATTACCACCATGATCGAATATTTCCATCTTCAATACGACCGAAAGTAATCATTCAACGTGCACTGGCTATTTGGAAGCGCCGGGGAATTAAACCCAAGCAACATCTGAGCGAAGAACGTCCTGGCGCAACGACTGTCATGGAGAGACGAGCACACGCTGATAGATGTGAGAATCTACCGGAGGATTTACCAGATGACATGGGTAAGTAATGATAAATGACGAACAGAGGCGACTCTAATCCTACAATTCTCTCTAGATCTTATGATAGAAGTGAGTATTGATTTCGTTTTTTTGTTTTGTTTGTCCAACTATACCAATGCGTGGACTAGGCTAAAGACAAGGAGCAAGCCGTCCTTTACTTGCATCGAATGTACAATCTGCAGCCAGTCATTCATGGTAAGTATAAAATCGTCTTTGCCTCTGATTTTTCCGTACTATAAATTTAATCGAATTCGTAGAATCCCTCCGACCGGCTACGGCAAACCCTTCCAAGCAAACTGCCGGGCGTAAATCTACGAAACGTGCTCGTGCCACGCTCGCCAAAGAAGCCACGTTAGAAAATGACAAGGTGGATGAAGATGCGGATCAAACCAGTTACGACAGCGAAGAGGACGAAGTTCTTGTGGATGAAAAAGCTAGTGAAAAGGTTGCTCAAAATGCATGAATCGTGAGGGGAGTCAATTTACTGTTGAAAGGTACAACTAACGGTTGTAAATCGTTTACGTATAAGTGTTTCTTTGATTACAATTGTCAAGTTAAAAAGGTGTAAATAAATGCTTCAAAACATGTGTTCGTTCCAGAGACGCAGGCTTCATGCATCAAAAAGTAAAAAGAAGAAAACGTTATACATGGAGTGTTGGAGAAAGTCGAAGTATGGACGTGACAGAATGTTCGCTGACAGTATGATAATAAAAAACATAACAAAAATGCCAACATGAAGAGCTGCGTGAATTGTGGAAAGGGTGCGTATGTGTATGCTACATAGACTTAGATTTAGATACAAAAAATATGTGTGGATATCAGAAAGCAATCACAACAGAAGCGATATAGGGAAGGAATCAAGCTCTGAAATGTATGGAGGTACACTGATTTAGAAATTCAGATTGGGGTTGAAACTAGTAACAGCCAAACACCCAAGCCACGCCATTTCAAGCACTGCGCGTCCAAGAGGAGTTAAACCTGCTTGAATTTCAGCGGAAGAGCTATCGTCGTCTTCGTGAGGTTCTAATGGTCGTGGATTTAACATTGGCCGCGTCAACCCAATTTTGTCGAAACCTTCGGGCCAAAATTCAATACCCATATTACGAGAATGGCAGGTAGCGAGAACGATGTCTTCTGTTCGCTGGCATTTATCGGGAAGATTTTCGTATGCGTCTTTCAGTGGACCTGAGACGGCCAAACCAACGTCAGGGATACGAACGCCAGAGCCTTGCAGGTCGCGATGAGAAAACACGCGTGCGCTGGCGTGAAAGTTGTGGAGCAGAACGTTTTTATCGGCGTCGGTTGAAGAAGCAGGGGAATCTTGAGAACCTTTCTTCTTCTTCTCTGATGGCTTCGTTTTGCTACTTTCCTCTTGGAGGATATTAGGAGGAGCAGGGTATGTTTTGAAGTATAAGAGAAGGTATTGACGAGAGTTTATGTGATTCGTTTGTGGAGTATATGGATACTTCCTAGCAGAAACGGAATCTGTCTCCCCTGGCCAAAGTGGAAGCAACATGTAGAGCGCGTCATCTGGGACGTCCTCAAAGATGTCGATCTCGGTTGCATCTGTCGAACGCTTTGTCGGTTTCTTTGAAGGTGGTTGGTCCCGCCTACGCTTAGGCTGTCCGCCACGACTAGAAGATGGTCTCATCTCACCCGTTGTAGGTAAGAGTCCCACGTCTTGGAATGATGTGTTAAGATCGTCTACGATGTATTTGCGAGTTTCAGAATTATGACGCGGGT
Organism: Agrocybe praecox; assembly: GCA_964017145.1. Taxonomy (NCBI): domain Eukaryota; kingdom Fungi; phylum Basidiomycota; class Agaricomycetes; order Agaricales; family Agrocybaceae; genus Agrocybe; species Agrocybe praecox. The sequence goes on along the minus strand of OZ024842.1, from coordinate 1,997,255 downwards.
GGGTTGTTGGCCACGGAGGGTTGTACGCTCTCTCCATGTAAGGATTCGCGCGATGACTGCTACGATCTCCAGTTATGGATTTTGCGAATCCGAACAAACCACGGGATGTACTCTCCTGATGAGCACTATCAAAAGCTTCAGGAGGAAGGGCAGCGTAGGCTTCACGATGAGAAGTACGCATCGAAATTCTAGGACGCTCGTCGGAACTATCATACTCTTCATCGCCATCATCCTCCATCCCCAACACACGGGGAGCACGAGAATGAGCTCGATGCTGAACCACCGAGGTACGAGAGTCCGGTGCGCGTGCCGTACGATCAGATGAGGTTGTTTCGTGACTGAAAATCGACTGATCTACGGAGCCAACAGAACTGCCACCAGCAGAGCTACCAGAGCCCGCATAGCTCGGGTCTGGGGTGGTAACTGCAGTTATACTGTTAGTTAGAGTGCCGCTATCGCCGCTCGACATGGCAACACTTCCAATACTGCTATCTTCAGAACTTTCCACTGCTGAAGCACCGTTTGGGAGATTTTCCTTTTCCTTTCCCTTCTCTTTTTCCTTTGACCTGGACGGTTTGGAATCCAATTTACTATTTGAGCGCTTGCTAGATGATTCGGCGGCCTTCCCTTTATCGCTTTTATCACCGTGCTCTTTCTTGTCTTTCCTATCTTTATCTCTATGCTTTGCCCGCCTTTCACGTTCTGCTCTGCGCGACCTTTCAGCGTCCTTCGAGCTGCCATGGTCACCATCGTTTAGTAAACCATGCTCTTCAAGTTTCCGGGTCGTATTTGTGCTTGTATAAGCTTTCTGTACTTTGCGGGTTCCTAGGAGAATCATATTGCCCTTCTTCCTACCGTCCATGGACTCTTTTGAAGATACTCCTGCAGAAGTAGTTTGGCGTGACGGGCCTGCGGTCGATGGGGGAGGTTTAACTCGATAATGACGACCGATAGAAAACGCTGCAGCTTTAGAATGCTTATGAATAGTTACTGAGGGACCATCAGCTGTTTCGCGATTGGTGGCGTTCGTGAATTTAGGATTGCGAATGTATGCAATGTTCAGGCGCTGCTGTGGTGGCTTGCCTGGTTCAAGAGCTAGTATAGATTATAAGCAACTTAAACAGATAACCAGCAACAGAATACTCACAAGCGGCATTTTTCCTTGAGACCCTGAAACGTCCAACAAACGCATTTTGCCAGAACTCTTCCGAATCGAGTCCCATTCCCCTCCATTGCTCTTTGTGTGTCTTTTCTTTAGACTTGCCCTTGCCATCGATTTTGTCAGAGTTGGACGAGAGTCCCATCAACGAGTTCTGTTCAATGCTACTACTAGGCCTATTGTTGAAGATAGTTGATATACTGGGCCTTCCTTTTTCTTTATCCGGACCACCAGGACGTCTGCTATAAGGATCTTCCGTCGTTTTTTCTTTCTCCAAGATGAACTTCCACATCTGCAATCGTTCGTGAGACTTCGAATTAGACCAAATGCCATTGATATTTCTATGCATGATGTCAATCTGGCTCGAAACAGTACTCTGCCGCCGTGTACTCGCGATACTATTTTTACGCCCGGCGTAAAAGGATGGGCGATGCCCATTAAGTCGACCGTTTTCGCCGACAATGTCCGCCATCTCAGACGGGTCAAATCCAACGACACCATTGACTTTGTACTCTTGCAGCCAACTTGAATCAAAGCCGGCTGTTGCGGAAGGATCAGGTGCAGAAGCTACAGCAGTCGTAGAAGAATTGACAGTAACGATAGGAGGTAAATCTTTGTCACGTTGCATCTGTATCGAACGCTTTCGGATATCTCTCCAGTCACCTTCGCTCTCTGGAACAGACGTCGGAGCACCAGGATCGTCAGAGCGGTGAGATGAAGAACTCTGTTCGAAGGAAAAGGAATGAAGGTTCTCTAAACTTCGGCTTGGTCGCCTAGCGCTTATTACTGAGTATTCATAATCTCTTGCAAGATTTGAATTATATGGTGTCGCGCCAGGTATAGGAACGGCGAGGCTGCCCCTTCTGCCATTATGATCTGCAGAGACGCTTTCCCTGCTAGGATTGCCGTAATCGAAGAACGTCCCAGCCTCACTGGCACGTTCGTGCACAACGGACTCTACTTCTATGTCGTTGTCATATTCCTCTGCGTATCCGTCAGATTCGTCCTCGGAAAGGTACATGGATTCACCGTCTGGATGCGTGTCTTGGTGTTGAGAAGGCCGGGTTTCTACTGGTTCGGGAGGAAGGGGATGTCTGCCTATTCCATCCTCATCCTCGTCAGATGTTAAATCGTGGGCTGAAGTTTGTGGCGTAGTGCTAGAACGTCCACTAACGCGAGAGGTGGCCCGTGAATTGGTTGCACTTGGCCTCGAGAACGAGGAAACAGAAGCTGACGCGGACGAATCGCCAAACGTTCGGGTGGATGCTGCGTCTGAGTCTCTTGTAAAATCACTGGCACGCAAAGAGAAGGGCGGTTGGGACGTGTGTAAATGTTGAGGGTGATTCGTGTGCGGGTGCTGGCTGTCCACCACAGAGGGCCGAGGGGTAGTGTCCGGAGCGAAAGACTGTTCCTCCGAATCCGCGTCGTCGCGGGATCGAGATAGTGGATCAATGGAGATGTGAAGTGACGATGAAGACGATAAATGAGCTGCGCCAAATGAATAAGATTGAAGGTCGTTGTGGATATACATGTCTGAAGAGGTGGTCTTGCCTGTGCGCGGAGGACTTCGAGGCTGTGGATTCATACCGTGAGAGACAGAGAAGTCCGACGATGAGGAAGAGGATCTATACAAATAAGAGACGGTGGGTTATAAAGTAGGGAAAACGAGATGAGACTAACTGTGAAAAATGGTCGTCGCCATTACGATGACTGATTTTTGCACCCTTCAAACGTTTTGGCTGCAGTTTTTCGGGTGAAGAGCTGGCAGACGAGGAGGAGGATGCATGATTCTCGAAGGAAGAAAGAGGAGGTAGAGGAGGACGAGAGACGTTGGTTGCCGGGGGTTGTCTTGAGGAAGGAAGAGACGAGGTATCAGTCGTCTTTGAAGCTGAGTTTTTGGCGTTAGATGACTTTGATGAGAACCCTTTAAAGAATAGCATAAGATGAGTATAGGTAGAAAGAAAGAGGAAAGGTAGAGAAAGCGATAAAACGGTGAGAATGGGCGGGCTGTGTCTGTCCAGAGTCTTCTTTGCGACAAGCCTGTCCAACTGGAGAACAAAGAAGGAACCAATCACATACACACGTGGCATTATACCCACGTGGTTTTAACCATGTGGCTACGGCTATCTTCTCTCTCTCGAGCCCTTCTCCAGACACCTTTCCATTGCGCACAGTTCCATCATCCCGCCGGCTTTGTGTACATGGCTTTTTCTCCGTTTTAACCTCGGCTTCTCTGTCATAGTCTAGTCCTGGCAGATGTCAAACACTATTAAGTCTAGAAAAAAAAACTAGTCGACTCGACAGTCGCAAATCTCATTTCGGAGGCTGTATGCAGAAACGATAAGTCCACGCGTAGCAAATCTTACAAAGTCCGCGAACAACCTTGGCTGTGTCGGTAAGTTTAAGTGTGGGAGGACATTCTTTCACATATATCAATTACATACGAAAAAAAAAGAATTTTGAACGGGGGCGCCTAATAATACTACCTCTCATCTTATATCGCAGGGATGAAAAACGCGAGGCCAGAAATGAACGTTAGAGCAGCACTTATATTAACACAATAGGTGAGACCTATCGCGTCTCTCCGACTTGTCAAAATGTAGACATGATAGAACCTCATTTCAAATTTCAAGGCGCCTATCTACGGTACCACAACCTCGAATTTCAACTTTTCCACCAGCATCGGCCCGTGTTTTACCCCTTCACGCGTCAAGTAAACGATGTGTGCGTGCTGTTGCAATGAGTAGAGTAGACAACGTGGAGCATCGTATCGATTGCAACCTGTGCATTGCAACGTGCTACATTTTGTCTCAGCGGGTCAATTTCCCATCGTGAGATATTCGTGCGTGTCGGGGAGATGGGGCTCCATGTTAACGAAAGTCCTGAAAGCCCCAATAATTCGACTTATCTCCGCATCTGTCTCAAAATGTGAAAGTTCGCTGTTTCTGCAGGTCAGGATGATGGAAACACTTTCGCAAACTTGTAGCAGTCTAATAAATTTATTTCCGGTTCCAGAATTACACTATAGTTTGGCCTGTGGAGTGCCAACCACACTCTCGATATCCCTGTACCTATAGTATAACTGCAGGGATTCCGGGTTTGCGACGGTCCCGCTTGGCTGAAGGTTCGAACCTGAAACAATCTGCTTGACTGCAATTTCTATTTTTTTGCCGTTAACGGTGTACTGTGTGAAAGACAGGTTGCCTTAGCCGACCAAACTGAATATACGAGAGAGAAAACCTACCGGTATTTCCGCCACTTCAAAAATATATGCAGGAACGTGGCGAGCACTCAGTCCCTTCCTGATCGCCGCCTTGATTTCGTTCACAAGTTGAGGAGTGAATTTGAAACCTGAACGCATTTTCAGGAAAAGAAGAACCCGTTCATCTTTGTCGTGTTGACGGCGTTGACCTATGCACAGGGAATCATCCACGGCGTTTGAGAATTGCTCCATGACAGTGTAAATTTCGCCCGATCCAAAGCGGACGCCACTCGGATTGAGGACCCCATCGCTGTAGGGTAAGGTATGGGATGCGTAAGCTTTCGACCGTTACTAAATGTGAGGTGAATGGAAAATTAGTTTTACCTGCGGCCGAGTATCATGATTCCCTTTGTGACGGGATTGACAATCATGAAATCGCCCTGTCTCCAAATGCCTGAGGGTTTAAAGTAATTACTATGGCAAACCACACAAGAATACCATGGAATTGCATCCACAAACCTGGATACGTGTTGAAGTAAGCCTCTCTTAACTTTTGTCCGGACTCATCCCCCCAGAATGCAATCGGCAATGAGGGGTGTGGACGGGTGCAAACAAGTTCGCCAGGTTGACCCGTGTGCTCAATATTTTTGCCAAATGGGTCGAAAACCTCGACTTTCATCCCGAGGTCTTTAACCTGGATCTCTGGACGAGAGGTTCAATTTAAGCGGTATGCAGACCAGCATTAGCTCACCTCCGCTGTGTACAGGTAAGCATGGAACACCGGTTACAACTGCACATAACATAAGAAAACGATCTCAGCACCGGCGCAGAAAGTCTGAGGAAAACATATCCACGCACATGCCGAGCATATATCCGTCCCACCACTGACAGATGAGAGTTGAATATGTTTTCCAAATGCTTCCTGAGTCCATTCAAACATAGGTGGGGTAAAAATGGCCCCAGTGACTTTCATGACACGCATTGCTTCGAATGAACCAATTTCCTCTGGGAAATTTTCAGCATTCGGAAATAACAGAAGGCACATTGAAATTTTACGTACGTGGTTTAATACCCCGACCCTGGACTTCTGCAAGAAAACGTGGGCTTGTGCCTAAGGTCGTAACACTTTCCCAGCAACAATTGAGGGGTCAGTTCACATGTCTACTTTGGACTGCGACTCACCCCTGTTCACTTATGAATCTTAGGTATGTCTTCAAATCAGGATGGAAGGGCGAGCCGTCGTATAAGATAAGCCTAGCACCACAAGCGAGGCCTGTCAGCATGAAGGTCCACATCATCCACCCAGTCTGTAAGCAGAGTGATCCCGAGTCAGTATTCGTTGTCAAATAAGTTACCTGAAAGAGACAAACCGTAGTGTACTGGAAGTATGTATCTTCTGTCGTCATGTTGTATCCTAATTTAACATCCTTTTTTGTGTTAACCAGGACACCCTTTGAAATATTGTGAGTAGAATCCTATCACAGCCTTCGAGGTACTTACTCCGGCCGAATGTACGATACACTTGGGCTTTCCAGAGGTTCCTGAGCTGTATAAGATATACAAAGGCTGATTGGCTGGCAATTGTTCAAAAACGAGTGGCCGGTTATCGGCGGTGTTCAAAAATTGGGATAAAGTCATGCTAAAAATTTAAATTAGCGTGAAACATTATGAGTTCATAGAAAGAATGTACCCCTTCGACATTTCTGGAATAACGAGTTCTTTTCCCGAAATACGACTTGGAAGCAAGATAGCACGCTCTAATCCTTGAGTAGACAAATTTTTGATGACCTCAGAGACCTTTGAGATATGGTCGATGATCTTGCCAGCATAAAGAGTCTCCGTTTCAGCGAATACAAACTTGGGTTGTATTTGACGGTATCTATCCAGGATACCCTAAATTGTGTATTAGTTTCCATCTCAATAAGCGCACACTGGAATCACACCTGAGTTCCCATGTCTGTTGCTGTACTGGAGAAAATGCCTCCTAGACTTGCTGTCGCAAGCGCTATAACAACGGCATTGGTAGAATTCGTCACAATAGCTACAAGTGCCCAGGCGGAATTTGATGAACGGGATGCAACAGACAATAATTATGGTGCGTACCAGCAACTCGGTCTCCGACTTTTAATCCGTTGATTCGTAGGGCCGCTGCCATTCTACGTACTCGTTCATTGAGATTTCTGAAAGTAACGTTGTCTAATTTTCCAGATTCTCCGGTTTCTGTCAGAGCAATGCCATCGTCTTTCCTATACAAAAGGTTTTCAGCGTAATTGAGCCTTGCCCCTGGGAACCAGTTTGGAATTTCAGGGTATTTTCCTGGTTCGATAATAAGGTCCTATGATGCCCAGTGTAATATGTTTTCAGCTATGATTTTTGGTCAGGAGAATTCTTATATGCACCTTCTGTGGAGGAACTGAAGATATTATTCCAAGAAAGTTCCACAAGTCGAGCCAAAATGTGTAATCCTCGACGGAATACTTATGTAGATCATGGTAGTTCTCTGTTGAGAGACGGAGACGACAGGATCAGTAATGTGGCCTCTCAGACCTAAGAATGCCACGCACTTAGGTTAAGTCCATGCTTCCGATTTATCTCTCGTCGTAAGGCTTCAACGGCAGAGTTCGCTGGGTGTGCGGGGGTCCAGAGGAGTTTCGACTGGGCAAAATAGGTATCCATTTAAGCTATATCAAAGCCACAGAAGAAAGGCAAGGTGGGAAAGTGAGCCCACAGTAATAAATGGTGGCAGGAAAGCGCATTATATTGGAGGACTCAAAACCGGTTACCGGCTGGATCATGGGGTACATAGATCGCTTCTAAATTAAGCTTACGCTTAGAGTACTTGAGTTGTTAATCATGGAATAAGAGAATCTAGAAAGCTGTAGGAAGTAAGCCTGAGGCCTCACTGATTCACAATCTTAGTGCCCACAAGATAGGGGCATTCTTCATGCGCTGCTACTAAATACATAAGTAATCCAAAGGAACTTTATGATTGTGCCGTTGCGTTTCTCGCACAATTACAAGACTCGCGGATGAAATACATAAGAATCGACTTTACTCACTCATTCCAAGGATTAACGTTCAACTTGCCAGTGCCTGGCCATGTCCGGCAATATCATGTATTAATGCCCAGTTGAAGCTCCTACATAACATGTCCTATTTTACCACTTAGGGCGACAATTACATCAGCGGTTGTTGTTGAAGGGGCATACTGATCTGAATGAAGTCGAAACTGGTTTCGGGTGAGAACAGGTGTGGAGAGTGAAGCCTTCATGTCTCAATGAGGTACGCGACGTGTGCAACTGAAAATGCGGACATGCAAGGTTGAGCACGAGAGAGACGTGTAAAGACGCGTTTTTGGTTGTGTTGGTCGGAGTGCAAGCTGCGCGGAGCTGCAGGGGAACCTGCGTTGGGAAACCACGTGGCAGAAAAGTTGGGACCCATCACAGCGTCAGCTCCTGCCGTGTTCAAACACATCCCCTGTCTTCTCTCCACCACTGCTTCATAGAGACACCCTTTCTTTATCTTTATCTTACTCGCCCACTCTCAGACTTAGATAACTTCAGATACGACTACGACAACGACTCTAACTTAATGGCCTCCTCTCAGCCAAATGGCGTACCGCCGACCAGCGTGGCTACCACCAATGGGCATGCTTCTTCCCAAACAGAGCGCATTCAGATTGTAGACGAGGAGAAGAGTTTTACGTCAGTAGAAATTGTTATAGAAATGTCGTGAGGCCGATGAACCACTAACACATTGACACAGACCCGACTTAGGAGCTCAAATCGAAAAATGGGGCCTACGGGACGCAGGTTTTGGATACAATATTGTTTCTGTTTTCGGGTCTCAATCTACGGGAAAGAGTGAGTAGAAGACATTGTAAACTTTGCTTTGTCTAATCGTTGCTGTTAGGTACGCTGCTGAACAGATTATTCGGAACGACATTCGACGTCATGGACGAAACCAAGCGTCAACAAACGACAAAAGGTGACTGAATTCATCTCAAAAGAGTTAACTGGACTAATACAATTCCAGGCATTTGGATGTGCCGCGGGAAGGATATGAATGTGATGGTTATGGACGTTGAAGGCACTGACGGACGCGAACGAGGAGAAGATCAGGTATGTTATTTAATCTATACCCAGTGTCTGACACGTCATTTAACAAATTCCACAGGACTTCGAGAGAAAATCTGCCTTATTCTCGCTTGCCTCGTCCGAGATTCTTATTGTCAACCTTTGGGAACATCAAGTTGGTCTCTATCAGGGTGCCAACATGGGTCTACTCAAGACAGTGTTCGAAGTCAACATCAATCTATTTGGCAAGAAAGCCACGGACGGGTATGATCTCAATCCTCTATAGCAATCTATCAAACTTCAACTGCATCTAGAACGAGCGGGCGAACCCTTCTTCTCTTCGTCATTCGTGACCATATTGGACAGACGCCCATGGCCAACCTGCAAGCAACACTCACAGCCGACCTCAATCGTATCTGGGAAAGCCTGAGCAAGCCTACAGAGCTCAAAGACACTCAACTATCGAACTACTTCGACCTCGCATTTACTGCACTACCCCATAAAATTCTTTCTGCGGACAAGTTTGAGTTGGAGGTCCAGAACTTGCGGAAACGCTTTGTAGACAAGACGAGCTCAGATTACTTGTTCAAGCCTGCTTATCATAAGCGCATTCCTGCGGATGGTGTTGCCTTCTACATGGAAGGTATATGGGTTCGTGAATTTTGATATTGTTTCGACGGGAATAAGCTCACTGGCTTGATATGTAGGAACAAGTCCAAACCAACAAGGACCTTGATTTGCCTACCCAACAAGAATTGCTCGCTCAATTCCGTTGTGATGAAATATCTGCCGTTGCTCTAACTGAATTCAACGAGCAGGCCAAGTCTCAAAAGCGACCAGTAGAAGCGGGCAAAGTTGTCGATGGCTTGGGTGCCATGATGAAGGATTGGAGAACGACTGCCCTCAGTAAATTTTAATGATTTCTCTACATTTTGTTTTTGTTTTAAAACAACTTCTCCAGCTCGGTACGATCGTGATGCATCAAGATATCACAAGGGTGTATATGGTCGCAAACGCGCAGACCTCGTTTCTGCCATAGATACCACCCTTTCTCCTCTTTACTTGGGGCAACTGAAGAACCTACACAAGTCATGTTTGGTCGCATTTAAAAAGGAGATGTTGGATGGCATGAAGGGCGAGGGATACAGCTTCGCGGATGTTGTTGTTAAGGCAAAAGAGAGGTGTGAGAACACATTTTCAACAGCAGCGAAGGAAACGACCATCGAAGACACTGACTGGAGCTGGGGAGAGGAACTGGTTTTGTTACAGGAAGAGGTCGGGGTCGTTGCTGATCAGTGTAGGAAGGACGAAACCAAGAAAATGGTCAACCAGATTGAGGTTTGTTTTCAGGTCAAAAACTGTTCTATATGCTGACTCAACGATATATGCAGTCCACAATCAAGAAGCAGCTGGCGGAGCCTGTTGAATTGCATCTGAATCGTCCATCAGCACAGATGTGGGATAACATTTTACAGGTCTTCCGTGATGTGCTTGGAAAAGCCGAGTCCTCGTACCTCTCAAAAGCCGCTAGTAAGCATATCAAACTACTTTGGAAGTACTTAGTATTGATCTAACAATTATGTTAGGCTTTAATTGCACGGACGAAGAGAATACCATTTCTTTGGCGACTTTGCGAAAGCGCTCCTGGCTCGCTCTGCGCGTCAAGATTGACGAACAAACTGCAGACCAAGCTTTCCTTAGCAAGCTACGAAATCACTTTGAGGAGAGATTCCGCTATGATGAGCAGGGTGTTCCTCGAGTGTGGAAACCCGAAGATGATATCGACGGTGCTTTCAAAAAAGCCAAAGATGCGGTAAATATATTTTAACTCTTGGTCTAGTCCAAGTTTTCCTCATGCACAACTCTAGACACTCGGACTGGTCCCTCTATATTCCAAGATATCCCCTCAAGACTCATCTTTGCAATTCGACCTACCTTCGGAGCAAACTGACAGTTTGTCTGAAGGAGACGATTTTGATTTCTCATCCACTTTGACTGTGTTCACCGAGACCAAGGCCTTGGATTTGACGAACAAGTTCCGCAAGGACGCAGATGCGTACTATGTCGAGGCCAAGCGAAGCACTGTTTCTAGCATCGCGCAAATTCCTTACTGGATGTACGGGGTGCTTGTCGTGCTCGGTTGGAATGAAGCGATGGCAGTGTTGTTTAACCCTCTATACTTCACCTTTTTGTTAATCGCGTTGGCGGCCACGTAAGTAGCACGCATCATTGGGTACTTGTTTATGTCTAACTTTTCGTAATTCCGCAGGTATCTTGTGATACAACTTGGGTTGGTCGGGCCACTCTTTCATGTTGCCAAAACCGTTGGAGGGGAGGTACGCATCACCGATTTCTATCATTAGCACGTGTTGTTGATTATTGTCTCTTTTCTTTTTGATTCTGTAGGTTCAGCGGCAAGCTGTCGCACGGCTAAGAGAACAGTTTGCGGAACCTGTTCTCGCACAGGCGCAGGCTGCTCCTTCACGCTCCAACACACTCTCTCGGTCTAACTCCTATGCCGAAGAGAGTGTTGACGAGGAAGTCCGCCAGGATCTGCGGTCTCGATCAGCATAAGTTTTCACGTTACGAACATTCACGCCTCTATACCAGAGCCACGAAAAATATGATATGTAAATCTTTTATACCTGTTTCTTTTTTTTTTATACATCTACGTACATTACACATCGGTATTCCATTTTGCATTTGTTACTTATATCATGGATGAGCGTGTGACTTGGGAGTAATTCACAATAAACTATTCGTTTGGTCCGCGAGACGGTTGAAAAGACGTTGTATTACTGTTGACATGGCGGTGTTGGGCGTTGTGGAAGACAAAGAAGTGGATGGATTTGAAAGTTATACGCCCGGGGGCGATACTAGGTAAAAATGGAGAGCGGAGCTCTTGTTCTTTTAGAAAGGCGGTCGTTGTTCAACATGAGGAAGTTGAAAGAAAGATTCTTCGGCGCTGCAGCAAGCCCCGTTCCGGTGATCAGAAGGGCGAACGTAAACTATTACGAACATTAGTTAAGGATAAGCGAGGACAGGCTTGCGGCAAGTGAAGCCGACCATTGTGACAGTATGTGACATAATTGTCACAATAAGCCATTGTCCTAATTCGCTAAACAAAGATTTGGTTGTATCCGGCGGTCATGGTCATTTCGAGAAGACAATACGAAGCGATGGGCACTGTTCTCAAAAGAACGACCTCCTTCTTTTTCTTCCTCCCTTTTCTTCTTTTATCCTTTCCCGCGTCTTCGCAGGTCGATCCACGTCGCGCTTCATGTCCTCCAACTGGAATCAGTTACCCCCTCCTACCTACGACGCTCACTCGACCACATCCTACATGACCACCACACTTACGCCCTACTTACAGCTTCCTCATCTACTGTCGTTGACATGGCTTGCCTATCCTATTCTTTCCCTTATCTTTGTCGCCTTCCGTCTCCAACTCTCTCTGGCTGATGCTCAGAACGCAATCGTTGGCGCAAAGGATGATCTCCTCACAAGTTGCAAGGCCGCAGAACAAGCCGCTACCTCTGCAGCAAGCATGCCGCGGTTTATGGCCCTCGCTACCAACAAGCAATATGCCGATGCGGTCAATGGCTCGTTGAATGCAGCTCGTGCCGCTCTCGTTCTTGCCTTGACTGTGATGGAAGTCATCATAAACTTCATTGTGGACCTTTATAGGTCAACATTCCTTTGCTTCTTGGAATTAGTTGTGCGGGGTGGACTTGCTATCATGATTGGTGCTGTTGATGAGGTTCGTATGATTCTAACATTACGTTGTTTGTTAAATTGACGATATATACTCGCAGATCAATCAAGTTCTTGGGACCGTCGCCAATGGACTGAGGACGAGCATCCAAAATGATATATCCTCTGCCAACAATGTCATCAAGGGTGCTATTGACGCAGTTAACAAAATCAACCCCTTCTCCGATATTACTGTTCCTACCATTGGTGTCCCTAATCTGGATGCTCTGCAAAATGTTTCCCTTCCGTCATCTTTTACTGATGCTTTGACCAAGCTTAATTCATCAATCCCCTCCGTTGCTGATATCAAAGACGCTATTGAAGACGTGTAAGTTCTAGTGTACCCATTTGCCTTGTATTGCAACTGATGTATCTTCAGGATTGACACCCCGTTCGAGCTCCTGAAAAAGGATATAAATGACACCTTTGCGAACATCACATTAGCACCAGAAGGTCTCCCTGTTCCAGAGCTTACGAGGCTCACCTTTTGTACCGATCTTGACACCTCGGTCATTGATGACATAGGACGCGACTTCATCAAGATTGCAAAGATTGGAGTGGTCATTATCATTCTCCTCGCCCTCGTCCTCATCGGTCTCAACTGCCTCTTAACCTGGTACAAATGGAGATGTATGAAGAAGCATCTTCAGTACACACGCGAGGCTTGGATGACTGATCCCACCATGGTGCACACCAAATCTAATTCCTCTGCGCCTCAGATCACCATGAGCGACCACAATCTCCTTATGCTTCATGCCAACTCTGAGCATCCTTTAATTACCAAGATTACCAACATAATGTCGGCTCGCTTTAAATTGACGCCTACTCAGCATACCCACACGCAATGGTTTTTCAACTACATCTTCCATGCACCAGCGCTGGCATGCTTCCTCATTGGGTTCTTTGGTCTTCTGTCCGTCCAAATCCAACTGATGGCTCTGGGTCCTCTTGTTGCCAAATATCAAGACCGGGCAGCTTCCACCACTGCGGATTATTCAGCGACCATTGCTACTGCAATCAATCAAAGCATGTATAATCAATCGAGCTTTTACGCCAATGAAGTTAACGGCCGTGTCGATGACATTCAATCTACGATAAACAACGGTCTCTTCGGGTGGGTCAACGGCACCACTACGACGCTGAATGACACGATCAATACGTTCTACGATGATATCCAGAATGCAGTTACAACCGTATTTGGAGGCACTATCCTCGAAGCTCCCGTCAGTGACTTCCTCAAGTGCTTCATTGGGGGCAAAGTTGATGCCATAGAAAGCGCCCTTACTTTTTTGCATGACAATCTTCATGTTGACATTCCTCGAGTCAACGAGACTGTTCTTATCTTGTCGCCCGACTCAGTTAACGAAGTCTCGCAGCCTATCGCCCAGGCTGCAATCGGAGGAGGTGATGGTGATAATGAGGGTCTCATTGGTCGTCTCGTCAATTCCTATGCTGCTTCTTTGAGAAAGGAACGCATAATGTTTGCTATTTTCATGGGTCTTTGGGGTTTCGTCATCCTCATGGGTATCTGTTTCCTTCTTTGGCACACCGTCGGCCGACCTTACCTTCAGCAAAGAGGTCGCAAAAAATGGCAGGCGGAGCAGCGTGATGGACTTGAATCCATCGGAGCTTACAATGTTGGTAGTGGTGGAAATGTCGGCAGAGCTAAGGACGAGAAGAAGGACTTCCACTCTTTCTCTCCTCTTCCATCTCCTAGAGCGAGCATTTTCAAACCTTTCTGGGCCTCCAGGTCGAATTCACCTACCAACCAGAATGATTCCAAATCGGCCGAATCTGAAGTTCAGAACAATGTTGAGAATTCGACCCACCCTGAGGTTCAAGAACCTGAAAAGAAAAGTGGCCCAGCCAAGCTTCTTGCCCTCGGGCGCAAGGCCCTTCGTCGAGGGGAGAGACTCAAGAAAGATGGTACTGAGGACGAGTTGTCTGTTCCTCTTTCTCCGAGTGAGCCCGTCAGTACAAACCACAGGGACACCGCTTGGTACAGCAAAATGGGAGGACTGCTGACCAGGAAGAACAAGGAGGCCGATGAACCTAACAGCGATTTTTGGGACCAGTATGCAACGACCACAAAGCCTGAGCAGACACGCCCCAAGCTACAAATCTATACACAACGAGCGATTGACAAGTACGGACCTCCTCCGAAGAAAGAGCTGCCGAAATCGCATTGGTCTATGTCGCCTGATCCAAGGCAAGCAGGTTGGACGAAGATTCTGTCGCCTGTCCAACCCAACATGCCTGTATCCGCGTTACAGGTCCAAGAATCGGAAGCGCCTTCCTACTATCCAACTCTCCAGGCTCCCATCAGGCCGAGAGAACAAGTTCACAGCATCCCGCTAGATGTGGGACCTGTGTATGAAGATTCTACAAGGCCTGCAGTTGCTACTGTATTACCCATTCCTCTGTATAATGGCTTTGATAGCCCAGAGTTCACGCGTCCGCGCCCTCCGCGCCATCCTCACATACAAGCAGAGATCGAACGCAAGCAACGCCAAAATTCTCCTCCTGCTATGTACCAGCCTCAGATCACTCTGTCTCCTCCTTCGCGTTCCGATTTCCATAAACGCGCATCCTCGATGGGGACGACCACGTCACAGTGGCGAGTCACTAACGCGATTCCAGGTGATTCCATCCATTCTTCAAGGACCTCGCTCGTGCCGATAGCCAATGAGAACGAGCCAGATCAACCCACTACCCCTATGACACGTCTCCTCACCACTACACACGCTCGTCAAAGTTCAAATGTTAACCCTTTTATCACTCCTTTCGATGATGAGCACAGAGTGACCATCGACCACGCCTCAGGTGCAGGTTCACGGCAAAGCGTACCCACGAATCCGTTCGTACACGCTTTATGAATTGTTTCCCTTAGATTTTTGACGACAAAACGACTATCCCTGCTCTAACCATGTTCTTTACGACATACCATATTCACTGCTCTGCTTTAGTAATTTCCTTCCACATTGTACTTTCATTCAACCAAACCTGCATTACCATTCCCCTTGTGCACTTCCCACTGTACACTTGTATCATTATTACTCATTTTCTTGTTTTTTTTTCATTGACAACCAACCATCTTCGTGCTCATCTGGACATCGAGGCGATCTGTAGCACTCCTTTGGCATTATTAATGTATGTACATACTAGATTTCTACAAATACAAGCGTGAAAAAAAAAAGTGGATAGATAATAGTTATAAGACTGTTTGCTCCCTTCCTCTGTGATATGTTACATAAATGCGAAAAATGACCGAATGAAAGTCTTCGATGAAATGAAAGGGCATTACATATGTAACTAAACTCTATCCAACGACAGATCCTCGAAATCAGAGGCAAATGATGCATCCTGCTTTTCATTCCAGCACCAGCGTTAGACCAACAAAAACGATTGATTATTTGGCAGTCTACTCACCCAGCTACAGTCATGGATAACAGAAATCAAGCTATCTTCCATAATCTCATAGGTGTCAAATGGAGGAATGAAGAGAATATGCTCCGGGGTATCGTCATACTTTATCGGCACAGTACGTTCTACATTCCCAAGGATGGTGACACGACGAATGTCACCGTCTGGCGCTTTCATCACCTTTATCTGATCTGTTGCCGGTACCCGTTTGAGGCCAGTCACGTAGTGAAACAGTGAATGTTGACGAGAGAGAGGCCAGGAGTTCACTATCTTCCAAAACCATTGAAGATGAATGTCAGATTCCTTAGAATTACTGTCATCGTTGTCGTCGTTCGCGGAGTTTGCAGAACATTGTTCCCTAAGGGGTGAACGGTAGTCAGCTAACGTGTTCCTCAAAGCCATTAGGACGAAAATACACACATGTCGAGTAAAGAGACACCCCCAATAAGCTTCTCTACTTCGGTCTGACTGTATCCAAAGAACACATCTCGCCGATGAATTAAATCCCGGAAACCATGCAAAAAAGCGTGTAGCTGCGGCGCTGCCTTGCCTACATGTTTTTGAACAACTATGGTGTCGATCAGCTCCTCCTCCTCCTCAACGTTGACAAACTCCAAGCCCTCTGTCACGTCCTCTTTAATTTCGATGGAGAAAGGTTTCTGTGTCCGTCTATTGAGAAGTCTAAATGTATTAAATGTGCGTTTCTCGTTGGGTTGTCTTTTGTTAATTAATAAAACGGAATACAATAAGCTTTTTGACTTCAAAACAATCAGGAAATGAATGACATACCGGATCACCTTCCCATCGGTGGATGATTTGAGTAGGGCTTCCCTCTCTGGTGGCGTTAGCTGAGTGCCAGCAGAGAGAATTATTGGGTATATAATCGGCACAAGGCTAGGATCTATCAGCAATCCGTGAAAAATGGACATGCCATAGATAAATCCAATGAACTTGAAGTACTCTAGACGTCTGGGTATCGTATTGGAATTTGAGTTGATTGATAAAGCATGCGTGGTGGGGTCCTTGACAAAGAATCCGAGCTCCGGATCCAGAAGCTTCTCCAACAAGATTTCGAGCCATTCTCTGATTTGCGGCGCTTAAGCAATGTAATATCCAATGCAAGAATCGAGGAGAGTCAGACGGACCTGATTGAATTCTTTTGCTTCGATATTCCCCCAGGTTGGAAAGATACTACAGGTCGGCGTTTGAGATCGGCCACTGTGGCTTCCTTATACCGAGAAATACTATCTTGCAGGATATGGCTTCTTCGAATGTTGATCAAGAAATGACCAGGTTTTATCTCCTGGCGCTGCATCCGATGCAGGTAAAGAAGTTTTCTTCGAAACAGAGAAAGCGAGTCCATTTCCTTCAGATACTCTGCCTTGCGCGGATCCTTCCAGGTCGTGGTTTTGGTATTATGATCCACAAAGTATGTGCTCTGGTTCCCTGGCAGTGTCCTTATTTCCCAACCTGGAGGAAGTGGGCCGAGTCCTTCATGATCTGCTACAACGTCCAAAGGCGGCGGCCGGATCCATGTCGTCGTATGATTGTTGTGGTTCAAATAGTATTTCCTGCCTTTAGCATCTAGGCGCCATTCCCATCCTGCAGGCAAAGGTGCATCTTCCGGGTACGCTTGTGTGCAAACTGGCCTCACCCAAGTAGAAGTACGCGTGTTGTGGTCCAAGTAGTATTTCCTGCCCTTGTGGTCATAGCCTGAATCCCAGCCAGACGGTAAAGGGCCCTCGTCGTCTCCAGCAGCTTGTGTCTTGGATGTCGAGACCTTGTCTGAAACGAAGAGCATAGTACAATGAAACCACTGTTATCGGCAACGTTCAACTTAATCAAACTCACCAGAAGGTGGCTTCAAGTGAGATGTACCCATAGGCTATGACAGAACTGAGAAAATAACAGAGATAAAGCGACTCTGCCGCACTTCAATAGTGTTCGACTACAGCAATAATCAACCTTGCCCCAAAGTTTTGAAGCCGAGATCCGTATCAACGTAATAGTTGTTGTTGTGAGTTTAGCCGTAGTAGATGGCAGTGAGTAATGAGGTGGTGTACTGCAGTGATAGTAGCAGTAATAGCGCAGGTGCTGTATCATCCATTAACGACTCAGGAGTTTGCCGTCAAGCCTTCCGATACCAGTATCCGTATTCCAAAAATAGGTGTGTTAAATATATTGGTGCTATATAACGTTCAACACTTTGATACAGAGAAAAACGAATGGCTTTGTAGTGTGGATACAATAGGGAGACAAAGAAAATATGGGCACAAGAGGCTAATTTATACAACAACTTCAAGCAAAGAGGCGATATCGTGGATGGGTGCGCTTCCACAAGGAACAGTAGAAGTTGGTTGGCCACATGCAGATGCGTCACTAACAGAGCTGGCGACGCCCAATTGGCGACTCTCGATTGCTGGGCCGACAGAAGGCTTGCCGTCGTTAAGATTCATAACTTGGGCAGTAGCTCGCCTAGAGTTATCATTTACGGCTGCGCTGGATCCAGACGTGACGCCGGTCGCTGCCTTGCCTAAAGTCTGGGCATTGTCATTCAGATCGCGTTGCCCGATAGGAAGAGCTCCAGAGGGTCCAGATGTGTCACTAACAGAGCTGTTGACGCCCAATTGACGACTCTCGATTACTTGGCCGACAGAATGCTTCTCGTCGTTAGGATTCATAACTTGGTGATCCTTCTTAGTCCCAGTTCCAAGGCCAGCTATGTCGCGTTGCCCGATAGAAAGGGCACTAGAAGGAAGAGCTCCAGATGTGTCATGAACAGAGCTGGCGGCGCCCAATTGGCGACTCTCGATTGCTTGGCCGACAGAAAGCTTGTCGTCGTGAAAATTCATAACTTGGTGATTCTTGTTAGTCCCAGTTACGAGGGCAATAGTATGAGCTATGCGGGCGAAAAAATAGCGTTTGGCGTTGTGCTCTCCATGGTAGTCAGAGCTCGTGAAGCTTTTGTCAAAGTCTGCATTGTGTATCTGGCGGGAGAGGATCCCGGCACCCGTAGATGACTGTGAGCCGACAATGGATATAGCGTGAACACCCAGGGCAGGGATGACAAAGTAGGCAAAGAAACGCATGTTTTTTGGAAAAGAGTGTTGGGTAGGATGTAGTTTAAAGTAAAGAGAGAAGAAGAGAGAAAGGCAGCTTTTATAAAGTCGGGAGGCTGACCACGAAGTCATCCACAAAAAGATGCGCGTGATGTTATCTGGACAAGCCGGCATGAGGCAGCACTCCGGGCCCCTTGTTCCTGGCCATAGGACACCTAAAAGACCACAGGCTTTTACCAAACTTCCAACATGTCCTCATCTTCGTCATATCCCTCCCCAGAGCCCCCCATAATCCTTCCCGAAGACTACCAGGAAAATGGGCGACCGACAAGCAGTGGGAGATCGTTCCTGAGCAGTGAGCCTGCTCGAGACAGTACGATCGAAGTACATACGCTGCAGCATGAGTATCAGCTACATGTAAAGCTGCCAGGCTTCAGCTGGGACGGGATAACATTGGCAACGAAACGGAAGCGAATCCTACATGTTGTCGCTGACAGATGGGACCACGGAGGGGGTGAGCGTCTGATCCATGTTTTAAGCTTTTGACTTTTCGATCCTTCTTCTTCTCTTTCGTTCTCTGAAGGAACCGCCCGTCGCTCATACACCATCACAGGGCATTTTGAACGTCGGGTCTCTTTCGGTTATGATGCTGATCTCACTCAAGTAAAGGCCGATTTCAGTAGCGATTTACTTCGTATAACTATTCCTCGCCGACAGTCCACAGTCACATCTTTCCAACCGACCCCAAGATATGCCCCCATGGGAAGGTCTTCCTGAAAATCCTTGCTGTCCAATTCACTTTGTATCACAGTACTCCCACCACACGATTTTTAAAATCACCCTCGTGAATGATGGTTTCGACGACCCGGTCTATAGCAGACGCTCAGGTCCAACGCAAGAACCCCACACATTCACAGCCTCCCCCATATGCCATCTACGATACCACAGTCCACTTCTCATCTATTATTGTATTCACCAACTTTTGTCACAGTAGAGCTCAACCCCATCGCATTCGTCGCGTCGTCTTCCACCGTTAAAACCTTACACCTCCCTTGATACATATTGCGCTTATCTACTATACCAATACTTATGATATCCCTCTTAGTTGAATGAGATTCGACTTCCACGGAACAGCTTTGATCGTCGAGAATTCGGTCCGATGATTATGCCAACACCAAAGCTTAAGTCTGTTCTTTCATTTCCACCTTGGCTTCTAACCCCTACTTTTGACCAACTCTTGCCCACGCCTTATTTTGACGTGATGTTCGACCTAACCCCAAGTAACATGCCGATGGAAATTGCTCTTTCCAGCAAACATTCGGGGCCGGTCTTATTCCCATTGATGTTCGACGCCGATGATAGGAAAGAGAAATATCTTTTTCTTATTTAAATTGAAAAATCAAAACGTGTCTCTTTGGTATCAAGTAGGTTTGGAAATCAATGGTTAGTTTGTTAATAACTTCTTTCTTAAGCTAGAGGAGCGGATGACTGTCTACTGTGAATGGGTTCTTACTGCGTTCCCTCGTCTGTCGCAGACGAAGACATAGAAGCCCATCGAAGTGGTACTATTTCAGTGTCGGCACACTGTATCTCGTTCTTTTCCAAAACAATGCTCCAAGACCACGGAACGGAGCTCAGAGAACTTCTGCTCGTTCAATATTGAACTAAATTATGCGACGTTGCCTCATTTTACCTACATCGAAAGGGCTACACTCAAATATAATCAAGTTTTGTTTCCCAGTCAATATCATTTTTTAACTGATGTTTTGTCATATGCCAGGTCTCTTTGAAACTATTATATGTTACCCACAAGGCACGCGCATATTTCTACCGTCTATCAGTGTTATGACACAAAGTCCAGAACAATCCCTTGTTTTTTTCGACTTCAATACAATCCTCCTTTGCCGCGAACGTCGCGGAGATGCTATCAAGTCAAGACCATGATAGATTTGATACTATTATGATTGCTAATCTCCCATTCGCCAATCACGACGGAACGTTTATACGCTCATCATGATCCCGAAACTTGTTTTAATCTCTCAACAGGCTGTCACTTTTGTGTGTGCCATGCTTTCGCTCAGGTACTCATGTCGTCCGGATGATCTTCTCTCTGGGACTCCGAGCTTTTTTTCCCTTATTGGGCAAAGTCTGGCTAGGGAGTCAGGGACGAGAGCGGTCACCTTTGACATCTTCGGCATTGAACATCTCCGACGCCTATAACTTATCTATGCACGCTTCACGCAAAAGTTGATTAATGTCGTGCCAGATGCTCAATAATTCTACAAGTGAGAAGTCTTAAAACTAGCGAGAAAATGCCACACAATATTCCACCTAGCCCCACAGTAGCACCCGGAACCAGAGCATACAAGCACGTGTAGATCAGTAAAAGGATGGGAACGCTGGGAAGTTAGCGCCTCGTACAAGCGCACGCTACATACTATCCCAAATCTAGAGGGAAAGCGCCGTTTATGACGCCTCGGCTGAGCGATCATAATGTCTTTAAACTTTCATTTCCTAGTCCAGGATCACGCTTTCGATTCCTTTGGCGCCAAATCCTTCTACATGGAAGCACGGAGGTCCGACGATAAGAGAAAGACCTCTAACTCTAAGGAGGTATGGTAAATTCATGCCTTTGCACGTTCTTTTATTTGCTCCTTGCTCCATTCGCTTATAGTCCAGAGGCGCCTCACGGCGAACCCTGGTTGGACAACGGCATTATTACTAGGAGTGCTGGACTAACCACAACTTCGCAAAAGCACACCATACGGCAGCCACCGATGTCTTTTTCGAATTCTCCGAGAAACAGGTTATTTAATAGATGCAGGTCGCGTATATTTATTAACCTGTTTTTTGAAGATACATGCTCGGGCTTTCCATATGTAGTCACTAGTATGGCCGACGCATGTATCTTCGAAAACATAGGTCAATATATACACGCGACTGGTATATATATTAGGCTGTATTTCCGATATACAGGTATCGGCGCCCGCCGAGTGGCCATCGACTCTCCTGGTCTTCCACGCCGCAAGAGCTGAATCACTCACTTACGTCTATCCATCTTCTTTCCATCTTTTCCATCTTTTAATGGAGTCTAGGAAGCGACGGGTCTTGGAGTATATCGCTGCGCTCTCGTGTCGCAAAATATAATCAAGCCCGCATATGATTTCTTCCTTGTGCCATTAAATGAATAAAACTCAATCAACACGACCCTCAGCATGACGATAGGAAGAAAATCCCATGAAAAAAACTCACGCTCTCAAGACATCAGTGGCTCCACGCAATTGGTTTCCTTAATTTCTGGAATCCCATCTCGACTCTGGAGTTTCATCACGGAATCAGTGGCACCGTTGGGAATCATTTTCCTATATCTCCTAGGTTCTCTCTCTCTCAACGCCGGCTTCCCTTGAACACGCCTCGCTGCGATTGGCTCAAGTGCAGACCACCCATCGAATATCATACTAGGTCATATCATCATCTGACCTCCCCCAGGCTGAAATTCCCCAACAAACAAAAAAAAAAAAAGAAACGAAACGACTCGATCGCGAAGAAACTCCCACTGGCAGCCATATATATATTCTTAACGTTAATGTCAATGTGTGTACTACTTACTTCCTATTCTAATCAGCACGATTCAATACTACACAGATATTGCATGCTAGCGGCCACGTCGACACTGCATTAAACATTCCGAAATAGCATAGCACTAATTCAACGCATCCGTCAAACTTGAGGCTCGCCTCGTTGCAGTCTTGTATCTGTGGGCGCGCAGAAAACACATCACCTTTCAGAATCCAGATAATGATCACCGATATTATGAATACGACCGAAGTCGAAAAACACTTCGATTCCCTCATGTTCGAAGACGTAAATCGGCCAGAGCATGCTTAGCTTCTACGGCGACATACCGTAGGCTCCATGTGTTCACCTAGTATCTTTCTGCAACGGATTAAGGAGTACATATGTATCTCAAGATTCTCTGTATTGCATTTGTACGTAACAGTATAATCCAATCAAAGTAATTCATCTATTTCTAGATAGCCACTCAGGGCTGAGAGAGAAGCGAACAAAGGCGATGGCTCATAAGTACATATGACTATGACGCTGAGTTTAAAAGGTTAAAAACTAAGACTAATGGGTCAAGAGACCGATTCGAGGAGACGGACAGACAGATATAGATAGAAAATCGACAATTTACAGTACAAACAGAGCAGCGGTGAAATATAATGGATGGTAGTACAGTGGGAGAGATTGAGCCGAAGCAGAGGTAAGCTAAAATAAAGAAAAGATGGATGTATGAATAATGCTACAGTACAGGAAACAGACAAGGAAGGATGAAATAAAAGGAACTATAGAGTAGAAAGAGGGATTGAATTGTACCGTCATCTTTGGTCGTACAACATTGACATGTAAGGCCGACGAATCAGGTATGGAAGAGAGAAAATGTATTGGTATTAAGCCAAAAAGACTGCATACCCTTTATCGATAACAAATACATAATGAAAAAAGGCAAAACAAGGAAAATATTAAAGATTTGTGCCTTCATAAAAACGGAAGCGGCAGCTACGTGTATAAGTAAAATAGGCAGATATATATATATCATATTGCGTATGTCCGTGCAATGCATGATTTGGCAAAAAAGGAAAGAAAAGCCTTTGACAAAGGAGTCGCAAAAGAAGACGGTATCCGAACGGCGATGATGGCCGAAAGTGCGAGTCCGAAAGCATTCCTGCGCGGGGAGAGAAGGAGCAGCATATAGAAGCCACTTTCCAAAGGTGCCATGGGTGGAGAAACTGTCAGTGAAGCGAAGTTGATGATGATGATGATGGTGATTCCTTGGGATGATGTATGCATGTTGGTATTGGTATTGATGATGTTAACAAGTCCATTGTAATGATGATTCGAGTTGGCTTCAAGAGTGAGTCGACGGTGAGATTGTATTTTTATTGTCGCTGTGTATGTCTGAAAACAAAAGCAAAAAAAGGGAAGAAAATAAGGTTAATTGAATAGACAGTTTGAGTTGGGCATTGGAAGATGGGCGGATTGGTTGAAAAAAGATGGATGCATAGGTAATAAACGTGCATTGGGTACCCATCCTCGTCGCCTATGTCGGAAAGCCAAAGCCATGAGTGTCGTGTCGTGAGTAAAATAGTTCGTTTGGATATAATGTAGTCCGTCTTGTCTTTGGGTTCAAAGCAAATACAAATACAATGAATAGGAAATAGGCAAAGATTTGCGATATAAAGCACGACACCAAAGGTGTGGATGGCCCTGATGACATGAGTAGACAATGGGGAGGATCCAGAGCCGTATGGCGAGTAACGTACTCCTAAAAGAGTGTCCTATGGTTATACAATTTTCTGGATAAAGGTGCTCCATGGGATATAAATATGAGGGTACAACCGGCGACTGGCTGACGGACGGGATGGATTCGAGTCAGGGTAAAACAAAACGGTGCAAGGTAAAACGAGTTCAACGCTAAATTGCTCCTTCGAAGTGTGAGTCGAACTTTTGGCTACTGCCATATGATGCCATGAAAGCACTTGTCTTGTCCATTCCTTGAAGGGCCAGACGGGCGAGCTCGAGGGACACAAAAGCGTCCGATTTAAGCGCGACCAATTGGTCCTGATCGAAAGTTATGCCAGGTAATCGGGGAGGCTCGTCTTGGAACAACGATGCGAAGCATGGTTCCATCAAATTCCGCCCGTACTTGCACCAAATCAGCGTCGTATCCGAAAGATATGCGCCGTTCAAAATGTCCTGATAATAGTTTTGTGAGACAAGGACAAGAAAAGGAAAAGGGAGGAAACTTACCACCATCGTCTTCCCAACTATCAGCAACCACATGCAATATCCGTCTCCTCTTGGTGGCTAATGTGATACCCTCTCTTGTGAAGCCTGGTAGACGCACGTGCAATTTGTACTCGTTGTGCGTAGTTTCAACTTCTATCCAACTATCGGCCGGAGGTGGAGCATGGCTTAAGAAAGGAACATATGGTGCCTGTGACCTTGAGGCAGGTTGCGTCATATCATCCGAAGGTTCTGGAGGTAAAACCACCGGGGGCTCCGGCGGAGGATACGCAGCAGCAGAAGAAGTTTGATTTTGTGAAGGAGTCATAAATCGCCTCATTGCTGTCCAAGAATCAGCCGGGTTGCGCTGGGGTCGAGGTGGAGGCGGTTGAGGGGCACGAAATGGTGATATAGGGCGCGGTGGCGGACGGTTTTCAACGCGGGGTTCTGAAGATACAATGGCATTTTCACGACTAGTTGTCGTAGGAGAGTTGGGAGTTGAACTGTATGTTGTTTTGCTAGTAGATAGAGTCTGCTGTAAGGCATCAAAGCTCGAATTGGTGGTCGCTACAGATTCTCTGCTTGATGAAGAAGAGCTTGACGACGATGACTCGGATGATAAACTTGGCTCACAAGGTGAGCAAGTACCGGGCCGATCTTCATCTTCTATACGAGTAGGCTCTGGACTTGACGACGGCAATTCGGGTGATGACGACGCTGGAAAATTAGCTAATGAGCGATTTAGGCCGGAAACTGAGGCAACCGCTTGAGACGGGGAGGTGGCGGCGTTGGCTCGTGGCAAAAAGCGAAAAGGGATTTGTGATGGCAATGGCAGACTTGCTGATGAATACCTGTCTGACCAAGCGGGAATTTCTGTGGTAGTATTCTGGAGCAGAAGATCTCGGTAGGCCTGTGACTCTAAGTCAGGTAATGAAAACGGACGCATGGGAAAGACAGCATTTGAAGAACTTGAGGACCCGTTGTCGTCTTCTAACCGCGACACCGACGGTCTACTCTCACATGGATGTTCGGGAGCATCCTCAAAGGCTGCTTTCATGGCTGAGCTCTGTCTCGTGAATGCATGTCGCGGACGCCTGCTGGAATCATCGTGATAAGAGGGGGTAGGAGACGTCGAAATTGTGGATTGGCGCTCTTTTTGTGTTGATGTAAACGAATCCTGGGGAGCGACAGCGTCCTGCGCGTTGTCTAGGGAAGCCTGGGAAGACGCCGTTGTGGAAAAGTAGAGTGAGGGGCCTTCTTGAGTTAGATTTGTAGGGGACGGAAGGGGAACTTCTCTGGGGGAGTTGAAAGATGCGTGTCGTTTAGAGTAGGAGGAATAACGGATGGCTGCTAGAGAAGGGGATCAGTATCGTATGGAAAGGACCAATTTAAAACGATCAATTTTCGGGAAATATCCGACCACAAAAAAAAAAAGACCGGAAAATATGAAGAAAATTTGAGAAAATAAAAATACTGACTTGAATTTGATTTTGAAGGGTCCTGCATTGCTTGAAGGTGGTTGTGGTGGAAGGAAGGAAGGAAGGAAGAAAGCGATGGTGGCCGAGCCGACAATCGCTCGGTTGACGGAAAAGGCAGGTATGATATCATTCTTCCGTCTTACGTCACTCCTTTACAACCACCCATAGTAATCGGTTTCTCATAATACTTCAGGTTATTACAGGGTTGTTATAACCAGCAGGGCTCCTGTATGTATGTCTTCCCATCAGTGCTCCACCTACCACGCTCCTTTCCAGAAAACTTCCAGCTATAAATTCCCACTACTGGAGACACTCCACAGCTTTGTGGATACCCATCCCGTAGTAAGGGTCTAGACTGGAGCTTGATAAGCCAAAAATAGCATTAAAAAAAACGAAGATCATTAGGTAATCGATCAGTAATCTACGTCATTACAACGCAGCGTTCAACAACCCCGGCGTGTTTGCTGCTGCGATTCCGTTGCTCCCCCTCCTCCGGTACCACCGCATCCTATCCTGCTGCATCATCCTAATTCCCCAGGCCGCATTACGAAGATGTTCTGCAGAGCGCTACAGCCCGCGTTGCACTTTCAACGGATGACAATCATGCCTTCCGTGATTCATGGTACTTGACATGATGATGGTATCTCAAAATGACAAGTAAGCGAGTACCCCACTCATGTTATTGGAGTGACTATATGGATAGTCTGCCACGCAATGCTGGGACAAAATGGAATAGCTTTTCTACTCCCCCTTTCCATTAGACATGGAAGAAAAGTGGCATTATCGGCAGAGAGAAACATGTTTTATTTTAGAAGTTACTCCGCTGCTTGAGTAAACGCCTTGTCTATCTGAGGTTCTTTTCCCGAAGGAAGACTCGACCTCGATACACGGTAGCAAACCCCCGACAGGTGGATACTTTTCTGCATAATCTTCTGCATATTCACTGTCACACGCACAGGGCAAACGCAAACGCTAAACGCTCCTAGTCACACGCTGCTAATATTATCGTAATGGTCGGACCGCGCAGCATGGGTGCAGGCACCCCAAAACCCAATACTGTTTCAAGTGCAAGTGCGCCTAATGCTACTAATAATTCAACTCCAGGCAAGCCCCATCATGACACACTCCACCCAAGCGGGACGGCAGCTGCACTGACTCCCGCACAGAGGTTGATAGAACGCTACGAGCGTATGAGCACTCCACCACCGCAATCTCCACAACACCATCAAACGCCACCGGCGCTCAAATCAACCTACAGGACGCAATATATTTACGATTACACCAAGTCCGAGCAACGCAATTATGCTGTGGCGAATGCCAGTTTACCCGCGAACTCGTTGGCGACCCCAGGCGATACCAATGGGAATTGGAGTAGGAGGCATGGTTCGAACCGCGGAGGGCACTCGCACGCAGCACCTGGCGGTGGTGGGAAAAAAGAACACTCTAAGGATAAAGATAAATCTCCCATTCGGCAAAGTCTCAAGAATCTATTTTCGGTTCTCAAGAAAGGCGCCGGTGGGTTGGGAAAGCGGAGGTCGACAGACGAACCCCAAAGTTACTTGCAACAGGCCCAGTTACGTCAGGATAAAAATGACGCAAGGCAGCATCCTTCGTCGACCGTGAAACTTGGCAGTATTGCTGCAGCAACAGTAGAGCCGTCGTCGTCTAACAAACTCAACGAGCAACCGAAGACCACTACCTCTATAAATACACATTCAAAGAAGAAAATGTCAGGTTCTCTGCTGTACCTAACCCGAGGGAGCCAGATCACCATTCCCGAAACTCTCGGTCCTCTAACATGGATAACATGCAGCGTGAAGCTAGATAAAAACAAACTGGTCGTATCCTCCTTCATGGGCGAGCTAGAACTTTACGTACATGAGATCGATCTGGCAAAATGCTCCGATGTTCACTCTTTGTCTTTGTCTCAGCTCAATGAGGAAGAAAACAGACTCTTGGGTGACGTTACGCAGGAAGGTGATAACATAAAAGTTTTCGAGATCATATTCGATGGAGCCTTGAAGAGGAAGACGGAGAAATTCGCGGCCAAGTCGGTTAAAGAAAGAGCGGGGTGGATAAGTGCAATTTGGTATGTTTGCCCCTCTCTTTATTGGACTCTTCGGTTTCTGTTATAGTGACTATATGCGTCTTTACAGGGATTCGATACTCCCGTATCAGTATTTTGACTCAAGAGCCGGATTGCCGCCAGAACAAGCTCAGAATGACGCCAGCCCTGACACGTTCAAATCACTTATAGAAGAAAAAACGGCTCTGGAAGGGAGAGTCAGTAACTCTGCCCTACAGGTACAGGCTGCGCAGTCTCAACTGCATACGCTATCTGTGGAAAGTCCTGTTCCGTTGCCTATACCAAAACTTAGCCCATTACTTGAGGACGAATACTTAGAAAGGTCTCTGCCTCCTCTGCCCGCGAATTCGCCATTAGCGCCCGTGCTTCCTCTCAATGTTCTTGACAAGGAGAATAAAAGCAAGAAACATCCGGATCTGCATATAGACCTCTCGGAATTCCAGGGACTTATCTCGCCTAGCATATACCCACCTACATCTGCAGGGCCTTCTCCAGGAGAACAATCGACGCGTGCTGGGACAATGTTGCCATCGCCCGGAATGAAGAAACTACCTCAGCTTGCGCGTCTAGATACGACTTTGACTACCCTGAGCACCAAAAGTAGTGGCAGTGAAAATAAGGTGGTCATCGCGCCTAGCATGTACCCTACATCAAACACTTCTTCTCGAGCTGCTTTAAGTTCATTGCCTTCGCCAACGGGGTGCTCTACACCTGGCTCCGCACGCTCGTCGGCTTCTAGTAGTCGTTCTATCACTAATTTGAGTCAGCTGTCTGTGGTCAGGCAGCGACTGGCACAGATTGAGCGGAATCATTCGCAGCTTTCAGCTGAGAGTGAGATCTCTCAACGGAGGAGTAGTAAGATGAGCGGAACATCTTCCCCACTGTCGACATCGTCTAGAGCGTCAACACCCGCCTCGGTCCCGGTATCCCCTGCCGGGTCGGGATGGTCAAAGGGAGAGGCTATTTTTCTTAATACGCGCAAGACAACGACGATGACGAGTCGTTCAAAGGGCGCTGTAAGTCCTGGCGAGGACAATGCGAGTGCAAGAAAAGAGCTGGGTGTTGGTCCCGTCTCAGATTCTAGGAAAACTGAATCGAAAGAGAAAGAACGCAGCGATGGTCACGAATTGGAAAATAATCCATCGCCTTCAACTTCATCCACTCCGGCTATCCGAAGCGAGAATTCGCGCTCCAGTGAGATTAGTACGAAAGCCGTAATCGTTGAATCGAAGAAACTACCTAACCTTCCTCCTGCGAGTCCTTTAACCTCTGCATCACCTCCTATTCAAAATCCTGGTTTTCCTGCAACACCAAAGCAAACCCTTTCAAAGGAAGACATACAGAGAATATCCAAAGATCTATCCAATATAAAAAATGTCATAGGCGGTGAAACTGGATACCCCACCATCCATCAGATGATGGTCGGCCTTGAGCATCGTATATCAGGGGACGAAAGACATCTAGTCAAGATCCAGGATACGCTGAAGGTGATTGGGAAGCGAGTTACGGATGCTATTGGAGTAGCTACAGCCGTAGCAGAGGATGCGAAATCCAAATCCAGTGACGCGGCGTCTCAAAGCTCTACTAAGGATCACATTGAAGGATCTTCGCTCCTTAAGGAGGACCGCCTCCCCGTGCTGAATGCGCTCAAGGAGGTACAGGAACTCCTGTCTCACGAGCTACCTGCACTTTCCGGCAAATTGCAAGAAATCAAAGAGGGCCAGGAGAAAGATAGGCAAGCGGTCCATGGAAGCGAAGGCGAAAGTCCATCAAATTCGACATGCGCATCTCCTGGGGACGCCCAAACTACGAAGGATATAGATCTTCAGCCGCTTCTTGAAAAGATAGAAGAAATTCGCATACTATGCGCAGCTGCTCCGCCCAAAACTTCCATGGCGGAGGATACGGGAAACGCAAAAGATGACAATGGTGTGTCCGAGGTGTGTCTACCTTGTCATATTGGTTTAGCTGGTATCGATATTTACTTCCCAGAGCATCACAAAGATCTTGACTCTGGTTCAAGAGGAAGGAAATAAGCAGACATTGTTGTCACAGCAGCAAGCGGACAGCGTACGCTATCTGAACGAGCTCAATACAGTAAGTTTATTTCCTTTTTTTGTCGGGATGATGGACAAATCTTATGATTTGATGCTTACCAGTGGTTGGAATCGTTCGTCAACAATGGGACGTCTCAGATTCAGGGAATGTCATCAAACATCGAGCTCCTATGTCGTGAGCTTGGTTGCAGGCCTGGACCTTCGGTATCGCGGGAAGGAAATCCTCAACCAAACTTGATGAATGACATACGCCAACTCGTAGCGGGTATGAAAGCGCGAGATCAAAATTTCACTGCTCTTCAGGCCGCAGTTCATAGTTTACTTGAGGTCTTGACTGCATCGCAGACGCAGCAGGGGACAGGTTTTTAGCCTTATTGCAGTCAAATTCAAGGACCGTTATTCATTTAATCCCATTATTAGACTCGCAAGCGATTGCCGGATTGATGGATCGACAGCGCCATGATCAGCAGGCAATGTTCAGGGCATTCACTAACGGTATATGCCCCCCCCTCTCTTTAACGTATTTGGCATTGATTACATCATGGTTCTCCAGAAATATCGGGTGAAATCAAAGGAGAAAGGCTTCGCTTTGTGGAAGCTATGAAAGAGGCTACTGCCATTAACGTGCAAAGTTAGTTCATGCTCGCCCCCTTTTTTGACAACGAAGTGCTTATAAGACCAACTCGACAGTACACGTTGAACAATTCAAGCAAGAGTTAAATCGCGAAGTGATGGCAATGACAGAAGAAGTAGGGCGTCTCCATCGAGAGAAACAACAAGTGGAGAACCAGATCTCCGATTTGTTTTCGTTTTACTCGAAACATAAACAGGGAGACTTGGTGGGTTTTTTCTTAATTACCGCGTGAAGTAGGCTGATTTATCCGATAGCCTCTACAGGCGTTGTCATCCAACGTCGGGGTTCCTGTACGATACTATCCTCAAGACAGGCCTCGAGCTGATATCCCGAGATCAAATCATCGACTCTTACCATATCCGAAGCCTCAATCTTGACTCTATAGGGTCCTTCGACATCGAATATATTATTATATGATAGTACATACCAATAAAAGAAAAATTTCAAGCATGGAGTTTAGCATTTATCTGGCGAGCAGTGGCCGCAATGCGAAAATTTGTCGGAACTACTGTGTGTCTGAAGAGAGGTTAGAAAACAAACAAGAAAAGAAAAGGATGGACGTGCTCGTAGTACTCCTGGACCGCGGAGCCGTCCATTACGAGAATGTCACCCTTGAAAGAATAGATGTCAAATTTATTCTAACAAAGTCCACGTGAACAAACTTACATGACGCAGTACGACGCTCAAGAGGATACCCTTTTTGTTTCCTTCAGGATCGAACTTAGGGTGCAAACGGAAATGCATTAACGCAGGCGACCCGAGAGATAAACCCGCCACGAGCGGACCTAATCCCACTTCGTTATCACTGTGAAACTGAGAGAGAGAAAACAATAATCAATACAGATCCTACGAATTGAGAATTCAAAAACATACAGCCATCTTTTGTCGTTCCATGTAAGCAGCACTTATTTTGATAAGATTTAGCCCCATTGTCCACAAGGAGGAATCCGAGAACAGCTAACTGACCTCAACACCTCGTTGAATTCTGCTTTTACTCCAATCGCCTCGTAAAGGCGCTTTTCCATTAGGGATCGTGCTTTGACGACAGCATCTGGGGCTGATTCAAAAGGTACTGTGTTTAAATCTCCCCCGACATACTGCAAGCAATATTAATTGTATTCCTGCACATTTGAAATGATGTACATACCTTGTAAGGTACTCCGGCTAATTGTAAATCAATGAATAAAAAACAGTTCTATGCAGCAATGACACTTACAATTTTGAGAGAAATAATTAGTCAGAAGTGAACCGCGACCTGGCCATTCGAAGTATCAGTATCAATAAAAGTTAGTGATGCGGGCAGGTGAAAGTACATTTATGCTGAGGGAAAAAATATGAGAATAATTTTCAGGTATTGAATTTGTGTGGCTCACAGCTCTCATTGGCCATCGACGAAATTTAAGAGTTCCCTCGCTAGCCTGTACTTGATAGTCTAAAAATATTTGATCAGCTTCCTTCCTTCCTTGAGAATTCCCTTGTTGGATGTGGTGTATCTTGGCGCTATAATGATAATTAGCCAACGCCTACTTGATATTCGAAGATTTCACTTTACTTGTTGTAAGGTAGTATGAAAGTTTGTATGAATCCTCTCCCAGCATCGTGTGCAAATGTAGTCTGCGGTAACACAATAATATCTATAAACACAACATGAGTACGATTCAGTAGATTGGGCACCAGGGTATCTTACCCGAGATAGAGTTAAGGGAATAATCTTTGAAGGACGCATGTATAGGTTGGTGGAGGAAATCCTTTGCATCTTTAGGAGGACACTTGATTGTTATCGAGTGCTAAAAGATGTTAATGACCCAATCATCGAGATAAAGGATGAAACCATACCCCACAGTGCATACATTCCCAGGTTTCCCATTTAAATCTGATACACATTAGTTTTCGTACCCCGCTGAGTTGGTTTTTATTACGTACCTGCATGAGAGGCGACCACAACTAGTACAGTGAAAGCCTCTGGTAAATGCATAGTTGGTGATATTGTCACCACATACGAAAGACAATGGGGAGTCTGGTATAATGGTTTCAAATTCATTAGTGTCAGGCTTCGACAACGGAAGTTCCAGGAAATTGGGATGATAATCCAACTGAATAGGCAAGAATTGACCATCTGCCCTTCGCCAAAAGCTGCGGCATTTGGGATTCAAGCAAACCCAGCTATCCATAAAAACTCGTATAAATCGCGTCGAACAAGAGTCGCATGTGAGGGACAGCTCTATTCTTTCTCTGCGTAGCTTTTAATATATAGTCTTGCATCATAGGACCCTTACTGACCTCAAAAAATATTCCGGATAAGAATTTGATGCATCTGGAGGACTTTTGATATACATGAGTTCGATTGGCAAGAAATAGACAAGAATTATAGGCACCTCTCCGACAAATGAGAAACAATGACTTCGTCAGTTTTGGCTTTTTTGCAGTATAAGTTTCTTCATAAATACCCAACATCCACGATCAACTTACCTGGGCTAAGATCACGAGCCTCAGCGAAGTCGCCTTTAGTATGTTTGAGTGCATGGTTTTCCACGGAAGGAGCTTCAGTCAGGGAATAATTCAGAAAAAAAGAACCAGCATTTTACACTAAGCTTTTACCTTTTTCTTCAAAATTCCACCATGGAGTTCCCTAGAAAATCAGTGTCAATATATACACTCTAAAACAAGGTATAAAAATCAAATACCTGATGGTCGCACCATCGGAACGCGAATTTATATCTGACGACGCGGCCTCGCTCGTTGTTTGCTGGTTGGTATTCCGCTATAAGAGATGTTATGAAAGAGAGGAAAATGTGATGTTGGAACTGGTACTCACCCCAAGCATACACAATCGTGTATAGTCCAAGCACGGCATAGGTAACCTTTTTGGACTTCAGATCATATGGAAAGAGGGCATATTTGTCGTCCGCGAGAAGAACGAGGGGCCGATTATGCACGTAGTTATCGTAGAGTGAGCGCACAGATTTATCTTGAGCCAATTGATCACTGGCTGCGTGGCAGGTGGTTTTTCCTTGTTTTGTATGAAGACTCTCCGCTTTTCCGCCGCTAGTAATCGGGAAAAAAAATTGAGCGAGCGAATGGCGGTATTACTGCTGCAGGAAGAACCTACCCATGCGAAATAATTAATCGCCCACCATGTTCGAACCTATCACGGCTGATGAAATACGTAAGATATCTGGGAGGTAATATGACGATGAAAACATACATACCCCGAAGGAAAGCCACCTAGAAGGTAGCCCTTAACAGCATTGTGAGCGTGATAAACGCCACCTTGATAACTACGAAACCAATAGAAAGATTCGCAAATCTCTTGACGGGACTAAAAGCCAGTCAATATTGGCATAACAATGTAATAGAGAAACACATACTTCAGCCCAAATTGGAGGCAATTCTGGCAGTGCCGGTTTCGGAAAGTAACAATGGTGTTCGATATCTGGAAGCTTGTCGAACGGCGCTTCAATGAAGACCTCCGTTTCTTCGGATTTCCTCGGATTGTTCGTGTCGTCTAATTCGAATTGTTCTTGCTTCAAAGGAATGAGCGAATCCAGAAGAGCTTCTTGGTCAGCTCCAGATTCTGTCTGGTATGAAGAAGATTTGTCTATGACGGGTCCTCTCATATCAATATCTATAGTCGAGCAAACTACTGTTTCCTCAGAGTTCGACGTTTGTATACCAGGCGGGATCAAGTTAATCTCCTCTGCTCGGCCTCTGGCACCATTTTCATTGGGTAAGATCAATGCGGAATCGGCGACGTCTGTATCCTTCTGCAGAAGTAGGTCTGTAGTTTCTTCCTTAATTTGGAGTGTGGTCTTTAGTCTATTGCTCGCCCGCCTCTGGACAGAAGCAACTTTTGTTCGCGGCCTTTTCGTGACTACTTTAAAGATCTCCTTGACGCCCATACTTTGGTCCAAGGTGGCTTTGCGTTTTCGTCCTGTCGATACTGATACGCCCTGATCATTACAATTATATGGATCCTTTACCGCTTGCTGGCTCGACTTGGTCACTACTGAAGATGAGTCGAGGGAGGTCTTTTCAACCGAGTTGCTTGAATGGTTTGCCGATATGGTATCATCTGGCACAGATTGATTCCCAAGAGCTTGCTGAGAACAAGTAAGTGGTTCTTCCTGTTGTATAGAACCCCGATTGTGGATTGACCTTTGCATTGCTTCTTCGCATTTCCCTATATCATTCACTGGTCCTGAAAGTAAGTCAGAATCTAGACGTCGTCTTTTTGAGCAGTCTCTTGACAATGGCCGTTGCCTCTTCATACATGGCAAAGCGTTCGTGGCATCCCTTTCGATAATCCCTCCCTGTAAGTGTGATTTTGACTGTGTTGACTCCATCTTTGACCGTGATTCCGTGGCATCAACAAGGGTTATGTTGCTTGAAAGACTGTCTTGCGAATTTGAGGCGGTGCTTGGAACGTCTCGTGTGATATCCATATTGTCCAAAGATGGCTGTTGGATAATAGGTGATGCCGAAGATGTACATTGTCCAGAATTACTATTTTCTATAGCTGGCTCGGGAACGGGTGGGTTCTTTTTGAAGCGAAGACCTTTGAGTATCTGCCGCTGTGTATTTTCTATGTTCACAGAATGGCAGTCTTGCGACCCTTGTAAGGGCTTCGTAGGTATTCCTGGCATGATTTTATCTGCGACAGAAGTAAAATCACTTTCACAATCAGGTAAATCTTGCTTTGCAGATCGACGTCTATGCACATCTGCATACCCGTCGCCGTTTTTCTTTAGAGTTAGAGATTTGTGATCTCTCTGATATCCAGCATATGTCGACTTTGTGTTGGATCTGTAGAGCATAGACGAGCCAGAGACAGCAGGAATAAGGTTGGACCGGTGTCTACCGGATTTGTGTCCTTTGGGACAAAAGTGAGAGGGAGCTTCCCTCTGATTAGGAGTGTCTACAGTCTTCAGTTTCTTCTTGATACTGATACGATCAGGTTGGATCGGCAGGCTAGATTTTCCCATGTTTAATGGGTCCGAGTGGGTTATGTTGATCGAATTCGTAAGACTTGCCGGTGTCGTGCCATTATCTGTGAGAGCGGGTCCAACAAAGTCATAACCTTGTGCTGTCAATAGCCGTTTAACCTGAGTAGTGGCGGCCGCTTCGTCACCATTGAAAAGATGCCAGTAAAATTCGACAAAGGCTTGAAATGTGCGCAATTCAATTTCACAACTCGAATTGCCGTATTTTTTTATTTTCGAATTATTTTGCCTCAATTTGCTTAAAGCAAGACATTTTTTATGCCAAATGTTGACCTGAAAATGAAGTATGCGCTTGAGCTTAACATATAAGAGCATGCCAAAGCGCTCACCACATTTTCCTCGCCAGAACTTTGGAGTTCTTTTGCCAGTGCATAGGATTCCTTGCTCGCTATGTGGTTCTTGCCTTTCGCGAAGGCGCTTAGGAAGGGCTCGTCTTCCAGAACATCCTTGTCATTCCAAGTCTTAGGAACGCGCATCGAACACCGTGACGACAAATCGTACTACTTGAAGTCAAATGGACAGAAATCACATTGAATCCTTTCTAAAAATAAGGAATGAATAAATAGGCCGGGGTATGAATGAATACTAACCTACATCAGGATGCCAAAGTCTTCTCCTCGACCTTTGCGATTATGTTGGACTATAACCTGTCGTAGAAAATATCTGGTTGACCTAAAATTTGAAATGCTTACAAGTTACAGTGTAGGGTAACATACCAGCATAGGTTACATCATCCCCTCTGACTTGGCAATTGCGGTCATCTGACCTAAGACCCTGAGGGTCGTATCATGAATCAGAATCTGAACGCAATTCACTCCTCCTTTTGCTTTTGCTTCTGCTCTGGCTCAAAGTATACCTACAAGTATTCTCCTTATTTACACATCAGAGTCAAACTTGCTGTAGCGACTCGAGTTGGAAGTGTTCAATAAGCCCCGCTCATTAGCATCACGAACGATGGATCACCGAATGGCCATATCTATGTTTCATTTCTAGGTCCCAGGTCTTCAGCACCCCCTCGAGACTACTTCTCACACAAATGTTAAGCCAGTAGGATATAGCACACGGCGCTCTAAGTGGCTTGTTTATGAAATAAGGTGACATGTAATCTATTATTTTGCGAGGGCGTTCTGGATAGATTCGTACACGTCCGCCTCGATGCGTGCTTCCAACTTGTCCGCCTCCGAGCCGTTTCCTGATGCGGTTTTGAGTGCTTCTTGCAGGTTAGAACGAACGGCCTGTCGAAGAAATTGATAAATGGTTCCAACAAGACGCCATTCTAAACATACCTCAGGTGAAAAGTCCGCAAGGGGGGCGCCCTCTACAACGTTAATTGTGAGTTTGTTGTTAGGGTGGACGGTGGCAAATCCACTTGAAACTACAGTGCATACGTGTATAAGTCGCAAACACAGGCCAGCCTACAGAGAACTCACCGAAAAATTTCTGGGTTCCACTCGACTCCATAATCTCAACAACACCGGGACGGAGAGATTCGATGGATGGCACATGGTTGGAGAGGATACCCATGTCACCAGAGGTAGCTGGGATGTTCACTTGCACGACATCTTGGGAGTTGAAGATGGTCTAGAATCGAGTTTAAACGCTGTCTTTGAATGAACATTTAAGAATGACCTCACCTTGTGAGGCAAGACGAGAGACAGCGTTAGCCTGTCGCTAACATCAGCATATCCACGTCGGGCGAGAGACAAGGAGGTGGCCCGGCGAGCAGCAGAGGAGAGGAGTCGTAGGGAGGACATTTTGGGCAGTGACAACTGGCCGTCGTGCGTTTACGGATTTCCTTCATCGGCAAATGCCGGAACTTGCCGTGAGATTACTCGTTCCAATTTTGGTAGTCTCTTTGGCGCACATCTAGTACTTACAACGACAACACCACCGGCCAGCCTCCAACATTGTTCTGCCTGGTCGTCGATCGCGACAATAATCATTTTAGTAAAGTATTTCCGTTAGAAATTCCGTCCACTGCCTCCGCCACCGATCTCAAGTATGGCCAGACAGGCCTCCACGCTTGACTACCTTCCCGCAGATCGACCCACATTCTGGAAAGTCGTGAAACTATTATCTATGGGTCCTACAAGAGCCGAAATAAAGGACTTTGACCGGAGATCAGCTTTCCCGGTCCTGATTCCGACGAAGCATTTGAAGAGAATGACGACGTTCAGCCTTTCGTGCCTAATGAGACTTTATCAAGCTATGGGTTGCATCTTTCTGAACCCAAGCGCTACTTGCATATTATCGCACAAGTGCCGCCTCAATCAATTGAGGATGATACTAATACTTCTCGTGGAAGCAAGCGGAAATTCTACGAACAGGAACAAGCTACAGCACGAAAACTACTCAAGTCGTTTGCTCAACATGCGCCATCATTACTCGCCAAACCCAAGCAGTTCCGCTCAACACCCGATAGCCTGGTCAAGTGCAGCCGTCCGTTTGAGTATGATACTCTTCCGATCAAGGAGGATTTGCAAATTTTAAGGATTACTGCACCCCAAGAACCGTCTGTGACCGCAATCCAACTTTCTAGAGGACCTCACAATTGCTGCCTGTACATGGTACGAGCGGGAAGGTGCTCATCTGGAGGCGATAAACGAAGTCATCTCCAACAAGACGAGTCAGGATTTTTTTTCGCCCGGGCACGTCAGTAGCACAGAGATCACAGACGGATATCCAAAATCGGTGATCATTCCAGCGCTTATCCGAGGACGCATAAACAACGAAGGATGTGCTTTGTTTGAGGACATGGCTACTATGCCAACTTTTTGGAGAAAAAACTTCACTTCGACAAGTACACACAATTTCCCAAAATTCTTATGACGGACATTGGCAATATCCATGTAAGCGATGATACTTTTATTTCTATTCTTTACATAGCTGATAAAGATGTCCCATAGATAGTTTGTTGATGGTTGTTAAATAAAAAGAAATAATTTATAAGCCAATTGACCCCCGATCCTTGTCTCCACCTTTGTAGTATTCAGGGAGCAATTCAGGAGCCTGTCGAACACCCCGTTCACTTTTTAAAAAAAGAAATTACATAAGCGCTAAAATTGGTAGAGGAATCCTGGACTTACATTTCATCGACAGCTTTGAGGAGATCGTAGTTGATCACCTGGGAGACTACAGAGTCTTTCTTATAATCTGGGTGTGAGGTGACGAATTGACGAATCCATGTAGCAGGTGTCAATAGTTGGCCTAACAAAGGTGATTAGTTATGATGCCCACGGGGAAATGAGATAAACTCACCGTTAGAACGGCGTCTGATAAGTTCCAAATATCTCTGGATTTTTTCCATATGCTCGGGTTCAATATCCAGAGTATCGAGGTACGCATCAACCAGAGGTAGAAGCCCAGGGAATTCGACACCCTACAGAACGACTATTTTGAAGCCTTGTTTTTACTCCTCTGCAAAAAAAAAAACACACCTTCCCATTCATGATTTCGTTCATCGACATTTCTTCATATTCTTCGCAGATCGGCACACGACTAGCAAAACCTTTCTCGGGGAGAGGCGGAGGAGGGAAGCAGTTTCGCAATTTTTTCTCTTTCTTCTTGGAAGATCCCTCAGGTGTGCTTGCACCGGAAGACGACCCTACACTGGAATTTGCACTTTTATTGGTATAAATATCTTTCCTGAAGAAAAACTTGTTTGAAACCGATGCATCTCGTTGCTGAGCCCTGGCCATGTTTTCGTCCACCTATTATCGTTTTGAAAAAATCGTCAATGAGGTAATAGAGCAATATCAAAGAGTGGTCACCTTTGAGATGGGAACGTAAAAATTAAGGTTGAAACTCAATATCGCCCTTGAGAGAAGGACGACGAATACAGCGAACGCAGCGTTCTCGAAGTCTGTCATTTGCACTTCC
The DNA here is from genome assembly GCA_964017145.1 of Agrocybe praecox. Classification (NCBI taxonomy): domain Eukaryota; kingdom Fungi; phylum Basidiomycota; class Agaricomycetes; order Agaricales; family Agrocybaceae; genus Agrocybe; species Agrocybe praecox. The sequence goes on along the minus strand of OZ024842.1, from coordinate 1,957,662 downwards.
ATGCTACGGAATTCTACTCTCCAACCGATATCTGAGTTGGGAGGAGGAGGTTTGAAGCGGAGAGTTTGCCAATTCGTAGATTGGATGTTCTAATAAGGATAAGCTCCAAGCCCAATGAAAAGTGCAATGTGAATCACCTCGAAATGATCACTGCTAGAGCTGTCGTCTTGATCTATAGTTTCGGAAAAGATCACCAATGGATCCCGGATAAAAAGGTGTGATATGTGCTTTGATAATAGGTCATCAATTCCTGGCTTTTTGTTAGTTCATATCACATGAGAGAACGGTTCCAGGACTTACCATGGTTTCGAAGACGGTCATAAATTGCTTCATCGTACGGAAGCGGGTTGTCATTGTATTCTGGGCGATTAATCCAGTCGTCTGAGATGTAGAGATCAACACTATCGTAACGAGATTTAGGAATCCGGAATTTGTTTTCTTTCAAGGGCTGATACGTTATTTAGTAAATCACGTATACGCAATATCGGGAATAATACCTTGAGACCTCTCTCTTCTTCGGTTCTATCATCCACGCTTCCAGCGATGACGTTCCACCGGCAGTCAACGTCCGCAAGATAACCACGCCAGATGGGGCTGGCGGCGGTCAATGCTAACTGAAAAATGGTCAATCGAGAAAAAAGTCAAACAAAGTAAAATAGTTACGAGGATGGGGCCGATGGGAATCAAGCCATCATACATACGCCTAGCGTCGGCGACATTGCAGGCCTGGAACGTAAGCTGCAGACAAGAGCAGCCCATCCCAAAGCCCATTGCATCCAGATAAATGTGGTCCGGCAAAGCGGCGCCAAGCTTCGCCTCTGATTATTAATTATAAGTTCCAAGAGTCTAGATAGATATTTGTTGCATTGAACTCACCTGGATCTTCAGGGTATATATTCCTATCCCATGGAATAGTGGGGTCAATGAAAGGACGAGGTGTATTCTCGTCAACGAAAATGGGTAAATTGATGGCAACTTTAGAACCCCTTCTTCTTCTAATATTAGCAGTAAGTGTTCTAAAAACAAGTTGTAAGGAATGGCTGATTAAGGTGAGATATAGAGCATTACAAAAATACTTACGGAAAGCGTGCATGTGGATTAGTTATCTCTTCAGGCAAGAATAGACTATGGCTTGAAACGGCGTCTGACGGAATGAAGTAAGGTTCCGTGAATTGACCTGGAACTCCTAGCCTTGGAAATGAGGTAAATGTGACCGGTATTTCGTTAGGATTCAAGTGTTTGCGAGCAAGATTCCGTCTAGATTAGGCTTATGAGAGCTGGTTGGGGTGGCAGAAAACCTGAATGACTCACCTGTACCGCATATTACTTTCCACAGATAGGAGATCGGGTATTGAGCCTGTGTATGGTGCACCTGGAGTTGATTCTAGCATGAATCGTCCGTATTCGGGATGGAATTTGGGGATGGAGATGCTGTAGGGGTTTCAGGAGAGGCTAAAATAGGTGTCAAGCAACTAGTCGTACTTGTCTGGACAATCGGCGCCTATGTCATCGACTATAGCATTCAATTTAGCCAAAATTTCTGTTTGGCGGAGAGATAACTTGGCGTTCTTCTCTTCATCGTCGAAAGAAACAACCATGTACTCGACCTCGTAAAAAGATAATCAGCTACGAAGATTTCTGGTAGATGCGTAGAGAGCATACCTCATCTCCCCAAAGCAGTTCATCACCATGCCTGTCCTTTAATCTATCCCATATGTGGAGGAACTGTGTAATCCCATGGGTCCTCACATGGTCGGCATACTTTTTTGCTTCGTCCCAGACAAGTGGTGTTCCAAGATAAAGGAGGCCCATGATATAGCGCGGTTGTTATGAAAGCCTTGTATCTGAGAGTGGCAGCGGAGAAAGAGAGTAAAAGGGGATTCTAGGATGGAATCGGTGTGATGTAAATGTGATGAAAGGTCTATTATGAGGGATCTCAGACTGGATTGCTAATAATCTTCAGATCGTCCATGCGGGACGAAGAGCCGGGCCGAATGTTCATCCCAAAAAAGTTGAGTGGTAATCTGAAAAATACAATTTGTTACTTCGCCCCTCGGACCTGGATTTCGGTCAATAATGGGAAGGACCAAGGACCGGGCACTCGACTAGTGTCACTGTGTCAGGATGAAGGTCGGCTGACAAAATGCAAGCGCTAAATCACGACATTTGCTTATGTAGCAATCCGACTATAATATATCTACTGATCACATCATCATAAGCTATCATCTGAGTAAGATAATTACTTTGGCCTGTTGTGTAAAAGAAAGGTTCCCTAACCTCTTTTGTTTTGAACGTCGCAGACAATTAATACTGCGAGCAATGGCTGTGGATTTGAATTTTGAATTTTCTTTTAGTAGACTACTCTGAGTCTGACTCCTGAGAGTCACAACCTTGAACGTATGGTGCTTCAACTTTTTCAAATCTGGTCCAACCGACTTGACAGTTCTACCGAGCTGAATGACTACCTTTTAACGCCACCAAATTACAATCAATTAGATAGGGCCCTGGATGTTGGTAGATCTATGGACATCACGAGTCTTCTTTTCTCAGCCGTTAGCACCATTCGTTGCCCATTTGAGGCAAATCTTCAGGGCCAAAAGAACATGTCGTAGAGATCGCGTCCATGCTTCTTCCTGATTGAATTGGAGCTTTACAGAGACTTCCCCAATCTTGTCTTTCGAGATTCTTCCAAGTATTGTCAAATATTGAATGAAACAGAACCTTACTGATACTCACTGGTGAGGAAAGTCGATACTAGGATCCTGTGACTTGATATGATCCATCAAGTGCTTGAGGCAGTCGAGGAACGCCACCATAGCAAGGTCGAACCGACGGTTGTGCAATAGTCGACCGAAATGGAGATCCCCTGAACCATATAACTCGTAGTTCGCTTTGTCGCCAGTTGTCCTCTCGATTCTTGAAAAGGAGCCCATTGGCACCAAACGATAGCTGAGAGCAAGTTAGTATCACATTAAATCCGCAGCATTGCAGAGCGCACTTTTCGAATGTGAAGTCCAACTTCCTAGCGATAGTATACAGGAGGAGAAGTGTTTGTCCCCATGCTGCATTGATTTCGGCCCATTCGACCGGCACTCCAGGAACTCGTCCAAGGCGCAGTCCATTGATCGTCCCGAACACTCCGTCATGACCTATGCAGAACGCGTCGTTATAAACGTTCGTTCGTTCAAGTTTATCCAATGTAGCAGCCCCCGCAGCATATGCTGCACGCAGACTAGCCAACTGAGACGTTTGTTGTTCAGCTCCCAGAAGATGTTCGTTGTGTGTTCGCCAAAAGCTACAACAGTCAATATACAGGAGTAGAAAGAGAGGTAAACCCACTCACTCAGCTTCTTCTTCCTCCAGCGCCTTCTCATTCAATTCTAACTGTTGCAATTCAAGGTCTAATTCCTCGCGCTCTCGCTCGGCCTCCTTGAGCTGCTCAATAAAAGAAGCTTCTTCTTGTTTGAGTTTATCAATTTTCCTTTCTGCTTCTTCTTTCGAGAGTCCATGAGACTCTTTCTCTTTCTCTTTTCGTACCTCTTTTTCGAAAGCTATGTAACCATCTCTTTCCTTCTTTGTTTCATCGAGCTTTTTCTGTAGATTGCTCAGAAGAATTTGAGTGCATTCCGCGCAGAGAGGATGGTCTATATCGGTCCCGGAGGATAGCAAGTTAAATAAACGAGCAGTAGAGCGAAGATGATGAGATAAAGGCGAGGGATTAACATGATCCTGCTCCACAGGACGTGAAGATGGCTCAGAAGCTTCTTTGATAGAAGTAGTGGCAGTAGTATGAGCCTTCGATCCATTGCGTTTCGTCCTAGCAGGAGAAGAGGTTGGTGATGGGATATTTCGGATGACGCTGTCTTGCAGAATGACAAAAGACTCATGTGGTAGTGGGCCAGTGCGCTGCGCTTGTTTACCTTGCGCACGAGGAGATAGGGGTGGAAGGCCGGACTTGGAAGAGTTCTTAGAATGCTGCCATATCGCCTTTGAGGCGGTCACTTGCTCCGATTTATTCCTGTCTGGATACTTGTATTGTGAAGCGAGGTCTGAAGTGGACGGCAAAGTTGCAACAATCATATCATAAGCAGAAGGCGCCAAATCCACGAGGGAGTTGTCTATCTATGGAGACTTTAGAGAGAACAAAGAATAAAATAAGAAGCGTGTACCTGGAGAGGCTCTTTACATTGCTGACAGACAAGTCCAAAGCTCATAGTAAAACGGTGTGATTACAGAAAAAGAATATCTGTAACGAGCCTCCATACATACCTTATGTAACCACCATCAATGATCTGATCATTATATAGCATCATCGGTATTCGTTGTGGTCGCAGTCACCAGCACCCTTGATGATAGTGACACCCAAGTGACACCTCCGAAAGTCTCGCTCTCCGACACATTGCAGCTCTGCTGTAGGCTCGTGACCAGCCGCAGAATGAGATATCGCGAAGCGATGGAGAATCTCGGCTGGTGGATCTGAGTTTAAAATGGGGGTCTACCGCTTATGATCGCCATCAGCTCATGTAATCATCTCCGTTTGGATAAAGGATATTTGGGGATACCTAAAGATAGTTTTCAGCCATTTATGGCAGGAGTGAAAAGGGACGTAAAATCATCCACAACGTCCTGTCGGTCATTGCTATAATCCTGAACATTAATTCCAACCAGAAAATTTGTTTTTTAAACTGACAGCATCTTTTGTGTAGACGTTTTTCCCTCACCTGGGCCCACAGACAAGTGGCAGCGCTCTTCTCAGGCTTTTGTTTGACTCTTGTGCATTAGGTTTGCAGCTATCAAGGACATATTGATGCAAAGCGCAACACCAACAAGACCCATGTGAGTTAAAAAATTGATTTCAAGTCTTTGACCCACACATTCAACTGTATACTGCTCATGAGGAGATATGTTTTGAGAGAACGCATAATTGCCGAATACAATGCCGAACACCCAAATAGGTTTTTATCCAAACGGGGCTGATTACATGAGCTGATGGCGATCATAAGCGGTAGACCCCTATTTTAAACTCAGCTGGACAGGTCGGTATATCGAGGTTCTGCACCGACACCTCATATAACGGCCTGTCACAGGTCTAGCTCTGCTGTCGGTCGACGGTTTTATCTCTATCACGGGATCTCGACGAGAACATTTCGCTCACCACTTTGCCAGCAGTCCTCAGTTTGCTTCGGTTCAACGGACATGAAGCAATTAACTTGTAGACGACCCCGCTTCTTAAATTCTCCGCAAGACGTGAATGCCTCACAGACACCACAATCCACACGTCTTGAAGAAAGTTAAATGAATGCTCATTTGATGCTCTTGATATACCCGCTGGGTTTTCATTTTGTCGTCGTCCGCAGCATGCAGTGAGCTCTTGCTGGATCGGTTGTGATTCACGATTGCAACTCATGTTCCCGATTCCATATGCCATGCCGTATGCATGCTTTCCATACTACTTAAAGTTACTCAAGCCTTGCTTTCTCTTTACCCACAAAATTCTACCAATATTCATAAAGTGAGTATTTATGAAACAAAAAGTATGTCGAATGAAACTAATCTATGTATCCAGATGTCGCGCATATTTGCACTCCTAATAGGAATCGACAATTACAAGTCGGGCAACATCTGGAACCTTCATTCATGCGTAGAAGATGCGAAGAAGATGAAATGTTGGTTGACAGACGATCTGGATGTTCCCAAGAATCAAATACGTATTTTACTCGACGCCCATGCCACCAAGCAAAACACAGAAGATTTGTTCATGGAGCATCTGGTCAATAACCCTAACATTGAGCGTAACGATGCTATCGTCTTTTATTTTGCCGGGCACGGGAGCTCTTTGCCTGCTCCAGCAGGCTGGTCCCACCCCAAACAGGCGTCTAGGAAAGTAAATATCCTATGCACGTACGATTACGACACCAGGACATCGCACGGAAGAAACACCGGAATATCAGACCGCTCCTTGATATCTTTGATCGACGAATTAATTATTTCCAAGGGCGACAATATCACGGTCATCTTGGATTGCTGTTTCTCACCAACCCAAACGTCGGAGAACATTCGCGATCGCCATCTAACTCGTTGGACGAAAACAGTCAAAGCAATCCCAGACGATCTTTACAGCGGTCTATGGAATTCTGCACGCGGAAAACCTCTCGCGGGTGGTTTGTTCAACGCTATGGCGCCTTACACTTTGCTTGCAGCGTGCCCCCCTGGAGAAAAGGCCCTAGAAGGAAAAGAAGGAGGGAAATTCACCACTGCTTTACTGCATACAGCGAGTTCCATTCCACTTCATCGAACATCGTATGCAGGTCTTATAGACCAGCTTTTGCATTCAAATGCAGACTCCCAAAAATTCATGTGCTTGGGCAAAAACAAAAATCGAAATCTATTCGACGATGTGCCATTCACTACCGATACTCTTTTCCAACCCGCTTTTCAGGATGACGGTCGAATCGAAGTTCGGTTTGGAGCAATGCACGGAGTGGTCCAGGGAACCTCCCTTTCGCTGCACATGCACAATCACCGTTGCTCTATCAACCCGCCAATTGCCCATTGTGTCGTCACTGACGTCCACCCGACATTTTCTCTTGCCCGTCCAAAATCTCAGTTTTCTGCAATACCGACGACTTCGTGGGCCAAAATTACGCACTGGAATAACGCTTTCCCGTTTAAAGTGTACCTCAAATCAACTCTCTTGTCCTTTTTGCGTATGTGGAGGCTAGTAAAGTTAATTCCCTGTAAACCAAGAAGCATTATCCTTGAAAATGGAGTTAGTCTCCAAAGAGTCTCGACTGCAGAGACGGCCGATTTATCTGTCAAAATGGCTTCCAAGTCCGTGTTTGTTGTGCAAAACAAGCCCATCATTTCCGAACACGAGAACCGACCAATCGAAATAGACGGACTGGATGGGATTCAAATGATTGATGACGCTACAAAATTCAACCTGCACCTCGTTCACAAGAACGCGGAAAACCCATTTCAAAATCTTGTTGTTATCGAAATACACCGACTCGATCCCGTGAAATGGACTAAAATCGGTCCTAATTACCTGCAAAATGGGATAGCGGTTATTCCTCATCAACGCGGAGCGTTATACACCATCGTGTTACACAACTCTTCAAACCTTGACCTATGGCCGTATCTTCTTTACATGGACCCGACTCGTTTCAGCAGTGTCTTGCTGTACAACCCAGACCCATCGTGTAAAGAGGCACCTCTTCCGCATCACGGTCATCTGGATATAGGTGCCACTAAGCTAGGACCTGAAGAGTCGGCAATCGCCCTTGACGAGAAAAACGATCTGGATTTTGCATACCTCAAAGGCTTTTTCTCGACCTCACCCGTGGATCTTTCCTCTCTCGAACGACAGTCTCCTTCGCAATGGTTTGGTACCATGCAGCCAAACACTGCACGACAAGCCCCAGACTTAAACTCCAGATCTTCTGTATGGGATACCGCTCTCGTGTCACTCATTTTTACCCGGCACCCAGACGTACCGGGAGATGATCATTGACTTATTCCAAGTTACCTATGCATATTTGCTCGTCTCTCGCAACCTTGCACGTTTTCAGTGATGTTAAATTATGACCCTCACGGATGTGGCGATTTTACTTATGAATGAGTAAGGTTAATATTCTACTTTTAGCTTTATATATAGATATTCTATTCAATGCGAGCCTTCTGAGTTCTTCGCAGCCATAAGTTGTCCATAACTAAGAGCAAAGTCGAAGCACTGAAGGCTGAACTCTTTTAAAGTCATATATAAATAAATAAAAGTGACGGTCGGCGCGTGTTACTCGATCATGTGACTTTTGTTATGTCACGCGATTAATTGCAACCACTGACCAGTTCGGCTGATCAATATTGGATCAATATTTCCATCTTGACCCAATTGACTTGTTGGAAGTGTTTGGAACTTGGTTTGAGCGCCAGGGAAGTCGACAGTCATTTAGACACCTAACTGAAGAAATCTCTATTACGACTTCCAAAGTGAATGACCAAGCTGCAAAACATCACTCATAGCAACAGTACTCATTTCGTCACAATCATTACCATTGCCACCACTCTCCCCCGTCATCAAACGATGCAGACCAAGACTCCAGTTGAACCATCTATGCCAAAAAGCTCACAAGAAACCGAAAGCTTAGTCAAACGACTTGCTGGGCCGTCTTCTGGGAAAGCGGGGTGCGCAACAGTGAAGCGTAGTGCGAATATCCAGGAGGTTATTAACACTGAAACATTGACTGTAGGCTAGCTAAAGACCAGACCGAGATCAACCGGATTATTTCAGAAGCCTCCAAAGGCTCCAAGTTTTACGAAGTTTGAAACATCTTGTTCAATTCTTGGGTCACTTTCTAATACTGCACTAGAACGAAAAGAAGAAGGACAAGGAACTGACCGTACGAATAGCGAAAATCTTGAAACAGAGGGATGAGGTCCTCAAAGGGGCGGATATCAGTGAGGATCTACGCAAGTCCTTAATACGTATCAATCTGACTGTAGTTTTCATTTCAGGTAAGATTGAAACCAATGTTGATCATCTAGTGCGTGAATTCAACATATCCACGGCGATTCCATCTAAACGACCATCTGCTTGCGAATAGATAAATCAACTTGAAGCGGAGAGGGATCTAACGCAAATTATTGTACACGTTGACATGGATGCATTTTATGCTGTACGTGTTTTATTGAAATGAATTCATAATGAAATCACTCACGTTTCGAATCAGAATGTCGAATTATTGGACAATCCAAAGCTTAAAGGCAAGCCGTTTGGGGTGTGTTGAATATGTCATTATTCCTCTACAATGCACTTACTAAAAGCCTGGGGTTTAGGTTGGTAAAGGTGTTCTATCGACTGCTTCGTATGATGCGAGGAAATTTGGCGTTCGCTCTGGTATGGCAGGTATGCTTGAAATGATTCTTCGTGTGAAGCACTTTCTTATAGAACAAGGTTTCGTTGCGAAGAAACTGTGTCCAGAGTTGATTCTCTTGCCCATGCATTTCGACAGATACTCGGAGATGTCCGACAAAGTTATGGAAATTTTTCGCCGATATGACCCAGATATGGCCCCTGCTGGTTGTGATGAGGGTTATTTGAAGTAATGTGGCTTGCCTATACGTATCGTAAATTGTCTCATCATAACAGCATTACGCCTTACTGCGAGGAACACTGTGTGACGGCAGAAGAATGCGTACAGGAAATGCGCAAAACTGTTTTTGAGGAAACAAAACTAACAGTAAGTGCAGGGATCGCACCCAATAAGGTATATATTATTTGCTTCTTCAAAGTATCAAGGCTTACGAATATTCAGATGCTTGCCAAAGTTCGTTGTAGTTTTATTAATTATATCGATTAAACTGACGAACGTTCTCCTGAAATTGAAGATTTGCTCCGACAAGGTGATCTACGTATATTTCAAAATTACATTACTTTTGCTTACTATGTTCCACGCAGAATAAACCCAACGGACAATTTCAGCTCGAATTTGAACCCAAAGTTGTCCGAAGCTTTATGCACGACCTTTCAATCCGCAAGGTACCGGGTATTGGACGTGTTAATGAAAGATTGCTGGATACCATCGGCATTAAGGTGAGCATAGCGCACATTATATACACCGATATCAAATAATCATTCACCTTAGAATTGTGGTGATATATATACCCAGAGAGCCGTGTTATCACTAATGGACAAACAATTTGGTTTGGTATTCCTCCTGCGTACATATCTTGGTATTGCAAACAACGTCGTCGAGGCCCACAGACGGGAAGAAAGGAAAAGTATAGGAGCCGAAAGGTTAGTATTCTTTATAATCACATTTGCCTTTTCCATCAATGACGTGTACTGGCAGAACATTTGCGACTCTAGACAGTCTCGATAAAATTCTACAGAAACTTGATGAAGTTGCTAAAGAACTTGAGAATGACATGACAGACTCGGGATGGACAGGTCGGACTGTTACACTCAAGTTCAAGCTCGACACATATCAAGGTAAGTTATGGATAAATTATCCTTCATCGATCAAAGTTACAAGTTACGAATTTTTATAGTTTTTACGCGTGCAAAATCCCTTGACCACTGGGTGTCCAAGAAGGAGGAGTTGTTTGAGGTACGCCAGAGTTGCGCCATAACGAATTTTTATGTTAATAACGAGCTCGGCAGATCGGCAAGGAACTACTATTACCAGAGCTTCCTGTAAAGATCAGACTAATAGGACTCAGAGTCACGAAATTAAAGGATCTGCGTCAAGCTGAAGGTTCTCCTCAAGGAATCAAACGCGTAAGCTCAGTTCTAGCTTTTTTGTCTCATTAAGTTCTTACCTTTTCACCGTGCGTGTAGTTCTTCGAATCGGCGAAAGAAGATGGACCACGAAAGAAACAGAAACTAGAAGAGGACGATACACATGTTGCCATGACTCACGAAGAATCGATGCCTGGATTCCACGAAGATGATGAAACGGATTTTAGGCCCGAGGACGACAACCTAGCCGACGATGAAATCATTGACTTGACTGAGGTATCTGAGGCTGCTTCAGAAGCACCCATTCAACCCCGGCGCCCCCCTCACTCTACGAGTAATGCACAACCTTCCTCAAGTCAATTAGAAGCTTCTTCTCGGCCTCGAAGGAACAGTGAAGCTTCACATGCTCGTTATAAACCCGTGCCATCCAAACCTCCTTCCACCACTCGTGAAATGCACACGTGTCCTATTTGTGGAAAGACGCTCGAGACTGACAATGATGGTCTAAACTCTCATGTAGACTTTTGTCTTAGCCGCGGAGCCATTCTAGAAGCTCAAGTCGAGGCCAGCAAGTCATTCAAAGAACCGAGTAAATATAAAGGATGGGACAAGCCAGAGTCATGTAAGCAGCCAAATACGAAGACTTTGTCCGCACAAAGGAAAAACAAGATGGCTAAGCCCAGTAGCTCAAAACAAAGATGATAGTCTATGACCGGTATAGGATATCGTATTTATATTTTAAGGATGGATAATCTTCCGACGAGGTGTATTTTAGGTTGCGGGCAGTGTTTGTATTTTAACATATGTGTGTACTCTTATTTATTTCTGGATTATACCTCTACTTTCCTCTATGCAGTTTGAATGACACCTGGATACCTTTCCCTGCTTTAATGTCCTCCATGCATTTACTGTCTACTTCTCTGCCCTTTGTCGCTAGTGCAATGACTTGATTTTCCAAGTCTCGCGGAACGCAAACCACACCATCTTCATCAGCAACAACCCAGTCTCCAGGATTAACAGTGATGGCAGGGAATGTTTCACTGCCCAATCCTTGGGGGCAGATTGTGATGGGTACATTTACTGCTGAAGGTCGGGTAAAAGGGGACTGCCCAAGTGTTGAGTGACCCCGCGAGAACACTGGAAAGCCGAGGGCGCGGTGCTCTGCAAGGTCCCTACAACGTCCAGAAATGATAACTCCTGTCGCATCGCGAGCTTGTGCACCAGCAGTCATGAGTCCTCCCCATACAGCACTTTTGGTTTCTAATTTACATGAAAGCAGGGAGTGTATGAGCGGATATAAATCGGAGAGGTCGAGTAAATGATACTGAACCGGAAGGTGCATCGATAACAATGACAGAGCCTGCTGGAGCAGTATCAACAAAATGCGCAGAAAGCTTAGAGGGAGTCGTATTAGTTCCCAGGACCATCTGTACGGTATAAGCAGGGCTGCATATCCTCAGGGGTGAATTGGAGGTTGTAGGCGAAACCATATGAATATCAGGGATATGGCCTCCATGAGGCACAGAAAGTTTAATCAGTGCGTCTGATATTTCGCAGGTAGAGAAATCAGCGAGCAGAGAAGTGTTGGACATGGCTTTCAGGATAGGTCTGAGTCTGGTGAGAGTAGAATTCATAGATGAATTTATGCATGCATTGCTCGAGTTGATAAGATAAGATTGGGTAGGGCATAATTCCCACGGGCAATGATCGCTACGTCCATGATCAAGGAGCCTGATGTCGTGTATAATCTCCTAAATCCAATTTATCAACCCTGTTGCCAGCGCAATGAACCCCCGTTCTCCCCCAGCACGCCCACATATAGGTTTACATATTTCTAGGTTTTCTTCAACAGCTGACTGGGGCGAAGATGATGCCTGGGACAGCAGTTCTGATTCAGAGTCTCCTCGCCAATCTACTTTAAACTCCTCTTGGAACCGTTCTGCCGCATCTTCTACAGTAACTGCACCAAAGCCCGTCCCAAGAACCTCTTCGAGCTCTTCTTCGTCAAATCTTGCTTTCTCTTATACCCATCTACAAGCACCAAGCTCGTATCCCCCGAAAGATTCAATACCTTCTGAAGCGCCGAAGAATGGTTGGACAATAGTGCGAACGTCCCACAGTAGGAACAGCAGCCGAAGTAAACTCGAGCAGGAATCAGAGCGAAAGGGTGCAGATGTAGATCGGTATCCAGGCGAAAATGGAGACATAGACGTCGAAGGTGATATGATCTTGGGCGATCTAGAACCAGAAGCAAGCGAACCAGATATGGACTTTTCCAATAAACCACTTCCCAATAATTCGAAACCAAAACACAATGTCGGCTCTATACGCGCTGATATTGAAGAAATAGTTATTGGTAAGCATACAAAGCGCTTGGAGTCCGCATTGTATATAACTGCGCAAATATTCACCTATCCATCAGACCCTCTAAACGGCATCAAGAATCGCAGCAGACAGCGAGATTCTTCTCCTACATCGTCCAAAATATCAGACACTAAACCTCTATCAGAAAATCGAGAGAAGTCGGAAAAGCTTTTACGCGAACGATCTATTCGTACAAATCGTAGACATAAATTCGTTGATTGTCTGGCAAGTCAAGACGTCAACATTGGTACGCCATTTTCCTTTTACTCACTGTGTTGTAGTATGTTAAACAATCGAGAAGGAGAATTAAGGAAACTTGCTTGGGCTGGTATCCCACCTGATCTCCGCCCGATGGCGTGGCAACTTCTTCTCGTCAGTCGCGTTTACATTGCCTTCAAGTTTATGACTCTTTACTCACATGGACTAATTAGGGATACCTCCCACTCCCCACTCCCCTTCGCGCGAGTACACTCGCGAGAAAAAGAGGGGAGTATCAAAATATGGTCGATCTTGCCTTTGCCCGCGGTCGCGAAGGACTCGACCAACAGATCTGGCATCAAATAGAAATTGACGTACCTCGAACAAGACCCGGTGTTAGGCTGTGGATGCATGACAAGACCCAAAGAGTGATACCTTTATATTTATATACAAACATTCGTTAACTGTGATTCTTAGAGCCTGGAGCGTATTCTATATGTCTGGGCTATCAGACATCCCGCTAGTGGCTACGTTCAAGGGATTAATGATCTTGTAACGCCGTTTTTCCAGGTCTTTCTTTCAGCGTATATAGGTGAATCCCATTACCTCGAAGTTCTAGTCAGTCGCTCATAGGTGTTCAGACTCGGATCCAGAGGAATTCGATACATCCCTACTGCCATCCCATGTCCTCTCTGCAATCGAGGCGGATTCGTTTTGGTGCCTTTCGCGCCTACTCGACGGGATTCAGGATAACTACATATTTGCACAGCCGGGCATCCAAAGAAGTGTAAGAAGGATGGCGGAACTAGTTGCACGCATCGACGGTCTGTAGATCTTTGCGACGCACTTTTCTCCACTCATCGGTTCTCAGCTCCTCTATCTGGACACTTGGAATCACAAAATGTCGAATTCATGCAATTCGCATTCCGTTGGATGAATTGTCTCTTAATGCGGGAGATCAGCGTCCAGAATACCATCCGTATGTGGGACACATACCTCGTAAGTGCAACCCTTCTGGAAATGCAAACCCTAACACAATTATTCATGCAGGCAGAAGGCCCAGACGCATTTTCACAATTTCATCTATACGTTTGCTCAGCGTTCTTGGTCCGCTGGAGCGAGAAACTACGAACGATGGATTTCCAAGTTCGTCTTCAAACTATCCCTTTGAATTTTGAAAATTTTAATGGCTCCTGTAGGGCATCATCATGTTTTTGCAATCATTACCTACGCAAGATTGGGGAGATCACGAGATAGAAATGCTTCTTAGTGAAGCATTTGTACTTAACTCGATATGGCACAATGCCCAGAGTCATTTCAACGGGAAATAACACTGTTCTTTTTGTATTTTTATGGGAATGTGGAGGAGCGGAAGTGGAAACGAATCAAACACAAAGAAAATCCAACTGTTATTCAAGCAATAGATCAACTAAGGCTATTCGTAAGGTAATTCATGATTCATCCTTCGCTTTAACAAAGGCGATTTCCCTGTCCAGTGCGTTCTTGAATTCATTCGCGTCGCCCTCGTTCGCCAATCGGATCGTGTAGGTTTGTGAGACCCCTGCGTCATGACCAACAAAACTTAGAGCAGTTTTGGTCTGTGTGGGCTTCAAGCCAGCATATATGTTGAAATTCTACAGAAAAGTTGATTGGATAGCCTATTTGACAAAGAAATAGCACATACAATTACGACTTTGCCGTTTGTAGCATTTCGCAACAGCATCCTGCGAGTGCCAGAATCTTTATCTTTCTTCAGTCTTATGATACCTTATTTGCATAAAATCAGAATGGGGACCAATATTTTCAATGGATCAATTTACCTGCACCCAAAGTTGCCCACTTCGAACTTCCGTCATCGGCTTTGGCCATTTTATAAGCCTTGGCTTTTACAGCATGTAAAGTTTCCTCGTTTTCCTCTCCTTCACCCTCTTCAGTCCACGGGTTTGTTGCAATCAGAGGTGGGGCTTGTTCTGCGTCGCCCCCTTCAGTAGCCGGTGTTGCACGATCTGAATTTTCAACTTCTCCAGCAGTTTCGCTCGTCGATTCCGTACTTCCTTCACCCCCTAGTGGTTTCATTCCTCCGAAAACAGATGGAGTAGCTGAACCGCCGCTGGTCCCAAAGGTAAAGGAACTAGATGCATTACTAGAAGTTGTCTTGTTCGATCCACCAAAGAAACTCGAAGGAGCCGATGTTGACTTATCTCCTGAAGCAGATGTACCGGAGCCAAATGAGAAGGGTACAGGTGCAGAGGTTCCAAATGTGCCGAATGGTGAGGGGGCAGATGGTGGCTTCTCAAAGGTGAATAGAGAAGATCCTCCTGCCGTGGGTTTGGCCGTAGATTCAGAGGATTTATCAGCTGGATTAGAAATCGAGGAAGATCCAAAGATGCTGCTTGAACTAGAGCCGGAATCCTTGGATGATGGAGCGAAAGGATTGGCAGCGGACGTGGAACCGAATCCGGTAGATGGTTTGAATTCAAAACTTGGTTTTGGTGCAAGGGAGGTCGCCGCAGGGGTTGAAAATGCCGCAGGAGTCGGTTTGAACCCGCCAAAGCTAAATGAAGCAGGTGGGGCGGGCATTGTGGGTCCAGAGTTCGTCGCTGGCTGTGGTGAAGACGTCGACTCTGCTGTGGATCTTGCTTTAGTCGAGGACAAGTCATCGAACTCCTTCTGGACCCGAGCCCGCGTGGACTTGTAACTCTCGAAAACACCCGCAATATCCACGAATGGGTCCTCGTCGACAGCTTTAGACACGGCTGCTAGGAATGACACGTTCAACCCACGGAGGTTGGTGTAATACTTCAGTGACACTGGGTCGGAGGATGATTTATCACCATTTTGAGTAGATGTTGCTGGGATTGTATGGGGAGCTGAAGTGAAAGAGCTGGGAGGAGCGGTGCTATTAATCAGCGAAGCAAACGCTTTCGACGTGTTGCTTGCTGTAGACGCGACGGTCGGAGGACTTGAGTTTTGTGTGGAAGGTCCAAAAGTAAAAGCGGACTTTTGAGGCGTCGCAAAGGAAAAAAGAGAGGGTGCAGAGAAAGGGCTCTACATAGTCGGCATGAGCTCACTGATCTTTTGCAAAGGATGTTTACTTTACCGGGGAAGATGAAGACGTTTCCTTGGCTTCTGTTGTCGTAGGCTTAAAAGTAAAGTCTGATACAGGTGGCTTGAGACTGAAGTTACCGAAAGGAGACTGAAAACGACGTGTTCAACGACATGGAATGATGATACAAGTGTAATAACTGACAGTGGTGGTGGTCGACTGAGGCAGGCCGAAAGGATTCGCGCTTCCTGTACTGGCCGGAGGCATTGCAAACGGAGATGGTGGCTTAATTGAAATATGAATAAGTAGGAAAGTCAACCCGAATGTAAATCGTGTACTGACTGCTTCATTCTGTGGCCTGTTACGACTCTTCGGCAGACCGCGGATACTATTCAGTGTAAGCGACATAAAAAACGATATAAACTGGATGATATACAGACACTCTGGTTGCTAGGACTGCATCGTCAGCCTTTCTGAAGCCCTCTTCAGTTTCCTATGCGGATTGTTAGACGGAGAAAGGAATGGGAAGATCGAGTAGTGCCTTGTACGAACTTCTTCCTCGGCTTCTTCGTTATCCTTTGTTAGTTGTTTCTCGGCTACACGTTTCATTTTAGTCCAAGAAGACGGTCAGAAATATGTCAAAAACGACGCGACGTCGTGGAGGTTGTTGAGCAAGAGGAGCAGGACCTTTGTGCATGTCACGGTGCCGTTTACAACAATGTAAACTATTTCCATAACAGGCACAAACATGTTCATCCAGTACAAAAAAATTTAAAATGGCAATTTCTATCCAACTACTTAATGTGCGAATGCATAATGTCTAAATACAACTAAAACTAATAACAGAACATAGGATTACAATGAGCGCAGAACAATCATTACAGTACCAGATTATCTGTAATGAATTAAATAAGGCTAGCTTACATGAGATTGAAAGACAGTTTAGAATCCTCTGTAGAGATGATAGAAATTAAACGCTCCGGATATATATGTAAATTCAGGCGTGGAGAGCGTTCTTAACCGGCAACGCCAGCTTGACCGCTTGGAAAGCGATTCGAATTCCGTTGTGGAAAGCCCAAATCATTGATACTGCGAGGGAAAAGAATCAGTAGATGCCTAACGGTTTAATGTTTCAGTCACTGACAAAAGAGAATTGGTAACCAAAATAGCAAAAGCATACGGTCATCTAAAATATTTGATGTCAGGATAATTATAAGCAATCCTAAGCACAGTAGAGTCTTACGTTTCTTTTGTAGATTCTGAGTCTCCTTGGCGGGAGGTTGATATCCGAATGATTCCACTACTTGTTCAGGTACTGGAGTACTATCGTATCCGACAGGTCGAATCTCGCGCGAAGAGGAGGAAGACACTGTTTCTGGAAGTTGAGTGCCTTCCTGGCCTGCAGGGATTTTGATAACCTCGTCTTCGCCTGCTCGGGGTGTATAAATCGGTGGGGGCAAGTCCTCAGTTTGTTGTCCGGCAGTCGAAGCAACAGCCAACGCGACCCATTTTTCCCAAGTCGCTCGCCATTCTTGCGCGGCTCGTAGAGCCGCAGCACCCATATTACGGGTTGTGTCATCTCCTTCGGCAGGTATTCTTTGACCGGCTGAGTCAGTAGCATGTTCGCCACGGAACGATGGCCAATTAGGCATCATGGGGATGAAAACTGGGAATACCATAGGGATCTGGGGTAAAGCACCCCATGGGACGGCAGGAAGATCAGGAAGGTGGGGCAACGGGAGTTGTGGCATGTTAGGAATGATTCCATTAGTCGCTGGAATTTGAGCTAGAGTGCGCTGAATCATCTTTTCCATGAAAGATGCAGCACGCTTGGCATCAGCAGTGTCGGAATCGTCTTTTTCCTTCAGCTTCTCGTCATTGAGTTGAGGGAGAGCAAGGAGAGGCGGAGGCGGCGTAGCGGCTCGTGAAACATCTAGAGAACGCTTTGGTGTGGCCCTACCTGACTGAAGGACACTGAGCCTAGATGGACGACGGGATATTCGCTTCTTCAGAATTCGACGAACAGGGACGTCATCGTCCTCTTCCGCGTCTCCTAGCTCAGCTTCCTCGTCTTCTGACCAATCTTCGTCGCTGTCACTATCGTCCGCAGGACAGACCACTTTTTCAAACGGCCCAGTTATAGAAATTTCCTCTGCAGTTTTCCCAAGTGCGTTGACAATTTCCACGTCCGCTCCTGCTACAAGCAGGATTGAGGTACAGATGCTGGTCTGGGTAAGTGCTGCAAAGTGCAAAGGTGTAAATCCATTTCGATCACGAGCGTCTAGGTCTGCGCCGTGACTGACAAGGAACCTTGTAAGCACGGGCAACTCCAGGAATGCAGCCAGATGCAGAAGCGTTTGTCCACTTGCAGATTGATAAGAAATGGCATCCGGTATCGAAACAGAGCTTGATGGAGGTTCATCCATGGGAGTATCGATAATGGAAAGGAGATCAATAATCCGCTTTTCAAAGCCGCTATTATTCCCTGACCGCACAAACGGCAGAGGGCCAGTAGCGGGAGACAGCGATAACTGCATCATACCACCGCCGTTATGATTTGGATCGCTGCCATCATTTCCAGCATTCCCTACAATTCTCATTGCTACATTCTTGGCATCTTCGATCTTACCAGTCATTTTTAGACCAACCACTTGAAGAGCAAGTTCCATCCTGTAGAAATATAAGAATAATAATCGAAACGAAATCTAAAGAAACCACTCACAATGCCCTATCTGATTCATCAGAATATGTGAATAATGACGGAGGTGAATGTGCTTGATCATCGGTTTTAGGAAATCCTTCAAACCAGACAGCTACAACACCGGGCATCGTTCGCGGTGGCAACATGCAAACGAGGGTATTGTCACTCCACCGCTGAGTTGAACTAGCCGCCACGTCGCCGAATATACAGTTCAGGTGTATAGCCGGATGGAAATTGGCGCCTAAGATCGTGACTTCAATTCCACCATGGGTGGGCCCTGCATTTGGTATAAGGCGGTGGATAATGGGGGGTTGTACTTGCATCTGTTGGGATACTTGACCAGGATCGAAGTACATGAAGGGCATGGAACGTGGCAGAGCAGACATGATCAAGTTGGATGGATGGATCAACGTAGTCGATGGAGGGTGTGATTCGCATATTTCGTGCGCGTAGTCAACTTCAGGCATATGCACGTCTGAATGTTGGTCCAGGGGTGTGCCAATGGCATCCGAAGAGGAAGTTTCTGACCCAAGAGCTTCTTCTTGTAGAGAAGGGGGTTGAGATGGGACCTGCTGTTCAGAATTAACCACATTTTGAAGAGCTGAGAAGGGTGTAGATGCTCTAGTCGTTGGAAGCGGGGAATATGATGTTGACGGCGAAGGCGCGCTCGATATGCTACCTTCTCGAGAAACCCGAACAGGTTTGGCAGACGCATCATAGGGCTTGACTCTCTTATTGGTACCTGCTAGCAACTCCCTTTTACGTCTTGAAGGTGCACGGTTATCCGATATAGGTGAAATTTCATTCAAGACTCCACCGACTTGGGACCAATCAGGATGATCGAGAGCAGTGAAGCTACCAATCATTTCCTGAGGCTTGTTGGCGGTCGATGTCTTATGGTCGTCCGTTATCATAATAGGTCGCGACATACCAGACCCTACAATGCGACCATTGTGATCCATCATGGAGAAGTGAACAATAAACCCAACTTTCTCTCGGTGGTGACGACAGTAACATGTGATGCGAAGGGGCAAGACCACAGACCCTGTCGAAAAATCGAGAATTTCGGCACAGTTGAACTGTATGATGCTCGTAGTGTCTTCATGGTGCTTGCTTTTATGGGGTTTACTGGGATCTGCTTCGGATTCAGAATCTGATCGAGCGGGGCGTACTCGAGCAGCCAGCTTCTTGGCAACTCTTTTTGCCTACGAAAAATGAAAATGTAGCCACAAAAAATAAGTCGTGGTCCGTACCTCTCGTGTCTGACAACTTGAACAACTCAGTACTCGGTTATGTGGAGGGGATGCACATGTGACGGTAGCAGAAAGATGTAATACATCCTGAGGATCCGGGTCTTTTTCGATGCAAAGTCAATGGATGATTTTAGACAAATAGATAATGACCCACCGATTTTCCCTTGCTTCCTCGTACGTTTCTTAGTGGCGGTACCTTGAGGCAATTTCAGCCACTTCCACGAGCCAATCCTGTCGTATTTGTAGGGGTCCGATGATGAGCTTGAGTCCGCAAGATCGACAGTCACCCTGACTTGTGTTTCTACTCGAGATTTTGTCCCTCCTTCTGGAATGCTTGGGATCATGATGGGCATGCTGCAAAAACAGGTCAGGGAATATTTCAAATGAAGAGGTACATGAACAGACTTGAAACATGATTCTTTAGGAGGATGAACCACCCTTTGATTCATGGTAGAAGGATCAGGTTTGCGGAGGAGGGAGGCAGGTGGGGGTATCGGTTTGGTTAATGATATTGAGCCGTGATGAGAAGAGACCATGTTGTTCATGGAACGATATTCTGGAGTAGCAGTATCTGGAAGTGGAGAAGGCGAATCTGAATTCGGGGGGTATGGAGGAGAAAGGAATCCCATATTTGGATTGAAAGCTGAAGCAGGTGAACTGTAGACGGTGTCAAGAAGGGTCAAATGCGTAGGAGATAAAACGCACTCGTCATAGGCATGTTGTTCAATCAAGTCATCCAGTCGAAGCATATTTTCCTCCTCTGACTTGTGGGGTGTTGTGTAAATAGAAGGATCCGAGGGCCATTGGGAAACAGGTGTCTTTGTGGGAGGCATCGAATGATACCAAGAGGGGAGGTCGCTGACTGGTTCGATGGAGTCTGAAGCTTCTGGGGTGAGCGGCGACGGCGAGCGGGAATCTTGTGTTGTCGACGACGACGATACAGACATCTCAGAGATTGTCGCAGTAACACAATGAGCGCGAGGTAACACTTTTTTGCGCAATCCACCTTCCAAGTGTGGGAATTCTCAATCCAAGCGGCCGCCCACGTGTGACTCCCAGCCCCTTGAATTCCCTTATATAGTCCTTTTTGGGTCCAAACTTTTCAGTCACTCGGGTCTGATTCAAGTTTCTGAGTCCCCAACGGAAGAAATGACGGTTATCAATCAAGATAAGTAGTGAGGACAGAGTAAGGCCTCCCCGTATACTTATACGTGGCCTTGCCAAGGCGTATTAAATTTTGAGTTAAATGTATCATCCATCCCAAATTTTTGATTAACCAAGGTTTTTCTAAGTTCTCCATTCATAAACATACTTGGTTTCATTTAATATGAACGTTTCTCTCTGGTATACAAACTTGCGACATGCATATTTCTGCATATGATTTGACTTAAATCACAAATCTATCATGGCTGCCCAATCATTGTTATCACGTATACCTCGTGAGTCTTTTCAAACTATAAGAAAGGCTGGTCAGCTCAATGGGCATTGGGTAGGTAGTATTGCAAGATATTCAAGGTGGAGCATATTATACAGCGAGACTTTCATTCAGCACATTCAAGTAAATCGTGGATTTTCTGGAAAAGGATGAAAAGTATACCGTGAAGTTCGGGGCGAAATGTATGTATATAAACCAGACTTCCTGACTTATAATCAGACTGTTAAAATCAGGATACTCAAATGAAATTACATCTGTCGTACTTAGATGCAGATACACCGTACTTATTATCGGTCTATTTTTAGATTACTGTTTCGATCACCTGTTGACGCTGTGTATCGCCCAATACTATTCTTATATATATAAACTACCGGCCACTTGACTATCTATGGCAACAGGGACCCGCCAGCTTCGAAATTCAACTTGTTTGGCTTAATGCCGAGTTTCGGCATGGTTAATTTTGAATTTCATTTTCCTATCCGCAATCTTACAATTACATGAACTCAGAACGTTTCTTTCGATATTCCAAATCTCATCATTACTCTTATACTCCCATGATGTACAATGAGAATGCTCTGAATATCTTTAATATCACTGTCTAGGTGATTCCGTATACGCAACGTGTACGGATCATTTGATTTGATGACTTCGTCACCAAAATTCAGAAGGGTGGTAAAGAAGAATAGGAATGTCAAGTCAACTTTTCCCAGAAATTTCCCAGACCCATGCCAGCAACTTGCCAGTGATCCTTGCTAGTCTCGCTTCGGCTCGCGTTTGCGCTAACGGATGTATGCACAATGCTCATTTATTAATTCTTCAAAGTTATTAGCCCTCTGTCCTGCGTATTCTGAAATATTCTGAAGTCAACGCGACCAATAGTCAAGGGTCTCGCTGTCAGTGAATAAAAAAGGCACCACACAGCGCACTTGTGCCGTACGTGTAATGCTCGGAACTGATTTGATAGTTTTGTGCGTCTCGTACAGCCTCATGCACCTCGAATTACAGAGTGCCTCTTAAACATACCCAATATCATTATATCACGTCAAGGTTAAAATTTTAAGTATCACACAATTGTATATTAAATGCACAGGTAAGCAAAAAAAACTTTCCGTCATAGATATATGATTATATCACTTGCTACACAAACTGCGCACAAAACTGAAAAATACTACCGTGAGGTACAACTCGCAGAACAAAGTAACGTCCAAAACTTGTCCGAAACACCACCGGAGCTTCGTTGAATATCAATGGATTAACCAACGATTGATACTATATGTACGTTCGAGTTACCTTTGAGTCCTGAACCACTGAATCATTTCGTTATTTGACGTTGTCACCGCTTACACAGATCACTTCTCCGCCGTACTCACCACACAGCACACTACCATAGCATACAACTCAACATCCAGAATGCCCTGGAATTCAAATATGTAAGCTTTATTTAAACAACCCAACTATTACTAAAGATTCACGGAAAGTATGTTATGATATAGCGCAAACTCACGGATTTGGGAACAATCACATGGTACCTTTGTTCAATCTTCCAAACACTGCAATTAACTTATTTAAACGTTTGACGCTCGTCTTGGGCGCCAAATCTTATTCAGCCACATTCATAGGAACATCTTGCCCAAAAAATTCCGTGATCTTTTATCCGATTTTCTACGCACATTGAAAATTCCGGATTAATGAGCCCAGTGAGTGATTGACGTACTTTACAGCCATGTTGTGTTGTCTTTGCCTAGGACACTAGGATCCGAGTAGCAAACGGTGGAGAAACGGTACTGCATGAATCATAGAAAATACTTAAGTTGAAGGGATACTCATATATGATTACATAAGAGGTCACTCTAGTAATAGAAATTAAATGTGGGGATCAAAAGCGAGATCTGGAAAGTCGAAAGAAACGTTCTGAGTTCATGTAATTGTAAGATTGCGGATAGGAAAATGAAATTCAAAATTAACCATGCCGAAACTCGGCATTAAGCCAAACAAGTTGAATTTCGAAGCTGGCGGGTCCCTGTTGCCATAACTATCAGTGATCATTGTATAGTACATACGAATCATAGAGGTACGCGCGAATTGCCCGGCCTGAAACTGAAGATCGCCGCTGAGCGCTGATTGATTTCCCACAGTTCGAATTCGTCGACGTGACTGGTGCCTCTCTCTATGACAATCCTTGTCAGTTAATCATTCCAGCAATTTGCTTTATTTTCCTACATTCATCACGACACTGTAACCTACGTTCTTTTCCAACATCACACTCCTTAAAAACATGCTAACAATCCGCCTTGTATCTCTTTCCGCCTCACTCTTCACCTTTTTCTCGCTTGCTGGCGCCTCCAGTCTTGGACATGGAAGTCCAGTAGTCCAACGTCACCATGAAATTGCTCGACGTGCTGAGGGTGACATCGAGTTGTTCAGACGTGTCAGTGGTGCCAGGATGACATTCTATAACGTCCAAACTGGAAATGCGTTCGTTTGTTTTTCTATCTAATCCATTCGTAATGCTAAATTGTCGTTAATCTGCAGAGGCTCTTGCGGTCAATTCCTTCAAAATAGCCAAATGGTAAGCTATTCCATGGCAGATAAAATCATCATAGTAGCTAAAACGAGGCATTTTTATGTTTCATAGGTCGTAGCAATGAATCAGGCGGTGCGTAGCAACATTCTAACCTCTATGTCAAAAAGAGACTGATTGTTTTGTTTCTTAGCAAATGAACCCTAGTTGGTGCTTCAAGAGTATCAGAATTACCTTCCGTGGAATTAGCAGAATTGCCACTATCCAAGATACCGTCAGTCTCTCTTAAGTCATTATTGCTCAGAAACTAAACTTTCTTATAGTGCCCAACATGTCCTTGGGGAGGGTTGGATCTATCCGAAGGACTGTTCACCAATTTCCTTCCACAATCTAGTGGGGTGTTTGCTGGTGACTGGGAATTTGTAGATGGGAGTGGTGGGAATGATAATCCGACGCCTACTACTACAAAGAAGCGTACAACCACCTCAATATGGCACCCCCCCACGACCACGAGCACCCGAACCACTTCCAAAACTTCCAGTGTTGTTCATACCACATCTTCAACTCCTAGCAGCAGTGCCCATTCCAGCTCCACTAAGACGTTGTCCTCTGTCTCTAGCGCTCCTAGCTTGGTCGACTATCTGAGCGGAGTTGCCAGTGGCCTCGCAATTCCCACTGGCATCATCGATATCCCAGCTGGCGCCACAGACTCAGTTCTTCAAGACCTGAATCAGATTTTCGTACAGATTGGTGCCTTGGCTATGACAGGCGCCAACGTTTGAGGTTTTCTCTCTCTATTTATTTTTCACAACTATATTGGGTCTTTGGCAACTGTACAGGTTTCGAGATATTTCTTTTTCCTTCTAACTATTTTTAGTACATACTCCCATAGAACCAACGTACAACAGCTGTTGTTCAAATCTAAGTCACTCTTTATACCCGACCATCTTGTTGTGCGTAGTAATGATCAATGTACACCCCGTAGTCTGATAGGATACTGCAGGTCCAGTATCTATATACAATTTATTTTTGCGTGGTCAATTGTTGCACCCCACCCAACGTCGATGTCGTCACTAACAACTTCAAACCCAGGAACCGGCGGATGCAATCTGAGTTTGAATATTGGCTTGTCGGCCGGTCGCGGCATGGACGCTTCGCGCGCGAATACGTTCAGGGCTCATAACACTTAATTTTGGCCGTTTCGTGTCTTAAGCTAGCGCGAGCCCGTGAGGACTACACCGATGCTGTCATGTCCTACATACCCAGTTGCGCGCGTATCTCTGCAAAGAACTTGTCCTAGAGGCGTTAGGAAAATTTCGACGCACTTTCGCGAGGGACTGTCCACTGCTCATGGAAGGGTCGCAAAAATCAATACTGTACGGTCTTCAAAACGCGACGCATCGTCATCTTCCTCCAATTCACCTAACGACGCCAAGTCCTCGTTACCTGAACCCCTCACTCTCCTTCATAAAATCACTAGTCTAGTGCGTCGTATCCCTAATCGCAATACGAAGGGCATTTCCGGATTGACACGGAGAAATGAAACGACTAATATTTTGGAATCGGTACTCTCAAAAGCGTATAACGACTTGTCTGGGACAACTGATAGGCCAGTAAAGGTCACAAGTAAGTTCATTTTCTGGAGTCCGTAATTGACTTAAAGAGCCTTAATATTGTATCTTCGCAACATAGTCTGCGGAGTAGACCAATGGTCAGGTTGTCAAGACCTTGTAACTGCTCTCCTTTCGGATCCTTTATCGTCAGACGAAACAGAGATAACAGCATTAAAAGAGAGATGGAAAAATCCTAGCGTAGAGCGGATCCAGTTTAGGTGAGTTCAACAACGCATATAACATATTACAAAAATCTAATTTACCTGTTACTCAGGCATAAATCCAGTCCTGACCTTACACCATCGACATTCGCGTCCTCTTCGAGCTATCTTACTCAGTTCCCCTTTCCTCTGGAAATATGCGAAATCCAGCCTCATACATCATCGACTCATTCCAGCCTCTCCCTTCAGCACGTTCTCGAAGACCCAGACGTCATCGAAGCAGACATCACTATCATCCTATTTAATCCCCTCACAACGCCACCGAAAACTATCCTCAATACACCTTTACCTTCGAATGGCCTTGTTCTCCTCTCGTCAACTAGTTTAACCCAGACCAATCTGTCGGAAATAATTCACCACGAACAAGCTGCCTTGCATCATCCCCGACATCATCTATCAACTCCCAATATCATATCTGTTAGCCCTCACAAAGCCGTGGAAGCAATTAAGGCTATTCAAGCTAGCCCGACATCTTTATCTGCCATACAGAAATATCAAGATGGATTCGTTGATTCCGGGATGTCAAAAGTGACTAATGCCTTAAAGGACAAACTGCAGTCCTCGCGCACAAATAAGGGCGAAATCAGACGGAAGAACGCGTTGTTCCATTTGTTAGATGTGTTAAACCGTTCTTCTGCCAATATTGAAGATCTTCGGGTTGAACTTGATAAAGCCTTCGTTGACACAAGTGTGTTGAAGGAAAGGATAGAAGAAATGAGAGTACAAGTCGAAGCCAGTGTTCTTGGTAGGCTTCCAGACGAAGCTTCAGGTGAACGCAAACACGGCGATGTCGAAGATGCGATTACTCGAGCAGAAAGGGATATGCGGCCGGTCATGGACAGTTTGACATGGTGGACAATTTTATGGAGAGTGGACGAAATTAGTAGCATCATTGCTAGTGCTATTACAAGAACATGGTGCCAAAACTTGGAAAAGAAGGTGTGCAGCGAATTTATTTTGCAAGTGAGAAACGGGACTAATAAAAAATTAGTTGATCTTGCAAACTGGTCGACTCGCAGCTATGCAGGATGACGTGAATAAATCAGCGCTGGACCTCCTCTCCGCTCATCCCACCATTTCAACTGCTCTTTTGCGCAATACACTCCTTCAATCCAAATCATCTCCTAATCACCGACTCAGACCTGATAGCTTAACGCAACCTATACTTTCACGGCGTAATCAAATGCTAGAATATCCAACCGCAAGGCTCCATATCAACGGACAAAAAGTGGTACTCGGTACGGCGGGCGGAGTGCTAACCGGAGTCGGGATAGGTTGGGCAGGATGGCTTGGTTGGTTAGTGGGCACTGGCGAAGGTCTTCTTAGTTTCCTGGGAATGGAATCTGGAACGGCTATGGGCATTGGTATGTTGAGCGCCGTTGCAAGTATCCGATGGGCAGTCGGGAAATGGGAAAAGTCAAAGCTTCGCTGGTGGCAAGACTGGGCCAGAATTGGGGAAGGACTTGACCGCGACCTAAAGGTACGCCGCGTAAACCAGAACTACGGCATTCACAATCACTAACAACCCACAAAGGCTACCCTCCATGAGTCGATGGATCAACAAGTCGTCATTGTCGGAGACATAGCCTGCAAAGGAATGTCCGAACTGATACAAACTCGGGATGAAGAGCTCGCCAAATTGGAAACGGAGTTGCATGAAGTGCGACTCGGGGTGAATGGTTCCATCAATCAGTCTGATAGGGATAAGAAACCATGAGTATAGAAATGCTACCCCGTCATTGTGGCAGCCCGAGTTTGACTGCATAGTGCGTGCTGTGCGGTGTTTCTCAAGTATGGGATATTACTATGCGAGGTGTTTCTGGCATCGGTCTACTTACACCCGCTCGACGGTCGTTTTCGTCATCACTGTCTTCGCCGATATCAAACAATTCTTCCCGTTCGTCCCAGACATCTGTCAACCTGGAATTCTTGTTCTTGTTGGCATTCTTGATAGAAGGGCCGTGCGCGGTGTGGGTAGGCAGCAGTTGGGTGCCGTCTTCGTCGTCTTCATCTTCATAATCGGAGAAAGTACTCGACAATGGTCGATAGAGTCTCGAAATCTGGATTCGAAGAAATTTATATGCGGGAATAATATAAAATCTTGTTCTTCAACGTACCTCTCGCCTGTGTCGATAATATCGCTCGAGATTGTACGCAACATACAGACCGAGCGTGGAACCGACTAGGTTGGCCTAGATGAAGATGAGTGAATCAGAAAGCCAAATTGCCCAGATGGAAGACAGCATACCGCAACGTCACCCCATTGAAATTGTTTATACTAAAACGAAATAAGTCTCAAAGCTATACAGGTCTGAATTAACTCAACTGGAAGCGCGGCTTGCACGAATTCACTCAAAATTCCTCCACAGAAAACACAGATAAATAATGTGAACATCAAGCCAGAATGACGCCAAAACCAGATTCTTCTAGCGTGTCTAGAGAAATGGTGAATCAGTGTAACTCAACGAAATGAGGGTCCAGAACTGACTCTTCCACGTCTATAATGAAGTAGAATACGGCTGTTGCAATACAAAAACATAGAAAGTGTAAGAGCTTGTCATTTAAAGGCAGTGCTCTTGAAAAGTTCGTAAAGCCCAAGAACGCAAGAATTATCATTATAACGCAAGTAAAAGCGAGAAACCACTGACAAATAACACGATGAATACTAATGTAACTGGCCTGCAATACAGATTGGCAGACGTACCGGACGCAGTCGAATGGGAAGATCATATTTGGGTATCTGAACCCGGTGTGATTTCATAACAGCTTTAGCAAGTTTACTAGGAAGCTTGCGAGCATTCTTGATAGATAACTCGGGAGCGGTCAACGCAATGGGCATGATGTTAGGCAGACGGAAGAAAGAATGACGACTCGGACCCTGGCCAAACACGTTAACTACCAGCCGACGCATCACTGCAATGTTTTGGCCAAATAGAAGCACAGCTTTGCGTGCCGCCGGCTATAAGCGACTGTATGTGCCTGGTTCTTTTCTTGGCCAAGGCTTTTTATTTTTCAACCAGGATGAATCATTCGACTACAGGAACTTCAATTTATGTTCTCTCCAAATACTCGAGATCATATCCTACAAAAAGGACGCAAATCTCATCTCAGCTTGGGCCAGAACTAGCGTCTGACTGGCAACACTTCACCAACCCAATCATACGTCTGGTCCTCGATGTAAAAAAAGCAAGGAACGGCGAAATAGATTCCGTTAGGTTTCGCATCCTTTGGCAAATTAACTCAGACTCCGGACTCTCTGGCGACGTTTCGAACCAACCAGATGTAGTCTTTGCAAGTCTTCCTTGACCAAATCGCGTGTGTGTTCTACTAACACTTCCGCCTGCGAAACAATAGGAAGATATGGATTTGCTTTCTTTTTTGCCAGTAAACTCAGCTGCTTCTCAAAAAGTCTCTGCTGAAGGATTGCCGTTGAAAGTCGTATATCGTGATACTGTCGTCGGGATCAGGTATCTACACTCTCGGGAAAATAATGTTCCTGTGCGCTGGTAAACAGTTACTCGCGTTATTTTCACGACTAAAGTTGTATACATTCAGGCATATCGTAGGATGCAAATTTCCTTTCAGTCGACGTCTGAAGCTTCAAACTTCGTGGAGATCATCAGACCTATTTGTCCTTGTAAATTGAACCCGTCGGCTACTGCTGTACCAGCGCATACACGCACTCAAGCACAGACCACTGATCGACCTATGCTGAGAACTCAGACGACCGATTTCGTCAATAGAAATCCTTCGATTCTCAATTCTGGTACTTTACCTCCGATTCCACTCCCTATTACAAGACGCGATGTTCAGGTTCTGAGTTCGTCCGGACAACAAATTTCTTCACCATCTATTCTGGGCCCTCTGCGTTCTTCTTCGCCTGTCATTCCTCACCTGAATGCCCCTGATACACTTTTACCTCTTTCTTCAGACGACAGTAATGTCATGGGACGATCGAATGTATGCAATGACGCTGCTGCACCTGTCAACCAAACACAGTTAGCGCCCAATCCAATCCTAACACAACACCTATCTTCCTCTCTGCCACCCTCAAGCTCCGTCAACCCTGGTTCACAGTCACTTCTTGCTACATTGGCTTCATCCACGTCTGTCTATGATATGCCAAATACTGCTTTGGAACAGCTCATAGGTGAAATAATACATGAGGATGGCTTCGTTCAATTGGTGCGTGCAATTTACCGACGTCGTGTCCTTTAGCTTTAAACTCTCGAAACTCGCCGGCAGCTCGAAAGAATGTCACAAATGCTTACCGTCAGAACTTTGATCGATGGGTAGAGGATGACCTGAAGATTGCTTCATTTATACACGTCTCACAGTTGAAGGAGGGAAATGATGACTGCCCTAGGCGATGGGATAAAGTCGAATCACGAAAATATCAGATTGTTTGACTACACTTAGCGCGTAATACACGAGATGAGGGAAGAATCAATCTGACTAGTGGACGCTTGATGTAACCGATAAAACAAGTGAGATTGGAGTTGCTACAGAAATATTGGTGACAAAGGGACCATAAAAATAAGCCCATGATAGCTGATAGTCAGACCAAGATACATAAAAATGAAAAGGTGCGCAAATTATGGGGCAATATTGTAGATACGTCGTCGTACATAATCGAGGAGAGACACAAGATAAAAGAATCAATGAAGTAAACCCATTAAACCCTCAACAGATCTTGCTCATTCCAGCCGTAATAACGTTTCAATTTCTTTGCGAATTCTTTAAGCATAATTGGTTGGAGCGTGGGGTCAGGGTGAGCTGTGGAAGAAAAATGTAAGCGATCTCTCAGCCTTAAGCGCCCGTGAAATGGGTGCTTACGTTTGTGGAAAGTGATGGGCTGATGAGTTGAAAAGAAAAAAGAAATTAGACACCAGTTAAACAGAATTGTAGGTGTCATTGGACTTACTCTGTCATTCTTATTGGGCGGGTCGAAGCGCACGCTAGATCCTGCTGTGCTAGGATCGTATTCGAAGCCCATTTCCCTCATGAGCTACGGATTTTTGACTCAGAAAGATACAAATCCTCTTGATATTAGCATGTACCCACCTTCAAGAAATGTTCCCATTTCATAGGTGCTCGACCGTCAGTTGTATCCTCTTCGGTTTTAAGCAACTGGTGCATGAGGCCTTCGGTCTTCTTTGTCAGTTTCTTGAACCAACCACCACTGCTCTCCTTTTTTTCCTGTTCATTCTCTTTGCCCGCTCCGGTCACTTTAGAGAAGAAGCTTTTCTTCTTGGGCTCTGCAGCAGGAGTTGTATTGGAAAAGAGTGATGCATGGTCTGGTCTTGATTTGATCTTCTTCTCTGTCTTGATACCTAATGATTGGAGATAAGAACGGGCGGATTGGGCTGCTGGAGTACCCAGAGGAAGAGAGGTGGTCGAGGATCCAAAAGGAAGGGTGGAAGATGTAGAAGTCCTCGGAGAGATGGGGGGTTCTACCTTCTTTTCAACAGTTGGTGAAGGTGCACTGAAGCTTTGCTCCGCTGTAGCGAAGGATTGCACTGAAGGAGAAGATCCAAGAGAATCTTCGGTCGACCCAGTTTTCTTTTTCTTCTTGGGTTTCTTCTTCTTTTTCTTCTTTTCGACCGCCGAGGCGTCGTCGTCATCCTCTACATCCTCAACTGTGGCTTTTATATTCTTCGGAGGCTGAGCTGTTTTTTTTTGTTACAACATGAGTTACAATGAAGAAGGTACGAAAATGACATAGGCATATTTTTACATACCTGTGGGAGTCGATGCTGGTTTAGGAGGTGCGGGAGTTGGTTTAGGAGGCATTGTTTTGGGAACCTCCTTGGGAACTCCAGATGGAGTAGCCCTGAAGGCTCCACGAGTCGCAGTGGTCCGAGGTTCCGTCCTCGTTGTCGTTTTAAGCTTAGAACTCGAAGAAAACATGCGACCTACAGGGAAAAAGTCAAGGACTGATTATTCAAATAAATCTGGAAACCTACCGCGCAGAGAGCCCAACATTTTGAGGAAAGGATTGCCTTTGCGATCTTCTTCAGAAAATGGATTAATTTCAGGCTGGACGGTGCTAGCGTCGAAGAAATCGGCTTCGTGTGCGACATCCATAGCTTCACGCCATAATTCACGAATTTCGTCTTCTTCCTCAGTATTATAGCCGCTGTCGTCGTCGCTGGAATCTCCCTCCTCTTCTTCCTCCTCTGAGTCATCGTCCTCGTCCTCGTCATCATCTGAAGTATTTGACACTGATTGAAGGCCCGGCATAGAGTCATTGCTATCACTATCTCCTGAAGTAATGGCCATAGGTTTCTTTTTCCTCTTTACAATTGCCGAGCGCCCATTGGGAATGTCGGAAGGAGAGTCGTCAAAATCGTCATAAGACTTTGGGGCTACGGACGACCATTGTGGGGCATAATCGAATACACCTTCGAGCTGCCACAACGAATCAATTCCTTCCCCAGAGACCTTGGTATAGTTCTGTGATGATAATAAGAGTTAAAGATACTGTTTACAAAGACATATTATACATACATCGTTGATTTGGTTCCACATTTTTTCAAGAACACTCTTGTTCCTTGTCTTTTCGATGGGGAAAAGCATGTCTTTGAAATTCGCAGACATGTTAGTAGCCTTATCGGACAGGATTTGGGCATCTACCCATTTTTCGTACACCTCTGGCATTACTCGTGGTGATTTTTTCCATTCATCGCCTTCAGGGCCGAAAAGAGGTGCGGAAAGAATCTCCTGCAATTCCACAGATCTCTATTTACAATTAATTACTTATCAGAATGAAGCCTCGTTATAAACCGGATTTGCTTACTGAAAGATCTCCTACGGCATCCCAAAGGGCTTGAGGGAAACGTTTGGCATCACGGGGGGATTCTTCAATAGCATCATGTAAAATTTGGAAGAGTACAGCCTGCGGATAGGCGCCCTTCGGAAAACATAGCTCAATGATTATCGAGTCGAGGAAAGAGGTGCCAGCTTCGCGTAAGTCTTTCCAATCGAAGATATATTCCGGCTCGTTAGGATTTGAACTCTCCGTTGATTTAAGTTTGAAAAATCTCGCATAATGAGCTAGACAAAGCATCAGCCAATCTGCTATGCAGAATAAGGTGCAACATACGAGTAGTAGTAGCGAGAACAGCAAATCTGCTCTGGCTCATCATTACCAGGTCTCGCACCATGTCATATATAACGAGATATCGTTCTCTGATGTCAGAATTCGATTTCAATTTATTCTTGATATTCTTATCCGTCACTCCGTCAATGGCCAAATCATTCAAGGAGTCAGACACTATTTTCCAAGCAGAAGCAAGCATGTAGGTATTGTGAATTCTATTTAATGACAAGAATTTGGGCTTGGTTATGGCATATTAGGAGTATAACGACTTACTTGTTTGCAACCAGTTTTGCAACATAACTCGGGTTTCTGCGGGGATCTCTTGTCGGTTCGGTCCTCGCGTTAAGTTCAGCTTCGATTATGTGACGAAATAGATCCGGATCTCGGAGGTTTGCTATATCATCGACATACGCTACAAAACACACTTCAACATTGTTTACTCAGGGGAAAGCCAAAAGTTTCGCACAATCAGACTGGGACTCGGCGTTTTTCAGGCATGTTTCGAGTCGAAATGGAGTTAAGATAGCCTTTTTAGATTCTTCAACGAGGTTTTCTGGCAAACAAGCTCTGATCAGTGAACCGAAAAGCAGATTAAGTGTAGCTCGGCGCCCACCTGCTAGGAGATCCATCTTTTCTCTTCCAGTCATTCTGCTCATCAAAATGAGTTCACCGGTTCCCTGAGACCCATACTTTCCGTTGCGCAGGATAAGAGCGCGCTCAGTGGTTGGTTTTGGACCCTTTTCCTGTTTTTCAGGCTTGGAGGGGTTTTTGACAAAAACATCGCGTTTTCCAACTGGGACTAGATCCTTGGAAGAGGATCCTCCAGGCTTCACTCTAGGCGGCATAGTGTGGAAGAGTGTGGTAGATTATCAAGAAGGAAGGTCTGGCTATGGAGGGTAAAGTAAAACCAGGTCCAAGTGTGGTCGTCTGATTAGGATAATCAACGGGCCGATCGGGTACTTCGACAATTGTACATCTGTTCATTCATCTTGCTAAAGGACCGTCAACACAGGTCAACACTCGGCGCTTTCTTTCACTGAATCATTATGTTCTTCTGCGAGCACTTAAACATGAGATTTAATCATTCTTACTCGTTCCTTCGTGCGCCGCGTGTGTCATCGGTAACCATTGGGCCAGGACATGGGTTAACAAGAATGATAGATCTATGATGCAACCCATACATGACAGTCTGCCAACATGGCTCTGTGAACGCCCAAGATAGCAGGCCTCACAGTCAAGTCAAGTCATAGCCACCAACCAGTCTTGACGGAGAGCGGGTTGTCTTCTTTCTCTCTTCGTCTCTTTCCTTCGTTCTTTCTCTTTCCCTTTTTTTCGTTCCTTTTCCCCCCGGTGGGACCTTTGTGGCCTCGATGGCTTCCTTCAATCTTACCGGTTCGTTGTTTTTGACAAGAAAATGCAATTATTCCACACACACGCTGAACTTTGAATA
This sequence comes from Agrocybe praecox, assembly GCA_964017145.1. Lineage (NCBI taxonomy): Eukaryota > Fungi > Basidiomycota > Agaricomycetes > Agaricales > Agrocybaceae > Agrocybe > Agrocybe praecox. The sequence continues at coordinate 1,923,518 of OZ024842.1, read as the reverse complement.
GTTGAAGATTGCTCGCCCATGATCACTTATGCCCCAGCAGGTTCCTGGACGGATACTACCACATCTTCAGACCCCCTGGCTACTGTAAGCCTTGTCTACGTGTTACATCGCGCAGAAAATAACCTTTCGCAGTCTTATTCCGGCGGTTCGTATCATGTCTCTGCAACTCAAGGTGCTACGGCTACAATTACTTTCACTGGTATGCCGTTATGTCCTTAAACATATGGTCCTTGAACCGATGGAGTATAGGTACTGGCGTATCGATTTTCGGAGGACTCAGGTCGAACTATGGCACCTACAGTATCAGTGTTGACGGGCAATCAGTGTCTTCAGGAAGCGCTCAGTCTACTGATCAGGCCACTCAGCAATTACTTGGAAGTGTAGCTGGATTGTCTTACGGATCACACACTGCAGTTCTAACGAACACTGGAGGAAACCCCGTGGATATTGACAAAATCGATTTCCAAACACAAATTGGACAGTCCGGGTAAGATATACATACCTTAAAAAACCAAAGAAAGTCTAAATTCGGTGTCCTTCAGCGCCGTAGGAGTTAAGAAGACCATTGATGACGCTGATCCGACCATCGTTTATACACCTTCGCCGTCAGATTGGCAAACCAATTCGAATGCAGGTTTCTTCGATGGATCCCTCCAGTTAGTTAATTTCACCTACTTTGAAATCATTTGTCTAATGATTAACTGTGTAGCTTTACCAACACACCAGACGCCTCAGCATCTCTCACCTTTTCTGGTGATGCAGTCGCAGTTTGGGGAACAGTATCTCCAGATCATGCAGATATCAATATGGCGCTCGATGGTAACTCTCAAGTCTTACCAGGTGGATCAGGCGGTATGGCTTCTGTTGTTCATCCCCAAGTACGCCTCATGATTGTTTCTTTGATCAATTGGAGTCGTCTCTTACTGTGCCGCATAGGTGTTACTGGTACGAGAAATGATTTTTCCAAACGAACAATCTGACGATTCTCATACACTGTATGTAGTATTATCGCAGCGATCTCGGACCCGGGCAACACACCCTTTCCATGTCTGGAGTGTCCCAGAGCACTGGCAACACGAATGGTTTTATTGATCTTGACATGATTAACGTTTTCGATGTCGCTACCCTTGATGCTACTTCAACCTCTGCATCTAGTCCTGTGATTCAAACCACTGCCTCATCTCCTAACACCAGCGCTGCCGTCCCTAGTACCTCGTCAGTCGTCAATTTGTGATATTAATTCGTTTTATTGACGATCTTAATAGATCAGAAGCCTCCCTTGGGTCCCGCGTCGCAAGTACAGGAAGCTCTAGCGGTATCTCTAAGGGTGCTCTAGCTGGCGCTGTTATCGGCGGTTTATTGGCATTTGTTCTCCTGTTGGCTCTTTTTGCACTCATATGTTTACGGAGGAGAAAAGCCAAGTCACGGATCATCGAAAAATCAATGATATCAGTATCTCCTGTGCTTCCCATGCAAAGGGATTCAAGGGATTTGGAGTCTGGAATGAGATCGCTGGAAAACCCTGTCTTTCCTCTACCACCACCTCGCGCTCAACGGTCTTCGCGTCTTTCAATCGCACCAAGTTATTACAGCGATCCAGAATATAGCGGACATTCGCGAGGAGGAAGTACGATGTCCGGTCAATCAACAGCACCTTTAGTTCCCTCGGTTCCCATCATGGAGATACCACAACCGCGATTTGTTCCACGAAAACCAGTATCCGCTAGGTCGGGTCTCGTGAGTTTTTGATTTCGTTTCTTGGGGCGTCCACTGGTTGACCTCGAATTGACCAGAACTCCAATGGTAACCCGGCTAGACCGAGTCGCCGACCTCCTACTATGGACTTTGTGATAATGGACAATTAAGTACATGGCATAAGTAGCGTATTCAGGGCATATTAAACATATTACATACAATTCGTGCACGACGGACGTCTCCGCATAGCCTTTCCACCTTTCATCGGCCTTGTTACGTGGTTTTTGAGAAACCTAGAAAATATTACACTCTTTATATTCCAGTATATCGTAGACAAAAGAGCACTTGTTGCCATAACCATCCCATCGACGTCTGTGGGTAAGAAAGGCAGCAAGCATTGATTGTCAACATCATCGTTGAGCCGTCCTTCATCAAACAAGCTGCCATTTGTGGAAGCTTGGAAACGATCAAGGGAGGTTGAAACTCCGACACAATGGAGTGGCAATATAAGTGACAACCCCGAGCTTCTCTTTTCATTCCCTTCGTTCTCTCGTTGCAGCTTGCTGTGGGCCTCTTCTTTACCTTTTTCTTTTCTTTGTCATTCTTCACCGAGCTGCGCTCGTGTAACTCTCCTTTATTTTTCAGTTCATTACTTCTTGAAATCTTCTGTACCCGTTGAATCCATCCTCGTCATCAAGATCAGAAATGGGCAATTTGATTTGGCACGAGTACGCACGACTGGTGTCGGTGTCGGCGACTGTTTGTGAGTGCTATGAGCGCTTCGTGTTATAGCGCTTCGTTAATCAAATCCGACATAGACGCTGTTTGGGCTGCGTTCTTTGGGTTGATGTACCGTAAATTCTTCTGGGACTTCGTTGGTGGAACTTTGCGTGATCCTGGAGGCATTCAGTGCGTATCCTGTTGTTTGGCCTTGGATGATTTCTGACTTTCCCATAGACCTTCCGCCAACGCTGCTGTCTTCATCACCCTTATCGTCAAGCTTCCAATCATTCAGATTTTCACCATGGTCCTCGGAATCATCATTTTATGCATCGAATTACCTTTGCCCGCTTTCAGATCACTCTCGATATATCGCAACATTTTAGTTCGAGTTATATTGCTTATATTCCAGGCTTTCTTAACTATACTATTCTACCAGGTGAGAATGACATGTTAGACGATCCATGACGACCAGGCTAACTCGTTTCTTTCAGGGAACTAATGCTGCGATATGGTCGTTGATAGCGGCAGGGTGCTATATAAGGGCTATCAATATAGGTGAAAAAATGGCAGAGGCAAAAGCGAATCGTGGCAGAGCCGGAGCGGCCTAGCGTCGAGGAGTTTTCAACTTTTTCTGGATTTCAGACTTTCTTCAAGCGGTGGGGAGTAAAGGAGTTTTCCTATTTCTTATGGGCTGGCCCATTTCTTTATCATTGTACCATTTGGGTTTTTAGAATCGCTGCTGACTTTCTCAATCGCTCGCGTTTTTTTTCTCGCACTTTTGTTGGCTGTCGATTCCTGCTTATACCCTCTGTACTCTAGATGGATATGACATTGAAATTAAATGGAAGAGTTCATTGTATTCTGGGGATCCGTAAACATGTCATTGCGTTAGTGTCAGAGCCCCTGTGGCGGTCGTACATATGTGGGTTTCACCGTTCGGGTGGGCATGACGCCGACAATTTACTTGATGCCCAGTGATTTCAAATATTGATGGTACCGGCTTTCTGTGTATGACGTTCTTGACATCCGCGTATCTAATCCATTTTATTCCCTCCATCGCTGACACGATAATCACCAATTCCTGGAAAAGATCGTACTTAACCAGAACACTTCACCTGTAGCTTTAAATTATGGTCTACAGTGCGGCGAGTGCGAGCATAATCGCCAAAATCCCATCAAGCTTCGATAACGCGCAGAAGACGAGCGATCTGCTTTTCTTTCCCTCCACTATTGTGAAGCACTCAGATTCGGGTATCGAGGTGCGCACTGTTAATTTTATTTGAATGCATTGGATCCTGAACGCTCGTGATATGTCGTTTCCTATCTTTTGACAGTATGAGATTCGATTATGCCCAGCTTTGCAGCATAAACCAACATTGCCAACTCCGCATTTCAACAAAGTAGATGACATTGAACGTGCGGTTGAGGGCATCGACGGAAAGAAATTTGATCCATTTGCTCCTCCTTACAATGAAAACTTGTACGTTGGTGAACTGACGGACGAAGAATCGAAGCAAGAATTTGTGGTCCTCGTAAGTTGCCTTCCTTAGCATCTCGGTGCAAGATATGGATGTTGAGCGATTGTTGGGTTTAGCTGAACAAATATTCAGTGGTGCCTCAGCACTTCCTGTTAGTGACAAAGGGTCGTCCCAGGTCTTTCTCCAAAACATGCGCGATCTAAGACGCATATACAGAGTTTAAGTCACAAGCTTCGCCATTAATGCCGCCTGAGCTTGTCCAAACATACTTGCTGCTTCTTGCTGCTCGAAAAGCTGGCAAAAAGTTCTTCGCATTCTACAATTGTTCGTTTTTAACGGTCGACATTGTATATCCAGTACTGACCCAATCGCCCTGGTGCAAATTAACAGGCGGCGATAACAGTGGTGCTAGTCAACCTCACAAACACATTCAATTTCTACCCCTAGACGGTGAAGCTGAAGATGGTCCTCCGATTGAAGTGCTCGCAAGGCAGACCCAACTAGAATTCCCTGGTTCGTTCCTATCGCACCATTCATTGCTTGCGTAGAGCCTTATCTGCAAACCATCATACAGATAGACCCTTTTCTTTGACCAAGCTTGCATATGCTAGCCATTCATACCGCCTTCCGGCACACTTGGACACATTTTCTCTAGATCAATTGGAAATGCTGCTAGCAGGCGTTTTCCTGCAGCTCGTGGACCTCTCGATTTCGACTATCCGCCATGACCCAACATATCCTGCAGGAACTCCATCGTACAACGTGATTGTTACATTGGAACACATTCATATAATACCAAGACGTCAAGAAAACCATAAGCTCGCAGAAACGGGAGATGTGTTGAGCGTGAACGCGCTTGGATTTGCTGGGTTGTTACTTGTGAAGAGCGAGGCGGAGCTTCAGGCGGTCAAGAAGGAAAGCATTAGTAAAATTTTGCGAGGGGTTGGCCTTGAAAGTGTTCATGAAATGCAGGTTGAAGGGACTGCGCGTGAAGTTGCGTTAGCAAGCATGTAGACTTTAAATGAATATGCATGACGTACTTATAGCCTTGACGGATTTGGCCACTCTTAACCCCTGTCCATACTAACTGTACTTTTTCCTCCGTACCATCATTATTTAAAAGAGGCACCTCAACAGCCTCCCTTTTCCGTATGCTGGCTCCCTTGTAACCTTCAAGTCCATCCATACTTTCCTCTCCTCACGACTTTACGAAAAGACAAATGCACTTGAGCGGTTCTGCGATGGGTCAGTCTTCCTTCTTATCGGCTTTTCGCACACTTGCTCACTTCAACACGTTTTTCTGTACAGTGGCGCGAACAGTACTGGTGGCGGCGCGCGCTGTCAACTCTGCTGAAGCTGAGTCGCTTGGCGGGTACGCGAAATCATAATATGAAGCATGTGAACTACTGTTGAACATGACCTAACAGGAAGAAAGCCAAAACGCCTATCATTGCTGGTAGCATCAGCGGAGGCGTCGTCCTGTTAGCGTGGCTCATTGGCTTTGCTGTCTACTTCAGGAAACGGTACAACAGGAAGAAACGAAACATGCTCATAGCCCAAGGCAAGGCACAACCCAGGGAAAAGGACATCGAAATTGACAAAGAGAAGGTCATTATTCCCCCGGACCCGGCTGTGCTTCTTGGACAGCGACAGCCTGGAGAAATCGCCTTTCCTGAGGACGACACAAAGGAGGATCACCACCACCACATGCCCTGGTCTCATCATGAATCGCATTCAAAGCTGGGAAGCAGTAGTAGTGCCAATTTTCCTACGCAAAGTGACATGGCCAATTCATCGCCAAGGACGGGAAAAGATACCAAAGACGAAAGTAGCGTCAACGACGAAACGGAGAACCCTCCCGGTGTTGAGCCTCTGAGGTCCATCTAGCAACAGCTTGCGCATTCTATTCTACACGGGCATAAATTATATCATCATACAGGGCAATTGGGACTTTCAAGTTTTCGTTTATCTTTTCTTCAGGTTTTATTAATTGGCGCATCCCCTCCGAACTTTCAAGGCGCACTTGCAATACCATGTTATCAATCGCTTGAACTTTCAAGAACAACAATACGCGACACCCCAGGGCCCAGCATTCCTCGTTCATAACCATTCTCCGTCCTGTCCTTCTCTTAGAAGTAGGTAATAACGAACTTTGACACCTCAATACTCCCATCATTAAAGCTCCGCCGTCTTTGGATTTCAAGACCTGACAAACGATCCCTTCTACATAACAAGTCAAATCCCTCGATGCGGGTGTCATATAGAGGCTTCTATTTCTCGAGCTTACTTTTCGGATTTCCCTTTCCATCATGTAATGAATTCATCGTTCATCGACGAAGACCTTCTCTACAACTGAAGTCGAATTGAAAAATTCGGACTAACTACGTACGATGCGACTGCACACTATCAATTAATGCATTTTCTCGACTGTCAAACTTCGATATGCAAAATTGTATCTGTGGTCTTGCTGTGGTCAACCATAATACCGTGCGATGACGGTTGCATGACGGTCAGCCATATTGGGTCTAACGGCAATCACCGATTTGTTGGCAAACAGCGATCAAAATAGAAAACAGTTCAGCGACGACAAACAAGCCACATATTTTTCTTAACTTTCTCACTTAGTTGAGATCTATAGAGGTCAGTGAAATAAATGTCACAGAATATTATTTGCTTTCTAATAGCAGTTATAAGGCTTGAATGTGTCGTTTTATATGTACACTGGTCGTGCTGACCATCTGGACGGGCAAGTTGGACGAAAATAACTGCCAGACACGATCGCGCGTCTGGCGAGATAGATCGTAGAGTGTCTGCCGCAGGATGGCTGACTTCCCGTGCCATTATAAAAAGCAAAATATCTCATGAATATCACATTCATAACAATCTCACCAACAATCCAACAAAGCGATTTCGTCTCTACTTTCAACAATATGTGCAGCACCTCTCTCTCCACCCCCGACTTTAATTTGGTCATGGGCGAGAACACACCCTCTACTATGAGATCTACCATCTCGCTCTCTGTTTCCGTTCCAGAAATGAAGGACGTTCACTCGAGCGATATTTTTGACCTCGACGCCGTGTCATTTGTGGACTCCAAGTCCATCACCCTCCCCGAGTACGCGCGCCGTTGGAACCCCAACAACCCCTCGAGCTTCACAATATCGTCCACTGTCGTCAAGTCCGAATTCATGGAGCTTCTTGGTCTTGTCGTTACTCTCCGGAAGAGTGTCAAACGCCTTTCTCAGATAAACGCCACACTCACTACTGATGCTGAGGCTGCGCGCAAGGACTGCGACAGGATGCAGGAGCTCCACTATGCCGAGAAGGAGGATCGTCGCCACGACCGCAAGGAAGACAGGCAAGCCATCCTTTCTTTGGAAAGTGACACCAGATTCTTGCGAGTGCAGATCGAGTACCTCAGAGACGAAAACCAACGACAGAAACAACAGATTGCGGAACACAACGAGAGGCTCGTCCAGTCGGACAACTTCTTCAAAGCTTTGATGGATATCAAGACATGTGGACCTGTTCTTCACAAGGCTGTTTCTGCAACTAGCGAAGGTGGAACCGCCGAGGAAGCCCTTGTCGAGGCAATCATGGCAGCTTACCGCGACGAGAACTCGATATGGCGTCGAATCATTACTTCCGCTGCTGGCCCTCGCTGCCCTGACGTTGATGCGCACCCAGCACCCGCGTCCCCAGTCTGGGGGAGTGAGATCACGCCTTCCAACTCTCAGATCTCCGACGTTTATCACCAACTTTTCGACGACAACGAATCCAGACGTCCTGCCGAGGCGGTCGACCTCCCCCTCGAATCGGAAGAAGCACATGTCGATGCATTGGCCACGGAGGAAGTTTGCAATGCGGTGTTACCCATCGTATGTTTTCTTTTCCGTGTTTTGGCCTTGCATTCGTATTAATGCCTCGTTTATTTTTCTAGGTACTTGAATTTGTGGAACAGTATGAGGAAGATACTACTCCTTCCCAAAGTCCGGAACCAGCTTGCCAAGTTTCTGTATTTCCTACTGTTGATGTAGACTCTCCTCGCACCGTATCTCCTCCTGTTCGCCTTACCTCTGCACCAGGTCCTTCTCGTTTAACTGCCGGTCATGTCCGCGCAGCTTCCGTCCCTGGTCCTACTCGTGTTGCTCCTCATCGGTCTATTCGCCCAACTTCCTTTCCCACTTCCGCCCGCCCAACTCCTGCTGCGAATACAGGCACGACTTCTCCTGCCACAATTTCTCCCCGCACTATTCGTTTGGCTCCTCCAAGGCCAACTATTGCCAGTCTCAGCAAGACCATGGCTCCCGTGCAACCTCGACCTGCTCGCGTTCGATTTGCGCCGGCTCCTACTGTTGTTCAGCCTAAGCAGAAGGCACCTACTCCCCGACTGAACAACATGCGCCCTGCTCTTAAGAGCGTCGACCTCAATCGACCTCAGGAGAGCAGAAGGGAGTCGGTGCAGAAGAATGAGGCGCGGAGCACTGAAGAGGAACTCCCAAAGCCCCCGGCGAGGTCTTTGGGTAAACGTCACGCTATTATCGTACCTGTAAAGCTGAACTTAGCCCCTACTGAGGTGTGTCTTTTATAACGAACATGTTGATTTTTTCCCGAATAACTTGGAAATGATTAGACTACTATACTTGAGGATTCACCGGTAGTGTCTGAGGCTGAAGGATCCTCTTCCGGAGTGCAAGAGATAGAAATATCTTTTAGAGAGATGGAAGGCAGAGTACCGGTCCACGTAGACTCTCTGGCCAGTCTCAGCACGTCTGAGGTTTCTCGTGAGGCTGTCTTGTCGCCAACCTCTCAGGCTGTTGCTCGTTTGGTCCAAACTTTCAGCGATAGCGACCTAGGCTCTCTGGAGGACACTGAAAGTGATACTACTGGTAGCTCGTCGTCATCGGACTCGGACTCAGACTGCTCTCATCTTCGTCGACTTCGACGAGAGAATAAGAAAGAGATCAAAAAGGACTCGCGTGAATATAGGCGCTCTTTCCTACTTGCAATGAGCGAACAATGGAGGGCTGTGGCCAGTGGCGGTGGTAACGGAAACGAGGAATCTCCAGCTGTCTTGAACATGGACCTTTCGGCGCTTGAGGAGGGGGCTTCTCGCGTCGTCGTTACTCCACCCCGTTCGTCTTCCTCCCCTCGGACCTCAACTGTCACCCAGTCGTTTTCCAGACCTACGAGGTCTCCTGTCGCGCGTCGTACTCCTCCAGCCGGGCAGGGCAACGGGAGTCTGACGCCATCATCCTCTGGTTCATCGTACTCGAGGTCTTCTTTCTCTTCCTCTTCGTCCTCGTCCTCCTCTTCCTCTTCTGCCTTGGGCCGTACTCCTAAGGCTGGCGTCTCTGGTGGACACGGAAACCATCCTGCCAGGGATGATCACTTTTCTTCCAGGCTTACTTCGGTCAAGCAGGCTTCTGGTTCGGGTTGTGTGCGATTGTCTGAGGCGCCGTCTCCATCTTCACGCAGTACTGTGAAGCCCACCGCCCAGCCCTCATCTGGCAGCCCAGTCAGATCACACATCGAAGGGCTCAAGACCTTCCTTCCCGACCCCAGTTTACTGGCTTTGAGGAAGAAATTCGTGACAACCACGGAAGGTAAAAGAGTGTCTCTGGTGGCTTCGCGATCCCCTCCCAAGCTAATGGTAATGCCTTTGGTTCCTACCTTTTTAACTCCAGGCGCTTCGCCTAAGTCATCTGCTCTGTCTTCTAACCGCAGAGTGTTAAAGGTCGAACATCCTCAAAGCAAGGCATCCACTGGCAAGAACACCATGGGGCAGGTATCGGAAGGCGTGCCTGTACCTGCCATCAAGCCTTCTGGTCTATCTCGGGCAGGAGTAAAGACCACCATCACGCCCCCTTCTCCCCCTTCCCCTGCGACCAAACGTCGGTCGCGTACCATCAGCACGGTCGTGAGTCTCCCCCCATCGTTCTACACGCCGACCTCCCAGTCGCTCGAAGCCACGAAAACAAGGTCGCCGCTTTCCCAGCTCATTACGGACATAGCGGCAGAAAATACAGTGTTTTCGCCTAACAGTGGCTCGGCCGGCCGTGCTTCTCGCCTCTCGCCACATTCCCCCATCCCCCCTCGCAGACTTAGGTCCGCCTCATCTAAGTCTACTACAAGGCTCCACATCAACAAACGGGGCATACCATCGAAAACGCTCAAGACCGCCTCTGAGCGCAAACCCGAACCACCCAACGCCGTGCAGATACGACGCCCCGCCCCAACCGCGTCCTCTAGGACCCGGCGGATGTCGAACTCTGCCACGTCTCTTATTCCTAATTCCGCAGGCAACCAGCCGATGACGCCTTCACAGTATAGGCGTCTCTTCGGAAGTAGTTTGAGTATGGTTCGTTGAAAAAAAAAAAGTTTACTTAAATAAAAGTACAAATCGATGTATATATATCATTATAATTTGATTTTATTCATCTTGAATTGTGTGCGATTTTGAATGCTTCCCTCGTCAACAATTAAGAATGACAACTTAATGTCGATTGCTAGAGAAAAAGAAACGCAACGGCACAATCATATATTTCCTTTGGAATACTTACGTATTTACTAGTAGCAGCGCATGAGGAATGCCCCTGTTTTGTGGGCACATCACAGCCTGCTATCATTGTGAATCAGTGAAGCCTTAGGCTTACTTCCTACAGCTTTCTAGATTCTCTTATTACATGATTAACTGTTGGAATATCTGGGAAAAACTGCGACGCGAGCCGTGTTCACGCGACTGCACGGGCGCCGCTGCAATGCGCCGCCGGTATGTGGCATATCTTTCAATTTTTCTATTGCTCTTCGTTCTTATTTTTCACCTGTAATATATTTCTATCAACTAATCTACTTATGGTCTCTGCAGACCACGGAGCACTTAGGTAGACAGATAAATACTTAGTTCGAGATCCCCTCAGTCGTTTGTCGTGAGGCTGGATGTGCTAATGAGGGTGCCGGTGAGACGTCACCGATTCATCGATGATATGTTGCATCACCATTGACCAGTATTGCCGCCGTCGCTGTAGTGCGGGTGTAATGGTATGATGGTGGGGCATCTGACTGATGTTGGCTGACAGCGAGGTAAGCTACAACAAACTTACTAGCTCGCCCACGTTCTTGCGACGAGGAGAGCTATAGAGGAGCTGGGCAGAGTGCGAGTGGTAGAGCCTGTAATAGACAGGAAGAGAGAAGAAATGATGGTTTGATTGCAACCCAAATCGGGTCATTCCTGCGCCGGCCCGACTGATAACCGACGTGCCCTTGTCGTCGAAACACAACGATGGAGTTGCAACACGAGCGCTAAATGGTAATAATATATATATTATATCGGCTTACATAGTTAACAGAGCCCTCCTCGAATATAAAAAAAATGAAGAGAATACTATGTGACCAATTCGATGCCATCACCCATAGGGGCCAACAAGGGTCAGAGAAAGTCGCAGAAAGCCCTCGATTAAAAGACTCGTAAATGTGTGCACATTTAGGGAGCTATGAGGTGCGCTTGCTAGATGATTCGGCGGCCTTTCGCCCGCCTTTCGTGTTCTGCTCTGCGCGACCTTTCAGCGTCCTTCGAGCTGCCATGATCACCATCATTTATCTTCAAGGTTCCGGGTTGTATTTGTGCTTGTATAAGCTTTCTGTACTCTGCGGGATGCTAGTAGAATCATATTACTCTTCTTCCTGCCGTCCATGGACTCTTTTGAAGATAATCCTAGAGAAGTAGTTTGGTGTGACGGGCCCGCGGCCGAGGGGGGAGGTTTAACTCGATAATGACGACTGATAGAAAACGCTGCAGCTTTAGAATGCTTATGGATAGTTACTGAGGGACCATCAGCTGTTTCGCGATTGATGGCGTTCGTGAATTTAGGATTGCGAATGTATGCAATGTGCAGGCGCTGCTGTGGTGGCTTGCCTGGTTCAAGAGCTAGTATGGATTATTAGCAACTTAATCAGAGAACCAGCAACAGAATACTCACAAGCGGCATTTTTCCTCGAGTCTTTGTCCTTGCCATCGGTTTTGTCAGAGTTGGACGAGGGTCCCATCAATGACTTCTGTTCAATGCTACTACTAGGCCTAGTGTTGAAGATAGTTGATGTACTGGGCCTTCCTTTTTCTTTATCCGGACCACCAGGACGTCTGCTATAAGGATCTTCCGTCGTTTTTTCTTTCTCCAAGATAAACTTCCGCATCTGCAATCGTTCGTGGGTCGATGCAGAAGCTACAGCAGTCGTAGAAGAATTGACAGTAACGATAGGAGGTAAATCTTTGTCACGTTGCATCTGTATCGAACGCTTTCGGATATCTCTCCAGTCACCTTCGCTCTGTGGAACAGACGTCGGAGCACCAGGATCATCAGAGCGGTGAGATGAAGAACCCTGTTCGAAGGAAAAGGAACGAAGGTCCTCTAAACTTCGGCATGGTCGCCTACCGCTTATCACTGAGTATTCATAATCTCTTGCATGATGTGAAATATGTAGCGTCGCGCCAGGTATAGGAACGGCGAGGCTGCCCCTTCTGCCATTATGATCTGCGGAGACACTTTCCCCGCTAGGATTGCCGTAATCGAAGAACGTCCCAGCCTCACTGGCACGTTCGTGCACAACGGACTCTACTTCTATGTCGTTGTCATATTCCTCTGCGTATCCGTCAGATTCGTCCTCCGAAAGGTACATGGATTCACTGTCTGGATGCGTGTCTTGGTGTTGAGAAGGCCGGGTTTCTACTGGTTCGGGAGGAAGGGGATGTCTGCCTATTCCATCCTCATCTTCGTCAGATGTTAAATCGTGGGCTGAAGTTTGTGGCGTAGTGCTAGAACGTCCACTAACGCGAGAGGTGGCCCGTGAATTGGTTGCACTTGGCCTCGAGAACGAGGAAATAGAAGCTGACGCGGACGAATCGCCAAACGTTCGGGTGGATACTGCGTCCAACTCTCTCGTAAAATCACTGGCACGCAAAGAGAAGGGCGGTTGGGACGTGTGTAAATGTTGAGGGTGATTCGTGTGCGGGTGCTCGCTGTCCACCACAGAGGGCCGAGGGATAGTGTCTGGAGCGAGGGACTGTTCCTCCGAATCCGCGTCGTCACGGGATCGATATAGTGGATCAATGGGGATGTGAGGTGATGATGAAGACGATGAAAGAGCTGCGCCGAATGAATAAGATTGAAGGTCGTTGTGGACATACATGTCTGCAAAGGTGGTCTTGCCTGTGCGTGGAGGACTTCGAGGCTGTGGATTCATACTGTGAGAGACAGAGAAGTCTGACGATGAGGAAGAGGATCTATACAAATAAGAGACGGTGGGTTATATACTACAAGAGGAAGCATTTATACTAAATACCCAACTATCTACTGAAGGTAATACTTTGAGGAAACGTACCCTACTAGACATGTTAGCCTTGCATGAAACTATTACAGTAAATAAGCTTATATAATTTAGAAGCGATCGATGTACGAAGAGTCAGTCCGCCCAAAGTTTTGTCAGCATTTCCACGCTCATTTCCAGACTTCTTTCCTTCTTTGACAGGGAAGTCACGTCAGGAATTCATGACGGCACGTCACGGCATGTCAACACAGTTCGTACTCCGCCTAGTAAGGTCCATCAGGGCCGCTAAGTGTCTCTGTCGACGATGAGGGTCTGGAAAAAAGACATAGGGCAAAATATAACACATATTCCTGCTCAAATATGTCCCAAATATATTCAAGATTATTCTGTGTATTTTTAATCATGAGTTTAGCACCGTACCCCTAAAATAGATTAAATTTGCGGAACAGAAGCGTCGCGGATATGCGGCTTTATATCCCCCCCGTTTCAAAGAATGTCAATGTCTGCTTGGTATAGTGGTTAAGTCCCCTAAATTATTGAGTCTTTCTGACTCTGTGAGACCTCTAGTTCGAATCTTCTTCGCTCATTTTTTTTGTATTTCCCAATTTCAAAGTTGCAAAAATTCAATAGGTAACGACATTTGAAGCGATGACATACACGACTTGAAAATATTTCCACATTCGGTACAAAGAAAAACTTTTTATTTCCCGAGTGGTCACTACAATTCAACTTGGTGAGATTTCATCGTACCGGCAAAGAAGAACAACGCTCGGCAATTGAGGCCTTCTGATCGATGGCCGACGCGGCTCGTTTGACGGCTTCTGTCAAAAATCAGCTTCGAATCCGTGGGAATGCTGACAAAACTTTGGGCGGACTGACTGTCCTCGATGTACCCCACGATCCAGCCGGTAACCGGTTTTGAGTCCTCCAATATAATGCGCTGTCCCGCCATCATTTATTACTGAAAGCTCACTTCCCTGCCTTGGTTTTCTTCTGTGGCTTTGATATAGCTTGAATGGATACCTATTTTGCCCAGTCGAAACTCCTCTGGACCCCCGCACACCCAGCGACCTCTGCCGTTGAAGCCTTACGACGAGAGATAAATCGGAAGCATGGACTGAACCTAAGTGCGTGGCATTCTTAGGTCTGAGAGGCCATATTACCGATCCTGTCGTCTCCGCCTCTCAACAGAGAACTACCATGATCTACATGAGTATTCCGTCGAGGATTACACATTTTGGCTCGACTTGTGGAACTTTCTTGGAATAATATCTTCGGTTCCTCCACAGAAGGTGCATATAAGAATTCTCCCGACCAACAATCATAGCTGAAAACATAATACACTGTGCATCATAGGATCTTATTATTGAACCAGGAAAATATCCCGAAATTCCAAACTGGTTCCCAGGGGCAAGATTCAATTACGCTGAAAACCTTTTGTATAGGAGAGACGATGGCATTGCTCTGACAGAAACCGGAGAATCTGGAAAATTAGACAACGTTACTTTCAGAAATCTCAATGAACGGGTGCGTAGAATGGCAGCGGCCCTACGAATCAACGGATTAAAAGTCGGAGACCGAGTTGCTGGTACGCACCATAATTATTGTCTGTTGCATCCCGTTTATCAAATTCCGCCTGGGCGCTTGTAGCTATTGTGACGAATTCTACCAATGCCGTTGTTATAGCGCTTGCGACAGCAAGTCTAGGAGGCATTTTCTCCAGTACAGCAACAGACATGGGAACTCAGGTGTGACTTCAGTATGCGCTTGTCGAGATGGAAACTAATACACAATTTAGGGTATCCTGGATAGATACCGTCAAATACGACCCAAGTTTGTATTCGCTGAAACGGAGACTCTTTATGCTGGCAAGATCATCGACCATATCTCAAAGGTCTCTGAGGTCATCAAAGATTTGTCTACTCAAGGATTAGAGCGTGCTATTTTGCTTCCAAGTCGTATTTCGGGAAAAGAATTCGTTATTCCAGAAATGTCGAAGGGGTGCATTCTTTCTGTGAACTCATAATGTTCCACGCTGATTTAGATTTCTAGAATGACTTTATCCCATTTTTTGAACACTGCCGATAACCGGCCACTCGTTTTTGAACAATTGCCAGCCAATCAGCCTTTGTATATCTTATACAGCTCAGGAACCTCTGGAAAGCCCAAGTGTATCGTACATTCGGCCGGAGTAAGTACCTCGAAGGCAGTGATAGGATTCTACTCACAATGTTTTAAAGGGTGTCCTGGTTAACACAAAAAAGTGTGTTAAATTAGGATACAACATGACCACAGAAGATACCTACTTCCAGTACACTACGGTTTGTCTCTTTCAGGTAACTTATTTGACAATGAATACTGACTCGGACTCACTCTGCTTACAGACTGGGTGGATGATGTGGACCTTCATGCTGACAGGCCTTGCTTGTGGTGCTAGGCTTATTTTATACGACGGCTCGCCCTTCCATCCTGATTTGAAGACATACCTAAGATTCATAAGTGAACAGGGGTGAGTCGCAGTCCAGAGTAGACATGTGAACGGACCCCCAATTGTTGCTGGGAAAGTGTTACGACCTTAGGCACAAGCCCTCGTTTTCTTGCAGAAGTCCAGGGTCGGGGTATTAAACCACGTACGTAAAATTTCAACATACCTGCTGTCATTTGCGAATGCTGAAAAAGTCCAAGAGGAAATTGGTTCATTCGAAGCGGTGCGTGTCATGAGAGTCACCGGGGCCATTTTGACCCCACCTATGTTTGAATGGACTCGGGAAGCATTTGGAAAACATATTCAACTCTCGTCTGTCTGCGGTGGGACGGATATATGCTCGGCATGTGCGTGAATACGTTTTCCTCAGACTTTCTGCGCCGGTGCTGATACCGTTTTCTTATGTTCTATGCAGTTGTAACCGGTGTTTCATGCTTACCTGTACACAGCGGAGGTAAGCTAATGCTGGTCTGTAAATCACTCAAATTGAACCTCTCTTCCAGAGATCCAGGCTAAAGACCTCGGGATGAAAGTCGAGGTTTTCGACCCGTTTGGCAAAAATATCGAGCACACGGGTCAACCTGGTGAACTTGTTTGCACCCGTCCACATCCCTCATTGCCGATTGCATTCTGGGGGGATGACTCCGGACAAAAGTTAAGAGAGACTTACTTTAGCACGTATCCAGGTTTGTGGATGCAATTCCATGGTATTATTGTGCTTTGCTATAGTAATTACTTTAAACCCACAGGCATTTGGAGACAGGGCGATTTTATGATTGTCAATCCTGTCACAAAGGGAATCATGATACTCGGCCGCAGGTAAAATTAATTTCCCATTTATCTCACATCTAGTAACGGTCGAAAGCTTACGCATCCCATACCCCACCCTACAGCGATGGGGTCCTCAATCCAAGTGGCGTTCGTTTTGGATCGGGCGAAATTTACACTATCATGGAGCAATTCTCAAACGCCGTGGATGATTCCCTGTGCATAGGTCAACGCCGCCAACACGACAAAGATGAACGCGTTCTTCTTTTCCTGAAAATGCGTTCAGGTTCCAAATTCACTCCTCAACTTGTGAACGAAATCAAAACGGCGATCAGAAAGGGACTGAGTGCTCGCCACGTTCCTGCATATATTTTTGAAGTGTCGGATATACCGGTAGGTTTTCTCTCTCGTATATTCAGTCTGGTCGGCTAAGGCAACCTGTCCTTCACGCAGTACACTGTTAACGGCAAAAAAATCGAAATTGCAGTCAAGCAGATTGTTTCAGGTTCGAACCTTCAGCCAAGCGGGACCGTCGCAAACCCGGAATCCCTGCAGTTATACTATAGGTACAGGGATATCGAGAGTGTGGTTGGTGTTCCACAGGCCAAACTATAGTGTAATTCTGGAACCGGAAATAAATTTATTAGACTGCTACAAGTTTGCGAAAGTGTGTTTCCATCATCGTGACCTGCAGGTAGATAGGGACATGGAGCCCCTTCCCCCCGACACGCACGAATATCTCACGATAGGAAAACGATCCGCTGAGACAAAATGTAGCACGTTGCAATGCACAAGTCGCAATCGATACGATGCTCCACGTTGTCTACTCTACTATTCCAAAATCATGCTTTACACAAAAACCAGCAATCATATCCTTTAGCGCCCGACTTCATTTGTTGATCCAAGTCCATATTTAGACGTTACTCGAATCGTTTTTGCTATATTTATTGACCCTTATTTGATGGCTACACAATTACGACTAATCTGGTTGAGTACTTATTGTCGTTCAAATTAGTCGCAGTACGCTCCATGACTTGCAGGCTAACAAAACCAAGTATGTTATTATCAACAACTATCAAGGAAGAAAAGTGGTAGATTACTTACTGCCACGTCTCTAGCATATCTCAGCAGTACTCCACGTTTCACATTCAAATTACCTTTGTCCGAAGCTCGCCACTCTTCCTTTCTTCGCTCTTGTTCCTCTTCATCAACGAACCAGTCGATCCTGCGCGTGGCGGCATCAATGACAAGACGATCACCGTCTTTGACTAAAGCAATCGGGCCACCCAAACGAGCTTCTGGAACAACATGTCCGATGATGAATCCACGACTTGCACCAGAGAACCTGCCATCTGTGATCAAAGCAGTAGAGTTCGCCAACCCCGCGCCCGCGATGGCCCCCGTGGGACCTGCACGTTTGATTTAGATGACGTCACCCATGCGCACACAAGAATATCTGACTTACCCAGCATTTCTGGCATTCCGGGCGCGCCTTTAGGGCCCTGATACCTGAAAATAAGAACCATTCCAGCTTTAATCTCGCCCTGTTCGAGCATAGAATAAAATCCCTCGAGACTAAATCCGGATTGATAAGCAAAATTCTTAGGAGAGTTACTCATATTTTACCTATCAAAGCATTTAGCGACACCCTTAAAACGCAAAATAAATGTTGTGAGTAACTTCCAGCTTCAAAATCTACAGTATGATCGAGACTCACATCAAAACGCAAACCTTCTTTGCCCGTTAATTTCGCCACGGCACTCCCGGGTGCCAGATTTCCTCTAAGAATTGTGAGATGTCCAGTGGGTTTTATGGGATTTCCTATCGGCCTGAAAACGTCCTGTTTCTCGAACTCGAGCTCTGCCACGTCCTCAAGGTTTTCTGCCAGTGTTTTCCCTGTAATGGTGAGCTGTGAACCATCAATCAAGTCTGTGTGGTTCAGAAGGTATTTGAGGATAGCAGGTATGCCACCGATGCGGTGAATATCTTCCATGTAGTATCTCCCAGAAGGCCTGTCTTTGATGAGCTCAAATTAGATAGTCATAAATACTAAAGCTTACATCAAATCTGCGAGGAAAGGGGTCTTGTCTGCTATCATCTGGAAATCATCTATCGTGAGATCAATATCAGCGGCTCGGGCCATGGCGAGTAAGTGTAAAACCTGAAAGACACCATTAACGTTCTAACATACGTTCAGAAAGAAACAATCAACTGACAGCGTTTGTAGATCCCCCAAGTACAGTGATAATGACGATAGCATTCAAGAAAGAGTTGCGAGTCAAGATGTCTCTGAAATTTTTATTAGTTATGTATGTGTGTAAGAGTATCTTGCACTACAGAACGGACTTTGGTTTGATATCTTTAGCAAGAAGGTTTTTCAGATATTTAGCAGCCCGAACACATTCTTGTGCTTTCTCTAACGGCGTATTTCAGGATATAAGACTAAGAAAATGGAATTAAGTCATACCAGGATATAAAGCTGGAATACTTGAAGAATAAGGTAAAGACATTCCCAAGACCTGTAGAATTTTATGGCAAGGTCAGCCGTATGTAGACATCATAATTTTTTAAAAAAAAAGAGGACCTCAAGTGCTGAGCTCATAGTATTGGCGGTGTACATTCCACCACATGCTCCTGCACCAGGACAAGCATGTCGTACAACGTCAAAACGTTGTTCGTCCGTGATCTTTCCAACGGCAAAAGCCCCTGTTTATAGAGGTTAGTTGGTTTTGTGATAATTTTCTGCGATTTATCATACCGTATGATTCAAATGCATCGGAGATATTGACGGTTCCTCCCTTTTCCTTCCCCATGGAAGGGCAGTCTATTTGTTGCTCAGCTTCAACTTCCCATGGAAACTGTGGTTTCCAACTCACCGACATGCCTTGTGCCTGCCTGAATCGTGCCACCATACACAATCACAGTCGGACGATTGTGGCGAACTGCTGCCATGAAGCATCCTGGCATATTTTTGTCGCATCCTGGGATGGAGATGTTTCCATCGTAGTGTTGTGCCTATTTCAAATATTCACATCTCCGAATGGTCGGACAGACTAAATAGCATACCATAACGACCTGTGGTGGAAAAAGAAATTGACTTGGTCCCAACTTCAGTATCTACGAAGCCACATACCGCTTCAATGGAGTCCGCAATAACGTCCCGACTCGGAAGACTGGTTGAATATATATATATAAATCCAATATAAGCTCAATCGAGGCACTTTGCTCACGAATAACGCATTCCTACGCCATAAAATTTAAGTTGATGTTAGTCTAGATGAAAGGGAAGAACACCTCACCGTCAGTTCCCATTGTAATAGCATCGCTAGAAAGATCGCACAGGATATGAGCTCGATTATACGAAGCATCGGATGATTAAAATAGAGACCTAACACCAATAGTATTGAATATCAGACCAACAAGGTCTTCTTGCTTGCAACCTTCCTTCACATGCTTCGCAAGGTCGAGCTACTAAACGGATTAGCATCTGCATGCCACTCAAAGCCGTGGATGAGAAGACCTCACTAGATGAGAGTTGCAAGGGTTTCCTTTATAAGACGCGTCCATTTTAATTTTACTTCAACGGCCGATATTTTAGAAACATACCTTCCCACCAAACAGGGGAAATTCCAATCTATTCGGAATCATGGCCCGTAAGTCGAAATTTACGAAAACACGGCTGGACTTCTTGCCTGAGGTTTGTTCATGTCGTCCTCATCTAAACCGACAGCATACACTGGAGAGTCGGATAGTATATTAACTTCCAACATAACTTGGCACTAAGTATAACTCTTACGCATTGCCTGTGCTCCTCCCCGAATCTTCAAGCCGGTTTAAGGTGTCAATCGCTTATGCACTGTAGCCTCGAACTAAACAAAAAGACCTTGTTTTGCGTTATCTGGCATGATATCTTATTCAACACTCCCGAGCTAGATGTCGGTTTAGGGATGGAATGACTATAATCACAACATTGACTTTGAGCACGAATCAAATCGAACAGAGGAGAGAAATGAGGCACAAACATTTGTACGTCGCCTTCTGAGGCCATCTTGGATGACAAGGAGAGAAAAGGAGGGGATGGATTTTTCAAGAGTCATTTGATCTCTTTATATCGGACAGAAAATTGCTTTTAGTAGTAAGAGAAGAGGGGTAATCTGGATGAAGTGACCTCCGGACCGTCAGGCCAAGGGCAATTCCCCACGTGAGGTATATTCCGCCAATAAGAACGCGTTGGATTGTCATTATTCTCTCAAGGTTATCTACACTCTAGTTATACAGCCTCAGAAGTCGAGACCTTCCCTGCGGAAAACATCCAGGTTTGCTTTTGTTTCCGGTTTGGCAAGATCTGCGAGGTCATTTCGTTGCTAAAAGAGAGAACCGGTAAATATGTGCGAATAACACCATAAACGAATATAATCACCATTGACAGGAATGCTCGACGAAGAGTAAACCATAGTTGGTCACTAGTATCTCCACTCGTCGATTCTTGAAGGCTAAGAGCACTTAAGAAGTGCTCAGCAGCTTCCTTATCGGCACCGATGTTCAAACCTGACAACAGGCTACATCAGATACTCCCCTACCCAATAGTAAAAGAGCACTTACAGGCAACGCCGACATTGTAGATCGCACGAGTATACGTTGGCCGTAATTGCAAAGCTTCACGATAGGCACCGAGTGCTTCTTCTGGTTTATTACCGTTCGAAAGAGACGATCCTAGCCTATTCCATAAGAGATAATCCTGAAGTCCCTGTCAGATTGACTGTAAATAAATGTGCTCTCAAAGAACCTCATACCTTTGGCCGGACACCTAAAGCTGCCGCAAAGCAATCCTGCGCCCTCTCGTATTCGCTATTTGTGTAGAACAACACACCCAATGCTATTTGAAGGTCCGCATCCATTTCCCCTTGGCCGTGTTGTGTCCTTGCCAGGTCGAGGAATAGCTCAGTTATACGTCCATGTGTATCCCAGGATGAATTGGTTGAAATAGCTTTTATAGTTTCTTCCGGAATTTTCACCCCGGGATATCTCGCTCTAAACCAACGGAGAAGCATCGTATGGGAAGCGCGGTCATACGATTCATTAGTGAAGGAGATGGCCAAAGACTTGCAAAAGCAGAAAATTTAAAATGTAGCTCTGATGTGAACACTGCGGACTTACCACCATTCCAGCACCCGCTGCACCGGCTTCTTGGGCTTTCTCTACGCCTTGAAGCAATGCACGCATACCAGCTTCTTCTCTCTCGTCCATGTTCCTTGTTTCCCCAAGAAGAATCCACGCCTCGTAGCCTCCTTCACCCAACTCGCCTTGCTGAATCGCCGCTTCTAACATTAAAGCAGCTTCGGATAATGATCCATTACTTTCGAGGAGTTGTTTTGCTTCTCCTAGGAGAGAACGAGACGAAGAGGGGTCCATATACTTATTGTTTTTCTCTGCACAAATATAGATGTATGTTAGAGATGGTGATATCCCGGGAAATAGTATCTCACCAAAAACATAATCTCCAAGGAGTGGTATACCTTCTCCATCAAATTTTGTGGATGGGCCGAATGTCTCATCGTAATTGCCTAGGCCGCTCTCCCAGGCATTCTGCATACTTGCGCCATACTCCTCGAGCTCATCTCTCTGAGCATTCATCATCTGGGAAAATTCAGCTTCCCATTTAGCCATATCTTCCTTTGGTGGGGGGATATCTGAGTTTTGGAGTTGGTCCCATACTCTATTATGCACTGATGTTATCCACATTGTTGAGGCAAATTCAGGAAAATTTACTGACCTTTGGAAATCCATTGCACTTTCTTCACCGTTTGCTTCCAAAGATGCATTTTTCAACGCTTCTTCGATATTTGCGAGGCTATCGTCGACTTCTTCAATTCGCGACGTATGTGTCTCAGCGGGACCAAAGGATTCTGCTATCTGAGCAAAAGCGGCGTCAAAATCCACCTGTTTCCCCTTTCCCTTTCCCTGGTCATGCTGTTGATTGAAGTTTCCATTCAGTCCGTATTGCATGGCGGGGTTTACGTCATACATCCCCATAGGCATTGCGT
This sequence comes from Agrocybe praecox, assembly GCA_964017145.1. Taxonomy (NCBI): domain Eukaryota; kingdom Fungi; phylum Basidiomycota; class Agaricomycetes; order Agaricales; family Agrocybaceae; genus Agrocybe; species Agrocybe praecox. The sequence continues at coordinate 1,901,001 of OZ024842.1, read as the reverse complement.
TTCCATACATTGAGGCCATGTAAGATGTTCGTTGTTGAACTGCAATGCACTGATTAGCAACATTTTTTTGTGACAAATTTAAGCAGGGCGTACAATCGGGCCTTCCAAGGATAGCTGTCTGGGGAGCAGAGGCAGAAGAAGCCGATGCATTAGATTGTGGTGCGTTGCCAAATTCGCTGGCCCAATTAGCTTTGGCACTCTCCTCCAAAGCCCGCACATGCTGCTGTTCCATCGCCCATGCTTCGTTTATACCTGGTCGTGCGTTCATTTCGTTCATCCTTCCAAAGTCTGCGGGATACTGAATCGGATGACCATGCACCATGCCATGACCTCCTGAGTTTCCTTCAAAAAACTGGCGAGCAAGAGCAAGATCTTGTTCATTAGCTGGGATAGATGAGGAAGAGCCTGGCAGTTGATGGAGCTTCATGCACCATGGTCAGAACAAGTGTATAAAAGCACTCGAAATACCACATACCCGAGAAGTGGATGGACCAGAAATTCTGTCCTGTATTCAGGTAAATAATAGTCCGTCGTCGTAATTCATCCGCTCCTACCTGCTGGAGACTTCGATCACCTTCGGTATGCTTGAGAACCTGAGACAATGGATTTGCTGGAGCTGCACATTCTGAACCAGAGATCAGACCTTGGAAAGACATGTTCAAAGTTGAAAGTAAAGAGTAAGCTATAGAGAGCAGCGGAAATCGGGCTTAGGGATTACGGATGCGGGGATTACTGATTATGACCGGTAGGCTATAGCCGATGTGCCGGCGGCGGAAGCATAGTTTCAAACTAGCTCGGAAGTCCCGGTCTGTCCGTCTGTGCATTCATGCAACTGTTGGCTGCTGGGGCCTGGCGGGAACGCTCCAACGCTACGTACAATGTGTCGTGTTGACCAGCCTTGACGTCCTTGAGCAAACCAACTATGTGCATTATAGATCCAAAATTTGTGTCAATCGGCCGAAATAAACAGCATTGAATTTTCTATTTGCATATATTATAAGGTACTTCTGGATCCACAAAAACTAGGATAGGACTCTGCGTAAAAAAGATAAAGAGATCAAGAAGAGATGAGATAAATAGGAGAAAAATGATTATATAATCAATTCTTATCAGTGTACGCGAGCACATGACTACACGACTGGGGCGCGGAAGCAAATTCCCACGGATGCTGTTTGTTGAATGGCACGCCCCGCCTTGTGTCTTCCCCTTCGCCACCATCTACGCTTTCCTTATCAACGTCTGTGACAGCGACTAGCGCTGTACAAAGTCTGACTGAGTCTCTACTGCCTGTCACCGTCCTGATGGCGTCCCATAAATCGCCCTTGAGAGATCGCCTCCTCTCTAATTCACCAGACCCTATCAAATCATCCATTTTGCGTGAATCAGGATTAGGTTGGAATTCCCCACCAACAAAATCTCTACAGTCCTCTGGAAGCGCAGACTCTATTACGTCTCCTCTACGCATAGCCAAACGAGATTCTCCTAGTCGTCCTAAAGTTCCGCCCGTTGGTCTTGCTCGTAGAACCTCTTCCAGTTACCGTCATGTTCACACCAATAATCTGGTCTCCAAGTCGCCTTTTAAATCTCAAATTCCAACCTCATCAACTCCCACAGCAAGACCGTCTTCTGTCTCATTTCCAACAAGACGGGTGTCCGGTGAGAAACGATCTCGACCTTCCTCCATGTACGATCAGGCGGAAGTCGAGAACGACCGCCCACTTGCCCTCAAGAGAGATAGAAAACAGAGCAAGGCGTTCCAAGGTTTGTTGGAAAAGGAGCCAGTCTCTAAGAGTCCTTTCAAGACTCAAACGCTGCCAAAACCACAACTACCGCCTCCTCCACCGCCAGCTCCTATGTTTGTACCCAAAGCCATTCCATCGGTCCCTGCCCTTCCTGTCTCCGAATTCATTATCAACACTCCGCCGCTGTCGACCACTCCGCCGTCTTCTTCCCACATGTCAGCTCCCTCTGTGGCGCCGTCAAGCGGGCCTTCTCCAGGCAGGTCATCCCTCGTTTCGCGAAGGATGCACGGTCCTCGCCTAAGCGGTGGATCTAAACGAGAGCGGAGAAAAACCGTCACTTTTCATGAACGCTGCGACGTCCTCGAGTTTGATCGGGACGAAACTGAAGATGAAGTTTTTGAAAGTGCTAGCGAAGATGGTCAAGACAATTCAAGTCGTGGTACTCAGTCAGATATGGTGCTTTCCGAAACGTCAAATCCTTCAGAGGTTACAATGGAAGATGACACTTCATATGAGAGTATTAATCTCTCTGAAGACGGATTCAATCCTCGCGGTCCCTCACTCCTATCGGATCCAGATGCCAGCATCACCGGAATTGTGGAAGAAATGTTCTTCAATTCAAATGCCGCTAATCTTCTGTCCGATATTAGTATGTCATCTACCAACATGAGTACTCCTCCGCGACATAGTGACATACCTACCGATCTGGAAACCGAGGACGGCGTGCCTTTCGGGAGGAGTCATCATATCGACAGATTTTTGCAGCATCATCACCAGCACTCTCCCCAATTTCCTCTTCCTCCTCCGCATTTCTCCCCTCGAAATTCTCCTGCACAAGCTGGTCACAATTCAAGTCCGTCTTCATATCCACAAACCTTCAACCTCCCTACACATGCATCACCACATGGACCTCCGGCCACACCGCCTCGTCGGTCACCGGCTATTCATCAAAGCACACCACCTCTTGGGAGATCGACGCACGTTGAAAGATTCCGTAAGGCGCGTGAGGAGGAAAGAGAGCAGGAAATTGACGCTGATGAAGTGGGCAAACTCCCGCCGAGTCCTTCCCCTGTGAAGAAAAAGTCGCCGGGACGTGCTTTCCCCGAAGAAAGTTTGATTCCTAGATTTGACCTCGACACTGGTAAGTACATTAGCGTAGTCACTTTGCTACATTTCGATATTAAATTGATTTTGGTTTATATAGGGGTTCCATCTGAAGTGGATGGCAATCATAGTACTAACATTACTGTCGACCCATTTGCTCCACGTATTCAGGACGAGTCTATTCTTTCGGACATTAGTAGCCGCATCTATCCTGATACGACTACAGAGTCAAAGGATGAAGAAGACGCAGGAGGCAATTCGTCCTTTGTTCCAAGTGAAAGGGATCATGAAGAGGTAGCTTTCCCTTTGATAACATTGCAAGCAATTCGAAACTGACTATTAGCAGGTCCTACAAACTCTCAATGATTCACACTCCTCTAGCAGTGATCAAAGAGAGGATCATTTCGTGGAAAGAACACCTTCGTTGACTGATAGTCTCTCAAGTGTACCTGAGCGTGTAGCGTCACCAGCTTCTCGATCAGCGTCGCCATTATTAGCTGTTGGCTCTGTAGTCCATTCATTAGGCAAAATTACCAGCCGAGAGCGTATATCTAGGGAAGTAGTTCAACGTCGACTGCAGAGCCAGCGAAGCCCTGGTAGCCCCATGGCTGACCCTGTTGGCCGACGACACACTCCCAGCCCTAGTCTCTTTGCGGATGCACGTAACTCACCCCATGGCGAACATATTACTCCTGACGATTCTCAGGACAGGGATAGAATGTCTGTGCTTACGTCTCAGACTGACTTTAGTACGGAAACTGCAGTGGTGGCAACCGTAGAGAAAAGACTAATGGGTCTCTCTGCATTAGCGCCTCCAGACGATAAAGGCAATGAATTTGGCTTATACGATCCCAGCCAGAAACTTCAATTTGACTTTGGCAGCAAGTTCAGCCTCGGAGGGCTGAATCCGAGAAATGTGGGCACGAATGCACAAAACATCCTCGACTTCGGAGACGATGGGTCACTTAAAGCGAGCAGCATCGATTCCGGAGGATCTGGCATAAAGATGGGTGACGTGGACGTGGACATGGACATGAAAAGCGCCCTTGACAGGTTAATGGAAGATGTCGCGGGCGCAGGTGCACGGGCAGATGACTCAATGATGACCGACGAATTTGATGACTGTGACGACCCATCTGTATCTCTGGATGGTTATACTGTTCAGCCCACCTCCCGTCCGAAAGTGATAGAACGTGCTGCGACGGATTCAATTTTACTGCAACACAATGAAGCCGATGGCATCATGAGCCGGTCTGTCAGTGGTTCATCGTCCATGGCCATACCGCCTCCATTGCCTCCGAAAGATAACATCAAAACTCGGGAACAAATGATTATCGAGAGGAGACGTGAAGCTAGGCGCATGGAAGAAGTGGACAAAGACGAAGTAATCAAACCACCTCGCGGGCAAGATCAACAGCGCTTAGGCGTTGGGAGGCCGAGTAGACGTCGTAGCATGAGTACTGGGGATGCAGAAATACTTGGAGGCGGTGCGAAGAAAAGAGGAGAAGCCTTGCTTGATCTCGGCAGTAAAGTGGTTGCTGATGATGACCGGCTGGCTGATAGCATCGAAAAAGAGCTTCAGAAGCTGGTTGAACCCCCGAAGAAGAGTGTAAGCCGTACTTTGACTGTTCAAGATGGATATCTAACGCCACTTCATAGAAATATCATGTTCGAGAACGTGAAGCAACAATCTATGCATCGTCTTCAGATGAAAAGGTGTCGCATATGGCTGGCCCTGGTGACGTCAACGCTGGGCGTGCATGGAGGACAGTTAGGAGGCCTTCAGATATGGTATGTTTTATTCTCGTCTTTAGGCCACAGTTATTGATGGAGCGGCAGAATGAATACGCGAAACAAATTAAAGAATACCGTGCTCAGGACAAAGGCAAGGCATATGGCAAGGTTTTCGTCAAAGGTAAAAAGAAAACCTACACCTTCAAGAATCAAAATAAAGATCGAGGCTAATTTTGTCCTTGTAGTTCTTGGAATCAAAGGAATGCATTTACCACTACCACACGAGCCTACTGCCTTTACGTGTACATTGAACAATGGTATCCACTTTGTAACAACGCCGGAATGTCAACTGCAGCCAGATTGCCGTATCGAACAGGAATTTGAACTGTATGTTATATTGAAATTTTTGTCTGTCGTTGCGAGTCTAACTTTTTGACAGGATTGAACATAGCAAGCTGGAATTCACGCTGACATTGAAGGTCCGACGGGATCCACATATCATCTCTCAATTCAAAGCCGTTGCGCCCCCTGCACCTGCCGCTGTTCCCATGCCCATAGCACGACCTGTTCCCGTTGTCCAGACGTCGTCAAGAAGTGGCGGTATGCGTAGCTTCTTTTCTTCCTCTCCGAAGAAATCATCGAAGGACAAGGCAATCGCACAACCTCCACCTCCACCGCCGGTGCAGGCTCAACCTTTACAGCGACTGCCAGAGAACCTGGCCCGCCATCTTAAGCCAGATGGCACACTGGCCCGAGCATTTATAGCCTTCAAAGATATCGCTTCGCGGTGTGATACGCGTCTATTTGAGACAAGTTACCCCTTGATTGGTCAGAGGGTAGAATTGGGAGGCAAATTTTCAACTTTGGAAGTTGGTGAAATCGTTCTTCAACTGTTTAGGTTACCTCCTTTACCTGGCATTCCACAAGATCAACTACCACAAAGCTTAGAGGAATGCCATAGGGGCCTGCGCCATATAAATTGGCATAAGATGACCTACTTCCAAGGTACACTCACCCAAATCGGCGGTGATTGCAGCGTGAGTTATAATTATTCCATAGTTTTTGCGACAAGCTTTTAACCCCTTCTTCTAGACGTGGCGCCGTAGACAACTGCGGGTGATCGGTGCAAATTTAGTTGCGTTTAACGACGTAACAAAAAAGGCAACGGCAACGATTGATTTGAAGAAAGCCACCGCTGTCGAGGATGACCAGAATACAAAGTCGTCGTCCGGTGACGAATACGACGGTCTTTACGGTGTGGAGAGATCTTTCCGTTTGGTCTTTCCTCAGGGCCAAGAGATCGTATTCTTCGCTGATACGGACGAAGAAAAGGCCAAATGGTAAGTCTCTGTTTTTTTTTTTTGGGGTTATTTTTCTGACCGTTTTCTTCTTCTCAAGGCTTGAAGTTCTTCGCGCCCTTGTTGGGCGTATTCCTCCTCATCCTTTGTGGGCTGAACTTCTTTGGCAACGACAGGAAGAGATCACGAAACGAATGGCAGCAGCTAACCCCCAAACACTTATTGACCACTCAAGACAAACCTCACGTCAGTCTTAAGTACATAGCCACCTCACGAACTTTCTCTTTTTTTGTGTGTAAAATAACATCTTACGTATTGTTTGCTATTGACTCTTCTTGGATCGCTTTCGTTTTAGTGTCTGTCTGTCACCTTTTTCCTCCTATGTTTACTACTATGGCCTATGTTTTAAGTTCTCCTACTTTACTGCTCGCTCATGATTGAATCACTACTTGTATTTTAAGTACACATGATCGTATGTATGCGTGTACATCCCTAGAAAATTTAACGTTTCTTTCATAAACCAAAATCGATCTACCAACAATTCGTATCAGATGTGCATGTAACGGCCGACGGCCTTTTCCAAAGTCCTTCAGTATTTCTGGACTGCACGAGGTTGACGAGTACATATTCTTGTCGGATGACTATCACTTCCCCACACTTCCCGACAGCTTCGAATTATCTGCTTTCCTTCCCCCGACATGATCGATGTCCTTGAGTAAGCAGCGCCCATCTTAATGCGACAAAAATCCTCGATCGAACAAGGCGCGACCGCAATCTGTCAATTCATCTGTCTGATTTTCTTTGCGACTGCGTAGATGAGAATAGCTGAAAAGGACTGTATTACTTGTTGGCCATCAATTTTTTCACCGCCATGAGACGGGTGCAATAACAGAGTTTAGTACCTGTGATTCGAAGTGATGGACAGATGGGTCAGCAGTGTCTTTTTATAACTTTTGTGTTTGATCAATGAGAATTCCCTTTTCTCGAGGACAAACGGCAACAAGACTCTTCTCTTCCCTCTCCCCGCCGTGCTCTACCTTTGACGCCCTGGCATACCCCAGTTCTCCCCGTGCCACGAACACAAAGAGCCGTGGTTTGTGTTGGATGAATGTGCTTTTGAGTGGGTAGCCGCACCAACCGCCCTTTCAATAAATGTCTGCGCTGCTATTCTGGATTCGAGCAACTTCTGGGGAGCAGCCATTATACAGCCCTTATCGTTCCGCAGATGTCGCTCTTGGCGCGCAAGCTGTCAATCGCAGCTCAGGTTCGTAAAAGTCCCTCTACTCACGGTTCAATGTTATCTGTCGAACCTGAAAGACGAGGCCTCAATACTTATGGCATTTTCTGGTTGACAGTGGCATCATTAGCATTTCTAGTCTGGGATATCCTAATCACTGTGGATGATGAGGTGAGCCTTAGAGCACTTTACCACATCTCGTCATTGGACCCTGACGATCAACCAACTTGCCTCAGGTTAATCTCATCTGGCCGTAAGTACCCCTAAAGGCGCAGAAACGGTGTACGCACAATTGACATAATTTCAGGCGTACGTGGTCGTATACGAAATGTGTGTACTACATTGCGCGGTACCTACCCATGCTGGTCCAGATGTGAGTGACAAATCGATGCATTTCTTCCTATTTCCCCAAAGATTGGTCACTAATTCTTCGTTCTAGATCGTTACTCCTCGTAGGGACTGAACTCACCCCGCACTTTCACTTTACTCCCCATGACTGTTATATATGGCAAATATACCAGGGAGTGGCGGCTGGTATGATCGTAGCAATTGTGGACACGATTCTCATTTTACGGGGTACGAGTGGAAGTTCTCCACTTAACTGTATAGCGTTCACTTACTTGACCGTGCGTCCTCTAGTGCATGCACTCTATCATGGTCATCGAATAGTCAGGCGGGTAGTCGCTGTGTTCTTTGTTTTGGAGCTGGCCGGAATGGCAGTGGGATTAGCACTTTCGTTACCTGGGATTACGTTCGACGATCTCTGTGTTGTGGTCGGTGTCCCACACGCATTGATTATTTATGGGTAAGTCAACAGAGTTCGGCTTTAGAAGAGAGCTTCTCTTTGTTCAACTTGAATTTGGTTCCCTCCAGTGCTTCTTCAATCATTTTCCAATTCACACTGTTCGGATTTACTTTGTACAAGTTCATTCAAGCCGCCCGTTCTGGGTGGGGTGATGTCCCGCTGATAGTATTGCTCATGCGAGATGGAACATGGGCGTTCCTTTTACTCTTCCGTGCGTATTTTTATTTTCATTTGTATTCCATTTATACATCGACAGGTTGCTCACCCGTCACGTAACTTGCAGTTGTCTATGTTGGACAACTCTGCTTATACGCCACCCCCAATCCTGCCTTTGCAGGCGTCCTATATGGGTAAGTTGTGCCGTATATCTCTTCATCAAATACCAACAACCACTAACGACGGCACAAACAAAAAGCTGGCTACTGACAGCTTTTTCTTTCTGCGTAAGTCTTTCACTTTATATTAGTGTCTTAATCGGCTCCTAATATTATACCCAGGGCTACCACATCCTCCTCAACCTCAACCGACTCGCCGAAAACGGCGCAGGCGCCACAAGCCGCAACACGCGGCGCACAGATACAGCCATCCAGTTCTCGACACAGATGTTCAACTCTGAACGACACACCTACGCTCCTGACGAGACATACGAGCTGTCCGAGTCGTCATCGGGGCTCTATAACAGCGGAGAGCATCGTGGAAGAGGACGACGGCCCGGAAGGAGCAGTGGAGGACGCTATGACGACAGTGACGACTCGAGGATAGGCAAAAGGACGTTCGACACCTCACAGATATCGGAACTTTCTTTGGGGAAGTAGGATCGAGCTGGAGATCGATCACCACCCCGTATCCCATTCTATTTTACGAAACCACCTCCCATTTCATTTTCATCTTCCTGCACATAGAACGTACCCCTCGACGCTCAATGCAGGCGGAATCACCTTGCACGATAACGACCAAAACGGATCAAATATATCCCTCAAGAAACTATAACATGGAACCCCTAATTATTTACTTACTTTTCGCTTTTTATTCACGGTTCATCTCGCGATTGTATTTTTTGGCATCTCATTCCCCACCTCATGTTTTTGTTCATACTAGTAGTATTAAGCATTGTACGTCAGCCATGTAGTACATATCTATGTAATTTCTCCAAACGGTTCCCTGCTGCAGATGTCCTCTTTCTATTTAATAAAAGAAGCCTTCTTTGAGATGGAATTTATACAGGGAACTTTCATCTTCCAACTCGTTTAATTGCTTCGTCGATAAAGAGGAGAGGATACAGTCAATCAGCTTCGACAGGATTCCAACTAACAGCACCGGCATACCCCTCATCCAATTGAGGCATCAAAGCGTTCCATGTCCTTTTGAGCGAGCTCGAATCGAATATTTCCGTGTTTGACTTGATGCGTGCAGGGTTGGCGCTCTTCGGTAGTGGATTAAATCTAATTTTAGCACATATTTTGTGCTATAATTAGCCCAAGCCGGATGGTATGTTTGTAGGGCAAAGGAAACGCACCCTTTTTTGTAAAGACCATCGAAGTAGGACCTGAGCTGGTTCTCTGTTATACTATCACACATAGCAGAGCAAAAAAAAAATGGTGCTACCTTTAGTCTCATTGATGCATGAATTAGGATGGGCTTACTTTTGCAGCGATTTCAAGGATTACCGGATGGTCCATTTTTCCTCGGACGAGAGGGCAATAGGCCTGAAGGACGACTCCGTGAGCGTTGCACCACTCTACTATAGGCTTGTGCTGGCAAAATGGGTGTAGCTGCGGGGACCATAATTAGGTATACGGATTAACAACCGATACCAACCGGCTAACCTCAATCTGGTTTATGCAAGGAAGCGGTAGTCCAGCTGCGATTATCTCTTCGAGATGTTTTATTCCACTATAAGTGGTTGTATGTAGTATCTAGTCGGGAAGAGGGGGAAAATCAGAATAAGCACCCACTAATTAGAAATCGCCACATTCCTGATCTTTCCCTCTCTCTGCTTCTCCAACTACGCTTTGTACATCTCGATACGCTTCTCGGGGCCTGAGAGTGGATCGTGAATGAAAAAGAGGTCGATGTAGTCAATTTCGAGGTAATAGAGAAAATGACATTGATCTTCTTAAAATGCTATGTTAGTTTCCTATCAGTGCGAAAAAACAAAGTTCTGGATATGGCGCTGACAGCACACTATGCCGATTTGCGGGCTGAAAGTTCGATAGTCGTACTTGAAAAGTGTTTGCAATTTTATTCACGAATTAGCTGCTTAAATATCGGGTATATTATTTCTAAATGTAAAACATGTAATAAAAATGTTGGTGCATACATTTACATGTTGATCAGGACCCTGCAATGTCCGTCGCTATATACCAAAGCATCAGTTATATTTCCATGAGGTAGTCAACAAAGATGAGATGGAGCTACCGTAGAAACGTCAGAAGTCGACATCACCAGGAAGAGCCAAAATCGTCGTGGGGGTCATCATAATCTTCATCGTAGTCAATATATGCTTCACTATCTTCCTCTCCCGGATATCCTTGTTCGACCTCATCCCAGTCTACATCAATAACAACTTCTCGTAACAAGTCGACATCATCTTCAGTAAGTTGGTAACATTCCCGTAAGTCCAGTTTTTCCACTTCTGCACCACACTCGTATCTCCAAATAAGGGATTGAAGAAGATCCTGGACAGGTAAATCACCATATTGACTGAAGGAAAAGTAGTTCAAGGTTAGCCTTCGAAGTTCCGAAAATGCTAACCTTGGAGGTGATAGTGATGATTCTGCGCTTGAATGGGGCTGAGTTTCCTGCAACATTTGGGCCACGTTAGGGAGAGGGTCCATCAGGGACAGTGAGGTCAAGTGAGGTAGTGCCCCAAGGCTCTTGGCCAGTGTTTCGCAAGTTAGGCGGGGATTGTCTCGCACGGTTGTGTCCACGACGTTAGACAGTGGGAGCGAAGAAAACACATCTTTCCACAATCTCTCCCTTTCTGTCCTCTCAGTCGCATCTAAGGCGAGTGATAGAAACAAGACGGGGGTTGCAAGTAAATGATTCAGAGCCATTGTTGTCGGAGGTGATACAGTTTTATATGCAGAGATGCGCAACTCTAACCAGTTCTCTATCTGCAAGGAATGAATTCTATGCTTTGATGCCTCGTCTGAAGATAAGATTGAAGAAATTGCTGCAAGGATTCCCGAAAAGCTGACATTGCTCGGTCCCTTCGAGGTAATACCCAAAATGATTTCAGGTGGAATATCGATGTGTTTGAGGAGGAATTCGATCTGTTCGGGCGTGCACGATAACCTTAGTTCTTGCAGACGAGGCAAGGAAACGCGTTGGCTGGATTGGACAGCATGGGTCGCCTCGATAATAGGGCAGGCATCTTTGATCTCCAATACCTCGAGGGAGCTCAGCTGAGCAAATAATTCCAGGAATCGGGGTGCTGATATCGACGGTACGTTGGGCATGTCTTGAAGTTTAAGAACTGTAAGGGCATTCTTTCCGGAAAGGTGGTGGGCCCAGTCAATGCTACAACCAGCAATGTCCATGCTTTTAAGTCTATCTGCCCGGGAAAACGATTCCTTCGGCAGTATGCTGCCCGACTGTAGATCTTTATCTTTGACTATGATGGTCAATGATTGTAGCCTGGGAGCCGAGTTTGGTAGGTCGGGAAAAATTCCTTCAACTAGACCATAGAGATTCAAGTCTTGTATACGTGATCCATGCTCGAGAATGGATTGTATGATCGGACGCATAGGTTGCAACCGATAATAACTGTGATCTGACCTGTCGGTGTCGATTTTCACCCGTAAATCTGCCATCTTCGACCGAGTCAGCATTGTGTCCACCCATTCTGGAAATGCGATATTGATATTTCTCCAAAGACGGGGCGAATTGAGCGCGATTTTGCGCCATGCGCGACAGACGTGGCTACATCTAATCCACTTCATTTTCTCGCCTTCAGTATTGTTATGATAGTAAAAAACTGGTGGGCAATCAACTAGCTGGGAAAATTCAAATATTCGAGTGAAAAGCTCAGGAGGGAGTCGAGCAATTGGTGCATACGTATTTCTTTGCGACCTCAATGACGAGACGGCTTTCAAGTATTCGTCGACTTGACTATCAATGATTTTGAAAGCTTCTTCAGCACTAATATCTGCTTTTATGTTCATCATCGTCAGGTTTTCGTAGTTGACCAAATCTACAGTTAATCGGTAATGAACGAATAACGTCTGAATCGAAGGTGCGACGACTGAGTCGGCTAAATCGACAAACGTACCGATAAAGGTACCGATAAAGGATGGCTATCTGAGTCCAAAACCTCGGCGCTGTGCTGCCTTATTCTTCTTCGACAGCTTGGGTAAGTGAGGGGGGGAGGCAATTACTGAGATTCTCGAGCAAGGCCGTCGAAAAAGTAGAAAACAAAGAGACGACTTAAGGTCAACGTTCAAGTTATTGCGAGTTTAGCGAGCAATTCAGGGGTATGAGGGGTCCCGGTCCGGCCGAGCACTTCCCCCGAATAAACAAAGCCAAAGTTTGTGTACGCAAATTCTTTAAGCACAGGGCTTTTGCGTCTGCTATTTCTTTCAAATTTCTTTGCAGATTCTCGGATTCTCATTATACTTATATAAAGATTCATCAGGAATTTTCGCAGCTCTGAGTTGGCTCAAGTCTGACTCCATCAGTGATCACGTCCGTAACGCGTCCGCGTCACCTGTGTCCCGGTGGTGGGTAAAATATTAAAAATATTACGAGACCTGAGGCCTAAGGAACGAAGGAATCGTCTTAAGCTGATGATGTTCTGGCTCTATTACCTGGCCACAATTTAAAGTTGGTTAATCCTTCGGCCGAGAAGGGCCCTAGTAGAAAATGCAAATTTATCTCAGCCACGCCGTAACACTGCCTCATAATGTTTATAACTGATCGACGAGCTGGAAGGGGTAAAGTCAGTCGTTTCTCCGACTACCCGCAAATCACTATTGGAACATGATTCTATTGCTTATCCTTTACTACCTTTCCGCGTATAGTCAAGGGATTGCTGCCCCTGTGGCCTCATCTATCGACCCCAACGAATCCCCTTCGTTGTTTGTCAGAGATACAGATATACCCGATCTGTGTCCTCGCAAGCGCGTCGAAATCATCTGGTCATGTCTTGCTACAATTCTGGCCGCGTCATGGGTCTTTGTTCATCCCAACATGCCTGGTCGTCAGGACTCTAAATTGAAGAAAATATTGCGATGAGTAGAATTGATGTTGTGGGCAATTATTACGCCAGAGTTGATTATTTGCTGGGCTGTGCGGCAATGGCATGGGGCCCGGAGGATGAAAGGGGAGTTTTTAGGCAAGTGAAAAACATTTATATGTCGTTGGTTTTTGATCTTACCTCAGCCTTAGACTTACAGCGCAAATTGGAAGCGATCAAACAGGAAACCTATCCACATCACAATCATCAAATGGAAAATATTGATTCAATTTCTTCTTTGTTACCCATGAATTCTACGAACGCTCGTATTGCGGAAGATAAATTTAGATGGACCAAAACACATGGGTTTTTTCTCCAGATGGGAGGCTTTGTTTTGCACGAGAACGGGAGACAAAAACGTATCCTTGGGTGGGAAAAACTCCTCGAACTCTACAAAGCGAGAAAGATTGATCTTTCAGACATAACCGAAGCACGTATAGGTGACCATAGTAAAGCCGACGGGTTTGCAAAGGGCTTAGCATTAGTACAAACCACTTGGTTTATTGTACAATGTCTGGCTCGTTTCTCGGACGGAAACCTAGTACTGACTGAGCTCGAGCTGGCGACGGGCGCCCTTGCGGTTCTGAGCTTGGTCATGTGTATTTTGTGGTGGAATAAACCCTCCAATGCAGAGATTCCAATCATTATCTCTGTCTCTGAAAGTTCTGCTAAGAATTATCAGGACGAGGGTGAAGGTAAGTATCAATTTTGTCCACAATTGATCTTCACTAACACATATCCAGAAGGACGAGTTCATCTCCTGGACCTAAAAAATGTCCTGTCAATGCTTCAACGTATACCGCAACGGATAGTAGATATAATGCAATCTGAAGAAGACCCGACCACAGAAGTCCCAACTTTCTATTCTGTCGCATCCGAGTCGTATCTTGCATGGCATCAAATGGCATTAGCAAGCTTCTCTATAGCTGCTCTTTTCGGGGTCATCCACTGTGCCGGATGATCCACCGTCAAGATATTGTTTTCTTCACATATGGCCTCAATCCTGTGGAAAAGTTCGTCACTCATAATTACTACGAGCCCCTTGCTGTGGATCTTAACCTTTGCCTTTGAATATGCATATTCTTCATCCAAGTTCAATACCCTTTCGAAAAGGCTCTATTCCATCGCGTTCCAAGCATTCGCATGTCTAACTCTTCTCACCATTCCTCTATACATTATCTCACGCGTCATCCTCCTCATCCTAGCCTTTGTCGAACTTCGTCATGCACCTCCAGGGGCGCTGGCGAACATTCCGTGGGCTAACTCCATCCCCTTTATTCATTAGAGCACACCTTCCAAGTTTCCTACCTTTCCGGTATGGTGTGCTACATTACTTATAAATTTTCTTCGGTTTGTTGTCGTAGTACTTTGATTCCTTGTATTATCGTCTAAAGAATACCGGCCTAGCTCAGCATCTGGGCACTTTCTGCCATGTGCCCCGCCCCGTGGACCGTGTAGTACTTACTATGGCTATGGCTATGTAGCATGTAAGTACTACATAAAAACGCATTCACAATTTGTGCAACATAACTTCTCACCGGCGGACATGTCTGATCAAATCGACCTATGACATATATATTTAGAATGTAGTATGGTGACGTTGGAGGACGTTGGACGTAGTTTCTCGGCATCGTTATAAGTCATTCACGGTTGTATTACGCGAAATGCGTTGTAAATGGGTCGTATGCACGAGATCTCGTCCCCTCCAGCTCCGTTTGGCCCATAACCAACAAGTACATAAGTTATGCACATATTCTCGAGTTCAAATAGAGTTCGCTGATTCTCTGACAAACACCCAACGCCAGCACGCTTAAGCAGCCTGAGTCGCCCAGCTGGGATGGCGCAGCGAGCCTTCCTCCGCCCTGCGGTGGGCCTTACATTTTAGTTATTGTTCTCCCAGGGGTGATTGAGACGTTAACAGACGTTAACCTGCGGTCATGCGCAACGTGACATGTCGTTCCCCACTCAAAAAAGGCGACAAAGCTTGAAAGTTGAAAGTGCTCGCATTATATGTACCGTACCAAGTCTCATCCTCGCAAGCGAATCCTCCACGCCTGCCTTGGACTCGACTCACTGATGAGCAGCTCCACGCGATCCAGCCCAGACTGGATAATGCAGCGAGCGTTGCCGCTATCACATCTCCCAAGGATGGGCATGTCATACCCTGAAGAAAGGCGCACGGTAGAGACTGATATTATTTCTAAAGGTAAAACATGTAATAAAATGTTGGTGCATACATTTACATGTTTGATCAGGACCCTGCAATATCTGTCGCTATATACCAAAGCATCAGTTATATTTCCGTGAGGTAGTCAACAAAGATGAGATGGAGCTACTATAGAAACATCAAAAGTCGACATCACTAGGAAGAGCCAGAATCGTCGTAGGAATATGGGTCATCATAATCTTCATCGTGGTCAATATATGCTTCACTGTCTTCCTCGTCTTCCGAAAATCCTTGTTCGACCCCATCCCAGTCTACATCAACAACGACTTCTCGTAACAAGTCGACATCATCGTTAGTAAGTCCGTGACATTCCCGTAATTCCAAATTTTCCACTTCTGCACCACACTCGTATCTCCAGATAAGGGATTGAAGAAGATCCTGGACAGGTATATCACCATATTTATCGAAGGAAATTTTGTTCAAGGTTAGCCTCCGAAGTTCCGAAAATGCTAGCCTTGGAGGTGATAGTGATGATTCTGCGCTTGGATGAGGCTGAGTTTCCTGCAATATTTCGGCCACGTTAAAGAGAGGGTCCATCAAGGACAGTGAGGTCAAGTGAGGTAGTGCCCCAAGGCTCTCGACCAGTATTTCGTAAGGTAGGTAGTCATGCACGATTGTGTCCACGACGTTAGACAGTGGGAGCGAAGAAAACACATCTTTCCACAATCTCTCTATTTCTGACCTCCCAGCCTCATCCAAGGCGAGTGATAGAAACAAGATGGGGGTTGAAGGTAAGTGATTCAGAGCCACTATTGTCGGAGGTGATAGAGTCCTTCCCTCCTCGCGACAAGAGATGCACAACCCTATCGAGTTCTCTATCTCCAAGGAATGAATTCTATGCTTTGATGCCTCGTCTGGAGATAAGATTGAAGATATTGCTGCAAGGATTCCCGAAAAGCTGTCCTTGCTAGGTCCCTCCGAGATAATATCTAAAAGGATTTCAGGTGGAATATCGATGTGTTTGAGGAGGAATTCGATCTGTTCTGGCGTGCACGATAACCTTAGTTCTTGCAGACGAGGCAAGGAAACACGTTGGCTGGATTGGACAGCATGGGTCGCCTCGATAATAGGGCAGGCATATTTGATCTCCAATACCTCGAGGGAGCTCAGCTGAGCAAATAATTCCAGGAATAGGGGTGCTGATATCGACGGTACGTTGGGCATGTCCTGAAGTTTAAGGACTGTAAGGGCATTCTTTCCGGAAAGGTGGTGGGCCCAGTCAATGCTACAACCAGCAATGTCCATGCTTTTAAGTCTATCTGCCCGGGAAAACGATTCCTTCGGCAGTGTGCTGCCCGGGTGTAGATCTTTATCTTTGACCATGATGGTCAATGATTGTAGCCTAGGAGCCAAGTGTGGTAGGTCGGGAAAAATTTCGTCAACTAGTCTTTGTGTTCCGTAGAGATTCAATTCTTGTATACGTGATCCATGCTCGAGAACGGATTGTACGATCAGACGCATAGGTTGCAACCGATAATGTCTGTGATCTGACCTGTCGGTGTCGATTCTCACCCGTAAATCTGCCATCTTCGACCGAGTCAGCATTGTGTCCACCCATTCTGGAAATGCGAGGTTGATATTTCCCCAAAGACTGGGTGAGTTGAGCGCGATTTCGCGCCATGCGCGACAGACGTGGCTACATTTAATCCACTTTATTTTCTCGTCTTCAATATCGTCATGATAGAAAATTGTTGGTGGCCGATCAACTAGCTGGGATAATAATTCAAATATTCGAGTGAAAAGCTCAGGAAGGAGTCGAGCAATCGGTGCATACGTATTTCTTTGCGACCTCAATGACGAGACAGCTTTCAAGTGTTCGTCGATTTGACCATCAATGATTTTGAAAGCTTCGGCACTAATATCTGCTCTTATGTTCATCATCGTCAGGTTTTCGTAGTTGACCTAGTCTACGGTCAATCAGTAAT
Organism: Agrocybe praecox; assembly: GCA_964017145.1. Lineage (NCBI taxonomy): Eukaryota > Fungi > Basidiomycota > Agaricomycetes > Agaricales > Agrocybaceae > Agrocybe > Agrocybe praecox. The sequence continues at coordinate 1,883,693 of OZ024842.1, read as the reverse complement.
GAACGAATAACGTCTGAATCGAAGGTGCGACGATTGAGTCGGCTAAATTGACAAACATACCGATAAAGGTACCGATAAAGGATGGCTATCTGAGTCCAAATCCTCGGCGCTGTGCTGCTTTATTCTTCTTCGACAGCTTGGGTAAGTGAGGGGGGCAGTTAGTAAGATTCTCGAGCAAGGCCGTCAAAAAAGTAGAAAACAAAGAGACGAAGGTCAACGTTCAAGTTGCGTTCAAGTTATAGTTACTATTGTTCTCCCAGGGGTGCTTGAGATGCTAACGTTAACCTGCGGTCATGTGCAATGTGACATGTCGTTCCCCAGTGCCCACTCAAAAAAGCAAGTTGAGCTTGAAAGTTTGAAGTGCTCGCATTATATGTACCAAGTTTCATCCTCGCAAGCGAGTCCTCGACGCCTGCCTTGGACTCGACTCAGTGATGAATAGCTCCATGCAATCCAGCCGAGACTGAATAACCCAGCGAGCGTTGCCGCTATCACATCCAAAAAATGCGAAGAAGACGAGGACACAAAAGACTAGTAACCACCGACTTGACTCCAGGACGACAGTAACGAATGGAAAGAGTGAGCGCTGAATTTTGAAGGGAATTGCATTACTTATTGGAGAAGTGTCACCATCTTATCTTATCTTATCTTCTCCGACCAAAGCCCCTATCCTCAAATTGTCGCATCCACAATAGAAATTTCCTTCATTCATGTATAGCACATCATACAGCATTTCTTTTATTCCTTCCATAATCCATAATTCCAGTTCGTCTCTTATATAGTTAGTTCGACCTCTCTCCAATATCAAGCAGCATCAACCGGATTCCAGCTAATTGAGCCCGACTTTCCCTGATCCAGCGCGTCGAGCTTGGCCATATCCTCCGGGGCGAGCTCAAAGTCGTACACCTCCGCATTGGACCTGATGCGTGCGGGCGTGGCGCTCTTTGGGAGAGGGACGAATCTGTGTGTGTGTGGGTGGGTGGGTTTTTTTTAATTTAAAAGGTTAATGGTGTAAGTGACCAGAGATAATGATAATGAAAAAGATAGGACGTACCCTTTCTGCAAAGACCACCTAATCAACACTTGTGCAGGGTCGCGGTCGTACTAAGTATATGCGCACCAAAATTAAGTAAGTTAATTGGATATTTTAAAAAAAAGTTGTCCTACGCACCTTTGCAGACAAATCCTGAATGACCTGATGGTCCATCTGCCCTCTCAAAATCGGGCAGTACGCCTGGACGACCACGCCGTTCGCGGTGCACCATTCCACGATGGGTTTTTGTTGGCACAAGGGGTGAAGCTGGAGGGAAGGGAAGGGCATCAACATGGAAATGAACTTGCTCAAGATATTTTTATTTGGTATTCACCTCGATCTGGTTAACGCTAGGAAGTGGTAAACCGGCAGCTTTGATTTCGTCGAGATGTTTGGGGCCGCTATAAACATATCAAGTGTGTGTGTGTCAGTAAATAAGTATGTACCATCTACATAGCAAGCCATAGCAAGAGCAAGAGAAAGAAAGGTAACTCACTAATTCGAAACACCCACACTCCTAATCTTTCCCTCCTTCTGTTTCTCCAACAACGCCTTGTACGTCGCGAGCCGCTTCTCGGTCCCAGAGAGCGGGTCGTGGATGAGGAAGAGGTCGATGTAATCTGTCAAGGAGTGGGGTTTAGTATACTAGTATATGTACATATATGCATGAATTGACCCACCAAACTTCATCTTCGCAAGCGACTCCTCTACGCCCTTGAGCGTCTTTTCGTATCCGTGTGTCTTGGAGGTACATTTCGTGGCTATAATTTAATTCAATTAAATAGCCCATGACCCATATCACGGTTCGGGATCACTCACTGATAAACACCTCGCTGCGCGCCAACCCAGCTTTACGCACAGCTTCGCCCACTTCGGCTTCGTTACGGTACATCTGGGCAGAGTCGACGTGTCTATTGCATATCATTATCAGCATCGGTTGGTATACGAGATGAAGGGACGCTCAACGCACCGGTACCCCGCCTCGAACGCGACGACCGTCGTTGGCGTCGCGTCGTGGTTCTGGAAGACGCCGAATCCAAGGAGGGGCATGTCGTACCCCGAGGAGAGGCGTACTGTCGATGAGAGCGTTAGAGGCCCTGAGGTGGACATGGCTTTACTGAGAAGTGTCGATGTAGGGTGATGGTGGTGGTGGAAGGAAAGATGCAGAGGGATCTTGGAATATAAGCAGCTGGATAGGACGCGTAAGTTGGCCACTTTAATAATCGAGAGTGAGAGTTGCAGTGAATGTGTAAGCATCTTTGTAAGAATGAGAACTTTCGGTTGTGTATGAGAATCTTATCTTATCTCTCCGCATGCCGGGGTTCCTTCCGTTAAAGTAGTCTCGATCTAGACTTGAACAGGACAATGTCGTTGTACAACTACGTGGAGACGCCCAACAACAACCTGGTAAGTGCATTCATAGTATTAATGGAGCAAGGCTGATAGGAGGACAAAGATATGCTGCATCTGCCAGTTCCCATTCACTGAACCGACGACGACGCGGACGTGCTCGCACACGTTCTGCAAGGACTGTATACTGCTCGCGCTGTCGCATTCTGCTTTGTGCCCTGTGGACCGGACGGGGCTGACGGTGGAGGACCTGGTGGCTGCGAGCCCGATTGTGCGGAGTATGGTGGACGAGTTGGTTGTAGAGTGTGTGCATGCAGGGGACGGGTGTGGATATACGGGGCAAAGGCAGTGTGTGCCTGTGCATTTGAAGGAAGATTGTGATTATGCAGAGGTGAAGTGCGAAGAAGAGGAGTGTGGGGAGTTGATGAGGCGGTCAGAAGTCAGGGAACATTGGGAAAAGATGCATGGGGACAAGGAGGTGGTGGAGGAGGCGGAAGAAGAGGAGGAGAAGGAAGAGGAAGAAAAGGAAGAGATGAGCAAGGTATCTGTGTTGATGGAGCAGAATGTGTTGCTGAGAAGACGGGTGGAGATGCTTGAAGGGACTGTGGAGGGACTGCGGGGGGAGCTGAAGAAGATGCAGAGGGAGATGGGAGAAATGAGGGATAGCATGTTTACTGGTCTCACAAGGACACTGGCGAATGAAACACTGCGAATGGGAGAAGAGATGATGTCAGTACGGGCACAGATGCATGGGCTCAGGATGCAGATGCACGGAATCATGATGAATAGTTATTCGCCGACTTCAATTACAAAGCTGTAAAACTAGATTGCATCGGCCCATTCCTTGTCTAATTCATCAAGCAGCGACTGCAGCTCTTTCACTGCTCCTTTGCGCTCTGCCCGTGCAGTTCCCCAATCTTGTTCTGGCACAATGGCGTCCAGGCGGAGCAGTGCTTGCAGGAGCATCTCTCCGAGGCGATTGTGTTCCTTTGTAAGCCGTTTCTTGGAGAGTGTGTCGTGTAGATCGCTGATGAACTGGCGTTGGAGCGGTGCGAGGTTGGTGCGTGCAGCATCTACTTCTGCACGGATGCTCGCGATCTGCGCCTGCTCTGAATTCTTGAACGGCGGTGGGACATCTTCGTTCGATACTATTGCAATCGTAGAGTTGGCTCGCAGATAGTATGCAGAGACTGACATATGAGATTAAGATAAAAAAACAAAACAAAAAAAAACATACTGTTTGCATTATCGTCTACCATGACCGCCCCATCGTGCACGATCTGAAAGGCATCATAAGGAAGCTGCGTATACGCCGCTATCGAATGCCTGATAGCAGCGAGCTTTGTGTTTGGAGGAGGAAGTTCAAATTCGAAGCGGTCTGTGCCCCACCTAACAGTGACAGGCATGATGGTTCCTTCTTGACTTTTACTATCATCATCATGGCAGACAACAAACGGTTACTCGCTGCCAAACAGCCCCTCTCAACTCCAATCCCTCCATCTCTTCAAGCAAAGATGGCCGCTTTTGCTAATCGTGCTCAACAAGACGTCCTTCCCCCTCTACGACCACAACAACAACCAAAGGGCATGATGGCTGGACGCAGAATTCGTCCAAACTTTTCTCTTCGCGACATCGATGCGACCGCTCTTGATGGTCCTGTAGCCGCAGGTCTCGGCGCAGGTCGTCCTTCTCTCATGCATGAACCACGCCGTCCTCAAACTCACAACTTTACCTCTCCTTTTTCAAATTTCTCAAAAATCGTGTATTTATCATTTCTTTTCTATCTTTTCCTCTTACTCATCATCACACAGTGACCCATCCGGTGCTCTCAATTTCAACGGAAAAGCCGTCCTAAACGCTTCTGGTGTCAATTTCAGCAACGGCGCATCCTTTGCTATCAACATGGATCAGCTCCAACTCGACGAAGAGCTCGGAAAAGGAAATTACGGCACCGTAAAGAAAGTCTTGCACAAGCCTACAAACGTAGCCATGGCCATGAAGGTATAACACTTTCTTTTAATCATCGCTTCCCTCCTTACCCACCATCCCACAGGAAATCCGCCTCGAACTCGAAGACTCCAAACTCAATGCCATCATCATGGAGCTAGACGTCCTCCACCGCGCCGTCGCACCCGAGATCGTAGAATTCTACGGCGCATTCTTCATCGAATCCTGCGTGTACTACTGCATGGAATACATGGACGCCGGCTCCATCGACAAACTCCAAGCAGCCGGCGTACCAGAGGACGTCCTGGCACGCATCGCAGCATGCATGGTGCGTGGCCTCAAATTCCTCAAAGACGATCTCAACATCATCCATCGCGATGTCAAACCGACCAATGTGCTCGTTAACAAAAAAGGCCACGTCAAGCTGTGTGATTTTGGGGTGTCGGGAGAGTTGGACAAGAGTCTTGCGAAGACTAATATTGGGTGTCAGAGTTATATGGCTGTACGTCTCCTTTCACCCCATCTACTTACTTATCCACTCACGAACCCCGCAGCCCGAACGCATCCGCGGCGAATCGCAAAACAACCTCGGGACATACACCGTTTCCTCAGACGTATGGTCTCTAGGCCTGAGCATGATCGAAATGGGACTCGGCAAGTACCCATACCCGCCCGAAACGTACTCGAACGTGTTTGCCCAGCTCACTGCCATCGTGCATGGGGACCCGCCCGAGCTGCCGGACGATAGGTACAGCGAGACGGCTCGGGAGTTTGTGGCTAGCTGTTTGAGGAAGGAACCGGCGGCTAGAGCGAGTTATAAGGAACTGCTGGTTAGTTTTTTCTTTTCTTTTATTACTTTTTCATTACGATTGACTTTAATTCTTTCTTTCCTTAGGAACACCCCTTCTTGGTACAAGACCGGACGAGTGGCGTCGATATGGTCGCTTGGGTGGAAAAAGCCGTGGCGTATAAACAGGCTCAGGCGATCGTTGCTGCTAAAGCGACCTTGCCAGAGTCGGTGTAGGCTGGCTCTTGGGCTGTATTTTTCTCCAGCCGTCGTGGTATGTCTGGCTGGTTGGCTGGCTGCTGGTGGAGCTATGCGAACGCGAATTGAATTCTTGCCGGTGAACGTATTCGCGTGTTTACGATGCGAGCCGGACCAGGACCTAGACCAAGAAGGAGAAGAAGAAGGAGACCAAGACCAAGAACACAATGCGACGACGATTGTGTACCCCATCATCACCACGTAACATAAACGCCAGCCAGACCAGCAAAGTCGAGTCGGAAACCCAGATTAAATTGATAGTGATGAACTTGAATGACTCGAGACGAGATGTAGCACTGAAGAGCAAGGCAGGGCGCAGTATCAGGATACTGTAACCCAACACGACTTGGAAAATGGATGGAAGGAATGGGATATGTTCCTTCCCTCCCTTGGACTAAATACCCGTCCTACAACTTCACCTCATACCCTCGAAAATGGGAATTGGAATTCCCTGGAGGATTTTTCGATTTCGTGGGTAGTGTTGAAGGATATAAAAGGAAGCTGAGCTTCCTTTTGTGGGAGTGGAGAAGAGGAAGAGGAAGATGGGAGTTTCCTCAAACCCTTTTGACGCTCGGTCGATCGGTTTCGAGTGTTGGATACGTACGAAGCCGGATGGACTGGTTTTTTCATCTGGACACGGACACTGGCGTGATGCATATACATACACCCATACGCGATAGCGCTGGTTGCTTGTCGTTTGTGGTTTGGGAGGGATGATGGTATACTGCGACCGCGACCGCTTGATGCGGATGCGGATGTGGATTTGAGGACTTTGGAAAATGGGAAGATGAAGATGGGAAGTGGAAGTGGAAGTGGAGAAAGAGGAGTAAGGCCTTAAGGGCTGGTTTCCTTTCCTTCTTTCTTTCTCCTTTTTTTTTTGGAGTTCTTTTTCGTTCACTCTTTTCCCTCCTTTTTTTCTTGTTTCCCTTTTTCCCTACCTCCCCCCACCCTCGAACTATCCACATTCCTTTGTCCCCTTCTTTTCCTTTCCTTACCTTCCCCCCTCGAACTATCCACATTCATTCGCCCCCTCCCTTTTCCTTTCCTTCCCGTCCTGCTTTGCCTGTCTTCGTACATCCCCACTCTCTATCGTGTTCGCATATTCATTCATTCATCCATCCCGTTTTAACACCCACCCACTCTACCATTTTCATTCATTCATTCATTTGTTTATTCCCGTCTACTTACTTTCCGTCATCGACGATCGTCTCTCATTACCTCATTCTCATTTCCATTTCTTTCTCTCTATCAATCATACACGCATCGATGTTCGATATTCGTTTGTATACGTATAATTTCCGCCAAATGACGGTACTATGTGAATAGTTGTACTAGTATTAGTAGTTAGTTAGGTTCTTTTCTCTCTCTCCTTTCTCTTTCTTTTTCGTGTATTGTATCACTATCACTACTGCTACCATTGATTTGGCCAACATAACATACGTTCCTTCTTCCTTGTCCGGGTCTTTCTGCTTCAAGCTTAATTTTTGTTGAGGGACGATCGATAGAAGTGAGTAGTACCTTGAGTATTCATTATCTTTGTCAACACCAATAAGTTTCAGCTGAACACTCTCGCGCTCGCACTCACGGACAGTGTGTCGTAATTTAATAAGGATATTTGTAAGATGTGTTTTTTGTTTTTCTCGTCAAAGTCAAATCCATCAATTTGGCATTTATTAACTGATTGTACAATAATGATGTGATTGATAAAGTTATAAGTAGCCTAGTACGTATTCGTAGATTTAAATATACATTACTGGGAATACATTAGTATGATGATATCGGTTGTAACATGTTCTCGTTTAGTAGTATCAAGCAGTAGCGGAGAGAGCAGAGTAGGTAGACTAGTACGTATACGTACTGAGATTAGTCGACGCTTCTTTGGACAAGTTGAAGTTCATTTAATGTCCGTTGGACCTCCGAGTCGAGTCCCGCGGTAAGGTACTCGAATCTTCGTATACTAGATAATACTAGCGGCGGGCGCTCTTCTATTTATAATATTAAAAATAAAAATAGTCGATAAGCATCGCACTCGCTGGTGGATAGCTAGAATGTCCGTTGGACCTCGAGTCCCGCGGTAAGGTACTGGATAATACTAGCGGGAAGCGCTCTTCTATGTATAATAATTAAAAAATAAAAATAGTCGATAAGCACTCGCACTCGCTGGTGGATAGCTACTGGATAAGAGGGTTCTCGTATGATCTGCGATTCAATGGTGCCTTATCATAAAGTGTTGTTCGGACGCATTGTGCGCGCACCGCAGAGAGTACAGTGTTTTTCAAGTACAGTGTGTGTCTGTTCGAAAAGATGATTCGAGTCAATGTTGATATGGCTTGGGTCTAGTAGCCTAGTGAATTTATTTTTAATAGTATTATTATTAGAACACAATGGGCTCTGTTACCACGGAGAGCAACTCTGAGCATTCGAGAAAACTGTCTATTTTTTCTGGCGGATTGCAAGTTGTATCGTAATGTATTTTAATAAGATACGTTGGTGCAGCGCTACTGCTGCGGATGACTTCGACAGGGTGCGATAGGATATACGTATACCCTTTCTCCTTTAGAATTTTAGGGTAATCATGGTTTGCATGCTGATAGAAATTGTGCCCTTAGTAAGTACCCTACGCTCTGGTCAATACTCAGTGCTCGAATAGTGTAGTAAGTAAGCCCTTTAAGGTATGTATACTTTTCACCATAGGGAGCTGAAGAAGCTGCGATATTCTCGGTCTTCATCAAGTCGACGACGATGGTTATCACTCTGATAATAACAATAACAGGCGTTTCCGAGAATATCATCTAGCCTGGGATTTATGTTCTGAAAAGAACCGGGACGCGGTAGATACAGCCGCGTGTGTGTGGCGTACAGTCGCTCTCCCACCGAATTATATTCAAGACGCGACGCGACGCTACGCAGCCCATCTCCAATGGGGTGGGGAAATGTGCGCAAACTTCAAAAGGAGAAGCAACAGTTGTTTAAGCTTTACGCGTCCTATAATGAACAGAATTCTTTGCGCTACGAACGTGGCGCCACCACGCGGGGTTCGGCCAGAGGATATTTGGTATCATCTATCTATCAATCAGGACAGATTTTGCCGCTGATTTATCCTACCCGTACTCTCTGACCAAATGACAAAGCTCGGCTCGGGCGGTAATATTCGATCATCGTACTCTTTATGCCGTTGACAATGTATACACTCACAGAATGATCAAGCTAGCTCAAAGTGAAGGCTGACCTAGGTAACAATACTAGGCGCGGCTGGTATGTCATATAAAAATAGATCATATTTGGCGCCTGTCGAGCAACAGTAAGAAATATGATCGCGGACGATAGTACGTAAAGGATAGCCAGTGCTTTCAAAACCAAGTCCCTGGACGTAGATCTTGAGGTAAAATCTCCTAGCAGAGGCGAGTAAACCGTCGTGGTCGTTGTCTACTAATAATTCACAATTTGCATCCTTCGTGATTTCGACGCCGTTTATATTTGTCAAGCCCAAGAACGCCAAGGGGAAATCAGAAATTCGCACAAGAATACTACAAAGACTAAATTCACTGACAATAGACACGATACGCTCTATTAATGAAAAGAAATGAGCGTGTGTTTTTTTTCTGAGAGTATATACATTTAGTATGTCCGTATTATCCCATGATTCTTGCGGGCTCCATGGACAACATTGTTAGGTTCCAAATCCTCGGCCTGATACTCCCTGGCAGACTTCTAGGACAACTAATGTGGACTACAGTTTCTACCTATGGAGTAAAATAGTACAGAGTGTTGCCCTACACGCAGTACCACCCGCCGGCATTCAGAGTATTTCGCCATTCGAGGGCTCAGGTACCTACCGAGTCCCAGGGAGAAAGGGGTGTGTCCTGTCTAATTCTTTTTGGGTGCGTTCCCAAGTAGCATGTTGGCCCCATGGTACACTTCCAATTTGGAACACCTCTAAGGAGCGCAGCTCCCGCCGATCCATCCCGTCAGTCCTCAGATCTGCCGGCCCTTCGGGGGCACGACACAGGATCTGCCTATGTCATCATGACGTTTCGGTAAGATAAGCTGCCATATCATTAGATTTGGTATTGACGTCTTATCTGACTGTGCTCGCGCCATTCCCTTCGGGGTCACATGCACAGGAGTAGGACGGAGCATGACAAACGCGACCAGCAGGCTGAAGAGGATCCCGTCGACGCGATGAAGACACGGAGATGGATTGTGTGATTCCGTAATCGTAACAACATTTGTTAGATAAGGTACTTCCCGAGTTCGAAAGCCAAGAAATCAGTGGATGTAAGTGGGAGGTAAAAAAAAAAACATCGCCGACTTGATTGATTTGAAGATGCAAGTTCATGATACGACCAACGACGGTTGCAATTTCGGGATAATTCGCATCTTACATTTTTGGCTTGGCTGGCGCTACTTCATCTTCTTGTGCCTGCCAAAGGAGAATTCCGACGCACTATTGAGGCCTTGACCACGTTCGAGAACCTGAGGAGAGTTCAGAATACAAAGTTTTTGCTCTATTCAGTATCATCGGTAGTCACTGCTCTCTGTGGATTCAAAATATAAAATGAGGGTGAGTCGTAATAATAGCTGGCCTATCGGGAAAAATGACTTCGGTCACGGTCATGAACAATGCAGTTTCGTGATTAAGTTAGCTAAAAAATAACGAACGTGGAGAAAGAATGGTGATCCAACAAGGAATTCAAATAGGCAGAACAACTGAATCACGACCTCAGTTCATCAAAAACGTTTGCTGATATGTTTTTCGTCTGAGGAAATAAGATTCGATCTATTGTGAAATAAGTTGACAGAAGACCTGATTCACATAGTAGTATCAGAACAAACAGTAAATAATCTGTCAGATCGTCGGCACCAAAAGAGAAACATAACAACTTGCGTACGATTCTGGTAGCAAAATGATTGATCTAGGCTACCCTCCGTCGGGAGTCCCTTTTAGAAAGACCCTTTTAGAAAGCGCCTTCTCGAGCGCCAAATACATATGAGAAGTCCCTGCACTTCACTACCACCATCATTGCACATGGCGTAGTACACAGTCTGAAAAAAAATCATCAAAGTTGTAGGTCATGGTTCATCTTAAATGCAAGATCCGGTCGTATATTCTGTATTGATACCGAAGAACCATGAAGTACTCGTCCTGGGACACGTCGGTCGCCATATCGCGTAGATCTCCACCTATATATCATACCTGACGAAGGAACTAATGTATACACATACGTAGCTTCAGTAGCCAATCTCCGTTCCTCAAAGGTCGTATGACGTACCTACAATTTTCAAAAACCACGAACAGTTATTTCGTATGTCTGATGCTTAAAATCGGTGAGATGGAGGTGGTCAGTGGGAGCAGATCAGTGAACAATCAAAAGGCTGTGTGTGTACACATGGAATACGACGAATTGCCCGAGACCGCCAATTTACCGCATCTGTACTCTGAATGCAATTTTCTATAACAACCTCGAAGAATAGGACATCAATGCATCACGAGCGGTTAAAGATCCACATGAACAGAGGATTCAGTCAACTTCTCACTTCCAGCAGTAAGGAATCATTGCCTATAGGTTATAATGATCAAACGGCTATCATCAAATTTTTTTTGCAAGCACATGTACCTCAATTAATGTCGATTGACATACGGCCCGTTTTCACTGCATGTTGCATATCCGTCTGTTTTTGGCGTATGTTAAAACGAGGGGACAAAAACGGACGTATCTGCGGCCTGGATTCTGAAGGAAGCTACCTTTTTGTGCCGATAAATTGATCCCTCCCTCGGTGTCTGTGCCTGAGGCGGGAGGAGGACTTGAGATGTAGCTTGAGATATACGAGGTATTTTCAATTCACGCAAAATCGAGGTTCTTCAGCATGGTATGAAGAACGATTCTCAGAATTGAGTCGGTAAAGCCATATTTCGAATGCTTGGAGGAATTTTGGGGAGAGAAGCATAGTCGGCATGTCGGATCGATGCTGGCTAAAGTGGGCGACACATATGATGGTAATGCTTAACAGAAAATGGAAGACGTAGATATGACCTTCAATTGATCACTATACCACATGATAGGCTTTGTATATGCGCCTATACAGATGTCTGGCACCTGGAGGTATACCTACATTTGTTCAGCGTTGTAAGAGGTTGTAAGACGGTATGTCGCGTCGGTTGCAAATCTGAACAGAGCAATGTGCTCAGTTCGCATCAGTCCAAATGCATACAGATGCACACGCAACAACAGCCAGGCAATTTGCGGTACGATAGCAATCAAATGTTAGAAAAAGTGACATCAAAACAGTCGCACTAGTATCACCGTTCGTTATCCAGTAGCCCCGTATTGGTTTCCAGCGGGCCATTGGTTTTCGAAGGGTTCCATTGCCGGAAAGTGGGTGGGTTAAGTAAAGAATCAGTGGAGCATCTCACACGTCGGTAGTAGGCCTGGTGGAGAAACGCATAGAAATGTAGGTTTCATAATACCCCATGGCAATGAACCTAGTCATGTATGAGCTTCGGTAAGCATGGCGTCGACGTCGTATGTGACTATACAGGAAAAGCAGTGGTTTCGAAATTCGAAAATTTGAACCGTGCGTAACTTGCAATGCCCATCATGAATCACATGATCGGCAAATACCGGAGGCACATGTGCCTTAAGCTTATGTGTGCTAGCTTTATCTTATCTTATCTTAACACATCTCGACATTTCAGTCGAGTCCTCAAAACTTGCGGGCGCCAGTTGAAAATTGAATAACACGTAAGTGTGTTATGTTTGTCCCATGCATTTATTGGAATTTTAAATAATCCAAGATACGTTACTCAACTCAAATTTAACCGTACTAGTACAAACAGCGCAACTTGAACTTGACGTGAGCTATCCAACATCTGCATCATTACTTTCACTTTATTTCAAATATCAAACACTGAAGTATGGGAATTTATGGCTCATTGCAATGCAAGTGATACAACGTGCGTTTTTGACTATGCGATAATTTCTACAGGTTCTACAATCTACTATGCGAGTGATCAAGTCATTGGACAGCTTTCCAGGCAGCGTAGTAGGTCGCCATACCATCGACAAGTCCGGGCTTGCTGGGTCTCCAGCCAAGCAGAGCTCTTGCGAGGTATGGTCTGATGAGGTGGGTAGTTCCAAGAGCAACTTCGTACACTAACAAAATTATGGTCAGTTCAGACACCACGTTCGAAGATTCGGGAAAATACGAACAATTAGCGGGCTCCGTGTACACGGGCGGCGAGGTGGCTCCTGAAACCCTGGAAAGTGCGTTCAGGACATCATCGGCGGATTCAGTAAAGTCATTGGCGGCATCGAAGATCTGGCCGGCAACGAGGGCTGACTTCTCAACGGCGCGCACATAGAGATCGGCAAGATCGTCACAGTGGACGAGAGCGAACCTTCCTCCGGGGGTACCAGGGAACGAAGCTTGACCCTCTGAAGCAGACTTGAAGATAGGAGCGAGGAGGGATGCGCCACGACCGTATAGAAGAGCAGGGCGAATGACAACTCCATTGATGGTCGTGTTCTTCACAACAGCCTGTTCAGCTGCAGGACGCCATGAGACGAGCTCAGCTGGAGACCTGAGAGGGGTTGTATCGGTGACGATCTCATTGCGGTTGTTTCCATGCACCCAAGTTCCAGAAGTGTAGATGTAAGTGAGCTTGGGGGAACCTTCAGGGCGAAGTTGAGGGGAGACTTTGTTGACCAAGTCGAGAGTCTGGGATACAAGGGTTTTTGCGGTTCCTCCAACAATTTCGATGATAGCATCGAGGTCGGCAATGACATTGATCCATTCCTCAGGTTTATCGACTTCACCGATCAAGGGGACAACTGTATCGAGAGTTAGTGTAAAAAACAGGAATTTTTACGAGGGAGAAGACTAACTCTCTTCTGAAGCGAGCAGTTGGGCTTTGGCTTGGGTTCTGGTCAATCCAATCACAATGTGTCCAGCCCGAACAAGAGCCTGAGCAGCGGGAAGGCCAATGAAACCAGAAGCACTACCAAAACTGATTAGATATGATTACAAAAACACGCATAAATATTTCTCTTACCCGATCACTAAAACCTTCATTTTTTTGGGTGGTGGACGTAGGTGATGGGTTAAACAGAAAACTAATGGCTCGTCAATAGAACCATGAAATCTTTATAGTGGCGATTACTGTGCGCCACCGAAAAATCCGAACAAGGGCTTCTTACGATATACTCCATCGTCGCCGAACTCTGCGTCTCCTACTACCTTTTGCGAGGCTGTTGTACGAGCTCGTGTTGTTTTTCACATCCACAAAACATGCCGAATACCGATGAGCAACGTAATTCGCACCTATCGGATTATCTTCTAATTATACGATTGAAAGAAGCAGGGTTGATAATCCTTCATTCAATCGTTATGATCGGATAAAACTATCCATATAACAGATAATCTATGCCACGCTTCCACTTCATACTTTATGTTCTTCTCTTTGCCATACTTGTTTTCCCTGCATCCTTCAAGGAACGTTTTTCACCTCGGGTTTTCCACTTACACTTCCGGGAAACAGAAACTGGCAGAGCCGGTTGGCTAAACCATAGGAACGGAAGCCGGTCCCATGAGACCAAGGCGCAAATGACAAGACTGACAAGCAACACATCCGCCTTCATAGAATGGATTGGTCCATTTTTATGGCGTTGCGACGCTTGTATATGTACGCTCACTGCACAGATTTGCTAAGGCACGATAATTCACTGAAGTCATCACAACCTAATTCGTGTTGAGGTTTCATATAGTATTACATGTTTGCCAAATACAATGTTTACTTTGATTCGATGTTGTATACGAGTTTGCCTTTACAGAAAGAAGTCAATTCTTAGAACTTTTGGGCGACACCATATTTTTACGTACCAGCAATGATAGGATTCGTCTTTTCTTTGTAGGAAGCATGGTGCGGGGATGCTACGTAAGCCAAATAGGCATCCAAGTCAGGAAGTGTAAGAATAGCCCCTAAGTTGCGTTTTAATCATCCAAGTCCACAATTGACGAGAATGAAATTATACTCACCGTCCTCAAATCCACCATCAAGGGCTGCTGATCTCGCAATGGATACCTTTTCTCCTGCTCTGGTCTCTGTAACCTGATCTATCTTCGCGCCGAGTGCAATGATCTCTTCCCTCCACATTAGCTTCTGCTCGGGGGTGGCCTCAGGGGTGAACTTGACAAGAACTATATGGGAACATGATCAGAAAAATTGTCAGGTTAGAGGAGTATACACATACCAATGTGGCTGATTGGCATATTTACAAATGTCTAGAGAAATCCAGGCCATATTCGAGTCAAAGTCTTTTACTTATATCGAAATCGCGAACCTGCGCCACTGTTCCCCCGATGTTACGACACGCTATGCCACATCCACGTGAGGGGTGAGTGTGACGTTTCCCCACCGGTATTTCCGACGTTCAGCTTGTTTTCAAGCGTTTAACTTGTCCGACGCCAATCCTTATCCAACTCCGTCTTAGCTTTAATAAGGTCTTTAAATCAAAACATGAATTCGAAGTTTTGGACGACCTTTCCAAACTATTCTCTTAACCATGCAACCCGTTTACCTCCCAACGCTCGATAAACTCGGCGTCGATGCAGCCGCTCTCGATAACTCTAATCTACCTGTTGACCAGATAGCTCAAGACTGGTTGAACTCATTCACTTCTACTATCAGTGCCGAAGGATCCAAGGCTGAAGATGTTCTGGCTTTGATACAACCCGATGCTTGGTGGCGTGATATTCTCGCGTTGACCTGGGACTTCCGTTCCCTACAGGGACACGCCCAGATCGCCAAGTTCGTGACTGACCGTGTCCTAAACTCTGCTGCAGGCTGGAAGGACATTGCCATCACAACGGGTGAGGGTATGAAGACCGTACTCCTCAGACCTTATCCCGACCTTGTTTGGATTCAATTCTTCATTTCCTTCAACACCGACGTCGGCAATGGCATCGGTATCGTACGTCTCGTTCCCACCCCCGATCCTGCTGGACAAGGCATTGTCTGGAAGGCATTCATGATTTTCACCACACTCACCGGCTTGAAAGACCACCCCGAGACTTTGGGCGAGAACAGGAACCCTCTTCCTAACCACGGATTCTGGCCTAGCAAGCGAAAGGCTGAAGTCGACTTTGCAGACCGTGAACCTGCAGTCGTTATTGTTGGAGCTGGACAGAGTGGTCTGGATATTGCAGCTCGCCTCAAGACTCTTGGTGTTGATGCATTGATCATCGAAAGGAGCGCGACTCCTGGTGAAGTACGTGAATTGGAACTTTTTATATATATTTATCTAATCTAACAATATCCCATCATCTTAGCAATGGAAGAATCGTTATGAGGCTCTCTGCCTTCACGACCCCGTCTGGTACGATCACATGCCATATGTAAATCGAGTCAAAAATAACTATGACAAAAATCGTGACTGATTATGCCGTGCGCAGATCCCATTCCCAAAAACATGGCCCGTCTTCACCCCTGCACCCAAACTGGCAGGATGGCTCCGCGCATATGCTGAAGCCTTAGAACTCAATATCTGGACGAGCTCGACCATCCATAGCATGCGCCTAGACGAAGAGAAGAAGATATGGACCGTCAAAGTAACCAGAGGCGGTGAAAAAACTGAAGAGCGCGTTCTCAAACCACGACACGTTATTTTCGCTATTGGTCTTGGAAGTGGTGTCCCTACGATGCCTGACGTCCCTGGAATGGTTAGTCCTATGTGATTCATGCTTAAATCACGCAAATTCGTGACTTACGGCGTGATATAGGATCAATTCAAGGGCACTCTACTTCATTCAAAACACTTCGGCACTGCCAGAGATTACACCGGCAAGAAAGCTTTGGTAGTTGGAGCATGCACATCAGGTATATTGTCTTTCTTTTTGCTGAAGCAAAGTTTGTAACCTTAGTCCCCAGCCCACGATATCGTCCAGGACTTTTACAACTATGGCAATGATGTCACAATGGTCCAACGTAGCTCGACTTACATTATGAGCACCAAGAATGGGTGGTCAGATCTGTTCAAAGGCGTGTTCTTACCGCTCTTTTATTGTATTTCTATTGCTGACATCACCCAATAGGAACCTACGAAGAGAACGGCCCTCCAACTGATGTTGCAGATTGGTTGACAGCTTCTATGCCTCTCTATTTCGGCAAGGTCATGATCCAAGGTGTCATTGCAAAGATTGCAGAGAAGGACCGGTGTGTAACTTTCATCGATATATATCTAGCTTACAGCATCGGTCTAAATTTATTTTTTTATCATAGTGAAATTTTGGAAGCTTTAAACAAAGTCGGCTTCAAGACCAACAATGGTATTGACGGCAGTGGTTTTGCTTTCATGGCCGCAGTCAAGGCTGGGGGTTACTATCTGGGTATGTCATCCCTGATTCCTAGGAAGTGGCATGATTTAACTCGCCCGTAGACGTCGGGACTTCGAGACTAATTGCGGAGAAGAAAGTTGGAATCATCTCTGGAACAAATTTGTCTCGTTTCACCGAGAACAGTGTCGTCTTTGAAGACGGCAGAGAAGTCGAATGTGATGTTGTTGTCTGCGCTACCGGGTACGCATCTGTTGATGGAAGTTATGTTATGATTACTCACTTCTTCTGCGTTCAGGTTCGGAGACGGTAGAGGCCCCATTATTGATCTGATTGGTCCAGAACAAGGTGCCAAATTGATTAAGATCTGGGGTCTGGACGACGAGGGAGAGACAAACTCAGCGTGGCGTTGGAGTGGTGTAGAGAACTTGTATGTCATGGTCGGCAATCTGGCCAAATGTCGTTTCCACTCGCTACATATCGCTCTCCGTAAGTTCACATTTTTCACCTCACTTATGCAAGGTCTAATTTAACGCGTAATTCCAGAAATCAAGGCATTGGAAGAAAAGTTGTGGGACGGCCAAAGATACTCGGAACGTGCATAATACCTTTTCCTTTCCTTCTTTGATCTCAATAGCGTCGACTAAAAACCATCATGTAACTCAATGCGCTGTTCTGCGACTGTATAGATAGAAACCAATTCATTCGATTTTCTTTTGCAAGCATAAACTAAATTACTGAGGCTAGCATCGTTTATTCCCATTAATGCCTGTTCGAAGCGTCTGCGCAGATTTTTTCCCTTCCTTTAATTAAGTTGCTTATGAACCCACATACCAACGTATCGTAAGCCAATCGTTATACCCGACGATAGATAATAACCCCACTGAAATACTTCTCTAAGCGCTTAAGTAGCTGCCCGTAAGACGCCGATAGAAATGTTCTACCTACCTAGCGATGCCGTTTCATGGGACAGATCGTGGGACACTGTCGCAGAAAACAAAGTTGAATTTGGCATACTCTTAACGCGTCAATGGAACTGCTTTGCAAAGGTAGTTATGACTGTGGATTCCAGAAGGTAGTCTAATTGTTCGGTACACTTACTAACTTACAACACAGGGTACATTCGGTAGCATAATTCCCTCCACCGGTGCTTTATTAGTCCGTTATCTGCACATTCATACGCTCGTATCTGAAATGATTCAAACTACGGATAAACAAATTTGCTTGACTGAGGTTTTGATAACCATAAGTAGCATCAGGCTTGAACGTACGGGCTATACTTAACTAAGGTTCAAATGTTGCAGTGCCCAATAGCACTGCCCGTCTAGTATGGTGAGCCAGTAGGATGGTAAGAACATATTCTTGAAGTCTTTCGCCAACGTTAAATTCCGAGGATTTCCGGGATACTAGGAGACGAGACCTGAAAAATATGTCAGTTGGTCCCGATAAATTTTCGCATGAGCTGAGGTATTGTACAATTTCCTTGGATTTTGTAAGGAGTCGTAGCTAATGGGTAATAAGATGTGTCTGTGACTCGTCAGTCAGATTTGTTCGGAGAAATGGAAAGACATAGATTTATAAAATGACACACAATTATGCAGAAGATAAAACCCATAAATCTGTGCGACGGATAAATGGGGAATTGCGGAAGTCTTTGCGGTGGTGTGCTACTAATTGGCGATGTACTACATAGTACAAAGGCGCGTCCTGAACGACTCGATTCAAAGAGTGCGCGTCGCTGAGAACCATCCGCCAAAGAATTGAATATTTAGGAGGCCCCAGGAGAGCCGGTGCGGCTGTCCAGTGGCTATACTAAGCACCGAAGAGGAAAGGTGGGTGGGAGCGAAAAAAGTTTGCGAGACGGGAATTTTTCCGCAGTCAAGGAGCAGCGAGGAGCGCGCAGCGAGAGAAGAGAATTTCTCAAAGCTCAGTTTTTCTTTGTCAACATATGTTACACTACTACCGGGACACTGCATCCTTTTCTCCCTGTGAGCCCTCCTTGCACTGATGAGGCAGGCCCAATAAAAAACATAGTTTAGGTGGCACCCGCTCTTGACAGGTGGGGTATATCTTAACATTTTGATCTCTTTTTTTGACTCACTCACCTGGTTCTATCCGCTATGTACCTTACGGTAATACTATTGAAAGTTCAGTATATATTATGTACTATATCAAAAGGACGCTAATATTCCTTCTTGGACATCTCATCGCAAGACTAACCAGGTAGCATGGTTATCTCTTGTACCGTAGATAGTTGTCTATTTATAAATCAGCGATAAGCCAACCGAGGCCGTATATGTCGAGGCATGAAGATCTCGAACCAAATTTGGCTTTCTGATCTCTAAAATTGAAATTCTATTTTTGAAATTTAATGTTCGAACAAAGTCTCCGCTTGGATAATAATAGCATGCGAGCGTTCGGTGTCCACGTTTGCGTTGTCATAAGTACTCTGTACTCGCACGTCTATCTATCAACGGTCAACTAACTTTTGGTGCCAATCCGAATAAAGCGGTCGCGCTAATGGTACCATGATGCAATCGAATTGGATAATACATTCGGGTTAGTACAGGACCACCAATTATCTCGGTAACCGTTTGGTGCCAATTCGGACAGATATTAGAGAAATTCTGGGCAAAAACCTAGTAGGCTAGATCTCGAGTACCGACAAAATTTTGAAAATCTTGGATATGTCAGGTACGATCGGGACAGAAATGGCAAAATGACATCCGGACAAACCTCGATTTTCGGAATCAGGCCGTTATCGGGATAATTGGGGGTCCCGTTATTAGTATTGGTTGCCAATATTAAAGTATCCCTTGTATATTCGACCGAGGGGATAACAGTTTCTTCGTAGTGGTCGAGTAGCGCAATGTGCCTGTGTCTTATCGTCACAATGATATTTCACGTCGTTTTTGTAAACCATATGGTGCACCATTGTGAAGTCTTCAGGTACTGAACTAATGATCTCACGCGGGATGCAGAATTTTATTTTATACGTTCCACGTCGCATCCTAAATAGAATTCGCCTCGAATTACCAGGACTATGTAATTCCAGTGACTAATCCGGTAGGAAATGGTACGGTACATCTATATTTATACGGGCGTTATAACATAATATTTATTCTGCAATACAAGGTACCGCGGCGCACCACGAAGTAGCGGTTTACTTATTATGCCTTATGCCTTTGTCTTGATACCCGCGGGGGGTATCACGTCAATGAGAATATACGCCTTGATATCAAAAATGAAAAGTAACACGGGTGACTCAGCGTAGCGCCCTGCTCTTTCCATGTTTTGCTAATCGAAATGACAAGCCTACCGTAGTGATAATACCTAATGTTGATATCCTGGACTGCAGTCAACTTTGTGATTGATTGTAGAATGATTACGATAGATATGGAAACTTCTATTTATTTCCTATTCTTTGTTGTCTTTCTATTTCTACATATGTTTACAAAGGCAGACGAATGGTAACACTCCACCAGAGCCATGCCTTGTGGAAGGTATTGTCAGACTCGGCGATCAGATCTTCCTTAATAACATAGATATCAGTATTTGCAAGAATTTCCTTGCCAAATTGCTTGGTGAGGATGGTTTCCCACAACTCCTTCCAACTCTCCGGAGAGTGACCGAATGCACCGCCGAACTCGCTCGGTCTATGAGCCTTCTTCTCCTCCAAGCTGCCGATGTGGCGTCCGAAAATGATGACTTCGTTGTTGTTCCTGTCGGCAGAGTATTTAGTGTTGATGAGGACAGCGAGGCGCTCAGCAAGGGCGAATTGCTGGGGTTCGTCGAACAAATGGAAGAGAGCGCCGGCGTAGAGAATATCGATCTTTCCTCGCAGGTCCTTCAAGCTGGTGGCAACACCTTTGGCGACGGGCTCGTCAGTCGTAAGGGGCAGAGTAAAGATATCGTCGGCAAAGAACTTTATTGGAGTAGCGTTGGCTGTTTCAGATCCATCTCGATAGAGCTTGTACCCCTCGCTGACGAAGTCGGGCAGCAAATCAACGCCATAAACGTTGGTGTTTGTCTTGTTTGTGGGGTATCCGTCTTGGACGAGCTTGCGGAGATCAGTGCCCACTAGAGTTCATTTTCAGAAAATGCGCACGTGTGTGGAATATGAAAGACTTACTGCAGCATCCGAGATCAAGGACAACCGGCGCTTTATCGGCAGGCGCTTTCTGAGCGTACTCGATGATATGAGGGTAAATCTTGTTCCTCTGCATGTAGAAGGACACGAAATGGAACTGCCTAATGCAGGGGAAGGCCATGGTTTTGCTGTATATTCATCACGATCAATAAACATGTTGGAGATAACATGACAAAGTTCAAGAATCGCTCACTATGCACTGTCAAGGTAAAATCAGCCAAATGGATTTCTGATAAAAACAGGGATGACGTACGATGTGCGGGCCTCGAATAGGATCTTAGTTATTTCCTCTTCGGTTAGGTCCTTTCCGAGAGCATTCTTGAGGAAAGTCACTGTCTCGGTAGTCAAAACCAAGTCATCATCGTGAAGTTCGAGAGAAGGATAAGCAGTAGCCATTGTCGTAGTTGTTCAAATCACTAGTGAAGGAGAAGCCTGAGATCATCGTCAAATTTCGAGTCGATTTATATAAGAATCTATCCTTTCGAAGCCTCTCGGAGGCCATTACAGTCGGGTTTGGTGAATGACCAGCCCCACCCAATGTCCTGATCATCCACAGCTTAAGGCGCCAGCGCGGGTTACTCTCGGCGTTCCAAGTGGTGTATATATCGGCCAGAGAAGCTGAGTAGGATATCGGTATTGCACCTGGGACAGCAACGGGTTTACATTATGTACTTTAGGTCAAAGGTTGGTCTTAATCATAGAAATTAGAACAAGCTTCAATGGTTACTTCGATTCGAAATGCACTGTATGACTCGGCCGAAAAAAAGCTCAACCAATGATCATGCCACATCACTGAGTTTTAAACTCAGATGATTATCGCACATACATCTTATCTTATCTTCTGGATCACTGAAATTTTTACCCCCGCAAACATGAGGCTCTTAATCTGATGAAGAGATCATATCACGGATTCGATAGCATGTTGCTCTGCGATGAGGATGATAGAAACTCTAAAAATTCCAACACGAAAAATCCCCTGCTGTGTCCTAGCACTATGACTGGTGGTGGGATGGTGGCGCAGGGTCGGCTGTTTGCGGCGTGTTTGGTTTACTGAACGAGCATCTTCCTCATTTCTATCCTTCTGCTGTCCAACTGACGAGACACTTTTTTGAATTCTGCAAATATTTCCTCATGATTTTAACTTTCACAACAACTGAACTATACGAACACAATAGAAGGCTGCATTTATCTCTACATCTCAACAATACCGCACGATTTCGGTATCTCTCACGACTTGGGAACTTCCAGCGATTTCCATTGACTCTGCGAATATGAAGGACCTCAAAGTATGTTTATATTTCAGTCTGTATGTATATGAATATATAACGTGCAATTAACTGGATTTGAGAATAGTACATGCGATTCGTTAGACAAATCGTATGTGGACACAAAATCATGTTCCTTCACGCTGGTCTTTCTCTAGACCGAGAGTGTCCCAGGCGCTCTGAGCCTCCGCAAACGCCCTCTTGACTATCTGTTCTCTGCCCGCAGAGCGGGGCTTGAACTCGACAGGGAAGATTTTGGGCACACTGACGAACCCACTAGTGTACGTGGCTTCCTCGTCGTTGATATCCGGTACCTTTGCCCTGCCAGTAGCGGGGTCAATTGGTGAACGGAAGTCAATCGCCCAAATAATCCGGGAAAGGACGATAAAGAAGGATGCTTCAGCAATGTGGTATCCAGGACAGAAACGGCGGCCCCATCCGAAGACATAGCTGAGTGAGTCACAATTAGCCCTCAATCTTCAGGACAAGTCATGTATCGAGAACTTACTGGTCACGGTCTCGGGATTCAGGTCCGGATCCCCAGTGCATTTTCTTGCAAGGGTCAGAGAGGAAGCGCTCAGGCTGGAATGCCATTGGGTTGGGGTAGACGGTTGGATCCATGTGGATTGTCCAGACGTTGCCAATAACAGTGGAACCCTTGGGAATGAACATGCCTTCATATTCGTCGTCCTCGTCCGCAAGATGGGGAATTCCTTAAAGCAGGTCATCAGAAAAATGCGCCTGAGAGTAAAAATGACGACATACCCATGATGGTTGGAGGTCGACGACGGAGAGTTTCCTTGATGCATGCTACGAAGTACGGGCATTTTTCCTCATCGTCGAACTCGGGCATTCTGCCGTCGCTACCATTAACCGCACCAACTGCAGCATCAATTTCTGCCCTTACGCGCTCCAAAACCGGCGGATGGGCGAGCATGAAGAGAATGAAACTCTGCATAGTGCTAGCCGTGGTGTCGCTTCCTGCTTCGAGAATAGTTCCTGCTGTATACGCAAGCAACTTATCGCGCAGATAACCGTCAGGAGTGAGGCCGACACCTGGAACGCTAAGAGCGTGGCCAGCGTCAGTACGCGAGCGAAGGTAGTTGTTGACGTAGGAAGTATTGGCGACCCTTTCCTCGATCAATCGTTTTCCACCGTCGAGGAGACCACCCCAGAGCTCCATTTCCCTACAAAGAGCATATCAATAACTCAAACTCGGGATGTGCAAGATAAGGTCAGTACCATTCGTGCATTTTTTGTCCCTCAATCCGCCATGGAGCCAAGAAGTCGGGAAGCTTGCGGAGGATAGGGAACGCATCTGCACTGCAGGGTGGATTAAGATTTAAAGGGACGTAAAATGACTGGGCGTTGGCACTCACAGATAATTTCCAGGTTGTCCGACGTGCGCAAAATTGGCCAACACGTCATATATCTTATGCCTGCCGACGTTTCATTGATCTTTATCCAGCGCAGCAAGCAGAATTAGCCCACTTACAAGTGAGGGTTATTTGTGACGCGGGTAATACGCTTGCCATACGTAATAGTCATTACTACACTGGTCGTCTGTTTGGAGGATCAATAATTGGTTAGCGCGCTTTTGTGTGTTACAGGATCACGGCACAGCTCACATATCGTCGAATAAACGCAAACCAGTGCGTCTCTGGTACTTCCGAATTAACGACAGCTGGATCGCTGAACTCTGGTCCACAAGACTTGTTTCCATGGTTCAATAGATCCCAGATGACGATACGTGACTCCAGGTCCTGAACGGAGCGCATTTCTTTGGAGGCCGTTGGACCTATAGCCGAAATGAGAGTTTTTCGAGCAGCCTTCCACTCAGTGTCGTACGGAAGGAACACAAGGCGCTGTCCCGCGGACATGATATCGTGGGCGACATGGGGGGGAGGACGGGATGAGTAAATCTTGGAACGCTCGTTAAGGAGATCGTTGGCAGCCTTTGCGGTATTGAGGACGACAACATTCTGAGGACCAAGCTTGAGATGGAAAACGGGGCCATATTGTTTCGCCCATTCTCTAAACTTGGGGTACGGCCGGAGGACGGGGACCTGGAGCAGGTTACCTAATACGGGTATACCAGCCGGACCGGGGGGCAACACTAGGCGCCGCCGACTTGAAACGGTCTGGAAATAGACCGCGCAAGCTGTGAGGCCTAAGCATACGGTGACAATGATGGCGATGGACATGGATACATTCTTTCAAATTCCAGTTGGGTGATCATTATATGCTCGCTCCCACTCTGTCGTCCGCACCCGCTGGATTGTCCGATTCCATGCCGGATGCTGCCAAAATAAATCCCTTATAAAGGACACCACCCTCTAATCCGGCATTCAAGACAATCTTTGTTCAGCGTTACACGTGTGGATTATTTCCTTTAGTCGCAATGGACGGTCCTCATACACTAACGAGCAAGCCATCGTCGAGCACAATGGCCGTACCGCTGAGCTCAAAGCCATCCCAGGCATCTTTTTCCTTCTTGGACACGGTGCCACCTTCTCCGGGGCTACCTCGTTCTATGGGAAGCATGCCTCCCTTTTCCCCAAGTTCCGTCACTCTCGCGCATTCTATTGCCACAAAAGCATCGCAGGCGACGCTGAAGGGGGATGTTATTCCTTTACGGGACACAGAAGAGAAGCATCCTAAGCAGGAGAATATAGATGATCTAGAGAAGCTTCCAGTACCCGTTACTTCGAATGACGTAGGCCCTCCCCCGGATGGTGGCAAACAGGCTTGGCTTACTGTCCTGGGATGTTCTCTTGTTTCGTTCAGTACTTTCGGGTCCGTCTTCTTTCTCCCATTCAACTCGCAGTTACTTACTTTTCCTGCAGAATCGTCAATGGATTTGGTGCTTTCAGTGATTTTTATCGTTCCAATTATCTTTCATCCTCCTCGCCCACTCTCATTAGCATGATTGGAGCTGTGGGTGTCTTCGTTTTATACTCATGTGAGTCTATTTTCTCTCCCAGTGTATAATTACATTCTTCTGAAGAAGCACTTCTCAAGTCGCTGCCGTTACCGGGCCCATCTTCGATGC
Organism: Agrocybe praecox; assembly: GCA_964017145.1. NCBI lineage: Eukaryota > Fungi > Basidiomycota > Agaricomycetes > Agaricales > Agrocybaceae > Agrocybe > Agrocybe praecox. The sequence continues at coordinate 1,858,520 of OZ024842.1, read as the reverse complement.
ATTCGGACCACGGTATATGATTCCTCTTAGTGGCTTCGTGGCGGTCTTCTCTCTCCTTATGCTCTCAATTTCTCAACCCCACCACATTTATCAACAATTCCTATGCCAAAGTGTACTTTTCAATGGGGGTGCTGTATTCGGATACATGCCTTCTATGGCCATTATACCGCACTGGTTCAAGAAAAACACCGCTGCTGCCCTCGGTATTGTCCTGGCTAGTGCCAGTCTTGGTGGGATAGTTTTTCCCATAATGTTACACAAGCTAATTCCCACAATTGGATTTGGTGAGTGTATGCGCTTTTTTGCTTTATTTGCATGCTGAATGTATTTTGCAGGCTGGACCATTCGCGCTGTTGCCCTTATTGTACTCTTTTCTTACCTAATTGCCACTTTCACTATTCGCGCTCGACTCCCTCGTCGACCTTTGCCACCATTATCTCGATTGATTGACTTTCGTGCGTTCCTTGACGCACGATATGCCATTTTTGTGCTTGGAGCTTGGTTCAATATTCTCAGCGTTTTCAATCCTTTCTTCCAAATCGGCGCTTACGGTGTCGCCGCTCATGGTTCAAATCCATTGACCCCGTATTTACTCGCCATTATGTGCGCAACTGGGATAGCTGGAAGGGTTATCCCAGGCTACATAGCAGACAGGGTTGGCAGATTTAACACAATCGCAGCCTCGACAACATCTAGTTCTATATTAACTCTTGCTTTGTGGTATACCTCTACTGCTGAAACGAACATCGTCGTTTTCGCCGCTCTTTACGGTTTTGCATCTGGCCCTTTCTTTTCTTTGCTACCGGTACGTGTTGCTTTTAACCTTACTGTCAATTTCGAATTCTCATACATCCTATTTGTTTCGACTAGGCCTGCGTTGCTCAGATTTCTCCCGTAGAACAAATAGGCGCCCGTATTGGCATGCTTTTTGCGACCCTGGCTACAGGGGCACTTGCCGGCACACCGATAGGTGGTGTATTTATCCGAGAAACAACTGTCGAGAATTTCCGCCACCTAATCCTATACACGGTGAGCATTGTCTCGAAATAAGCTAATGAAAGAAAACACACTAAACAAACGTCTTACCTTGCAGGGAGTTCTCGGATTGACTGGTTCCGCTTTCCTAATTCTTGCACGCTTCAAATGCGACTCGCGCTTACGTGCTGTTGTTTAATTAATGTTCTAAGATATTTCTAGATTCGTTAGACAAGTGCATAACGCACACCGGTTGTATCTTTTTATTTCTTTCTCATCATATTTCTTTCCTTTGTCTGTCTGTCGTTTACTATTTTTATTGTTGGAACATCCTCATATCTATTCGTTTAACGCAAATCTTCCATTCATTTAAATTGTATCATACATCGCACATAATTGTAATTTGTATTTATACCATTTTGCACATGTCCAATGAGACGTCCTCGGAATCTTTGAAGGCGACTCTAAGTGATAACGTAAAACACACGCTTTAAAGTATGCGTTACTCAGGAATTCATGTCATTTTACTGGCATTCCTGGGACAAGTCTCCGCAAAATATGGAGAAGAGTAGATGTTTAAAATTCCGAGGAGATAGCACCAAATATTCTATTTTTTCCATTGAGCTTTAAATAAAGCAGGAAATCAGCGCTGCGTCGACACCTAACATAACTAGCAAGTAATATATTAATGTCCAGGAGAAGCAGTTTGATCTACCGTGTTTTCTACCTCTTTCTACGTGCGTGTGAGTGAGTTTGCAGATAGAAGCCTTGGCTTTTCTTGGCCCAATCAAGGTACCTTCTCCAGTTAAGTATACTAAATTGGTGATTTTGGATCGATTCTTCCCGATTTTCAGTTCAATTGGGACAAGGAATCCACAAAGAACACCGATCAATAATTGTACAATGTACATGTCAAAAAAATCTGAATGCCTACGTAGCACAGGTAAGTCAGACGCAAATCAGGGTTATCAGGCATAAAACGTCAGATACATTATGCTTCCCTTGCATACGTATGCATGCACAGGTATGCACTGCTAGTCGACCCTTATTCTCCCTCATTCTCTTATAGTCTCCTTGGCCTCAAAGACTTCGTCGTCTAATAATGTTTCTCCGTAGAGTAGGAAAGTGGTCCCATTCCAACGCAAATCAAGCTTGATTGAGTCAATATTCGCATAGGCGTTGGCCCTTGTAACGTATTGGCCTAGTCTCGATACTTGACTTGCTGGGAAATATCTACATATATTGCTCTCGTATCGGATGCCTTCGGACGCTAGATATCATTACCCAAGCATTAATTGGACGTAGATGAGATTTTTCTTCGAGCAAGACAGTGACTGAGTAAATAAAGTCAACCTCACATTCTAACATCGAGATATGTACCTTATGACGTTGTAAGTTGCAACTTAACATACGGAATATGTAAGACAGCTTGTGCTATCGAATTGACTAACCTAACGGAAAAAAACATAACAATTCACAGAGGTCATCATCATATGACAGTACAATGGTGACTTCTAGTTCTACCGCTAGTAAGCAGATGTGAAATTTACAAGCCAGTTATCAGAACGTTCTTCGAATGGAAATAAAAAAGACTGCTCTGCGACCACGTCTGCCACCGTAGCGCTGCCGTATATGAATACTCCGACTGCTTCAAAGCTCTGGACTAGCAATGACTGATAACGATATAGCGGCAAGTCTGTGTCATCTCCAAAGTGGCGTTTTGCGCGCGCTGTGTTACCTAAGTAGTTAGTTTTGTTTTTCATTCAGAATTGCAATTGAATAAAGGTTCTTTTTCGAAAACAATTCGATGCGGTGAGTGACGGTATCTTCAAACTCGCAACGGCACGTGAGAGCGGCGCCGACACGGTGATTAGAATCCAGGGATGTGACCTGGCCGCCGACACCGCAATGGACATTGGAATATACCATCAGCGATAGTAGAATTCGCAATAATTGAAACCGATTCCAAGGATAATCGTTATCATCAAATGATCCTTTCCGCTGCAGCGCTGAAGACAGGTTTTGGTTACTAGGCGTTGCACGGAATTTAGGTGGATGTTGACTGCTCATTCACCTCTTACTTGGATATTGTGATGGAAATTTTTCCAAAGATGATTGTTATATTTGTATGATGTATATTGGTACAATGAATATGTTGTCCTAGTATGTAAATGTTACAGTTAAGTTACCTCCCAGCGGCTGGCTGTCTATACATGGCTTCTACTTCTACATGGTACATAAATTTTAATGACTGGGTACAAGGAAAAAAGCTAAGATGCCGTCGATGGGGTCTGCTGTTGTCGTTCCCACTCGTATGTCCCCGTTCGTGAGTTGAGCGCATATGATGCACAATTTCATCAAGTCCTCGCGTAAATCCGCCGAGCTCGGATCAGATCGTTCCAGGAAACGATTTCGCACCTGTCGCATCCACTCCATGAATGCCAGGATCCTTACTTCGGTTCTGCCATCCTTTGGTGCAGAGAGTGGACCATTACGACAGGGGACACCACCCTCGGAGTCGCACATCATAAGAAGAGAGACCTGGGCCAGGCGATAATATGGCAGAAGTGAAGACGCGCTTGCCATTGGGCCTCGGTGATTAGCTTCTTCTTGCCAGATGGAGAGCCAATTTTGAAGTGCGTTCTGGAGAACGTAGGCCGCTTGCGCATGCTGTGCCGCGTGGCTTGCAGAATCTCCCATGATACTCCCACCTCCGTTGGGAGTGTCACTCGTAGGTGCAGCTGGGGATCCTGTAGGCGGTAATGGCGGAATCCATGTACAGGCGTGCATGTGCGAGTAGATACAGGCAATGAGCACGTTAATGAGAAGATATTGGGCAAATGGAGGAAGGTTCCCTGTGAGTGATGGCGGCGTGCATTCAACAAGGGCTGTCAATGTGCTTTGAGCGTTAGCGCCGCGTAGACGGGCAGATGGCGATCCATAATGCGATGAAGTCCGAAGACAGCTGACCCAATCCTGTGCGGAGCGTGCATTCCATAGCGCATCCTCGCACGGGAGATATCCATCAAAGACAAAATCGGGCGAAGATGCCATATTGAAGAAAATAACCTGTGCGCAATCGTGAAGGCGTTCAAGGCAGCACAATCTGAATATTATGAAATTTACATCAGTCACTGCCATATTTTTATTTTTCTCAAAAAAAATAAATCACACCTTTTGGCCATCTCACTGTGGGCCCAGGAGCGCCAAGCGTTTTCGACAGGCGTATCGTCGTAGAACTCTGGGGGAGTCCATGCGTGGACTGTTTCTTGAATTCTGCTCTGGGCCATCATCTGTTTAAACATGCACATAAATTGATTAGTTACGGTGTCCGAAAAATCTTATCCTTGACCCATACCAATACAGACCATCTTCAACATTCCGTGATAAACGTTAGCTACTGCTCGCTCGTGGGCATTTTGATTCGAGAAGCCAAGGGTCTGAATTAATGCAAAAGCGAGGATAAGATACATTTGCCCTTCAGGGTCGTGGGCTCTGCAGGTCTATAGTTTGAATGAGCATAATCCAATGATGTGAAACTGTAAATGAACGCACATATTCCTTGATAATTTCATCCCTGGCTGTAGCGAGAACATGAGCAACGAATTGTGTCGCCGGCTTTGTCCTGACGAAAAGTGCGCCATAAGCTTGCATGACGCGAACTAAAATACGAGGTTTGCCATCCTCCTGCCAGGTAGCGCTGTGGATGATCGGCAGATGTGCTGAGCAAGCGGAGAAAAAAAGGTACACTGCAAATTAAAAATTAGCAGTTGATAATAATCACACTAATACCGAAGAGATTTACTGTATACGCGCAGCTCGTCATCCGTAGCAACGCTAGCCTGAGTAGGTTCCGTCCATAGAGGAGTATGCGCATATTCTGAGTTAGGCTCCGACGATATCGTAGAAGCTGGGGTTACAGAGACGTTACTGGAGAAATCGAAGCCTAAGAAATCACCAGCAGCTGAGGCATTGGCGGAGTTGAAGAATGGAGAGCCGTTAGAGAAACCGTTCTCTGCCGTGTGGAGGGTGGTGTGAGGAGGAACGTTAAAGAGATCAAAGTTGAAGGTATCCAAATTTTGCATAAAATCTGTCGTAAGGTCATTAAAGGCAATAGTGGGTGATGCTGGTAGATGGAGGTCGGTCTTTGACAAGACTGAGTTGCCGACGCCAAGATGGGCGAAAGCTGAGAGAGTGATGTCGGTCGCGGCTTGGGGCAAGATATCTGCATTGGCATTAAAGTCTTCTCTTGGGCTTGGTGCAGAATCGGATGGTGTATTTATAGAACTCGAGCTCTCTGGTGTGGCGTCTCTTGTGCTGGTGCTGGCAAACGAGGAGGTTGTCCCTGCCCGTCTTCGTGTTCGAATAACTCCGAGCTTGGCCCGCGACGTGCTGGGGTCGTTCGTAAACTCGCATGGAATGTCCCTAGCTGTGCATTTCTGGCATGGGTGCTCCAAGTTGCACTTTACTTTAGCTTTCACGCAGGCTTGGCACGATTTACGTCGGGACCGTCTGTCGTGGAGAGACTTTAACTAAAGTTCAATGGCGATCTGGAACTGGAACTTACTTTTCGCCGCAAGTCTTCTTGTGCCGAGTGAGCAGATCACTTCTCGTAAATTGAAATTCGCATGTCTAAAGACGAAGAAAGACTTATGAGAAAGATAGACATAAGAATTGGGGAAAAGACTTACCTCGCATCGATAAGTCCTCTCATTCATGTCTGGATTATCTTTAGCCTGGTGTCTAGAAACAAATGGACTTGGACTTACGAGATCGTATGTGGCGGTCTAGATGAGTCTTACGCGTGAAGGTGGCCGGACATATTGAGCAGGACTTTTGTCGGGGCGCCTCTATAGCAGTCGAAGTGGATGGACTGCATGGGACAGAGGTGTTCGCCTCGAAAAGTTCAGATGTCATGTCGTCTGGCTGGGTGGAGAGGAGGGCCATTTATGTAAGAGAAGGGGATCTTGAAGAAGAGGGTATGCAAGTAAGAGGGTGTTGTTCTAAGGATAATATGGAAAATAAGGTCGAGATCCAAATCATCGGTTGGCCCGCGTCGCATAGACTGTTATCTATACGTTTGCCATATCCGAGGGTCGTCTTCTCCACCGATATTCCAGCAAGTGCAAATGGAGTAGATTTACCTGGAGCTGAGATGAATGGGCTGGTCTGAATAAGGAATTCCAGGAAGTTAACTGTTGAAAGCATATAGACGACTGGAGATTTGATTTTTGATGGCATGCGTGAGCGTTGTTGAGCTATTGTAAGATAGTGTATCATGAAACAGACCCCGTCGTATTCGGGGCAAGATCTAGATTCTCCTGAGAAAGTTAAAACAGTTGGTCGAGTATTGCCACCCACGCTGCCAATTTCCTCGCTAAGTACATAAATCATGTGACTCAATTCTATATTTATTGCTATGAACTTAAAAATAGATACAACCGCTCTATCCACCGTACCGGAGTTTGCCCCGATCGGTATGGAGACCAAACAGCAATCGGATTATGCTCGGACCTGTCTAATTTCTAAGATCTTCCATTCAATGCTTGACACTTCCTCTTGGCCCATAGCATACGCAAAAAGTCTATGGTCGCTGTTTCGAATATCCGCCTATTCATTCTGCAAAACGTCAAAAAATGTCTGTTGTTGCACGTCCAGGTTACAATGCTATCACATCACCACATTGCGCACTAGTGAAGTACTGAGTGCAAGTGGCTAGCGGATTGATCAATCATAGATAGTCCGACACATATAATTCACTGATCAGGTTTTGAGCAACGAGTGATTCAACGTGGGAATGCTAGTAACTTGCCAGTCTTTGTGATTTGGAATTAATTGTTAGTATCCTTATCAGCGTTTCTCAAAAGAGCGCTGGATTAACGCTAGCGGGGGGACGTTCGAAATGACGTGTGTGGAATCACTACGTATAATAACCAGTAATAGATCATGTGAGAAGACGGTGTCCGCCACGCACTTCATCGATAGACAGATGTACTCTTGTGAGATTTCAAGTCGGAGTGTACCTTATAGTTTCCGATCTTTTGAGGTACAAACCTCACGCGAAGCATAAATTATGCGGAGGATGGACCGAACATTGTGGAAACTTCATTCTATGTATGACCCCGTACCTATGTTTTGTCTATCATGTCATAGTCTTTTTGACTTCTGAGTTCCGACTGCATAACAAATCCATTGAACAGTATTAAGTGTAGCACTGTCATGACCGTAATTTATTTCCATAGGCGCGTCCGATACGTCGGGGTCGCGTCCATGAAAATTTTGGGCCTAAGAAAAGGCACTGCTGTGGGATATGCTTACTCGATTCTCTCGACCTCAAATTTGAGCAAGTCGACAAATTGCTTGTTAATTATAGGTACACGTACTTGTTCTATTTTTGAACAGTCTTTTCACGTCGATGGTTGGATTGCCGTTCAAACAGGAGCTTCTCATTTGGGAAACAATCTATCTTTTAGACGATTATCATCATGGAATCGGCAATGCTATGCGAAGATATATACAGTGTATCTACTACTGTGGTGGCTGTAACTGGCTGTTCGGAAATGAACTCGTTTAAAACAATAATTATACAGATCACTTCATGACTCATATTTATAGCCATCTTGATACCAAAGAAAGTAGTATGCATCATTTTGACTCAGACTGAGTATCCACTGGGTATTCAAAAGAAATTGAAATCTGAGAGGGGAGTATACGACCCACAACGTTTCCCCGACAAGCCACTGGAAACACTTTGCCCACTCGCCCGTTATACCCAGGCCCCAAAGTTCCTCAGCTATATGCATCAACGAGCAAAGCTTCCGCCGGAGATCATATGCTCTTATAGTTCTGGTAAATGTGGGGTATGGTGGAGTACTAGTACTCCCGGAAGAAGTCTATCAGTGCTCACGGAAGGCTACTTCCCTCGAGCTCATAATCAAGATTATCTAACCGACCTTCGAAGGGTTATTAAAGCTCGTTGATCATCATCAAAAAGAAGATACTAATTAGTGGAACTTGTAAGCGAATAATTAGATCCTATCTCTAGGAGTGTATTATTTTAGAAGTAAATGTAGCTAAGTCGCAAGGCTTGTTATTTCTCCCTTAAAACATATCACTACTCAAGTATTCACCACAGTGCGTGTGCAACGGACCTTCGACATTTACCAGGTAAAGTAATAAGCGCAAAGCTAGATATCGGTTTAAGTGAAGATTAATGGAAGCAACCTTAGAAGACATGGAGGGAAGACCAAATAAACTGTAAAGTTTGGGTAGCGACTTCCACGTCCGGGGCATATACAGTACAGGCGCTTAAGTATAAGTGAGCTGTCACGGAACTAAGATCCGGCTCGAGACCAAGGGAATGTACCTTCAGGTTCAAGGTACACGATTAAACTTCGGCGGTTAACATAACATCTGGCTGGATCATTATGATGCATCTTTATTAATATTTTGGCGCAACTCTAATAATGACCCTGAGCCACTAAAATTGACATCTTCGTTTACATATCCAGTGACGTGAACGCTACGTTCTGCAAATCTCTGAAGTTTGGGTATTTGTGCCACTCACGAAAATATTGTTCGCATTCAAGATTTCTTTGTTCGGATCATGCGCTAGTAGTAAGTAGGCGTCGATAACTTGTAACACTTAATGGCTTCGTGATAAACACTTCAAGTCGCACAAGTTCCATAAATATGAAAATGAATATTCTATTGCCCTTAATGAATGTTATGCAAAATAATTATGTAGTTAAATGAGGGTTATAAATATTAATCCTGGGTGTTAGACGCAGACTTCTACGGTCTCGTCGAGACATTAATAATGATGACCCCTAGCGCCGTTGTTGACTTGGTCTGCTTTGATCAAATCAGCACCCTTCTCCGCAATCATGTAGGTTGGGGCCATGGTGTTGGCGGAGGGGATGATGGGGATGATACTGGCATCAATGACACGCAAGTTCTGGACACCGTAAACCTTGAGCGAAGCATCGACGACACCGTTATCGGAGAGCTGGCGCATAGCGCAAGTGCCAGACGCCTGGTAGATGGGGTGAGCAACGGTTTGGATGGCAGTTAGGATATCATCGTCGCTTTGGGCTTGGAGTCCTGGGAATGCTTCGCGGATGACGACGGGGGCAAGAGTTTCGGAAAGCATGACCTCGCGGACTTGCTTGAAGGCCCAGATAGCAACTGCGCGATCGATGGGAGACTCGAGCCAGTTGGGCTGAACGATGACCTTGTCCTTAGTGGAGTTGGAGGTGAGGGAGACGAAACCCTTGGAGAAGGGGAAGAGGAGGACGGCAGCTGGGGCAACAAAGTTTCCTGGTTGAGGGGTGGGGGGTCCTCCTCCAGCCTGTAAGATACAAGTAATTAGTAAAATCGTTTTTTTGAAAATGAAGGTGTTGGGTTACGTACAATAACTTCGAGCTGAATGTGAGGCCAGGTAGGGTCGAGAGCCTCAAGCTGGTCACCACCGGGAATTTGGGCGAGGACGTCGGATGGCACACGCTCATAGGCGCTCATACTAGAGATGGCACCGCTGAGTTCACCGGTGTTGTTTCTCCACTGGTCGAGAAGCGACAAGAACAACGTGCGGTTGGAACTGAACTGGCCGAAGGTGGTGATATTTTCGGTGACTTCGTAGATGGGGCCGAAGAAGAGATGGTCCCACATGTTCTGGCCGACAGCTTCGTTGTTAACGCGGATGGGAATTTTCTGTGCGTTGAGGTCCTTCTTTGGGCCGATACCAGACACCATGAGGAGCTGAGGAGAACCGAAAGCGCCGGCCGAAAGAACGACTTCACGGTTGGCGGTGACTTGGATCAATTTTCCAGTCTCATCGGAGTATTCAACACCAGTGACAATGGGAGTGGGCTTCGCTGGGGTGGTTGGAGCAAAGAGAAGGCGAGTGGCAAGCGCGCTCGTGAGGACCTTGAGGTTGGGACGCTGGGCAGCCACGGCGAGGAAACTGGCGGAAGAGGAACTTCTCGTCATGTGGGTGGGATCGACCGTTAGAGGTAGATAGGCCTGTCCCATGGGGAAGCCATCGTTGATCTCTCCTTCCTGGATGTTAGGTCCCGAAGTGTTCGCTAATCCTTGACTGAAGTAAATGGAAATTGGCTCGATGTAGCCACCATATGACAACTGAAGAGGGCCGCCAGTAGGATTCTCATAGGCCGAAGCGTCAAAGACGACTTCTGACTGGTTTATGAAAGGAGGGTTGAAGTGTGTGCTCTATGGGTTAACTCGTTAGACCATCTAGTTATATTGACCCGAATCATTGATCTAAACATACCTTCTTGAAGTATGGGAGAACACTATTCCAGTCCCACCCGGTGTTTCCTATTTTTGCCCAAGCATCGTACCCAGCCGCGGCACCGCGAGTGTATGCCATGAAGTTGGTTGAGCTAGAAGAACGACAATAAGTCTCTGGGATTTTAATCAACTGGGAGTCAATAGGCATACCTTGACCCGCCAAGAACAAAGCCACGGGGGTAGGCAATAGTACGATTAAGAAGGAACTGTTGCGGGGCAGTAGTATAGTTCCAGTCGACGATGGAACCGCCAGTGACGGTCAAGTCAAGACCTGGAACGCTGGTGGAAGGTCAGGGATAAGTCTTCTGAAGTGGGAGAGCAACGTACGTGACATTGAAGTCAATACTATCGACATGGCCAGCCTCGAGAACGAGGACTGAGATGCTTGGGTTTTCAGTGAGACGAGAGGCGACAGTAAGTCCCGCGGTACCACCTGGCCCAAAGAAAAGAAGCGCGTTAGTTCTCTCGGTTAACGCGAGGGGATGAAGAAGCATCATAGGCACGAACCTCCGACAACGACGTAGTCGTATGAGGCACCATTAACGTTTGGTACCAGACTAGAACCCACAAAAACGAGGCTAGTGGCTGCTGTTTTAGAGAATCGCATATTGGAGAGGTGCCTTGTTCTGTTTACTTGAGACCCAGCTCGATTTATATCCTCTCCCCTTGCACCAAAATTTCATGGCCATCAACTCGGTATGACTACCTGATAATCATCCAAAAACAGACGGCGCCACTCATATTTCCGTCACAGCAACACACCCCCCGAGTCGGACGGCTCAGCTTACTCGGGGCCCATTTAGGCCCAGTTCACTTACCGGTTACTGTATTGATAAGATGATGAGTACCATAAATAACCGATCTCGACTAATATAACTCTCACAGCATGATCGACACAGATGGCCTGTGCGAAATTTTGATCTTTAATTAGTTCCTGAAACCTGGAGTAAGTAAGCAAACAGCTAATCATTCCGTGCAAAACCGAGATTCAAGTCTATTTGCGTGTATGTAGGTTGATGAAATAAGCACAGTGATAGTACCTCATCGAGTGCGTACCAACCAAAATGACAGGTGGAGTGTGATCTGACTCGTTTGCAACTACAATTGTGTGAGTCTGGACATTGCGAGTTACATATCAATTGATCATTTCAGCTGGCGAAATGGAACATAGATACACAGCACAAGGCGCTATTACACGCTTATCAAGTTTAGTTCGTCCCCTGGCCTAAGCAGTATGCTATGCACCGCACAACATCAATAGGCGATTTAAAAGCTTTCTGAATGAATTATTATACTACTAATTAGGTAAGAAAGCTGTGTCCTTGGCTTCAAGATTGCTGATGGCTTACGCGTCATTAAAATTAAGTTGCCACAAACCTGGCAAATGCCGCACAACAATATAGACCAAATAAGTACAACGCTGGTGTCGGTGCATAATTAGCGCGCGGCATACATGTACAACCGTAGACGGTCATCACCCACGAAACTGCGCACCGGGTCGGTCCCACATTATCCGACCTCTCTGCTTCACAACACATAAAAATGTGAAACACAATTATTCAACATTATATGTATGATGTCTTTGCATAACTTTTAAAACCGCGGAAACACGGTGGGGAGGACGTTGCGCGTTGACCCGTGCACAATTCCGAACGGAGTTGAATTTGATCATGAGCGTTGTTCCACGAGGCTGGTTAGTGGTACTTTTTAATATTGCGAATGTCCTAGAATGGGCTCGTCTTAAGGTACTTTCAATACAAAGAGCGACCAGACTGCCTTGGATGATGGCTCGGTCAAAGCTCAGACTTCGGTACAAAGTAGCTTCTCGGCGCCTAGAATGTTTGTCTTCAAGTTGCTCCCTGAAATCCGATGTTCCAGCCCTTTTTTCTGACTAGATGGACTGAGCGGAATAACAGGGTGGTTCATTACAACTTTACTAGACAACAAACATCGGATGCAAGCATAATCATAATATACACAACTAAACAGAATGTAGAACAGATGTGCCTAACTGGAGAATTACTTCTGATACCGACGATATACCAGGAATGCACTCGTCAAAGCAGTTGCGTAAGTAAGGTACTTGACGCCCGTATACACCATCTTAACCTATAATAACGCAACAAAGATCATCAATTTAGAGTTTCCTGAGTTTGAAATGCAAGAAAAGTCACGCACCCTGACAAAGAAGTCCCATCTGGTTCCATCTCCTTCATTAAGCCGGGTAATGGCTGACTTTGCGATTTTGTTTGTCAGCGCCTGGGACAAAGTCGGTTGTCCGAGGAAAATCTTGGAGGGGTTAGAAATAACTATTCTCTGGGGCTGCGTAAGAATCTTTGTCGCGTTGTCGGCGGTGAATGGCGTTTCGAATGGGTTAACTAAAAATAAAAAGGACAGAAATAAAAGAACAAAAAATATTCGTAATTCAGTTAATTTGACATTTCTGTGAGAATATCAAGGTTAAACAACGTACCAAGCATCTCAAGGGGGATGTCGTTGACAACTGTGACGATGCTGTCTACCTCATCAACGACGTATGAGCGGAAGGGCTCAGTAGCATATATGTAAAATGCCGAAATTCCAGGGCTGAAAGACCAGAACGTAAGTATCGTCACTCGCGGAAAGAATATGCATGACCAAATAAAATCACTAACAGGAGCTTGACCCTGTCTACTGCTGCATCAGGTGAAGCAACGCGTGAAAGAATGAGGAAAGGTGATCGACTGTTTGAAATTGTAAAAGTGGCACTTAATACACACCGTCAGTTGATGAGTAGAGAAAATGTTATGAGTAAGAACCAGACCTGCTACTGGCTTCCAGAATCCAGTTGTTGACCTTGGTAAACTTCCCGTTCTTGACAAAGCTGCTGAGAGCCCCATTCTCATGTGGAGCTTGAGAGGTGACAGAGTCCGACAGAGCAGCCTTAACAGACGAAAGGACAGCGTCATAGACAGCATCATCTATCAAGGCAATGGTAGGGGCGAATGGAGATTGTCCATTGAAGGCCGATTTGGCCTGGACGAGTGCCCGTCCTGCCGCGCGGGCATCGCCTGACTCGTGAACGTATGCAACCGAAGGAGCAGATGCAGGCGTTACTACGTCAGATGCGGTTATACTTCCAGACGTGGAGAGCGTCAAATTCGTGATCGAAGCTGACGTCGTTGGAATGAACTGCGCGCTTGATTTGGTGAGCTTGTCGGATTCGAGTATGCCAAATGCATAGCGATCAAGGAAGCGAGGGAGCAGTTTAGACAACGTCTCTGAGACGGCTGTTGAGTTTGCCTATGCTTTTTGTTAGGGCCAAAGGTTAAAGAATGGCCAAGAAAGTTGCTCACCGAGAGTAAGCACAGATTACCCGATGCAAGAGATACAATTGCACTGTTGAGCAACGAGCTATATGGATCTAAATTCAATGTATATCAGTCTCGACATCCTCCTTATACGAGAGGTAATACTTACAAGCCCAGTCTGCTTTGATCAAGACAATGCCAGAAGGATTTGAACGGTTGGCAATTCGGGCTCGACGATGCTCGACAATGCCCTGTGCAGTCGAGGAAAATGAATGCCTCGACTTCTCGTAAGAGATAAGTTCTTCGAGTTTGGTTTTGGCAAGTTGAAGAGCAGAGGTGAGTTCCAAGAGAACTTCCGTCCGAGTCAACCTATTATCTATAAATATACGTCAGTCAATGTTGTATGCATCCAATTTGATTAGGTAGCCGACCTTTGAGAGCAGCATTGACCAAGGTCTCTGTATTCTTTTGGACAAGATCTGAGGAAAGGTCGGTGAAATTGGGTAAAACTCTTCGAGAGGATGTATACTAACCATGAATACCCTCAATTTGCTTCCTTCTCCAACCAAGAGGACGAGAGATACCGGTGTCAAACGCCGCTTTGAGGTTGACGAGAGGAGCGGGGAGATCTGCAAGTTGTTGGTGAAAGGACATGTCTGGTCTGTAGAATCATCTCGCAAGCGTCCAGTGCGTCTTTAGTTAATGTGATTCGGAATTGGCGGTGGGGAAGATACCCTGTATAGCACGTGGCCGCGAGGAGATGAAAACGCCAGGACTTGCCATTTGGCGTTACGCGACGCGTCACGATAATATATCGCGTCCGACGTTGCTTGTTTTGCCAACACATTCAATCTTAAATTTTTCTCTGTTTACTCTCAAAAAAGATTTTCTTGCTCATGGCTCTCTGCCATCACCCGACATCACTACTTCTCTGTAACAGAAAATGCTCTATTTCATGAATTTGCCTTGATACAAGTCCGCATCCGGAGGTGCCAGGTACCACTCAGTACTCCGATGCGAAGCAAACGACTGTCTCCTACATATACATCGATATCGTATCTGAGGCCTAGGCAAGCGCTTCACAAGCCTTGGACTTTACTGTAAGTTTTCTCTGCTAGAATTTTGTAGGACAACACTAATCCAATTCGTCCCGTAGTCCATATCGACAGTTTGTTCATGCCTTCAAACGAGAATTTGGCCGTATCAGGCCTTAGTGCATTACCCTCTGGACCTGATCTGATACCTCGCTTCATCGATTTGCGTGCTCAAAACGATGCTAATCGCGTTTGTATCAGCTATCCTGCTCCTGGATCTTCCAAGTATATCGACATTACCTTTGAAGATTTCGGCCGTGCAGTAAACACTACAGCTTGGGAGTTTAATGAGAAGATCGGTGCCAGACGCTCATCTTCTGAGCCTACAAAAGTCGTGGGTATCCTTGCTCGCAGGTATGCAATCATTCGTCGTTAATAATACAATAATTTGATTGTTTTTGAAGTGGTGCCGCGTACATGGTATCCATTTATGCGCTTCATAAGGTCGGCGTCGCACCACTCCTTATATCACCTCGCAACAGCCGTGAGGCTATTATCAACCTTCTCAGGTTGACCAACAGCTCCGCCGTCATTACCGATTCTTTCAATAGGGCCGAGGCCGAGGCCGCTGCTGCTGAGCTAGGCTCAATCCCAGTTCACGATATTGCATCCCCACCTGTCCCCGGGGCACCCGCCTCTGAACCATTCCCTTACGATCTTAAATGGGATGAAGAGTGCGACAAGCCGTTTATCATTCTTCATACCAGCGGCTCAACTGGACTACCAAAACCGGTCGCATGGAATAGTAATTTCGTCTTTCATCAAGGCTTTTATCCCCCCGAATTCGTTGCCAAATACTCAGGTTCTTCAGTTTTGGCGACCCTTCCTCTCTTCCATGGATCTGGAGTCGCACTCACTCGTGCCTCTCTCATTTGGCTCGGTTGGAAGGTCGTATTCCCCGATTCTTCGAAGCCTGTAACTGCATCATACCTCGTCGACATTTGTCAAAGTTCAAATGCACCCGATGTTGTCATTGGTGCGCCCTCGGTGATTGAAGAGGTATCTGCCCTTGAAAGTGGGATGGATGTTATGCGTGGACGTCGATTCTGGTTCTTCGTTGGTGCACCCGTACCGCCACACTTGGGTACCTTCCTCGTTAAGGAGAAGATCCACTTCTTGTCCATGCTTGGATCCACAGAAATTGGACAAATGAACGTCTTAGAGCCTGCCGACCGGGCATCCGAGGATTGGCAGTACCATCAGCTTAGGCCAGATCTGGATATCGTCCTCGAACCAAGGGGAGCCGAGCCAGGCTCAGGTCCTTTTGAGCTCATCATCCTTGCAAAGGATGGCTGGAAACCTGGAACTATCAACGTCAACATTAACGGAACTGAAGGTTATTCCACCTCCGACTTGTACCAGAAGCATCCTACCCATCCACGTCTGTTCAAACACTGCGGACGTGCTGACGATGTCATTGTTCTTGCAAATGGCGAAAAGACCCTTTCACGTCCAATTGAAGTACCTGTCGAAGCCCATCCTCACGTCGCTGCAGCGGTCGTATTCGGAACTGGTCGTACTCAAAATGGTATACTCGTTGAACCTGCTGAGAAATATGTATTCGATCCCAAGGACGAGGTTGCATTGGTTGCATTCCGTAACGAGATCTGGCCTGCAGTACAGAAAGCCAATGAATCGAGCCCATCCCATTCACAGATCTGGAAGGAAATGATTTTGGTTACCCTTCCCGATAAACTCCTTCCGCGTACCGACAAAGGCAGCGTCCGTCGCAAGCCTGCCATCCAATTGTATGCTCCTGAGATCGATGAACTTTACCTGACCGTCGAGTCATTTTCCTCGAGCAAGAGTCTGCCTCCCACCATAGACGAAGAGAGTCTCACTCCATTCTTCCAAATTATCATCAACGAAGCTTTGAACAAATCAATCGGCTCTGACGATGACGTCTTTAGCTTGGGTATGGACTCTCTCAAGGCTATCTTTGTTCGGAACTCTTTACTTTCCTCACTGCGTGGTGACGAGCGAACAGCAGGTCTCGTATCTGAAGTTCCTCAGAACTTCGTCTTCTTATTTACCACCCCCCGTTCCATGGCTAGCGCAACTGCAACCCTTTTCAAGACGGGCCATGTTACCGCAGATGATGATGAAGCATCCCACGCAAAGATTATCAACGATACAGTGGCGAAATATACCGCCTCCTTCCCCACGCATACCCCTGCAGCTACTCTCAATGACGATGGTAGTGAAGTCGTAATCTTGACTGGATCTACCGGATCCTTGGGTACCTTTATCCTTGCCTCCCTTTTGAGCAATGAGAAAGTCAGCAAGGTCATCTGCTTCAATAGGCGCGGCTCCGTTCCTACCTTGCAGCGTCAACAGGCATCCTTCTCCGAACGCAAGCTGGATCCTTCTTCGCTATCTGGTGATCGTGTCGCATTTTACGACGTGGAAATTAACGCTCCATCCTTCGGACTTTCTGCTGAAGTGTTCGCGGCCATTCACAGTTCTGTCACCCTTGTTATTCACAACGCATGGGCTCTCAACTTCAACTGGCAACTCGCTACTTTTGAGAGTGTGCACATTACTGGGTTGAGGAACATCGTCGACTTTGCTTTGACCTCCCCTCGATCTACTCCCCCTCGCGTCGCATTTACGTCCTCCATTGCCTCCGCCGGAGCCTATACTGCTGGACCTGTTCCAGAGGAACCTATCGACGAACCATCTATCTGCCTTACCCAGGGTTATGCTCGCAGTAAATACGTTGGAGAACGCATCCTTGCCATTGCCGCTGAGAAGACGGGCCTCAAGACTCTTTCTTTCCGCATCGGCCAAATCTCTGGAGACAACAAACACGGCATTTGGAACGCGACAGACCATGTCCCCGTCCTCTTCCGTGGATGTCAGGAGCTCGGAATAATTCCTCGCGACTGGCTTCCAGTTATTCCTTGGATTCCTGTCGACGATGTGGCCCACACTATCGTCGACGTCGCGCTGGATCGCGAGCGTGGAGCAGGCACTTTCCACGTATCGAACCCACAACCAGCACCTTGGGCTGATTTGTTGCCTTCCGTTCAGGATTTACTAAAGACGGACAAACCACTAGAGGTAGTCTCGATGAAGGAGTGGGTTAAGCAGCTAAAGAGCTCGACTCAATCTGCGGAGGACAACCCGGCCATCAAGCTCACTGCCTTCTTTGAGAACAACATGTCTGGCAAGGGTATTCGATGCAGGTTGGCTATTGATAAAACAAAGACAGTATCACCTTCATTGGCCAATGTGAAGCGGGTTGATGAGACTGCTATGCGCCTTTTCATCGACTACTGGAAGGGTATTGGATTCTTGCATTAGATCGCTTAAATTGTTGTTTGTAAAATGTATTTGTAAATAGAATGTTACAAGCACATCCTTGTGCGTCTCAAATCCGAAATCACCTGTGCACCTTGTCTTCGATCTGCCCTATTGAATTTCGACGAACCTGTAACTATATAATAATACAATCTCAATCCGAAAACAAACACATCGAACCATAAGAATTTAGGATGTGCTAATCGTTTGAGCTGCATCCTGAAGAGAGCTGGCGAGCACAAACAACTGGCAGGGTACATTTGATAGTTTACTACTTACCGTATACACTGTTTTTCAGCGCACTAAATTCAAGATAGCAAACCGATAGATGCTGCGTCATGATCACAGCCTTAAACCTGTCTTTGTATGCGAAAGTAAGAGGCAGAATAAAACCTTGCAATACATGTGCGTTAACCGTTGACACTGTGATGACTGACAGAAATTATCGGATACGGGATGGTATATTCCGTTAATCATGTATATTTTCAACGGTGGAAGTATAGTGGAACGGTTATCAGTGTGGTTTTGTCCGGCTTTTTTTAACGCCCATTACTTCAAAGCGTCGTGACATATCTTTTGCTTTTGCATGTACCATATGTCACCTACGCACCTGGGATTCTAGGTCTCTGTAATCTATTTATACACATTTCACCCATACATTCAGCTCTTTACGTTTGGCAGGAGTCAGTCCAATCAAATCAATAAAGCAGTTGTATTACAGAAATAACTGTCATTAGGTGGCGCATAGTCTCCTGCGATACCGTTTTCTAAGTTGTTATGTACGACTTCGTTAACCTTTCTCCTGCACTTCGTTTGCTAGTCCGAAGCCTGATAAATCTTGCTAAAACAAAGGTATAAACAAGTGGGGCGGGTTCAAACAATGAAAAACGTCGTAAGAAAGTGAGAAATTTGCCTGCGGCAAGGGCAGCAAGATACACCACGAGAAGCGATGCGGCCGAGGCAGAAACGCCAGCAAAAAACGACTGTCACACGTGCTGGGGAGCCTGCTGATGGGGATTCCCAAAAAGAGGAAATGTTATTGTGATCAAACCGCTGTCTAATATGGAAATAATTCCCCAATACGGTAAGAGATGAACTCGAAAGAATTGCGAAAGACTACCTACGCCTACTTACACCTGTGAAAAGCGCCCTAAGTATCTTCCATTCATACTTCTCAAACTTTAAGATGAACCAAGAAAAAGTGAAATTAAGATATCTTTGGGTTTTACAACCAAAGTGAAAGCTTGCCAATGGCAACCGCAAGTTATCATATATCAGAGGTAACTGCTCAGTAAAACCTTGCTCCTGAGAGTGTTTCTGCAGCCTATCCTAGCACTGTTAATACAACGGGTACAATTAATGCTTTAATATAACTAATGCAGACACAGATTCCTAACCTATGGATCCGAAATGGGAGCTCCTCGGTTTAAACCTTCTCTTGTATTGCCAATGGATATTGTGGAACACATATCTTCGTCGCCATTATAGTCTAGCTTCAGTCCCGGGAGCCGGACCAACCAAGCGGCGACCAGTGATCGAATCCTTGACGTATCAATTATCTTCTTCATCCATGATTTTTGTCTAGCTACTTGGTGCATCAGACCGGGAGCGAAGATGATTACATCAGAACGGAAGTTGATTGTATGCCTCTGATCCATACCATACAAGTCGTCTTTCTGTATGGTCGCATCGAACAATATTTCCCTAAACGACATATAAATACAATGTTTATTTCGTACATCTTTTCTATAGAATGCCCTTGAACTCGATGGGGTTTAGACGAGAATGCCATAGAAATACGATTCAACTTCCTTCCATGAGTCCACACCAACACCCTTGGTTTTCAGGCCTACGTGACCATCAGGACGGGCAACGATAACGGCTCCGACTTTGACGTCCACACCCCACTTTTGGTGGAGTGGGTGCTCGAAGACGAGCCCGGCTTCAGGAGCGGTTTGTCGGTATGGGGAGATGATAGGAATGTCATCGCAGAAGACATGAGCAGGTTGCAGAATCCGGGTTTTTACTGCAGCTGCAGCAGAGTCAGCGGCGGTGGGATAGAGGATGGGGATAAGGGTATCCTGGATGGTGTTGCTCGCAATGGGATTCGTGACAGCCACCGACACGCGGAAGAGTGAATGAGCGGGTGCAAGGTGGGCGCCAGTGATCTGGGGGATGTCATCGTAGTCGTATGAATAGAGGACACGTCCGTCTGGGAACGTTGGGGAGTTGTCTAAGATATCCTTGTTAGAGCAGAAGGCGGCACTTGTGCTAGGAATACGAAGTGCAGGCATTCGTCGCGCCTTGGGTTTGTCCTCGACGATTACGTCTTTCCCGTATTTTCCAAAAATTGAGCCAACTGAGGAAGAACGAATGTAATCGTCGATGCTCTTTAGTTGTTCAATTCTTTCCGGTTCCGTCTCCACATCTCCTAAGAGAATGTATACAGTGAAGCGACCGTCGAACTGCGGGAGGATGGAGACGGGGACAGAGTCAGAGAGGCGAGTGACAACAGCGGGACGAGTACGCGAGCCGACAGCGACGCCAGGCTGTCCTATGGTCATGGTATCGGTTTTATTATCAGGAGTAACGGTGACCATACTTGGACTGTAGACGATCGACGCGCCTGCTTGGTACTGTGGGTGGTATTAGCCAATTTGATATCGAGATGGTTGACCTAAATGAGCTTACAGCATAGTTTTTGGCTTGGAACATCTGCAATTTCTTCAACCAAGCAGCAGTCTCTTCGGATGCAAAGTTGTCGATATTTTGCTTCTCGAGATCGGCGTAGATGGTGACGAGTTGTCTATCCATGTCGATGAGCTCTTTCGCTACGGAGTGTCGTTCTGATGCATAAGTAGCGAGAATCGAAGGTTTAGCTTCACCCCTGAGAACAAGGCCAAGCTTCCAAGCAAGGTTCTGGCCTTCCAGAAGGGCAGTATTGAGACCAAGACCAGCTGTGAGTTATAAGTGAGCACTCAGCAAATTGAAAGCAAAAATGTCGCATGAATGGTTACCTCGAGGACTGTGAGTATGGCAAGCATCACCGACAAAGAAGATTTTATCATCAATACTGTATTGATTGATGATTCTTTGCCCAACTGGAAATAAATGAGACATGGATCGGCAAAGGTAACTATTCAGGACTAACCATCGTAAATCGACCACCAGTTCACTTCATCCCACTCAACTTTAAATGGATGGAAGATCTCCTTGATCAGGCGCGTAGCTTCTGCTTCAGTGGTTTCTTCTTTCGATTTTTCCACTTGGATATCGAATCGGGCTGCTGGTTTTCCGTTGATCGGCTCGCGAGGGATGACGAGCACAATGCCCTTTGTGGAACGCACGATGCTACGATGATGAAATTAATTTTATGATACGCGTAGGTAGATCACAGTAAGACTCACCACAAGCGTTCAAGATCAGGGTGGTCAGACTTCAGACCGACAGCGTCCAGGACACACCATGTCACTGGTAAGGAAGCGCCTTCTAATTTTACCCCAAAATCCTTCCCTGCCCAACGGCGCACTGAAGAACGGGCACCGTCACAGCCAATGACGTATTTGGTCTTGATCACTTTTTCCTCCTTCGTTTTAGTGTTCAACAACCTAAGCGTGCTAAGCCCGTCTTGAGAATCGGGTGCGGGCAAGTCCATGGAGTTGAACCCCCAATTCCACTGGACCTTGAAGCCATCCTCGCAATGGCTCTCGAGATCATGGATGAGAACTTGTTCAATGAGGCCTTGTCGAACAGCAAGCGAGTAATCCTTGTCGAAGTCAAGGAATTCGGGATAGAATCGAGCGAACGCGGTTCTCTGGGTTTTGGTTTCTGATATCTCCCAGAAGGTCCGACCGTACAACTTCTTTCCCATGTGCTCGAGCTGCTCGATGGGTGCGCCAAGGCTCTGCATGACTTCCATGCATCTGCAGACATAGAATCGTTTGAGAAACGGCCCTAAAGCAAAGAAGATATTATTGATGTTTACCTGCATTGAAAGGCGTCTGAACGACCATATTCGTGTGCTCTATGATCTTCACTGTCAATTACTAGGGGTTTATGACCCATACGCGCCAGAATTGTCGCGGTCATTAGACCGGCAGGGCCTACATAATAATAGAATTAGTTAATGAGTAAACGACAGGTTAATAAAATTCATACCGGCGCCAACGACGACAACATCATACGTTTCTTCAACTGCAGACATTTCGATACGGAGCGGATAATACGATAGAGACTGATAGCATGTTGAAGGTCTTTAATAATAAAAAAGAAATGAATCGAGACTTGGAACGAAAAGAGGAGAGACTATGCCACCACTGCTTACTCCGTTATCGGCGTATGTTTACCCGAGTTTGGCTCACCGCCCGACCTCGTCTGCAGCGTTTTCGTACTTATCAAAAATGAACGCCTTCTTACTCTGCACTCACGGAGAAAACGGTGGTGCTTTTGGCACCATCTATCGACTAAACCAGCGAAAATGAATATCAATAATACTCTTTTCATATCAGGCCGGTTATTGGCATCCCTGTATACTGTCCAACCATGGTCTTTCGTCGCCCACACTTGAACCTTGGCTACACTCCTGACCAGCCTGAAGGAGTCAATGGTCTCCCAGAACTTATCGAATTCAATGCGCAACATAATCCAGATGATGTCTTTTGTCTGCAAACGCGTTCAGGAGAAGGATCTACCCCTTGTCGAATAACTTTTGCACAATTGCAAGCTGCTGTAGAACGATGCAGTGCATGGTTGATTGCTTCTGGAAGTACAAACGGCCGCCAGGAGGGTGAAAAGTATCCGGATCCTGTAGGTGTGTTGCTTGGAAGCGATATCACCATCTATATCTATATTGCTGCTCTGTTGCGTCTCGGTACGCCGGTAAGTGATTTGGAAAGAAGATTAGGCCAGTCAACGTAATAACCAACCTGCTTCATAGGTTCTGTGCCTTTCTGCGCGACTTACTCCAGTTGCAATTGCTCATCTCCTCAAGACAACGGCCGCGGCCACCATCCTTGTTAATCATCAAGTAGCTCGTCTTTCCAAAGAAACCAAAGAATTACTCGCAGAGGATCCCGATCACATCACAGCAGAGAAGAAGGTTTCCTTCGTAGAAGCACTAGGCTATGAAGACTTCTTGAATCATGAACATCCTGCACTTGTACCTTTGACAGTGATCCCGCCTGCATACGTTCATAGAGAACGACACGAACTTGGGGCCGTTATCATGCACTCGTCGGGAACAACTGGACTTCCAAAGCCCATCTATCACGCGCCTTCTTACTTGCTCGTATACGCGGCCTGCCACAACATGCCAGAGCAAGGAGAACCATTCGCTTTCAACGTATCCACCCTGCCACTATACCATGTTAGTTATTATCAAACGCTGCACCGTCTT
The DNA here is from genome assembly GCA_964017145.1 of Agrocybe praecox. Lineage (NCBI taxonomy): Eukaryota > Fungi > Basidiomycota > Agaricomycetes > Agaricales > Agrocybaceae > Agrocybe > Agrocybe praecox. The sequence continues at coordinate 1,835,151 of OZ024842.1, read as the reverse complement.
CAATTATTAACGGGGCTTAATTTTAGGGATTTGGTCTTCTTGCTCCCTCTCTAGCACTTTCCATTGGAATGCCTTGCGTACTACCCTCCGCATCAATTATCCCGACAGCACGCTCCACTCTCGTTGCCCTCACTTCTGTGAAAGCACGTTACATGATGTCCGTGCCATCCATTCTGGAGGACATGTTAATCATGAAGGAGCTCAACACACTCCCTGTTCTTCAAACACTAGATTTTATTGCTATTGGTGGTGCACCCATGAAGGAGCACATAGGAGCAGAGCTCGTAGCAAATGGCGTGAATTTACTTAATCACTGGGGTATGTCATGACATTCTTTTTTTAGACGAGGTCGCTTATTATCGAAAACAGGAGCCACTGAAATTGGTGCTATCGCTCTTATCCAACCAGTACCGGCGGATTATGATTGGCATTACCTCCTGCCCCGTACAGACATTGGGCTCGTATTCGAGCTCTTAGACGCTCCCACCCGCTCATACAGACTCATAGGTCATCCGCATGGATGGGGTGAACCTTTCTTCGTCCAAGACTCCCTCGAGATGCATCCGACATCGACCACAGTCCAGGTCCGGATCCGTGGTCGTACAGATGACCTCATCGTTCTTGCAACGGGGGAGAAACTTCGCCCCACCACCCTCGAAAAGGCCGCATCAGAGTTCCCCGCCGTTAAAGATGCTCTGGCCTTCGGAGATGGAAGGGCATCTCTGGGATTGCTTGTGGAAATTTCCGAGGCGAATGAGAAGGAGTACCCTCCCACAACAGAGGGAGCAACGAAATTCTTGAAAGCTTTCCAGCCTTATGTCGAACGTGGAAACGAATCGACTGACTCTCATGGCAAAATCTCAATGAACATGATTGTCCTCACTTACTCCTCCATCAAGCCATTGCTGCGAACCGATAAAGGCAGTCTAGCTCGTAAGGCTAACTATGCCGCGTTCGAGGAAGAAATTGGACAATGCTACGAGCAGGCGGAGCTCGCTACTGCTGATGTAGATGCTCTTCCTGTCCCGAAGGATCAAGAAGGAGGGGACGCTCTTCGCAAGACGATCAGAGACTTTATTTTGGTCTGCACACATAACAAGGCGGACTTCCTTTCTTCACCTGATGGTGACGAAACCGATTTCTTTGAAGTTGGGATGGACAGTCTTCAAGCAACCCGACTCAGGACGGCTTTGCAGAACGCACTTAAAGTTACTTCTTTTGATGGTGAGGAAGGAGCGAAGCAACTTCCCCTCGACTTTGTATTCCAGAACTCATCTGTTGGAAAGTTGGCTGGTGCTTTGACCCAGATCTTGCTCGGTCAGGGTGCTGGTGTCAATGACTCTGACCCTATCGATAGAGAGAGTAGAAGAGTGAAGGCAATGGTCGAGATGGTCGATCGTTATGTCGAAGAAATCAAAGCATACGGTGCTTCGCTCCCCTCTGATAATAAATGCGCTCACCACCCTCTCGTCAACGGCCACTCCACCCTTTTGCCCAAAAAGGTGGTCCTCTTGACCGGTTCAACTGGTAGTCTGGGTTGCATGCTCCTGTCGCGCTTCGTGTCGGACTCTAGCATTAGCAAAGTATTCTGTCTCAACCGACCTCGAGATGGATCTGCACGGGAATATCAATTGAGCATGATGAAGAAAAGAGGCATCACTGTCGAAGGTGATGATGAAGCATGGTCGAAAGTTACCTTCTTTGGTTCGACAACAAGTCAGGCCAACCTTGGCTTGGATTCTAAGCAGTACGAAGAAGTAAGTAATTCACAGTCATCGTTTTGTTGTTGTAAATTTCTTATTTGCTTTTTCTTCAAAGTTGCACTCTGTCACCCATATCATTCATAATGCCTGGCCCGTCGACTTTAATCGCAACCTTTCTTCTTTAGAAAGCCAGGTCAAGGTGCTTTCAAATCTCGTACAACTTTCCTTGCTCGGCGCTTCTCAGAATTTCTGCTGTCCCGCACATGGGGCCCAAGTTGAACCAAAGAGGCTGTTGTTTGCTTCTTCCATCGCTGTAGTTGGACGATACCCAATTGTAAATCCTCAGGGACCTGGAGATGTACCTGAAGTTGAGCTTGACCCGCGTTGCACGGATGACTTTGGGTATCCAGAGGCAAAATGGGTTTGCGAAGAAATTTTATTGAAGATCAACGAATACTTCAAGCAGTCTGTCGTCAATGATGATTCCGCTACCGACAAACCTCTCCTACGCACATCATCTGTTCGCATAGGCCAGATGACAGGTCCTGAAGGCTCAGGAGCATGGAATGAAACAGAACACTTCCCTATCATCGTCAGGACGTCAAAAATGGTCAAGGCCTTGCCACAAGTTGAAGGGGTCGGTTTTTTCGAATCTTTGTTATTCATACATAATCTGATTTTCTTCATTCGATTTTTTACAGTCATTATCTTGGATGCCCGTCAATCGCGCAGCTGCAGTGGTCTCCGAGCTCCTTTTCTCCTCCGGATTCCAGCCCATCTATCACATGGAAAATCCTTCTCGCCAATCTTGGCAGGGGATACTTGAAAGCCTTTCGACTATCCTTGGCTCTAAAGAGGAAGGCCCTTTGCCCACCATTCCCTTCGCAAAGTGGCTTGCTCGCGTGAAGGAATTCGGAGATGACCAGGAACACAACAAAGCCCTCAAAGTCCTACAATTCCTAGAACACGACTTCATTCGCATGGCCTCTGGTGACGTGATTCTCCGAACTACAAACGCAAAGATAGATTCGCCGACAATGGTGAGGAGCACGGCACTCGACAAGAAGCATCTAGAAGAATATTGTGACTATTGGAAGAGGCAAGGGTTTTTACAGTAAACCATATGGGACGGAAATTACGCGCTGGCGCTGAATGTACCAGTATCATGATGTACATTTCATCTGTAAAAATATATAAACCTATACGACGTTTTTGTACTAGATTTATTTCTTGGTTCTGCTAACTAAAATGCATTGCGGTGGTTGGGTGCGCAATCTCTCGACAGAAGGTGAATTCCGGATGAACATTATGAGCTAGTCTTCTTTTGCAATTTACCCAACCGGAAATATTGTGTTTTATATACGTATAAAATCATTTGTTTCTGTCAATTGCGTACGTAATGTCGATTTAAGCGCCGGTGATAAACCCGATTAGTCTACAGGTAGACGCAGCCCAGAGTGAGTTTTTGACTCCCCAACATTTAATCGTAATTGCTTATTATTTAAAGACATTTTTGAATGCAATGACCTTCCTATTAACATATTAACCTTTAGCTATCCAACCTTTCGCAATGCCAGCCATCGCATGTAAGCCGGAGTTCCGAGAGGGTCATTGGAGGCCATGAAGCACGACCGTCCACCCATAATCCGATACGAAGAAGCTAGCCATCGACGACGAAGAAGCCAGGCCCCACAAGTTTCCCGGCTAGCTCAGAAATGTAGAACGCAGTACGTATAAGACCTCAGAGACAGTGAGGCATATACAATCGTTTTTTCACTTCAATATCCAATATGTCTCTCTCCGGCAAAGTCGCTATCGTCACAGGCTCTTCACGATCCATTGGTGCAGAAATTGCCAAAGACCTCGCAAAGGAGGGCGCCAACGTTGTCGTCAACTACTTTGGCAATGCTGCGGCTGCAGAAGAAGTTGTGTCAGCTATTAACTCCAATGGGGCAGGGAGGGCCTTCCCTGTTCAGGCAGACGTCTCTTCAATCGCGGGATCAGAAACACTCCTTACTGCAGCTCTGAAGGAATTTGGCCGCATTGATATCCTCGTCTTGAATGCAGGTATCATGGGCAGCAAAGTTATCGCTGATGTCGACGAGGCATTCTATGATGCCCACTTCAACCTCAATGTCAAGGGCCCATTATTCCTGGTAAAAGCAGCTGCACCCCTCCTTCCAGAAGGTTTGTCCTGCCTTGTCGTAGCTTATGAAAGTAAAAAATGGCTGACGCTGTTGAATTTCCAGGTGGACGCGTCATTTTCATTTCAAGCACCCTCACCAACGCCATGAGTGTCCTGCCCAACGCGGTTGTCTACGTCGCAACCAAGGGAGCCATCGAGCAAGCCGCTCGCTCGCTGTCCAAGGATCTTGGTGCAAGGGGAATTACTGTCAATTGCGTCTCTCCTGGACCAACAGACACTCCTCTCTTCCGCGCTGGCAAGCCTGAAGGAGTCGTCAACTTCATCGCTGGCCTCCACCCAGCCAAGCGTCTGGGAACCCCAGCAGAGATCGCCCCGACCGTTACATTCCTTGCCGGCCCAGGAGCAGCATGGGTAAACGGTCAAAACATCCGAGTCAACGGCGTACGTACTCAATTATATCTTATCGAGCAATTTCCTTATACATTATCCTCTAGGCCTTCACCGTTTGAGTAGTCACCTGTCGTTTAGGGTGAGAGTAGTCTTCTTCGTAGTTTCGGTCGTCCAATTGCATCTTGTACACGAGTTTCCATGCATGAATTAAAAAAAATCTGCTATACCTCATGTTCTTCCTTGAGCACACACACTTAAGACGCTTAAGACACTTGCATAGTACGTACCTGGTTGCCGGAATGTTTTCATCCGAGGGCGGGGCAAAAGGAAGATATATCGAAAATAGAAAACAATAAGGCTTACCCACTAACATGGAGTCGTATGGGATTTATTTTCTTCTTCTCGTTAGTTTTATAGGTGTTCGGCCAGATTGTGACAACGGTATTATGAGACTCGCATAAAGCATTGGCCAGAACTTTGCTGCAGGAGAATCCTAGGAGCCATATCGTAGCCTATGCGCAATCACCTTGGGGGAGAGTACCAAACGTGTAAAACTGTGGCCTCAGATAGAAGGCAAGATACAAGTTGAAAAGTCAAGTCGCGAGTTGTTTGTTTGGACTCCTTGGGATGGATCAGAGTTAGGCTCGTTCCCAGCCCGCTTCGCTCACGTGTGAACTAGGTTCATGTAGTTTAGTGAGTGAAGCGACGAGCGAGGCCGACCTCTAAAACAATTCTCCCTACCTGCTCTATAGGACTTTCCCCATGCTCGACGCGGCTCTTGATGTAATGAATTTGGTCGGCAGATCATCAAACTCCCCTACATTCGACTTCGATCAGTATATGCGGAACCAATTTGGCTTCTACCCAAACCTCCATGTCCCCTCTCCCATACGGTTTGTTATCAAACGCGAGGCATCGTCAATGCTCGACGTTCTCAAGCTTATGCAATGGTCCTTCGACCACAGCACTGTCTCAAAGACGTATGAAACCGCATACATCAACTTTTTCAACCTTCTCAGCTGGGAGGATCTCAGCCGCCCCTCTCTTCCCAGCTCTTTCGACATATGCCCCCACAGAGCTAACGCCCTCACCCTGGATCAACGCAGATTTTATCTACGTCAATCTAAATTGGGCGATAAGGTGCTGTACTGGATATCAACTCCTGCCAATTCGAATGATTTGTGTGATTGGTTGATCGGCACCAAGAGAGCCTGCACTGTGCTCCAGATTTACAGATCAAACTGGAAGACCATGCACGACATTGCAAAGGGGTTGCTAGCTTGTGGAGCCCAATTCTGCATCTTTATACCGACATCTGTTCCTCGTGCCCTTGAAGTTGGTGATGTGAACCTGCAGGGTTTAGGACATCGTCCAGATACCTATGAGCCAACAGAAAAAGATATAGAGGGATATCTGCTCCGTTTGAAGGATCTAATGACTTCTCCTGCAGGTCGTGCTCTCAGACTTCATGGGGGAATTGTTGGACGGCTCGCACGAGAGTTTGTCCGAGATGAAGATGTTTTACTTGGTCCTATATCACACACCACTGTAATCAGCTTTCAAGACGGACACGGTAAATATGCCGGTGACGGTGCCACAGAGGACGATTTTTTGGTGGCTTGTGGAGTCTACATGATGCACTCCAAGACCGGAATCCAGAAACTTTCTTGGTGGCCTCAAGATTCTGTATGGTCTGATAGTGGATTATCAGCTGACGTATGGATGCCGATAGCTGAGAGATTTTATCTGGATCGATGGAAAGACATAAAAAACGGGATGGCCAAGTTATATAGCTCTACTGCTTGGAAGCATCGTCTCAGAGGTTTCAAGCCAGTCACAGGTCCGATCCACAGTCGCTTCGAGAGTTTTTCAAAAGACTTTGTGTCATCCACTCTGCCGCCATACTAGGTAAGTCCCTACCTATCTTAGATTTGGATTCTTCTAATAATAATAAAAATATTGTATAGCTCACTTCTTCCACACATTATCACGCATGACTTCCTGTTGTTGTTTTTTGCTACATCATGTCAAACCCTTCTCTTCGTGCTCATGTTTTTTAAATTTGTGTTAGTAAAAATTAATTTCTTGTTGTTGAGACTCTTGAGATGCACATAAAATTACTCCGTTGATTCACGTATTAAATAAAATAAACAAGTGTATGTAGTTCAGGGAAAAGAAATAGTGGGGCCGAACGACCGCCATGTCACGAGTTTTTCTTCGGTTTTTCAAAAGTCCCGACCTACAACAACGACTCAACAGAATTCGCGTTTGGACAGTAATTCAATAAACAGTGCATTGCTCCAAAATATTTTAAATACATGAAAAATCTAATCGTTATGTCATCGTGGCCATGATGGAAAAGGAAAGTGATGGAAGGAGGCAGACTTCGATGTGGGAGGATATATCTAAACTTTAAAAATACAATGGTCCCGTACATTCCGAATTTTGTTATACAGATGCAGAAAGATATTCACAGCCCTCAGCGATACAACGCGATACTTCCTTGATCTAAGGGAGAGGGGAAATGAGACACGTAAAAAATGCAATAGGTAAGAAAACTCACATTAGATGGAGAGAAAGGTTCGAAATGATTTCCAGGAATACCCCACGACTTGACCGACCCTTTGACCAAGGACTCCCAGTCAGCGATGACCTGCTTCTGGTCGCTACGATCAGCAAGCCAGACTGGGACTGACACGCCGCTAACTTTCACCCCTTCTTTCGAGCGGAGGATAGCGACCTTTGGAATAGGACCAGTCGAGGCGGTGGCGTCATATTGTCCGAGCATGCGAGCATTGAGCTGGAATTGCTTCTTAATAAGTTGCGAGACCTCGGATTTGGAAGAAGATGAAGTAGAAGAGACGACGGCCTCGATGAGGGACTCGGACAATGGAACGTGATTTACAGGGCAAGGCGAATCAATAAGGAGGACACCGTGGACTGCAATTCCATCAGCAAGTAATTGTCGAGCGGCTTCAAATGCGACCACTCCACCGAAGGACCATCCTGAAGCAAAACCATTAGCGAAAAGTCAACTCTCGATTAGGTAAAAATTTCTCACCTCCGAGAATAAGCGGCCCCGAAGCTGTCTTGCGCATCAAAGAAGCGTATTCAGCCGCCATGGACCTCAAATCTTTCCACTCCTCGGTGCCAGTGAATTTAGGATTATAGAAACCCCAAACATTGCGATCCAGAGGGGACAATGACTGGTAGTAATTCACTAGTCCGCTGCCATCATGAATCAGAAAAAGAGAGGGCTTTTGAGAGCTAGAGGAACGTTGGAGAGACACAGGGAGAGAACCGAGGGACGCCATGAAAGCAGTAACGCGCGACGATTCTGCGGGAGCGGCGGGCTGTTCCGTCTTGACCACCGCCTTCTTTCTGTGTCGAAGACTATCGATAAAGTCTTCAACAGCGCGCATCGTCGTATGCAAAGTGAAGAGATTTTGGGGGAGCTCGATCGAAAGTTCGCTCGAAAGTGCGTGGAGAGCTTCAATCGACGTCAATGAATCCAAGCCCAGAGCTTCGAGGTCAGCGTCGTCCTTGATGTCATCGACTTGGCCGCCCAACACGGATGCCATGATTCCCTTCAAGTCCACGTCAACATCATCATCGGCGGCAGCGCTAGCTACTTGCGTAGCGTCAGGGTCAGCGCAGCTAGAACCAGTAGACTCAGGAAGACGAGATTCGACGAGCAAAGTGCCTGATGGTTGCTTCTCAGCAACATGCGCGATGATTTCTGCAGGCGTGTGGAATGACGAGAGAATGTATGCGTCGAGGTTGCTCTCTGGGAATGATTGTTGGAGTTTACCGAAAATTTCGATGCTCATAAGGGAGTCAACCCCAAGAGCAACGAGATCTGCCGATGGTTTCAACGAAGAGGGTGAAATATCGCATGTTTCGGCAATGATGGAGAGAATCTTGGATCGAATTATATCTTCGCTTTGCAGAGGAACGGAGGCGGTTTTAGGAGCTTTGCGGGTCACTGGAACGGATGGTTTTGAGACAGAGAGAGACGCCGTAGGTCGATGCGTAACCTTTTCGGCGACGCGCACAGTAGGTCCACCGAGGATGCGTTTGAAACTGGCGAGGCGAACCTTGCGGAAATGCATCCTCTTAAAGTGGGTCAAAAGGACTTGAGGAGAGCCCAATGTGAATGCCCATGCCTCTGCGATGACTACACCCTCCTCTGGTACCCATGCATTCCTCACGTAGACGCCAAGAGGCTTGTCGAGGTCGACAGCATCTGGAACGACCTTGACTGAATCCACCTGACTACAAATATAGGCATCCCCGGTGTTTCCCTGCTTGTTCGCCACGAACCCTGCCACATGAAGCATAGTATCCATCCAAACTGGGTGATGGACGAATTTGCCTGGCGTCAATTGGTGTGGGATCTGAACGAGAGCATACGCTTCGTGGCCATTGGGATGGAGAGTGATGGATTTGATGGAATGGTATTTCTTGGAGTAATCGACGACGGCAGGGAAGATGAGTTCGTAAACAGTGCGAGTAGAGATGGTTTCGGCATCAGGATTTGACATTACATCCTTGACTTCTCGTTGAAGGATGGGTTGGTAGTGTTGGAACTTCTTCACTGTCTTGGCGGTAGATTGGTAGGAGAATTGACCGAAGCAATGGACCGTCTCATCAGTGGAAGTTGGCAAGCGAGAAGCAACAGTGAACGATCCACTATCGCTATCGGTGTGTGAGATGCGAGTGCAAACAATGCGAACGTCGTTCTCGGAGTAGATGAGAGGTTTGGCGTAGTCGATAGAGCGAAGGACGATGTTGTTGTTGCTGACCTTGAGGTTGAGATGTTTGCTGGCAAGCTGAGCGCCAGCCAGGGCGAGCTCGTGGTAGACAGAGGCTGGACAAAGGGGATGGTCGCCGACCTTGTGGCCTGTGATGAATGTGGCCAAAGACTCGATGGGGCATTCGAACAAGGCGACTCGACCATTCTCAGTCGACGGTCGTTGAACCCAAGAACCTATCAACGAGAACTCTTCAATGATGTCAGACACCGGTGCGGGAGCGGGAGCTGATGGAACAGAAGTGGCCACCTCTTCCTGGAAGTCGACCCAGAAGCTACCGTTCTCGAATGGATACGAGGGAAGCTCTGCGCAAGTGGGAGCTACATGATCATAGACATTTCGCCATTTCAAAGGCATGCCTGCAACGTACATGGTAGCCAAAGATGTTGCCAGCGTCGCCCATGGATCCTGGTTCTTGCGAATGGATGCCGCCAGAATGGGATTGTGCGCCGCGACGAAGGTGTTTGCCTTTATCATGGGAAGAGTAGTAGGATGAGGACCAATTTCGATCCAGCAGTCAGTCCCAGCAACAGCAGGATCGTTCACGAGCGCTTCAACTCCCTCGGTGAATTGGACTGGCTGGCAGCAGTGACGAGTGAAGTAGTCTGCAGTGAAAAAGGCCGAGTCACCAGGATAGACAACAGTGCCAGTGACATTTGAGACAATCGGAATCTTAGGAGGGTGGAGCTTGACGCTCTCGCCGACTGCAGTTAAGTCCGAGGCAAGAGGGTCCATCGCGGCAGTGTGGTATCCGTATGGTACTGTGAGGATTATGTTCTTGCATCGGATATCCAAGTCCAGGTAAACCTTGAACGCCTTGAGATCTTGCAGGGTTCCGCCAACAACGCAGTCGAGGGGGCTATTGAAACATGCAATGGATAGGTTGGCAAATGAAGGGGAAGAAGATAGTGCCTTCCCAACGTCGTTAGGTCCCAAATTTACGGCCATCATACCAGTCGAATCAGCATCGCACTTCTCAACCATTAATCGAACGCGTGAGCCAATGATGAATAAGGCGCTTTTCAAATTCAACACGCCAGCAATGACAAGAGCGGCGTATTCGCCAACGCTATTTTTTCCAGTTCGTCATTTCTCTGCGTTTTATTTCAATAGCAATAAACTTACCTATGGCCCACAACGGCAGCTGGTTCCAAGCCCCAAGATAACCAAACTTGTGCAAGAGAATATTCCAGGGCGAAAATTGCTGCTTGATACGCTTCCAGCTCGGCGAACTTGGTAAGATTGCTGGATTCGCCGTCGGAAAGAAGAATGGGCAAAACTCCAGGGAATCCCATATTGATGAGGAGCTCGTGACATACGTCGACGTGTTTCTTGAAGAGGGGCGTAGACGTGTACAAAGCTTTGCCCATTCCGAGGTATTGACCTCCTTGTCCGGAGAAGACGAACACGGCTTTGTTGGAGTCCAGAAGCTTAACTTTCTGGGTAGACGCGGTTTGGAGTTTTTCGATGAGTTCCTCGCGATTCGAGGCTGTGACAGCGATGCGGTGGTCATAGATTTGTCGTCGGGCGGTAGAAGTGTAAGCAAGGTCGAGGATGTTGAGATCCGTGTTTTGCGTATCCTTCAAAAACGCCATATACGAAGCTTTGAGCGCATCGAGAGCCACTTCACTTTTGCCTGAAAACCCAAATAGGAAAGCCTGGGATTCTGGCTTGGTCTTGATCGAAGGCAAAAATTCCTCCAAGAGCACTGCGGCATTGGAACCCGCGGCACCAAAATTGTTGAGCATCGCGAGGCGAGCCTTCCCTCTTACCGCTGGTTCCCAAGGCGTGTTCACAAGATCAAGAACAGTATTGTCCGACTCAAGTGGGGCGATACGAGGATTGAGTTGCTTCAACGATATGAGAGAAGGAATGGTCTTGTGTCGAAGCATGAGGAGTAATTTCGCAAGACTGGCGGCTCCCGATGCAGCTTCAAGATGGCCAATGTTTGCTTTCACAGTGGTTATGTGAAGTGGATTATGGACAGGTCGTTTGTCGGCAAGTGTTCCTCGTATACTCTCAAGCTCGTTAGTGTCGCCGGCTTGCGTGCCAGTTCCATGGGCCTCGACTACATTGACGTGATGACGTTCAACGCCAGTGCGTTTGACGAGATGTTCGAAGAGATCCATTTGCGTAGGGGCATGAGGATGAGTAATCGAATGTGCATTGCCTGATTGGTTGATTTCAATACCGCGGATGACTCCAAGGATTTTGTCGTTCTCTGCAATAGCATCGGAAAGCTTTTTGAGGATAAAGATCCCACAGCCTTCGCTGCGAGAATATCCATCGGCAGTCACATCGAATGCCTTGCATTGACCACTAGGACTAAGGAAATGACCGCGGTCTAACCCAATCATCATCTAAAAGAACTGTGAGCCAACATAAATATATTGATAAGGGGGTAATGCCGTACATCGGGACTCGAGATAATGTTGACGCCACCAGCAACTGCTGCAGTGCAGTCGCCATTTGACAGGGCCCGGCATGCCTGGTAAATGGATACAGTGGAGGAAGAGCAAGCCGTGTCGGTGACGACAGACGGGCCGCTCATCTTCATCGCATAAGAAATTCGGCCACTCAGGAAGGCTCTCAAGGTCCCTGGAGAAATAAACATTCAATATAATGGACAGGTAAACTATACTCAATGAGTGACTTACCCGGACTGTAGTACACGTCGATAGAATTTCGCAGATTCTGCACATAATCGTCGGTGGCGACGCCGATGTAGCACCCAAAAGTCTCTTGCTGGAATGTTGGTGTGGAATTGGGGACATATCCAGCGTCTTCGAGAGCCTCATACGAGGTCTGTAGCACAACTCTTTGCTGAGGATCCATACTCTTCGCTTCTCGCGGGGAGATGCGGAAGAATTTGTTATCGAAGAGACTTGGGTCCTCAATGAAGTTACCGGTGTGTGCCTTCATCGAACGCGAGGTTTTTGGATCCTTGGGGTTATTGTACGATGAAACGTTGAAACGTCTTGTTGGAACCTAAGAAACTAGTAAATAATAATTCAAAGGAAGCAATTATGCGAAATACCTCAGATATGGTGTTAATGCCTTGCTCAAGGACTTCCCAAAGTTTCGCGACGTTTGGAGCACCTGGCATATTCACCGCCATACCAATAATGGCAATAGGCTCTTGAGGGTTTTTGTCAGCGCCGACACCTTCAGCGATAGTTGCGTTGACAGTAGTAACTGCTTTCCCCCCAAATGCTCTTAACATTGGACGTGCAAGGCCAGTGCCAGGGCCGAAGTGAACGATGTGCGCCACGGATCTGTCTGGGGCGGCTTTAGATAAAGATGCCATAACATCGGGCCAATTGACGGCTTGTGTCAATATCATGTCGACAATTAATTCCGCCAAAGGTACGGGACTTGAAGCGTTCACTATCGTGCCGTCGAAACTGTTGCGCAGATGGGCCTTGAGGTCCCCGAAAGTTGGACATTTGATTTCTCGGCGGCGAATATCATCCACAACCTTAGCCTTTGCACCTTCTTCGTGAACAGCGCTGTGATATAGCGTGTCGATTGCGGTTTTATAAATTTGGACGTTTTCCGGCAAAGTCGTCAAAAAGGCAGTAAGGATATCTGGACGACCAGAAACGGTAAAGCAACTCCCGTCTGTGACCGCGGTCAACGCAAGGCCATCTTTTCCGGGATGCTAAGTGAAAATTTAAGTATGGGAGAGGAAGAACAATTATTCACGAAAAACGCACTGCTTCATGATATTTTGAGATATAACCCAAAATTGCTGCTTTGTCGCAGCCGATAACAACCTGGCTCCAAGGTTCGGAGTGCCATTTCAAGGGCACGAGAGCCTTCTCAAGAGTGTCTACAAGATATTGCTGGCATCGAACGCCTATCCAGAAAGCAAGGCGATAGAGCTCGACGGCATGAGCAACATAGGCCACGGATGTTTGTGAAGACGCTACTAAACATGCAGCGACGATGCCGGAGGAGAACCCAGCAATTCCAACTTTGTTCTCAATGTTGGTCTGGAGGAAATCGGTAAATGGAGTGAGCGATCCGCTCGCGGATGCAGTCGATTCGACATAGGCCAAATAACGTAGCGATTGTATCAGGAAGAGAGTCGTCCCTGAGATTACAGGATTGTCGTCGTAGCGGTCTGTCACCAGGTTAAGGAGGGACTCTGGATTAGGAAAATCGGCAGGGTCGAGTTTTATTTCAGTCAACTCTGCAGGCGTCAAGGATGTAATTTCCCGTAAAAATGCTTCATAACATGATCTGAGAAGCAAAGATCCCATTTGACTGGAGGCATCATGGAGGGCTTGTTGTCGTGTAGTCGCAGCCTTTGCAGCTTGAGTGCCCTGCCCAGCGAAAATAGGAATGTTGAGAGTCGTAAGTGAAGCCATAGCTTCTTCGTCGTGAGTTGAATCCGTTGACGTATAGGTGAGCAAAACATTCAGCAATTTTTTTTAATATATACGAGCCACTGGAAAGACCGAGGTGACACTCTCGGACATTTGACATTTGAGGAAATGGAAGTGGGGTTCACTTTATATGTACAGATATCAATCTGAGAAGGTTAATATGATTGTCGCCTCCCACAAAGCCCAACAACTTCGGAGGATAGACTCTGTAGGTGCCTTTGCTATGCTTTGAAACTCGAGGTCACCAGCCAGATAGATATCACCTTCTCGCGTATACCAAATATTGGAGATACAAGCGAGTTAAGACTGAGGTGTGTAGCCATAGAATAAATGTACAGAACTTGTTTGTCTATAATCTGATATTCATCTATGTTGTGTCAAAAATATCCAGTATCTAGACAGCAGATAAACACACCTCATGCGATTGGAGAACTTGAAGCGCCGTGATTAGATATGTTCATGCAGTAATTATAGAACTATGTCTACTCAACCTTACTGCAATTTGCCCATGACCGTCGCAGACCACCTGTCAGTGGGGCCAACGATGCACTGCGAGTCATCCCATCGATCTTAGTTGCATTACTAGCTGATAAACAATAGGATCGGGGGTCGTCGGCAAACTGAGGGAACAAGATATGCAACGAAAGGGAATGTAGAGTAAGCCTGAGCAATTACTCCGGAAGTGGCGGAACATTGGAAGATTAGATAGTTTGAACTTTGGGAGACTAATGGGGAGTCAAGTTCGAAGCATCCTAAAGCTAACTTGGTGTAAGCGCCGACTTGCGCGTCCGCGAATTCTCAAGCTTTTGTATTGGTATGTTTGGTCAATCTGAGAACACATGATTATACTTCATCCTGGCTTAGGCTAGCACAGCCAATAACCATCGATCGACGAACCAAAGAAACGACAAACCGGTCTATAATGTGCTTTTATATATCTAATCTGGGGCGAGGCCGACCGGAGAATCCTGTGGAATGACATAAACTTTTGCAAAACATGTGTTTATGTCCAGGCGCTCCCGGTATGAACAGCTAAATACGGAGATTTCGGTGGAAGGACGCCCCCTCAAAATGTCCGGGCTCTAAGTAAAACAAACACCAGGAAGACCCTTTGGATGATTGAAGAGCGTGTCTTCACTTGTTAGTGTGTTATCTGTGTTTCTTTCGTACCAATTACTCAGTTGATTGCGCAGAACATCATGGCTGCCGACTCCAAGCCTTTAGCCACATTCTTCGTCTCGCACGGGTCACCACGTACCTTGGTTGACGAAACACCCACCACTGAATTTTTCAAGAAAATCGGTGAGTATGCAAGAAGAGAGAACATACAGGGTATCGTGTGGATGGGTACGTCATAACCAATTCATCCGGTGCGGAAGTAGTGCTTATGCGTCCTCGACGATTTAGCTGCTCACTGGGAAACGCCTTACGATACCATTGAAAGTAGGCATATTCTCCTATGTGAACATAAACAGGACACACAACTTACGACTTTGCTTGAAAAGTCTCTTCGAGCCTCAACCCCGATAAGGATTTCGTCGCTTTCGTGCCAGAGCATATATTAGGTATATGACATGGCAAATCATAGATTTGCATCAGTATTTCTGATTAAGTCTTATAGAATGGTATAGGTCATACAAGATCAATTCCAGCCCTGCACTCGCTAGCCGCTGCTGTGACATGCTCCGGGAGAATGGCATAAACGCATCCCTGAACTCCACTGTTTGTATCTCTTTTATTTTTTTTCTCTGAGTAAAACTCATCCATTTCATAGGCTATTTGGCATCAGGACGTTATGATTCCTCTTAAGTGGATGTACCCTGAGTCTAGCACATGCCCTCCAATGACTGTAATGTCTGTCAACGGGCGTTTCGATCCTCATCTTCATCTCAAGATTGGTCAAGTTCTACGTTCGCTCCGCAAGGAGAGGATTCTTTTGATGGGAACAGGCGGCGGAATCCACAACCTGTATACGCTTTCATGGCACCACATTGCATATTACAGGGACACGACTTACAGGACCAAACCTATCGAGAAGTACGCTGCTGAGTTCGCCACCAGCATGAGGGATAGCTGTGTGAGGAACTCTGGTCCAAGGCTCGGTAACGCCCTTTGCAGACTCCTCAAACATCCAAACTTCTTGAAATGTAACCCGTACGTGTCTTATTCGTACCAACTCCAGACGATTCCATCGTTCAATATTTATTTCAGAACTCCGGAACACTTTTTGCCCATGGTTTATGCCGCCGGTGGATGCACTTCCTACGAAGATGAAGAAAGCGTCAACGCATTTGGTGGAGAAAACTGGGAGATGAACACTCAGTTGAACAGTAATTTCGTGTTTGGTCTGCCTAAGGATGATACTCTGTTCCTCTCTCCGAGTGGAGATGAGGTTGTACATGGCGATGGATACTCGGTTGTCAGCAGTCTTTCCTCCAGTTCAACGATGGTCGAGGCTGCTGCTTAACTTTTACACTGGCACTTCTGTTTCCCTTGTATATTGATCTCATGTTATCACCACTTTCCTGAAAATTCATTGCATAAATACTTGTTTTCACTGCTATAAAAATGATCTGTATTTTAAGCTTGACCGATGTGACATTTCTGCATTAGTGTGGGCGCCTGTTCGAGCGCCTTTTCCTGCATCCAAGTTATCTAAGAAGTACGACACCGCTTTTTATTATTATCCTTTTGTTTCCCACGGAGGTCAATGGTTCATGATCCTTTTGAACGGTTAAGCTAGTCAAGTACTGAGTGCAATGCCGTATTTCTATTAGTACTACAATAATCCCCGTCCATGTTTGGGCGGTTTTCGTCGCGCAACAAGCCACCAGTGTTACATTTCCATGTGTCTACAAAGATTACTAGTTCTGGATGCAGAGCTCTCTCATGCCAGAAAGTACGTAAAATGGGATCAGGTTAACATGTTGGTAAGGATGGTGTTCGTGTATTGTGCCATTCGGGGATAAAATTTGGATCTGCTACCGGTGTCGGGGCCCTAATCTCATTTGCCACTCTACCAATCATAGTATCGGGCCCTTCCCGGTACTTCCCAAGTTTCGTGTTACTGAAGACCCTACAAGCCATGACATTGAGCAGCATGACGTCAAGGGTGGCCACTACACCGCGGAACGGCAAAGGAACGGCGTCGAAGTAAAGACATATAGTAGCGAAGATGGAGAATCCGGCGGTGGTCCTGAGAATGTAGGTGGATTAAATGAATAAATAAACCAATAACTTGTCCTCTCAGGCGGGCAAACGTACAAATAATATTTTTGCCCGTCATGTAAGAATGCTCTGGAAAAACTTGGGAGATTTGAACCGAACACAATGGCCCGAAGGTTTTCACAAAAGGTGCGCTTTTCCAAGGTTGTACTCCTCAACCGCCAGGAAGTTGCCAGGAGGGTTAAGGTGTCATTCGCAAGGGAGGCCACTCCGAACATATACGAGTACCGTGGTATGGATTTGTCTGTGCAATACTGAGTAGGTCCAATAGTGGTTCCGGACAAGTCTATTGTGCTGATTACACCAACACAGCAAACCCCTGCCCACAGTGATATGAATAAACACACGACAACCTTATTTGTCCTGTATAATGCCTGCACGCGGAAAAATAGAAGGAGTGAAGATGACGGGATTGCAATGTTGCATAACCATACAGTCGCTTTCGCCAAAGTCTGGCAAGCACCAAAAGGTGAGGCTATGGTCATAAAAGCATGAGCGAAAGGTATTTTTTAGTAGAAAACTCGGTGATCGCACTATCAAATATTGCCGTGGATAAAAGCCAGCCAAAAGTCGACAATCTGCCGATTGTAGTTCGCAAGTTGAGTACTACAGCGAAATATATTTGCAACAAAAATTCGACCCACTTTGATATGAAGTATACAACAGTTCCAAGTTTTATTGGATGTTTTGTTAAGAGAACGTAGTCTGTGCCAATAGTATGCAGAACTTCCCATACCATGACCTATGTCCGCATCATGCTCTTGAATGGAAGGAAGAAGAAAGGGAGAAATAAGGCTTACCGATAATGCAGAAACTGTGACATATGTCCCGATTGTCAGCTCGTACGCAAGAGTGGGAGGAAAGAACGCCATGGGCGTCAAAGGATTTGGGAGGAATGGCGTCGACTGATTTATGTTTGGGCCCGCCAACACACCACCGAGTTCCGACCGTGTAGATAAATACATCAGTCAAAAAAGAAGAGGAAGTTCCTAAAAAGATGGAATGGAAGATACTTCAAACAGGCGCCTTGCGTCGCTTATATACATACTAATTACGAAAAACTGCACCTTGTTTCGTTTCGATTATAAATACACTTGTTCGAGGCTTCTACAAGAGAGATTTGATTCATCGAGGCGCTGTGAGCTCGATACTTTGGTACTAATTTGGAATATAATGGTTACCTACAAGTCGATAATAAAAGCGCACTGCCATGACCAGACAGTTGTATTATGTATAATTATGTATACCAATCAAGCACAAGGCCAGGTACGTCACTTAGCGCACCGCAGTCATAATCGAGGGAGAAATATAGCGCCGCGTCATTACAGATCTCCAGACTCGGTGGCCTTGATAGACGTGACAAAACCTCAGTGAGACGAGCCAGCCGGGGACTGGGAGTTTTTCACCGAGGGCGCCTGATGTTTGTCTGATGTCCTAAGTATAATCCAAGGTCTGGTATTCAGCCAATCACTCCGGGCTCAGACAATAGCACCCATGTGTTCTTCAATTCCAAGTGAGATCCTTTGCGTACTTTCTTGTCTGACCATTAGAGAACAGGCATAAAGGGAGAAGGGTATCAATCATCGTGGGTCCAGTGCGAACAGAGCTCGCTAGGCGTTGGGCAAGGCACGTAGTAAAAAGCTTTCCCGCCGTGTTAGGATACTAGGGTCACCCAGCCGACGGCAGTCAACATCTGATAAATGTGTATATCTTATCTTATCTTATCCCTTCGGCAAAGGCCGGTTCAACTTCAGAGATGATCTTTTGACAGATGATATTGAAATGACTCGTAGGTTTTCGTTGAGCCATACTTCAACACTCCTGATCCATAGATCGAGTCAGACATTTACCTCGTTCCATTGGCCTTAAAAGACTGCTGAACACTCATCCATAGGCCACCAGACAACATGTCCTTCCCTGCCCACGATTGTGAGTTGATTCAATCCATCTTGTAAAATTGAAAATCAAGCATCTAAATATCTAGTATCTACACCGTTCGACTTTGCGAAAGAAGAAGAGAAAGTCATTGCATTTTGGAGAGAGATCGATGCATTCCAGACCAGCTTGAAACTTTCTGAAGGACGTCCGGAATTCACTTTCTACGATGGCCCTCCTTTTGCAACGGGATTGCCTCATTACGGACATCTGCTTGCCGGAACTATCAAGGTCACTTATCACCTCACAAATCTTGTAATTTTCATGCTTATCTTTTATGTATCTTAGGACATCGTCACTCGGCATGCGCATGTCACTGGACACCACGTATCGCGACGATTTGGTTGGGATACACACGGACTTCCAGTTGAACACGAGATCGACAAGCGTTTAAATATCACAGGAAAGGACGATGTCCTTGCTATGGGGATTGACAAATATAACGAAGAATGCCGCAAGATCGTCATGAGATATTCTTCAGAGTGGAGACAGACCGTCGAGAGGATGGGTCGATGGATTGATTTCGACAATGACTACAAAACACTCAACTTGTCCTTCATGGAGTCCGTCTGGTGGGCTTTCAGCGAGTTGTTCAAGAAGGGAATGGTCTATCGAGGCTTAAGGGTCATGCCTTACTCCACCGGATGTACGACGCCTCTATCAAACTTTGAAGCTGGACAGGCTTATAAGGATGTGAACGATCCTGCCGGTGTGTTCATGTTCGTTGTTTTCTTAAAGGAGCAATTAAATTTAAAGGACATTAGTAACCGTCGCATTTCCCCTCGTTGACGATCCAAGCACTTCCCTGTTGGCTTGGACAACCACACCATGGACTTTGCCCTCGAACCTAGCCCTTTGCGTCCATCCTGACTACACATATATCAAAATCCATGATACAGAAAAAGACCAAAATTTCATCATTCACGAAAATCTCCTCCGAACACTATACAAGGATCCAAAGAAAGCTAAATTTAAGAAGATCAAACAGTTCCAAGGCTCGGATATGAAAGGATGGCGCTATGTCCCTCTCTTCGAGTATTTCACGGATCAGGTAAGAAGTACACGTTTTCCCTCTGATAACACTTATTAACTCTTTTCAAGTTCGAAGATAAAGCATTCAGAGTGGTGGTGGATACGTATGTCACAGATGCAGATGGTACTGGTATTGTTCACCAAGCACCAGCATTTGGTGAAGACGATCACCGCATTGCTATCGCCAACGGTGTCCTAAGACCTGATGAGATGCCTCCCTGCCCCATCGATGATAAGGGCCACTTCACGAAGGAGGTGCCAGATTTCGCCGGACTTCATGTCAAGGTAAGGAATTGCGGTAAATCGTAGAAGACGGTCGTGTACTCATCAACGATTACGACAAGGCCGCGGACAGCCCGATCCAAAAGTTCTTGAAAGCGAAAAACCGTCTCATAGTCCAATCAACACTAAACCATAGTTATCCATTCTGTTGGAGGTACGAGATAACCATGTCTGTTTTTCCATTGGCTTATCTTATTGCAGGTCCGGAACACCCCTGATCTATCGCGCGATTCCTGTGTGGTTCGTCAAAGTTACACCCATTATTGATCAACTTGTGGCAAACAACGAGGGTACAAGATGGTTGGTCCTTTCCACGAGAATAAAACGTTGGATTCCATTAATATTGATTTTAGGGTTCCTCAAAACGTTGGTGACAATCGATTTGGAAATTGGCTGGCTAATGCGCGCGACTGGAACGTATCGCGTAATCGTTACTGGGGAACTCCTATGCCCCTGTGGGCCAGCGACGACATGGAAGAGGTCAGTCAATGAAGGGAAAGAGATACTCTATGCATATAGCTCATGTGTCACTGCAGATCGTTTGCGTTGGTTCCGTGGAAGAACTTGAGCAACTTTCCGGTGTCAAAGGAATCACAGACCTTCACAGAGACAAAATCGACCACATCACCATCCCCTCAAAACAAGGAAAAGGTGTCTTGAAACGCATCGAAGAAGTATTCGATTGCTGGTTTGAATCGGGCAGGTGGGATCAAACTATCTAGAAATAGACGCTCAAGCTTGCTAATGAACCTCCGAAATAGCATGCCATACGCACAACAGCATTATCCCTTTGAAAATAAGGAACTGTTCGAGCGTACACATCCTGCTGATTTCGTCTCAGAAGGAATAGATCAAACTCGTGGTTGGTTCTATACCCTCTTGGTACTCTCCACACATCTTTTCGGCAAGGCTCCATGGAAAAACCTCATCGTAACTGGCCTTGTGCTCGCCGCGTACGTGCATCCATGATTAAAAAAAGCAATTGCTCGTCTGACATCCATTTTTCAGTGATGGCAAAAAAATGAGTAAGAGCCTGAAGAATTATCCTGATCCCAACATCATCATCGATAAGTATGGTGCAGACGCGACTAGGTAAGTAGCCTTCACCGTCGCCCTGATGTAACATGAATTGAACTTTTATGCACAGGATGTTCCTGGTAAACTCGCCGATTGTGAGGGGTGACAACCTTCGTTTCCGTGAGGAGGGTGTCCGAGAAGTTATCTCGCGTGTCTTGTTGCCGTGGCTCAACTCGTTCCGTTTCTTCATGGGACACGTAGCATTGTTGAAGAAGACTACTGGCACCGATTTCAAATACGATGCCCATGCTCCACTGCCCAACAATGTCATGGATAGATGGATTCTTGCCCGATGCCAGTCGTTGATCAAACTAGTCAGGGAAGAAATGGCAGCCTACAGGCTTTATACCGTCATCCCTCGTCTCCTGGACTTGGTTGACGAACTGACAAATTGGTATATCCGATTCAACCGCAAGCGTCTCAAGGGAGAAGATGGCAAGGAGGACACCATCGCCGCTTTGAATACTCTGTTTGAGGCTCTCTTCACTTTGTGTCGTACTATGGTGATTAGAAAAACCTGGTATTCCCCCCGTTTCTTAACTGACGTGATTTTAGTCTTCATATACACCCTTCATCACAGAAAATCTGTACCAATCCTTGCGCACATTCATCCCAGAGGACCCTGCCGGTGGAGATACTCGTTCAGTCCACTTCCTGAGCTTTCCCGAGGTGAAAGAGGAATACTTCGACGCTGAAATCGAGCGTAAAGTACAGCGCATGCAAGCTGTTATCGACCTCGGTAGAAACGTCCGCGAGCGCAACAACATTTCGCTAAAAGTTCGTATACCAAGCTTGTTGTTATCTCGAGAAGTGCTGACATCATTTCTGTAGGTTCCTCTCAAGGAGTTACTGGTCTTCCACACCGACCCCGCGTATCTGGCTGATATCAAGCCACTGCAACGCTATATCGAATCCGAACTTAATGTCCGTGACATTATTTTCAGCTCTGATGAAACGCAGTCGGGTATACGCTATCGAGCAGTCGCCGACTGGGCAGTTCTGGGTCGCAAACTAAGGAAAGACTTGGGCAGGGTTCGAAATGCTTTGCCTGCCGTTTCTAGCGAAGAGATCAAGGTATACATCGACAGCGGGAAGATCAAGGTTGATGGAATTGAGCTTGTTGAAGGCGACCTCACAGTGCAAAGATACCTGGAGTTGCCACCCTCCACCGAGGGCCAATTCGCGACAAACACAGACAACGACGTTGTAATTCGATTGGATATACAAGTCCACGCTGACCTCCAAGGCGAATGGTTGGCTCGCGAGCTCACCAATCGCGTCCAAAAGTTACGCAAGAAAGCAGGTCTCCAAGCCACCGATGATGTCAACGTTTTCTACAAATTCGAGGAGGGCTCTGGCAACGAAATTCTTGCAGCTATCAAGGAAAACACTGAAATCATCACGAAGACAGTTGGAAGTCTTCCTGCCGATGTGAAGGAGAAACCAGCCAACAGCGTGGTCATCATCGAAGAAGAGCAGGAGATTGACGAAGTGAAATTCTTGATCTATCTGGCGAGGTCGTAATCCGAGTGTTGATCGCTGTAGAACCACAGAATTAAAATTTGTAATACATACTAGAATACATAGTGGAATAAAGGGTATACTGCTTACATCTGGCTCGTTACTTCTTCGTAGATCCAAACCCTCCAAAACCCATCATCGAGGCCATATCTGAGTCAACATTAGTGTCGGTGATCATAGCCAGACGGGCCTTTTCTTTTTCAGCCTTCTTCTCGGCTTTCTTTTGTTCTCGTAGTGCGCGTTCTTTGTCCCTGACTTCAGCTAGGCGCTTATCGAAATCAAATTCTTTTGCAGATGCGGCCTCCTTCGTCTTTTCTCTTAAATAAGCAATGCGAGCCTGTACTTGAGCCAATGTAGACCTTTCAATCTTTGTAGTTTGCCCGAGGGCTCGCAAATCTGCGAAATAACGTGAATGGAGATGTCATGCGCAATATAATTAGTACTCACGAGCTCTACTGTTGATATGGTCCAGATATCCGACGCTGTCTTTGTAAGTCCTATTACATGTTTCGCAAAAGAATCCAGGCTGCCCAGCACCCTTTCCTCCAGGGTTTTGGACAACCATCGTCTTGCCCAAATTTTTGTCCAGCTCAAGAGGCGCCTCTCTTTGCTTCATGAGCTCTGTGGGCTTGGGCAAGTCATCCTTTCGAGCCTTGCGAGGTCGTTTCCCTACGATAGTGATGAGCTGCTTGGAATATGAGTGGTCATTTCAACTTACCTTGCTTCATGCGCTCCTCGTTCTCCTGCATTCGTTCCCTTTCTTCCAGATCCTTTTTCTTGGCTCTTTCCGCATATTCTTCCTTGTCCCATTTCTTTCTGAAGTCTGTATCAGCGGATTTAGTTCCATACGCGCCGCCTTTATCTGCCATGGTGATAGAGTGATGGTTAAGGGTAAAGACACGGACTGGGCAGTCCGTGACCGTAGTGTGTTTCACTGTTGGGTGTGGTGCATCGCCACGTGAGTCGCAGTCATTTTGGTTTGCACCAACGACGACGCAGCTCATACCTGTTCCACCTAATGCCTCTACGACCCACCATTACACACAACCCACTTTCATACCCTTAAAATGCCAGTTACTGACGTTGTCGAGACACAGTACCACCTCCTATTTCCTCTGCCGTATCGCGTCCTCTTTTTGTTCGGACTCGGGATTCTTGGATGGGCCAGCATTCTCCATGGGCTCCACCTCTTGGGCGTCGACACTATAGGCATTATGGACCTCAAGCTGGGAACAGACCCCATGAGCACTCCTATGCCAACTCACCGAACCGCAGCATACACCCAATCCAGAGCAGTCGCTCTTTACAATGACGCCTACCGGATATTCTTCACATACTCCTCCTTCTGCTTCGCGTCATGGGTCATCTTCAGGCTCGTTGTTCAAGGCGATCCATCACGCGTAGACACTTTCGGATATTTACCAGTAATCACAGCAATAGCCATCGTAATAATCTTGTTTTGCCCGTATAGAATACTCTTTCACCATGAGCGTGAAAAGTTTACATTGTAGGTTCATATTTATACCATGAAGCCTCCACAAATCCTGATTTCTCTTCAATTTTTAGAGCTGTCCGGAGATGTGTATTCCCTGCTCCTTTGGGCCCAATATACTTCTCCGATGTAATATTTGCCGATATTGGGACTTCCTTTGCCAAAGTTTTTGGCGAACTCCTGCTGTCCTTATGGATGCTGAAACCCGGCAACAGCATTCTAAACCCACCAGTAGAAGATATATGGATGCGTTGGGTATTCCCAATTGTTATCAGGTGGGCATTCTTTAATGTCTTGTCGAATACTTCAAATGACCAAAATTTTGCAGTCTTCCCTTCCTGGTGCGGCTTAGGCAATGCCTAATCGAATACAACCTTCCCGAGAATGATAGCCAGCGTCCTTTGATGAACGCTTTGAAATATGCGACGTCCTTCCCGGTTATTTTCTTGTCAGCTGCTCAGCGTATAGTTGTGAAGGACCTCGTGAAAGAAAAGGGGAAGACAGTGATTGGAGAACCGTGGCATGGCGAGCATCCTTTATTCCGCTTATGGTGCGTAACTCTGATCGTTGGGTCATACATATCTGACCAAGTTCATTCAGGTTGTTGGCTGCGGCCATAAATTCTCTATACTCCTTCTGGTGGGATATTACGAATGATTGGGGTTTGGACTTATTGAAATTTCAACCTTCCAAAATTCCCGAACGACAACCGCCGAGGCCGCTAATTCTCTCCCGTTTACATTCTACCACACCCTTGATCAATCGGCAATCGATCGATTCTCTGTCCCCCGAAGAGAAAAGTCAGAGCGTCCCAGTGGACTACCGGCCCACATACCGCCATCGCCAGTCCTGTTTCGGACTGCGAGCAGTGCTTCTGTATCCTCGCGCCATTTATCCGGTATTGATATTTGTGAACCTTTTGCTACGAATGTCGTGGTCGATCAAGTTATCGACATATGTTCATTCGTCGGAAGGTGGTAGTGTGGCATTCTTCTGGCTGCAAGTGCTGGAATTGGTGCGAAGGTGGTTATGGGTATTTTTACGTGTTGAATGGGAGGCAATTAAGAAAGCGCGAGATTCAAGGGTTACCATGACCCACGAGGAAGACATAAGTGGCGATGAGGGTCTTTATGAGATGATTCCTAACACACCCGAAATGTCGATAAGATCATGACATTGGGGAATTGTGGTGGTTAATCTGTTTTATGTATAGTACGTTCTTCCCCGTCACTCCAAAGATAACATCTGACCATCTTATACGTATTTTTAGGTCTACCTATTGTAATTCATCATCACCAATCAAATGCACTTTGCTCTGAAAATGCTGCTCACAGAGCAACTCTATGGGAGCTTACTCATACCGTGTATTTAAAGAAGAGAAAAGAGAGCTGGTTTCCCGTGGCATTATGACATTGTTACCACGCTTACATCTTGAAAAGGACACTTCTTCACCCACAAATGAGAACAGTGTTACAGAGTTCTGTCTCAGTGCACTCTGCATGATTATCTACTATCTTAGCGCTGTCTCGCTAAAAATCGGGTCGTCATTCCCAGGTCGGAACATGGCTGCTCAGAGGTGCTATTATTGCTGTTGGCCCTTGTGGTATTCCGGAACAAGACGGTTGAAAGGTTCTGTACGGTAAACACACGTGATCTTTGGAGAAGAACGGGTAATGGAAAGTGAGTGTTTCCCTTCGGAACAGGGGTTTTACCAGGCTTTCATGTCATCTGATACCCGCCTTATACGATTCCGCGCCCACGCTTTATGGCATGTACAACTAATGCATAAAAGGCTCAGTGACTTTGTCTCTCAGTTTTCCTACATCCCAGATATCTCTTACAATCTTACCCTCACTAAAATATCATGAAGGTGAAACTCGAGTGACATCGCCCCTAATTCCATGTCTCTGACGTCATTACATAGGTCCTTGCTATTCTCTACGACGGTGGAAAGGCTGCTCAGGAAGAACCCCGTCTTCTTGGCACTGTCGAAAATAAGGTGTGCAACTCTTGCGTATATCTTTTATGATTAAGAGCACTCATGGTTTTATGTAGCTTGGCATCAAGGATTGGCTCGAAAGTCAAGGACATGAACTCATCGGTGAGTACTTTATAATTGATGTGTTAATTCTATATTTATATTGATCTCATATCCGACAGTACGTTGATCCTGCTACATGGTTTTTGCGCGTTTTGGCATGAATTTTATCTCCAGGTCTCCAGCAGCAAAGAGGGTGAAAACAGTGATTTCCAGAAGCACATCGTCGATGTGAGTAATCATTGACCACGAAAATCTTTCAGCTCCTTAGAACTCTTCTTTTACCCAGGCCGAAGTTTTGATCACCACTCCTTTCCACCCTGGGTAAAAACCTTTTATTGGTTTATTTGTGCAAGACACTGAAGGACGCTATACAGCTACTTGACTCGCGACCTCATTGAGAAGGCCAAGAACCTGAAAATCTGTATCACTGCTGGTGTCGGTTCTGACCACATTGACCTCAATGCCGCCGTCGACCACAGAATCCAAGTCCTCGAGGTTCGTGGGTGTCATTCTCAAGTAATCACTTATCCTCATAATCCTATCATAGGTGTCCGGTTCTAATGTTGTGTCCGTCGCCGAACACGTCGTCATGAGCATCCTCCTCCTCGTCCGCAACTTCGTTCCCGCTCACGAGATGATCGAACGCGGTGACTGGCAAGTATCTGACATTGCCCGAAACGCCTTCGATCTTGAAGGCAAGGTTTGCGGTACCATCGGTGCTGGCCGTATCGGCTACCGTGTCCTCCAACGATTGGTTCCCTTCGACTGCAAGGAACTCCTTTACTACGACTACGCACCCCTCCCAGCTGGTACGTGTGTCAGTATCCTCTTCATTCAACAACTTCTTACAGTTGGATATAGCTGCTGCAGAGGCTGTCAAGGCTCGCCGTGTTGAGGACCTCAAGGAATTTGTCTCCCAAGTACGCCTCTATCGCATAATTCTCTGATGTTCATATAACTAAGCATCACCTCCACAGTGTGATGTTGTCACCGTCAACTGCCCTTTGCACGAAGGCACAAGGGGTCTCGTGAACGCAGAGCTCCTCAAGCACTTCAAGAAGGGTGCTTGGCTCGTCAACACTGCTCGTGGTGCCATCTGTGACAAGGATGCTGTCGCTGAGGCTCTCAAGAGCGGTCAGCTCTCTGGTTACTCTGGTATGTTTTCTCTGGCCTGCCTCCCATTCCAAGCCGGAAAAATGCTTATACTGGATCAAATGAACAGGTGATGTGTGGAACGTACAACCCGCTCCCAAAGACCACGTCTGGCGTACCGTCAAGAACCCCCTGGGTGGTGGTAACGGAATGGTTCCTCACTACTCCGGAACGACCCTCGATGCCCAGGCTCGCTACGCCAATGGTGCTAAGAGCATCCTTGATAACTACCTCAACAACAAGGATCAAGAAGCTCAGAACATCATCGTCGGACTCGGCAAGTACGAGACCAAGGCTTGTGAGTGCTTTTCGAGATTTCTGTCATGAATAGCTTGCTTAACTATACCTTGTCAGACGGTCAACGCTGAACGGTTTCCCGACCTTTGTATATTTTTATCTACGTGTCGTATTGTAACCATAAACACCAAACAATGTAATTTATTCGATCCACAAGCAATAAACCAAAGTTCAAATTTCGAAGTCAAAGTTGTCCACTGAGGAACTAGTAAATTGTTATATGTATATGGCGTATAAAAGTACATAAATTTACATAAAGTAGAAAGACCCAGAAAGCAAGGAAAAACATGACAACAGCTACGACTAATAGAAAATAAATATCGTGATACAAAGCGAAAGAGCTCCGCCAGGTAAGCGTACACGACCAAAAACCAAACACACTAGTAGTATTACTTCTCAGATAAGTGCCTATTCAATATGTCCTTGAACTGTTGATCCATGTGTCTTGCGTTCTTTGCATAGACAGTCGTTTCCGGATTATATAACCGGCAATTGTCAAACACCAACTGAACATCATCCACAAAGGAATCGAATGTCTTGTACTGGTTTGTGGATATCTTGTGTGAAATCGTGGAGAAATCTTGGAAGGAAAGAGAGAGAGAGAGATTATCATTCATTATCTCACGTTTTCGTCGTTCGTTCGTTCGAAGAAAAAGGAACTTACCCATAGGGTGCTTAATGATGTCGAAGTAATCTGGAACATCGTTGGGATCTACTGGTTGTCGGAATGCCCAGCCTCTGGGTTCTTCCATTAACTCTTCTAGAATTTTCTCCATAAGAGCTTTCACGCTGTTCTTGACTGGCTGACGAGCCATCAGAACAGCCATCTCTGGCGTCCATCCTGTTTCTCCTATGGCGAGACGTATCAATATGCATTTTTATTAAACAAAGAGGAATAACTCACTTAGCCCAGGCACCTCCTTCGGGTCAAGGGTAATGTTCGGTGCTCCAGGCTGAAACTGCGGTAGTCCTGGGTATACAATATGTGACTTTGACATCTGCCGAATTTTGGACATGATAGCTTCTTGCTGTTTCTTGAAAGTGGCCGGTTTATCGAGGTAATCTATCTTGGGAAGCATAGTACATTGCATGATTGTTCCTCCTTCGTAGTCTTTGATGTACCCAGCCCATACTGATCGATTGAGAGAGATTTCTTTGGAAAACCCCTGTTTCTCGAAGTAACCCACAGCATAGTTGTCGGCATAAGTCAGGAAGTGCATCATGTCAGGGTATGTCTTCCGAATGTGTGCTTTGTAGTGGTCCATGAGCATACCACCGTAACCCTGTAAAAATCAGACCTTGGAAGATGGTGTTCAAACTCAGGATGTGACACACCTTTTCCTGATCGGCTGAATTTGTAGCAAAGAATACGATTTCTGCAAATCCCCTCTGGACGAACGGTCGATAACAGATACCACCGACAACCTTAAAGCCATGCTTGATAATAGCCAAAGACCTTGAATTAACATCCATGACCAGACGGGCGATGTACTCCCTAGGCATCTTCGGCAACTGCTTCTGGAACAGCGTTTTGAGGCCCATAAGAATAACCAGCGAACGTGGCTCTCTGTCGTTGTCGACTGGTACTATTCGTATCAGTCCTTTCCGTAGCTCGACGGCCGAGGGCTTTTCTCCCCGTACTGGAGGCTAGATCCAACGATGTTGAGTTAACATGATTGACCTAAACGCAATTTTTTTTGTCAAGTACACACCCCTGCCGAGGACCGCCCCACAACGTCTATGGGTATACCAGCGGTCAGCCGACTTAGCTGGCCTTCATCCATCTTCTCCTCCAGTTTTATTCTTGATTCAAGACCTTTGATCCCGTTCATTTTGCCGTTTACGCTTGGTAATGATTTGCTATTGTCATCATTTGAACTAGAGGCCTTACCAGGGAGCGTGTGTGTTTTTTTGGTCTTCTTTCCGGGAGGTTGTTTCCCGCTTCGTTTCCCTGGTATGGAACGAGATCCCATTGTCAGGCGAGCGGCTAGTGGTTCTTCTAGTTCGTCGTCGTCCTCTTCCTCTTCTTGCTCCTCGTTTTCGGCGTCAGTCAAGGATGAGGAAGAAGCACGACGTTTCCTGGGCGGTTTGTTAGGTATATCACTAAGAGCTGACGAAGTCGAGGGGGATCGAGGAGGTGCACTTTTCACCCGACCATCTAATAAACAGTGAATAAGGAGAGACATTGAGTGTTCACATATATATACAACATACCTGGGGAAGAACCTGTATTCGCAAGGCTGACTTGCGATATTGGATGGGACATTTGTTTTCGTAGAGATATTATGTCGTCATCTGTATACTCGAAATCCAGTAGACGGCCTGAATCCTATGTGTTCATGTTGGAAAACAATAAAAGCCTCAAGAGAGGAGAGCCACACCTACGCACATTAGCATTACTGTGGCGCAGCAGCACAAGGGAACAACACGCCTACCTTTAATAACTCATCAAGCCGTATCGCGACGCGACCTCTGCGAGCGAACTCTGATCGTCCGAGTAAAGCTTCATCGGCGTTATGCTGCTTCACGTCATGACCACAACCACAAGTTTCTAGATAGGAGGAGGCAACTTCTTCGTCGTCGTCTGAGCCGTATTGTCCGAGGTCGCCCAAGCTTGAGTCATTTTCATCGAGAACAACGTCGACTTTGTAAGGAGGATGAAGGCCCAGACAGTCATTGCACTTTGAGCATGGTGAATGTCTTGCGATTTTGAGGGAAAGGAAAGGGGATTCGAGCTTTTCAAATGAATGAGAAGCTGGGTATGCGACCTTCATTAGACGCGATGCAGAGAAAATCAGGATTCAAGGTTGGTGGTGTATGTAACTGAAGTGCATTTGATCCCGTCGGCAGTCGTGGCTGTACATCCTCCCATCATTTTGGGCCCTCCGGTATTTTTGGCCCAACACTGTGTAGCCACTGTGGTGTAACACCCGTGCTCCTCAATGGCAATTCTCTTTCTCCTACCATTACATTGATGTCTTCATAGTCTTGTTCTCTCCACCCACAAACATGTTTTTTTTCTGTCTTTCCCTGGTCTTTCTTCTCTTCAATGTCGCTCTTTCTCAATGGATTGATTATCCAGACAATGGACTGGCAACAATGTCACACTATACCCTACCCTCGGGAGATGTTGCAGCTTGCGGATGCACCCCTTCTAGCACGAATTACCCTACTGCAGCTTTATCACAGATGGCTTATGGAAGTAGCACAAACTATGGTATGTTTACCCTGCTATTCATGCTCCCAAAGTATTGAATATATTTTTTCCTTACAAGGTCCCGGATGTGGAAGGTGCTTCAATCTGACACTGCTGAATCCAGTAGTTGCAACTCCTCCTTTCTTTCCATCGGTTGTAAAATCAATAGTTATCAAAATCACCGACCTCTGTCCTTTATCAGAGACTGGCTGGTGTTCTGGGACAACAACGAAACCCAACTCGTGAGATTCATACTTTGAGCTTCTCTGTCTCGTGAGTCATTAACCGGTGTCTCCCTTTCAATCTGTTAGCGCCGGTGCCTATCTCAACTTCGATCTTGCATACCCCTCGACATCCATTCCAGACGACTTCTTTCCTTCTGATGAAGCACTTTATGGCTACAAGGTTTGTCAGCGAACTCGATTTTTTCTTTTTAGTATGCTTTCTGAATCTCTTGAAACCCAGGATTTCGGTGTTTGGAATATAACTTATCAAAGCGTTCCTTGTTTAGATAGTTGGGCAGGTTCCAACAATGCTGCGGCGCTGGGAAGCGTTAAAGCTTTAGAGTCATCTGCTTGCTGTCCAGCAGATCCAACACCGGGGAATGTAACCAATATCTGCCCATCCTATTCTGAGCAAAACGGCATCCCGTAAGTTCCTGATATTCTTGTTTATTTTCAATTGTCTTCATGAGCAACGCTAATTTTACCTTGGCCGCGCCCGGCTGGATTATTCAGACCTGATACTTCCACCAATGATTCTAGATGTAGACCGAATGTTCTGATCCCGGTTTTAACTCTGACTTTGTCGGCGGGCTTCGTGCTACTTCTCATTTGAGTAATTTTATCCCCAGGAACAAACTGTATGTATGTAAAATTAGTGGGACACCCTTCAATATACCCCATGTTTTCATTGACTCTCACGTCGTGCTTTCGGTCGCATGGTTAATTGCATCCAGGCTCCCGGTCTTCCTCCTGACCAGTCTAACCGTATGTTACCTAAATGTATATTTACAAGTTGTCTAGCTAAAATTTCAATCCGGGGAAATAAATTACAAGTGGGATTTATGAGGTTTATTAAGAATCGAGGGGTTACTTCGCAAAGATCGTCGTTGGGGTACCCTGCCTGTCAAAACAACTCAAAACCGCCTTGAAAAGATCTTGGCTTCCAGGATTAAGCCATGCGTCTAAAAGCAGGTTGTTGGTATGGCATTCAAAACCATAAGATAAATTGTGTTTTTACTTTGGCAAGTCATCGGCAGCAACTTTACTGTAACGGGCGTGACCTCCAGGCAAAAATCGGCCAATGTATCGCAGGCCTCCCATCCAGATAAATGCTCCAACTAAGATGCCAAAGATGATGACAAGGTAAAAGAAATTGGCAAAGCTCTGGGATGGGATGGGTCCAGTCCCTGATGTTGTGGAAGCAGGAATTTCACTGTCGATGTCATCATCATCTGCAGCAGTGGCATGAGCCGCTGGTGTCGTTGGGGCATCATCAGTACCGGTAATTTTCTCCTCAGCAACCACTGCAGCTTTTGTCGCTTCGGTAGTAAGCTCCTGAGCTGCAGCTTTCGTCTTAGTTGGTTCAAGTATCGCAGTTTCGTCGTCCTATAGATAAATTTATGTATTTATTCATACGATAATTTTTGGACACAGAACGAGCATTAAAGCTCGGCGTGGAAAGGTACCTCTTTGCCGTCAGCATCCTTGGTAGGTGGTGGCAATGGGAGCTGATTACTATGTCAGTAAGATGTAGAATGATTATGTAGGATGCATCACACCTCTCCAGAGTCGGCGATGATAACATCAACTGCGGGGCGATCGCCTGAACCTTTGGGCGTGTTTTCTATATAAGAAATGAGACGTTGAACACAATGTCATTTAAGTTGATGAATTATTCAAACGCACCAATCTTATGGACGATATCCATTCCTTCAAGAACCTTTCCGAAAACGACCTACGAAGAGCAATGAATAAGACATCCAACGCTTCATTGTATGTATGCTTACATGGCGGCCATCGAGCCAGCTGGTAGGGACAGTGCAGATGAACTGCGAGCAAGAAAAAACTCAGAGGAGCAATGTCGGAGGACACAGTTTAACTTACGAATTGAGAACCTGTACAATTATCCGTCAGTAAGGCAGCACGAGCAGTCACAAAGGGGCACATACCGTTGGTATCCTTGCCTGCATTAGCCATGGACAAGATACCGGGACCAGTGTGACGGAGTTTGCTAGACGAAAGTAAGGAGACCACCCAAGACATATAAGGACAAAACACACAAGTTCTCGTCGGCAAACCTGTCACCGTAGATAGACTAGAATATATGTATATCAATAAATAAGAAGTAATACATAGATATGCAATCGAACCGACCTTTCCACCAGTTCCGTCACCACGAGCTATAGGTCTCGTAAGAGGGTCGAAAACAATCTAAAAGTTGCTCGACTTACTGAAGTCACCACCCTGGATCCTAGTTAAATGTAGGTATCAATACGATATGTCAGGGTAAGATGATCGCTCAGCTTACATGAAATCCTTGATAACACGGTGGAACTTCGAGCCTTTGTATCCGAAGCCAAGTTCTTCGCCCTCCTTGTTCTTGCCAGCGGCAAGGGCACGGAAGTTTTCAACGGTCTTAGGTACAGTCTAAAGGGACGCGAATCGTGAGCGTGAGTATAAAATAGACAGAATATCGCTAAAGCAAGAAACGCACTCCTCCAAAGAGACCTATCTTGACTAGAAACCAGTTATCATTAATATACATCCAAGTTTAGGATGTGTAAACACAAAGTAACATACTGCGTCCAAGCTCGACATCGCCCTGCTTGATATCGAAGTAAACGATGTTGGTCACTTTAGGACCTTTTGCGGCATCTGCAGACTGGGCGCAGAAGAAGGCCACTAGAGAAACGACAACGAAAGCAAAGCTGACTCGACCGAACATGATGGTATAAGGATAAGAAAGTAGAAGTCGACGTGGAGATTTATTGGGACGTGGCGACTGACGGTAACAACCACCGAGCCGATACGTGGGAAGAAATCCGAGTGCCGGATCAATGCTCGGGGCAAGTAAGCCAAAAGATCACATCCAAAGACATTAGAGAAATCATAATTTCTACCTTACTTCTGATACACACGAATAGAATAAAAGATGGATACAAAGACCTAAGACTGGATCATCTTCCAAGCATTTTCTCAAGTTCAGCAATCCCTGAAACCTGAAACTCGGAAGCGCCCATGCTCGCCATGACGCCTCCCTGCTTGGTAAGGCGACCTTGGGCACGTACAACAGCTTGCATGCGTCTTTCTGCATCGCCACTATGGTCTCTATCCCACTCCTTGGACCCAGCAGGTTTCTCTTTATTGCTCTCGCGATGGGATTTGACCTTCGGGTGGTACTTCTTGGTCGAACCGCCATGAGCAACCTTAACAGCTTTGGGAGCATCCCGTAGGGAAAACGCCTTAGCTAAATGTCCCATATGGAGGTTACGAATATGGAAGATATGTTTCTCGCTTGATGGATGAGTGGAGTACGCGCGCATGTGAGAGAGGAAAGCCTTGCGAGCTAAGAGTGCATTCTGTGATTATGTTAGATTGGATCAAAAGGAATATTGAGATTTTGTTGAACTCACGTCTTTGTTTCGCAATACCCATCTTTCAAATGCGAGTTGAATCTCTGTAGCACGTTGTTCATACTCAGAACCTCTTCCACCAAATCCAGATCGAAGTAGGTCTTCCACGGGGACACCTGCTAATTGAACCTTTGCATTTGCTTCTTCGCCCTGCATTTTCCCTTCAACCCATTTTACCCAAGCCACTTCACTAGGAGCCACAAATGCCCAAGCTTCACCTCCTTTTCCAGCACGAGCTGTACGACCGACTCGATGGACATACTCGGTGGCACCACCTTCCGTCGGAAGATCGTATTGGACAACGGCACGGACGAGAGGAAGATCAAGACCACGAGAAGCAACCGAGGTACAGAATAGTACAGCAGGTGCTTCCTGTGGCTGCTTATTCTTTCCTTGACCACCAGCAAACCCTTTCAAGGCGGCGAGACGGGCACCAGTAGGGAGGGAACCATGTAGACGATATATTTTAACATCTGGCAACAGAGGACACGTAGCTTCAACTTTCTCTGGCTGGTTTGATTTTACGCTAGCCTTTTCGTCGTTTTCTTCATCATCAGAGTCGTTTTTATCAGAATCTTCGTCTAATGCTTCTGGCTCAGAGTCCCCCATGGTGGAACCACCTAACAGGTTGAAGTGAAAGTCGACAGAATCCGTACAGCTGAGGAAAACGATGATTTTTGCTCCTTTGCGCACTTGAGTCTCTGCAACCAGTTTCCGCAGGAGTGCGACTAAACCAACCAGACGCAATTTTAGAGGGACAGTAACAAATTTCTGAGAAAGTTGGGATGGCGGTGTGAACGACTCGGTAGCTCCAGAGATTAAAGATTTTTCCGGGCTCGAGATATCCTGCTTGTCCTGCTTGTCGACTTCTGTGGCCTTTACCATCAGTGGTTCCACTAGTGTGGTGCCGGACAGCTTCTGGACATCTTCGCGAATAGTCGCTGAACATAAAACTGTCCTTCTGCGACGTTCCCAATCCCACGACCCAACTTCCGTGCTCTTCCCTTCTGCCATAGCTTGCTGAGCTAACCGGCGACGACCATCAAGGCCTTGAATAATTCCTTTGATAGTTTCCTCGAATCCTAGCTCCATAAGTTGATCTGCTTCGTCGAGAATTAGCCAACGACATTTCCCAACGTTAAACGAGGAGGTATTTTGCAGATGGTCCAGTAAACGACCTGGTGTAGAAACCAAGATGGGCAGACCTTTCCGTAGTCTCGCCTTTTCGTGAGTCCGGGTCGCTCCACCAATTAATAGTCCAGATACAAGCCAACGGGTCATCGGAGATGATGCGTCAGCTAAATCGGCGGTCTCATCTTCTGCCCGTAGTCTCATCTTTAAGAGAGCTTCCAATACATCAGAGATTTGTTTTGCCAATTCGCGAGTGGGTGCAATGATGATAGCGAGGGTACCTATTGACCGGTCGATATATGATAGAGAACTAAGAGGAAGGAGGTCTTGAATGATAGGGAGCAGGTATGATAGTGTTTTTCCAGAACCCGTCTGAGATTGCAGGAAAACGTCGCGGGATGCTTTTGAAGGTAGAGTTGAGAGGAGAACTGGGAGAGAAGCACGCTGAATGGCTGTAGGTTTTTGGATGGTCATCTTATTTGTGAGATGTGAAATAAGCAGAGGGTTAAGACCCAAGCCTGCAAAGGTTGATGAATCCAGAGGCGCATTACTTGGGGCAGATGGCTTCACAACGCCCGTCTGGGGGGTTGGTGCTTCGACTTTCGGGTTGTAGGAAAACAGGGAAGAAATGATCTGAGTAGGTCGTGCAGGTTGTTGTGCGCTCGATTTTGGTTGCTTGGCAATTTTGGAGGGTGCTTGCGGAGAGCTTTCTGGTAGATGGACCGCTTCTCTTGGTTTACTTCGGACACTTTCTACACGGGCTTTTTTTCGTGGACGGTCCTCTGTTGAATTTGAAGGTACGGAGCGGGTCGAGGCTGGTATTTTCTTGTCATCTGTTCTAGCTTTACGCTTAAGGGTGCGATTAACCTTTAGTCTTGAAATACAGTCAGAAAAGAAAGCAAAAGAAAGATCATAGCTTTACGCACCTTTCGGTCCATCTTCCACCTTTTTTGCCAGAAACGTGCTTTGTAAAAGCATTATCGTCATTAGCTATATTGAGAACTAAGTCATCATCCATGCCGGTAAGAAATAGAGAACCTTGGTATTCACTTTATTTTCAAAGTCCAAATAATTTTGAGGCAACCCCGTGCATCAGTACGAATCTGACATGTTGCTTACGTAAGGAAACGAGTCAGGTTTTGCGTTGTTCTTCAGTTTTGGCTGGATTTGAGGGTGTCGAGGCACTCTGGCTCTTTTTCTCTTCAAATTAGACACTTTTCTTCGATTTTTGTATGGTATCGCAAGCACCGACGCCAGTAGATGGGTCTCCTCCGCCAATTACGCCCGGCGGAACATACAGCATTCAGGTAAGTTTGCCAGCGGTTATCTAGCAACCATGACTAAGCGCATCCGCAGACAGTGACCGTTGGTTGCAAAATCTATATTCGCCGCCCTGGTCCCAATGGCGAGACAGAGGAACGCCTAGCTGAAATCTTATCCATCCGCGATAAACCTGTCAATTCCTATGCTCAGCGCAGTAAACCTGCCGAACCTGACGCCGCGACTCCTGCTCCTGCAGATCAATTGGAATATTTCGTTCATTGGGAAGCCTTCAACAAGCGTCTTGATGAATGGGTTTCTGGCTCCCGTCTTGTCCTAAGTAGAGACCTCGAATGGCCCCGTCCAAAAGTTGCTCCTCCTCCAAAGAAAGCCACTCCGTCAAAGAAGCCGGGCAAAGCACCCAAGCAGCAGAGCCTTTTGAAAAAAGCCACTTCCAACAATGCTCATGCTACACTTGCTGCGTCACCGACGCCAACTCCATCGACGCCTAGTGGTATGATGGTAGATGACTACCCTGCATCTCCCTCTCCTGCTCCGTCGTCATTAAAGAGGAAAGCGCTGCACGATGACGAAGAAGAGGAGGAGGAGGAAGAAGAGGAAGATGCAGAAGGAGAAGATGCCGACGCAGACGCAGACGCAGATGCAGACGGTGAAATGGATATCGACGGTGACGGAGAAATGGAAACTTTCGACCTGAGCTTGACTGAGCCTGCACAAGAACCTCCACCTGTGTCCGCCTTCAGCAAGGAAAAAGAGATCGAAAAACTCCGGACGTCTGGTTCCATGACTCAATCCATCTCAGAAATTGCTCGCGTTAAGAATCTTAATAGGTTGCAAATAGGAAAACACGAAGTAGACGCGTGGTATTTTAGCCCATACCCTAAAGAATACGCCCACCTACCTATTCTTTATATTTGCGAATTTTGCCTAGGCTTCTTCCCTTCCCCCTTCATGTTTTCGCGGCATAGGCAACGATGTACGATGCTACACCCCCCAGGCAATGAAATTTATCGTCATGAAGATATATCCTTTTACGAAATTGATGGTAAACGACAATTGACCTGGTGTCGAAATCTCAGTCTTCTCTCAAAATGTTTTCTTGACCAGTGAGTACAAGATGAAATTTATCCCTGCGACCTTTATTCTGATGTTATACCAGCAAAACCCTCTATTACGACGTGACCCCTTTCATGTACTACGTTATGGTTAGTTTTTACGCGTCAGTTCTTTCCATTCTATACTCAAGTATCTTGCTATCTTCCAGGCCAAACGTGATTCACATGGTTGCCACGTTATAGGATATTTCTCAAAGGAAAAAGAATCCGCAGAGAATTATAACGTCGCATGTATCCTCACCCTCCCCCAACATCAACGACACGGCTACGGAAAACTGCTAATTGAATTCTCATACGAGCTCAGCAAGAAGGAAGGTAAACTTGGCAGTCCTGAGAAACCTCTCAGCGATCTTGGGCTGCTCAGTTATCGTGCCTACTGGGCGGAGACTATCATTGAATTGCTCTTGAACACCCCTGATTCTGAGCTCAGCATTGACGACATTGCCCAGAAGACTTCCATCACTCATGCCGATGTTATGAATACGTGAGTCCATCTTCGCAATTTTTAGACACCGTTCATCATTTACATTTACTCATCTCCTGTCACTGCTGCAGGTGCTCCACTCTGCAGCTATTCAAACACTACAAAGGCCAACATATCATCTGTCTCAACAACGCTGTTCTGGAAAAACATCAGAAGACGGCAGCGAAGCGCAGACGGAAGATTCACTCAGATCAGCTCCAGTGGAAACCTCCCGTTTTCACTCGCGATCAGCTACGATTCGGATTTTAGATTACAACATGGACATTTATTTTCATTTTTTTGTCCTTCTTTTTTTGTATGTATACTATGCAAGGGTTGAAGATGATGCTCTCCAACTTGAGCAAAAGAGAAACTGTCAACCTTTTATTTGTATTATTAGTTTTTTTATAGTAATCCCGCCACATGCCTTCTTATTGTAATGCTACGCTCTTTTTCATATATATTCAATGTTCTATTGTTCTTTGTGTCAATTCGGATTCTTCATCTGCATTCTTGTTGGCGGGATTAAATGTCCTATGTCGGAGATTCTCCGAGTTCGCGAGGCTTTGCGGAAGGGAGTGACGACTGATGGTAGGCGAAGGTGGTTGCGATGCTGCAGGAGAGAACACCCCAACCCCTGACAGCTTGAGATTGGTATCGCCAGAGAAGAACACCGAAGGATTCTGAGCCAACGTCAATGACGACGACGACGAATCCGAAAGCGGACTACGAGCCTTCTCATTGTTGGCGATATTGTGTATATTGTTCAATTCCACATCCGAATCACTGAACGGTGACTCTGAAGAGGGGCTTATCGCGTCATTGATTTGTATGGAAGGTGGTATCCGGTTCACTGAGGATCCCGCCGGATCCATGTGCACGGTAGCTTTGTCGCTCGTGGACGCTTTCACGTCATCCACGACACCCAACGTCCTGGCAATCGCGTAGGAAGATATGTCCTATTATAACAAGGCGACGAATAAATTCGAAATGCCGGGCAATTGATTGAAGGTGTAGAGAGGTTACGTACCAGTAATCCCAGAATCACAAACGGCAGAATGACAAGGAACGCAAGCACCCGAAAAGAGTACGCAACCGTGGCTACCCATGAATCAGGCTCGTAAAACCACAAATACTCCAAGTAATACGTCCACAGGATCCCAGGTATCGACAAAGGCTCAATCAGCATAACTTGGGAGGTATAGAAAGTGACGTTCATTGCGGAGAAAAAAAGGTGGATGTGTATGTCTGTACGTATGTAGCAGTGGCGCACGCGCGGGGACAGTTGGAGTGCGTATTATCGTGGTACTATAGTCGCTTTTCCGGTCGACTGAAACCACCCAATCCGTCCTTCGTGGTAGTAGTATTCCCAAGTTAAGGATCTTCTATGCAGGGTGTGGGGGTCAGGGAGGGTCAACACGTCGTCCTAAGAATGAAGAAAATCGAAGAGCAAGGATTGGATTGGAGCCAACGGTGCAAGTCTCATTGAGCACCCGCTTCAAGGTTTGCTTGTATGCAGCGGATCCATTAGCATGAGTCCCATCAAATTCCACAAAGCCGGTACTGAATCACGTGGCTTAACCTTGGCGATAACGACACCAAATGACAACCAAATGTGGCAATTAGTGTACACTCCCTCCACTGCCTGGCAGGGCCCCCCTCAGGGCTTCTTCGCCTCGACAAGGATCGTCCGGGACGACAACATGTGAGAATGTTGGAGAGCTTAAACCAATATTAGTACCGCACGTGTCATAAGCTCATAGACTCGATTCATTTTCATTCTTTTGACGCCGGCCCCGCTCCAGAGATCCAATCACGCACACACGCAGTCTTCTCGAATCTCAAGAATGATAACAATTACCACATACACATTCTTAATCTCACGAAAACCAGCCAAATTCGGACGGACAGTCTATGATCATAGGCAAAAGTAGGACACAGGGTGATATAACAAGAGAAGAAACAAAAAGAAAAAACGAGTCATGAAAAAGCGTGATATTCATTCCTTCCTTCCACAACGTCGAGCAGTAGTAATATCAGTAGATGCAGCATGTCATGTCCAGCACGCCGGAAACAACGACAACAGCAAGCAAAGAAGAACGAAATTGAACAAGGGATGGCATAGTAGTATGCAGGGGGTGGCCGGCTAGGTTGGGGGGGTAGTAATGGACAAAGAAAATTTGAAAACAGAAAAAAGAGGTATCATCGAGGGGGAAGTAGAAGGGGTAGTAGTCGTGTCCGTTTTTTTCTAAGTAATACAGAGTACGAGCGAGAGCAACGAGGAGGGTAAAAAACAAACAAATCCAGCAACAACAAAAAGGAAAAAGAAAGACAGAAAGGGACACGGGATATATATATATGGTACAGATAGAAGACGAAGGACATGACGCGGCGTAAGAGGATTTGAGGGAGAAGACGTTAAGGATACATAGTATTCGAAGGGAACACAACTCCATCCGAGCGAATGAGGATAATAGGACGGCGCTTGACGATCTGTGACTCTGGCGGGAGACAGCCCAACACTTCGGTGCACCTAACCTCAACAAACGGCGAAGGCTCCGATCCGAAGAACACATTGACAGGATCTGTCTTTGAAAAGTTCTCTCCATATACAGTGAGCATCTTTGACGCGTGTGGGTTTGGTTTGGACAATACTGCCCGCGATGAGGCGCAGTTCGATTTCGGTGCCTCGGCAGCACGGTCAGGAGGGAGGTATTTCACGACACCAGGGAAGGGCGTTACAGGTTTCGAGGGTATAGGGAACGACCCTGTCTGCTGTGCGTGTTGGTTGTCGAACAGAACGGGAGGAACGTAAAAGTTGTATCGGATTTGGTCCGTGCCAACGATCGTCCACACACTCGTCTCTCCAATGTCGACTTGCCAGAGTGCACCTGAAGACGCACCGGCGTCGCTACCGGATCCCCGACGAGAAGAGGAAACAGAGCCAGCAGAGCTCGGCCTTCTCCTGCCTTTCCCAGGCGGCTTGCTGATAACACCCGCACTCGACGTCGAACGCTTCTTCTTCGTCGTCATAACACGACCACCGTCATTCGACGGCGAGAACTCTGAAGCGGACGGAGAACCAGGCGCGCTGTCCCCATTGCTGGTCATCGAGAAGTACTCGCTACCATTCGAAGACCCGACAGTCGGAGAAATCGGCGAAGCAGGAAGCACAGGGGAGCTCGCACCGGCAGCACCTCCTGCAGTTGCATTCCACTGCCTGCCTTCAATGGGCCTGTACGTGTTGACCTTCTCGCCCATGCACGATAAGAACGCACCGGTGACTCCCGGCGTACCAGGCTCGGGCATACCCTTGCTCGGGTCGTAGACCTCAAACGCGATCTTGTGTAGCTGCGAAACGGGATCGCCGCAGACTTCTCCGGGCGAGCAGTAATGATCGGCTATACCCTTAGCACCTTCTTGCAAACCACCACCTACAACGGTTGTTTGGTGGTCCACTTTACGGATAATCAATACAGGACTGACAACGCCAGATGTCAGGCACTGCAAGACGACTGTCTGGTTGTAGTAGATCGGTATTTGTGATCCGTTATTGGTGAATGGAATGGCGTTCGGAGGAGGTGATGGATAATCTGGCTGAGGGGGAGGCGGCGGCGGTGCGTCAAGACCGGCACCTGCAGGTTTGTTGACGTCCACAATGTACATCACGAATGGATCTGTGTTTGTTTTTGTCAGAAAAAATGCATCAGAAAAGATGCGGTGCAGGCTCACCCCAACTAGCGGTCCGGGCAATGAAGGAAGGAGTAGTGGACCGTGACCGTTGGTCAAGACCCATCAATGGAGCGCCATCTGACCCTTTGAAAGAAGAACCTGATCCAGAAACG
The DNA here is from genome assembly GCA_964017145.1 of Agrocybe praecox. NCBI lineage: Eukaryota > Fungi > Basidiomycota > Agaricomycetes > Agaricales > Agrocybaceae > Agrocybe > Agrocybe praecox. The sequence goes on along the minus strand of OZ024842.1, from coordinate 1,792,985 downwards.
CAAAGATACTTTGTCGAGACCGTTTGGGAACGTAAACGATGGAACAAAGATATGGTAGACCCATGATTAATGCAAACTGAATTTAGAAGGTTCTTTTAGTTGGGTTCTTTTGTCTAGAATAATGGAGAGACTTACGTTCTAAATTTTTAGCACTCTGCCTCTTTTTGCTAGGTTTGCTGATAACCTTAATGGGGCGACTAGGAAAAACACCGATCACCCGTTCTGGCTCATCGTCGGAAGCAGGAGCGGTGATTTTGACGAGGGCTTCCACTTTCTTTTTCTTCTCGTCAACATCGGAAATAAAGAGCTGTTTGCCGACACAGCGCCCAATGTAAGTCGTTCCCGTAGGTGGGTCGCTCACATCGAAAGATTTTCCAGAAGAACCGGTCCATTCAATGGTTCCTTCTTGGGGAGCCGGTTCGCCCGAGATTGAAACGACGACTCTTGGTGGGCACAATTTTGGATCTTCACCACGACGGATGACATCTGTCCACCATGAGTTACCGATCATGATTGCTGTAGGTGGGGGACAGAGGAAGCTTTTGCAAAGGAATTAGTGATTGATGAGATCAGGAAACGTCAAGTGCTAACCGTTTCTCAGTTCCGTAAGATTTCTGGGCGACTTTGCTGGACATGACGATAACGGTACGTTCGCCAAAGGCTAGACGGTTAGGTGTGCGCACGTATTGATCAAGGAACGGACTAAATTGCGAGAGTTTGTTTAGTTTGACAGGTGAAAGGGAGAAAGAATAATGATTACCGAATAAACGACTGTAGGTCGTTTGACGCGCCCATCATGGGATGACCGTGAAGTTTCATACGCGCCAGGGTGTCGTCTACGGTCTGCATGCGCATATCTGGATGAGGACTCAAGTAATGCATGTCGTCGTAGGGGGAGACGGGTTCCCTAAAGGAGTTTGTAGCAAGCGGAGCTACACCCCGCATAAGTTCAGGACCATGGTTGTTCGAAACATGAGACGGTGGACCAGGAGGGTGGTTATAACGGTCTGGTGGGAAGCGACCAAGACGGTCATTGAAATGCTGCATCGCGGAAGGACCAAAAGGGAGACCGTTGTTCATGTTGCCGATAGAATAGTCATCGTTGTGTTCGTAAGGGTATCCGTTGGAAGAGAGCCTACGCTCTGGAAGGTCTGCAAACCCATGGGGAGGGTATTCCTTGGCGGGCGAGAATGCAGCTGAATGGTGCAGATTGCTGACCGAGTCCGAAGGAGTGAGTGGAGAAACCTTTCCGCTGCTCATCATTTCGTATGGATTTGAATTGTTGAAAGAGGGAACAGAGTCTGGGAAGGGTGGATGTGAGTATATGTTGTCAAAGCCATGACCGAGAGAGGAAGAAGAGGACGCGTTTGTGCGGTAGCGCTGGGAGTTGAAAGTGTTGGGTGAGTCGTTGAAGATTGAGTAGGAGGAGTGGTCTTGTGCACTGTCCATCTGGTCTGTCTGGTCGAAGGGATGGTGCTGATATGAGTTTGGCTGGTCGATGTCTGACTGGGTATAATGCTGGGTCGCAAAGTCCAATGACATGGCGGCCTTTTTGGAGAGAGAAGAAAAAGGGCGAAGGTTCTTTTATCATTGGAATGCCCATTCCCGCGGATATCCGAATCCAGATCAGATTCCCCACCTATCGGTTCCTAATCCTGCCCCCCGCTCCGATTCCTCTTCTCCTCTCCCCGATTGGCCAATTTCCTTTTTCCACGTGCTGCACTCAATGCCGTCTCGGCTCATATCCAGATCCACAGATCTCATCCGGCAATCCCCGCTTTCATGTTTTCGCCAGATTTACTTCCGCTTCGCCACTTTCCTGGGTCCCCCTTCTCGAAATCCCCATCTTCGGGCCCAACCGAGAAACAATCCCCTTGTGATCACAGCTCAACAGATTGCGGGCGTGCCTACATCGTTTATTCTTTTTTTATTTCCACCTCTCAATTAATTTCCTTACTCATTTTCTCTCATTTCTCAACTTGTCCAAAAAACCACCCGCCGGCTACATCGCCCATCTTATGGCATAGTCCAACAAATAGCATATAATAAATTCAATGGACCCCACCCTTCATCAAACAAAAACCTCCATCACAGCTTTCCGTTCCTGATCTACTTTTTACAGAAACATAGACTCTGCGCGGAGTCTAATAACCATACCGAGGAGTTCAAATTAGAGAGGGGTCATACGTAGTCACTTGCCACTATAGCTGTCTTCCTGCTGCGCAATCCTCATCGTTGTATAACTAAGCAATGATTTAAAACGACAAAAATATCTTCACCCATTATCGAAGAGAGCAAAAAATAGCCCCGAACCCGACAGACCTTATAAACCATGTGCTATAGGCGCGTTAACTAACTTGACTCTGGCCTTCAAATGGGGATACTCATGTATCAGTACATTAAACATAGGCTCAATCCATGGACAGCTTTATTGAGGCCGCCGCCATTTCTATATCATAACATAAACAAGTTGAGTAAGAACCCACTATACATACATATTACTCTATGCACTACTGCATTCGGCTCTGATGTATGATGAAAGTTCTGATGGTAGGATTTTTTTTTCTCCGCTTGGATTCCCTATAGCTACCTCATCATAGCAGGATTCTCCCTAACGAGTATTTCGTCTTTGGGGACTTGCCTCCTATGGTATATAGGATTTTTTCTATTTCGCTTAACTATCGTCGTCGTGAGGGGACCCTCGACGAGTATACGTACATGGCATCATGGGAAATGATCCTGCCATGATGATGATGAAGAAGGAAGAGAGATTGAAGTGGTCATGTCTCTCCTATGCACATACACTCCCTGAAAGATCTCATCCTTCCACCCCCTGATTTGAGGGCATGAGCTATTTCCGCCGAATCACATACTTACATAGTCACATAAAACCTCTATCTCTATGCACATAAGCAGTAACATCCATCCATCCATCTATCATTCAGAAGAGGAACGGGCGCCGACTTGAAAAGAAGACGAAGAAGAAGGAAGAAGGGAATTCGAGCAAGCTCACACTAACCAACACCCAACGTGTGGCGCGGTGAGCTTATAATTGAATTGTACCTTGATGTGGATGTCATAAAATAGAACAATGAACAGCCTAGTTGAATAACAACATTTTTTCATAGATAGCACACCATAGATAGATTAGAGCGAAATAAAGAAAGAAGCTGGCACCACTCAATGAGGGGTCAGTACTTCAGTCACCGGTCACATCATCGACTCGGATAAGATCGCGACATTCGTTAGGCTATTGGAATGAATGCCATTCTCCCCGCCGGCCTCACTCGACAAGGTATCCCCGAGTCCTAGGTACGTATTAGAAATAGACTCACTCACTATTAGTATACTTTACTATCTAACTGAGATCCTAGTGACAATTCGACGGACGACCGTGGCGTCGACGATAAGTCGCGGATCGGCGTCATCCTGCGGCGGCGGCCTTTCGAAAAACATATAGTACCCGTATGTGATATGATATGATATGATGCAATGTGATACCGCATGCGTTGGACAGTATCAATTCAATATACTCGTCCTGAGAAAGGGCTTACCAAACCAAACCAGACGGAAAACATATGCTCGCAACTTCAAGAACTCCAATCCCCAACGATTCATCGACATCCTATCCATCCCTCAGAGAGGAGAGAAGGAGAAGAGAAAGGTCAAAAACCCATCATGTGCCCGCAATGGGCCGCCGTGAACATGACGTAAGAATCAGATTGATAAGAAAAAAGAAAAACAGAAGGACAGAAACAGAAGTAAGGATAAGAACATTTTTAATACAGCATTATTATGTACACTTTGAAATAGAAGTAAATAACGGACATCCACTTACTCCGATCAAAATATACGAATGTCAGGAATTTGCGTTTGATGCAGATGCTCCTCGTCGTCACTATGTGCTCGACAGACAGGCAGGGCAGGCAGACAGGAAGACAGAATGGGAGACAGGAGATATGTTGTCTGTCTGTCCTGCCGAGTCCTTCTGCGGGGTTGGAAGTGCTATGGCTTGGGGTGGACGTCAACCGAAGGGATTTAATAACGAGATAGCAAAGGGGTGAGTTACTTACCTCCCAGGCTGGCAGCGCATCGTAAGTAGTAGGTACTAGGCGCTAAGAAAACATGCCGGGCACGCCGGACATCCTGTCCCTCAGAATGAGCCGCTTCGGTAGAGAGCATTGCCATTTGCCGAGACGGAGGTAAAAGGCTGGTATAAGCGGATAAGATTGGGAGAGGGTAAAGTGCAGTCGTATGCAAGCAGCAATCGTCATCATCATCATCCCGAGGCCCGTGCGGCGGCGGCAGGGACGTCGGACACAGCCAGTGGGGCTTCTCTATAATAGATAGATAGATAGATAGATAGAGATAGATAGATAGGCAACAGAGCAGACAGGCAGGCAGACGTCTAGGCAGGCAGGCATACAGTAGTGCAGAGTGCAGAGTGCTTACGAAGACCCTAGATAAAAAGCCTTGGGCGTATGGTATTCGTCCGTCGGGGTTGTTGGATCTCCTCCGGATTATTGTGATGTACGATAGCGCCATAGAGCTCGTTCCTGATGCTCGCTGCAAGCTCTTCGGATGAGAAGCGCCGGTTTAGAGTGAAAGATAACGCTCCTCGGATAGAGGTTAAAGCAAAGAAATAACATGAAAATTTAAATTTAAATTTAAGGAAAAAGTGTGACTGCTGGCGGGGGTGACGGTGACGGGAGACACGGCAGAACTAAATGAGGCCTATTATCCCGCTCTTCGTTGGACTCCTCTTGTAAACATATCTATTCTGTCAATACTCAATCCAGCCCAGGTGGTCCTTTGTCTTCGTAGTACCCCGACAGAACGGGAGAGAGAAAAATCATGTCCGGCCCTTCCTATCGCTTGCAGGCTCCTAGGCCAAAGCAAGCACCATCTCCCCTCAATTTCGATAACTACTCTTCCTTCAAGCCTTCCTCCTCCGTTCTCAACAGCAGCAGTCATCACGACTCTCAGACTCTGCTTTACGACTTACCTTCCTCCACTATCTCCCCTCCGACAAGCCCCAGATCTCCAATTGGCCGTGTGGGTACCCCAACTTCGCCTGGTTTTGCAGGAAGATCGAGGGGTCCGACAAGTGGGAGACCAACGCCTCCTCCGAGCAGGCGGAACCGATCAGCGACACCCTCGGGAGTAGCTCCCAACGAACTCGAACAATTTGCAGAAAACTGTCGCGCCTGGTGAATACGATTTTCCTACACTAAATCCATGTTGTTCCTTGCGTGTGTGTTCGCGTATAGTAGAGAAAACTTACCATTGGTGTCTAGGTATTATTGTCAGGACGATAATGCAGGTCGGCTTATGACGCAAACTCTAGCCACTCTACCTCCCGCGCAACGTGCTCCTTTTTCGCGAATACAGTCTTCGATTCGATCAGCATATCATCGTTCTGTGAACGCACGTCGACATGCTGAATTTCAAGCCCATTTAAGTGCTACAACGCCCGGAGGTTCTTTGATGCCCCATGCCCGAGTCAACCCTCATGGGAAGCTCGCTCAGAAAGGTACGTGTCAGTGTTTCTCTTTTCCTCCAATGACATATATGTCCGTCTCCGTCCCTCCTGTACCTCTATCACCGTCATGTCAAACCTTTTTTTCTGATGCATGTTTTTTTCTTTTTGTTCTCTTTTATACATGTGTATGTTGTCGTGTGCCTTGTTTGTCGTCTGTCGTTGTCGGAAACAGAACGATATGAACGAACGGAACGTTTCCTGCGCAATTGGTGTAATGCAGGTATGCCGGGTACCACACCATTTTTCGAGGCGTACGTTTTTATTTATTATTTCGTGGATCCTATTAACATTTATTGATGCCATTGCTCTTGACAGCCTGTGGGCCGTCCTGAGATTGCAGGTCATCCCAGAGAATCTTGGTGGTGCAGGAAGCCATAGAATTGAATGGGAGGTGGATGACGCCGTGTTCAAGGAATCTGCGTCAGTAAAAACACCTTCGCATTCTGTTTATTTTATGAAATGTCTGACCCACGATTATTATTTTTGTGTATTTCCTCTTTTACAGTGGGAAAGATTTCATGCTTGAGGCCATTGACTTCCTTAAAGGGGTGAGTACTCTCATGATCTAGGGGTGTTCTTGCTCTGTTTGTGTCTAAACGTCCATGCTGTTGTCAGGTATTAGCCTTCGAAGAAACTCCTTCTGTAAGCATGACAACTTCTGCCTATGGTCACAGGAAAGACTTGAGCCTGCCAACGAATACTACGCATTCTCGCATGCAGTCACAGCCTATCACATCTTCTCAAGCTATAAACGTAGCCTCATCCATTCAAGCGAAGCGCGCGCGAGCACCTAGCGATCCATTTTTAGACGCTCCCCAGTCTCGCTCCCTTGGGTCATCCTCACATTCACCGAATACCGAGTCTTTACTTGCACGTTCAGGCACCGACGGGGAAGAGCCTCCGCCTCCCAGCCCCAGCGTGGCACCGGAGGGCGGTACCATCGCACCCAGCCCCCTCCTCGAAGAGATGTACGGTGACGTTGATGAGGAGTATCTGCGTATTTGGACTTCACCTGATTTACCCAATCCTGAAGTCTTACGACTCCTCGATCTTTTTCCCGCGTTTGTTTCGCGTCGCCCTTTGCCACGGTTCCCCATCCCAAAAGTACGGCATATGGATGTAGAGGAAGGCGAGGATGAAGATTTAGAAGGAAGGCCATCCTCGATCAGATTTGGGACTGGGAATATGTGGCTCAGCTCGAAAACGCGCAGCGACTCATGGGAGGGTAGTTGGTGGACTAAATTCATCACGTGGTGGAGGAAGCTCTTCTGCTGAGTTCTCCCCGCGCCTCATCATTTCTTGCGCCTTTCTCTTTTGAACCTCTCTTGAGACTCGGATTCTTTTGCAACTTTATCATGGACAAGAACGACAACAACATCTAGGTAGCTCTATCACTCATCTTCTCTTCTTTCCCCCGCCCCTGTTTTCCATCTGTCCCACTTCCCCACTTCCCTCAGGACTCTCTTGCGGACCCTTCACTGGCATCTTTATCTTTTTGCATCCAACGCAATCTATGATATATTTTTTATCTCATTATCTACATACACTGCAGCTTATGAAAGGTTACGCTGTTATGCATTGTACATACCCTTCCGGATCCGCATTTATTTTTCCAGGTCATCGATCTACATATAGTGTGTATGCACTCGGGAGCGTGTGTGTTTTGGATTTTATCAAGGAGTGCTTTTGGTTGGTCGTATCCCAATACTTAGGCCAGACTTCACCTTTTTTGATCACACATCGCCCTCCCCGTCGTCTTCCCAACTGCTTCAACGAGCTTTAGAGTGTTTTACTCTTTTTGTAGGATTCCTAGCTAGGATTCTATACATTCATTCAACGGCCCAATCATGAAATTACATTCTTTTGAAACATTGAAACATCAATAATCCTTCTTTATTGTTTTATTGTTATGTTCGTTGGCAGCTGGTACCGTCGATATGTAGAGGTTTGTTGTTTCTGACTAATTTTCCGTACCGGCAGCAAGGCTTTCTTGGACCGGTGCGTGAGTCACCAAAATAAGTTGTACGATACGTACGTACGATGTACGGCATCCCGACTACATACTTACTTTTTTACCAAGTATGACTAGGATTACGATCAAGAACGATTCGTACCAACGCATGCGGGCATACACTGCGGCGCATATCCAGATTGGGGTATTATACTTTTTTTCTATATCAGAAAACGAGCAGGTACTACCCAGTTATACTACACATCATTTATATTTATACATGTACGTTGTACTCGTTGTAGCTATCAGTGGATGATTGAATTCAAGTGCGCAAAAATCGTTCCGGCATGGATATATAGAGTACGGCTTACGGTGACGGCTAATATTTTATTAATAGTCTTGTTCAGTGAGTTTATATATAAGTTTATATCATAGATGGGCGAAGGTTTGATGATATTCACCTGTATAATTGCTAGCGCTCGGATATTATGTGTGTTGATGATTATAATATTTTGTTCATGAAAGGTAATGAGAGGTAATGATTCTGGATATTGATTTTGATTTGGGAACTGCGGGAACCCAAGCAATAGGCACGATCTTTGTATCATACCCCCCTTCCTCTTCCCTGACATATGTACATCATACATATCAGAAATTTTAGATATCGTAAGTCTAGTAACAAGTCTAGTACTTTTTGGGAGATATGATTGTAATCTCCAAAGATCCATGGACTGTACGCGCGGGCGATATCGCAATGCTGTGTACGTACGTATACATAGATACACCGAAGCGTCTGCACATGTGCACTAGGTATACATTACTTACCCAAACGCCTTTACCTTTACTTCATCCCGAGCGAGTCTGCGCCACACACGCCACTTCGACTTGCCACATGGATATCAAGTTCAATTGCCGCCGGCATAAATACTGGATCTTATCTTCGCGACCCGCTGATTTTTTCTGGAGTGTACTTGACCCTTTCAAGCACGGCAGGTTCGAGGACCTTAACCGGGTCTCCTGGCTGTACAGTTTACACAGTTTACACAGTTTGTATTATCTATCATAGATACTTCCTCGGATTGCCGAGTTGTTGTTGTCATCTACGTTCTCAGTAGTGTTTCACTGAAATCCATGGGCGTCAGGAAATTTTGAATCCCGCACACTGCGGCGTTTTGCCCTCTTTTATTTGAAATACCAAGAAGTAACCAATCAATTGAGAAATATACAGGTGAAGGACTTGCGTATAGTCTATAGTAATACAGATTTGTAGAAAAAGGAAAGAAACCTACCGGTGAAGGTAAACCCGCACGCTCGAAATCGCCCACTGCGACTACGGGCGGCTATTGCGGCAAAGTCCGCAAACGCCTGATTTACCGAAATTATAAGTTATAACACCACTCCCCGTTTTAGGTGTTTTGCAAATTGGCTAGGACTTGTTCCAGTTACTGCTCTCCAGATTCTTAATCTAAAGACGCGGAGGCGTTAGCGTCGTATCGCTTGACGAAAACGCCGCACATACCTTTTATTCTCAGCTTCCAAATCCTTGATCTTGGTAAGGTTAGCGTCAATGACAAGTCTGCTACGTTCGAGTTTACGAAGGTATGAAGAAGTGAGTCCGTTAGGCGTGTCGGTGATAGAGAGTCCACTGTTATGTCCTCGTTGAACACCATGGAGCTTGGGAAGAGGGGGGAGGGTTCATCTAGTACACATTCGGGCTCATAGATGTGGCGTCGACGTCCACGTTTAATCCTGCACTTTATACTTACCGCCAATGTCAAAGATCGTCCTCGACTAGCTACATCTCCGTGGACATCAGAGTCAGGAAACATCTCCGAAGGGTGGTTTCCTAAAGTGCCACTGTTGTGATCGGCTGCCTGACCGTCGTCGACTTTGCGACGTTGGTTGCTTCTGCGGCGTCAGATGATGAAAAACTTCTTTTGTGAGGACAGGGCTGGTAGGAGCTTCCTGAGTAAGCTTCGTACCGCCTGGAATTACAAATTGAGTAGTTGGAACACTGTTGCCAGAGGTCGGACAATCATCCCATTCTTTACGAAATGGTAGAGAAGTGTCAGTCGGGCAGCGAAGATAATATGAACCTGACGACATTTACGAAAAAAGCTGCAATTTGGAGCTGGGTTCATGCTGAGAGGACAGCGAAAAAACTAGCTTTTGTATATTAAGAAAATCCAAAGATTAGCCCAGAAACATGTGACAGTTTTATGAGCATCTACCGTCCGAGCGAATGACTCGGCGCTCTATGACTCTGACCACGTATCCATGAAAACATTTCGACCAATTTGATAATGAATGTTGTATCTTAATGGCAGGAATCGTTTGAGAGGGGAAATTTTTGTACATTAACCATCAACAAAGTCATTTATACTGAAGCGTGATCGCACTTTTATAGCACTACGTATATTCTTGGCGTATAATATAGTGCCGGTAGAATTTTGATAGAACTTTCAAGTCATGGGCGCCAATTTTTCCCTCATGATCATTTCTTGATCCAAATAGCGTGCATATCTCGAGTAAATTTGGGGGACCATTTTCGGTTTCAAGAAAAATGGAAACCATATACATTGAATAGGTATATTTGTTTGATAATTTCAGGTATACACCGGTGCATTCCGAAATAGCGGTTGGGAAATACTGAAGGAAATTTAGTCGCGTTGCTCATATGCGGCAATGACTGCCTCGAGTTCCTTTTCTCTCGCCTTGAGTCTACAGAAATTTCGGTCAATCCTCTGAAAATTACGAGAAGACGTAAAGCGAATAGGGCGATTGTGTACCTTTCAACTTCGGCCTCGAGACTGGCGATCTTCGAAGCTTTAGCATCGCGGCTCTTTTCCGCCGCAATTCGCCTTCTGTCAAGTTTGCGAACCAGCTGAGGAGTGCCCTCAAGGCGAGTAAGCATCTCTGTGATAGAGTCTGCATTCAATTCTTCGTTGTTGTTGTTGCCAGAAGTGCCTGGCAAAGTTTCTTGCAACGCAGAGGGACCTGCTCCTTGGCTCTGTGCGCAACAAAAACAAATGAATACGGGAGACTTTGTTAGGTTTGGCCGAGGTTTAGTCTGAACGTACCCCGATTGGTTGCGAAAGGCCAGGTGTATTGAAGTTACTAGCACCGTTGCTATATTTTCGCGGAGGTGTTCGCGGTGGCCACGATGAATTAACTGCAGCGGGCTTAAACTTGTTATTTTGGGAGGTAGAAGGCTGAAAGTAGACGTCTTCATCGTCTTCCAGCCTGACCCGTTTCTGACCGGTGAACGGCGATACATTCGCCTCGTGACCCCCTTCGAACGAAGAGAAGCTTCGTTTTTTGGACTGGGAATTTGCAGTTGGTGTCTGGGGATAATCTTTCTGCACGATATCCCTTGCAGAATTAGGATCTGCAGACTGGGGTGTTGGGGGTAAAGTGCGACTCTGAGAGCTTGAGCCAGCATTTCCATTTCCTTCAGGGCGGTATTCATCAACCCAACCTTATGGTAATTTATAGATATACAAGATCAAATTTAGCCTTTTGAAAGTAGTTTATGTACTTACAAAAGTATTTGCATCGTGTCGAGTCGTTCATGGGTTTAGGGCATCTGTAGAATTTCCTTCTCGCAGTAACCTGTGTCAAGGAAGACCATGTGTAAACTTCACTTGAATGCATACCGGTTCTTGGTGTCTGTCTGTTGACTTTCGTATATCCTGGCAGGTAAGCCATGTCCAGTACATTTAGGGGGTTCAAAACCTGGCTCGTCCATTGTACTAGTTGGCGGTCACTAGTAGAGAAAAGAGTACGCCAAGAATGGTTTAAAGTTCAATCGTTCAACGTTCAATGTTCAACATTCGCGTTCAACGTACCAACGTTGATCATATGATGCAATTTGTTGATTTGGTCCTTATCAACTTCAAATCTACTGTATTATCTCACGTTCAAGTCGAACTCTGTAATGAGCGACCACCATGAAACCAATTTACATAACAATGAAACTCTTGTGTAAAGATTCCTATGGCGTAGCTTCGAAACTAAGGGCAAGAAGACACAATTCGTAAGAGCTGGAGGCGAAATTCATACACGGGACTTGCTCTTTGATTTATTCATTGTTAGGCCTGCCTGGTCAACGCATATTAATTGTAGCATCAGACCATCATCATGGCCGACTCCACGACAAAGGTTCTAGTGAAGGTCATAAAGCCAAGCGACGCTTCGTTGCCATCCTTGGTGCTGCAAATAACGAAGATGGTAGACACATATATGCTCTGGATCGGAGTCGCAGATAGCAACGCAAATCCTGTCGACGGCGAAAAGACGGTCCTGAATGGGAACTTGTGCAAGGACTGGGCCTGTGCCATGCCACCTAAAGCTGTATGTGTCTCTGCCGTACTCGAGGCGTACTAATTGAGGCTTTTTCGGATCGTCTGGCAGGCCGGCGCACCTTCGTCGGCGACATCTTTGTTTCGTTCTTCCAGTTCGGATGCAGCACTTCCCATGGCACAACGCTTAGGTATGGCTTTTTGCTGATGCTCTGACCCCATCTTGCTACTAATACACTGCAGCGAAACGCTTTCGGAAACAGATATTTTTGTCTGTGGACATCCCTGTCGGTTTCCTTTCTATGGGCCAAGGGCAGCGACTTGTATTAGAGGCTGAGAGGGGCATTGTAACTACCCTCAAAGAACTTGAAACGATTGGGGAATGAAATATGGCGGTATAAAATGGCCTATGGCCTGGTTGATGTATTTTTGTAGAGTCACATGGAAACCTCGGTAAGAGTGGTTGAGAGATAATCGATAGAGACATTCTGAGAGAAAGAGAAAGAAGAAAGAAAGAAAAAAGGTAAGAAAGGAAATAAATGCCAAGTAAGAAAGGTTGTGTTGTATGGAGGAAATCGGTTGAGGATCGATTAAGAAACCCTGAGCCCCTTATTGACACAGCTCCTTGACTGTCATCTGCCAACACGAGTGTCTTTCCTTCGTCCATTATCCTTCGTACTTGCTCATCGAGGGTCCTTCCTCTGCGCGTAGTATACACAATATCTCTTCACAATCATGTCGGAACCAGAGCTCTATATGCAAGACACAAATGAAAGCTTCGATCTCCCTCGTTGGCAAACTCAGGTTGACCCTATCACATCATCAAGTCAAGCATTGGCCCATTCAGCTCAGCCCTCATACAACATATACACTGGAGGTCCCCCACCGCCCCCAGCTTCTTCCCAGCGCATGCAATCCGTGCACCAGGCCCAAGCTGCAACAAGACCACCACGGATTTCGCAGTTATTAGAGCAGGAACAGCAGTTGGCATCAACACTGTCGCCATACTCTCCCGGCGGTGGCCAGGTCCAGTTATCGCGTAGTGCATCGTTGGGGGGTACCGCTGGTGGTAATCAATCGTCCGCTTCCCGAGCTCGACGCCATCATCCGTCAGATGATCTCGAAAGTGCATTCAACAACGATAATCAGGGCATCGCTGGCCCAAGACAACAACCTCAGATATCCCACAACTCATTTTATTCTTCAAGTGTTGGGTATCAGCCTCAGTCACTGACAGCGACGACGCCTGCGTCGACAACCGTTTCCCCGAATGATCCATACAACGATATGTATTACAATGGCTCCGCTTCACATCCACCCAAGCGACTACAGCCTGGGCAGCACGATAGCCTGTCAGCTAATCGTGGCGGTCGTTCTCCACTTCGTGTGCCAAACACGCCGATCTCGGCTTCGCCGCTAGAACAATATTCGCATCAATCTCAATATTCTCCAACGACAGCTTCTTTTTCATATGGCACCGCGACTGATCAGCGTCCTCATCCTGTAACATATCAATCTCACACTCGCAGCCAGTCTCAAGTAAAACAAGAACGCCTGACGCCGGAAATTTCTTCGTCGTACTCGTCACAGTCTTCAAACATTTCAGGCAGCACTTATTCTTCCGGCATGTCAGGGAACCAATATACAACGCCGTATTCAATGGACACCTCAAGTCCTGTTCCTCCCATGTCATCGCATCTCAGCACCCAGGGTGTGAATATCAAGACTTCTCTTTCAACCCCTTCTACACCACTGTCGTATATGCATCCCAACAACAGTCAAGGATCGCATTATTATCCTCAAGACCAAGCCATGGCTGTCGACCCACCACCAAGGAGAAGAGCTCCTGGATTCCGTCGCGTTCGAACACATCATGACTTACATCCAAGGACAGTGGATCCAACAGCTTCCGGGAGGAGGATGGGCGCAGATGGAGCATACCTTTCTGTGAGTGCTTTCATGGTTTCTCCTGATTTCCTCACATACTTATCGCTATTTAAAGCCTTTGCGACAACTAACAACCAACATTTTGGACACGTATCGTATATGCAACCCGCAGTTCCGCTACGAATCAACGCACAATCCAAGGCGCGTGTTAACCAAGCCGAGCCGACCTGCGCACAACGATGGATATGATAATGACGACTATGACTACATTTTGTATGTAAACGATTGGTTGGGCAGCGATGACGGTCACAAGTGAGTTCATTGACAATAGCTAATGGAACCCCTATTTGACGTTACTTCTGCAAGGTACTTGATTCTTGATATCTTAGGGCAAGGAACATTCGGCCAGGTCGTAAAGTGTCAAAACATGAAGACCCACGAGATCGTGGCTGTCAAGGTGGTGAAAAATAAGCCCGCTTATTTCAATCAAAGTATGATGGAGGTAACAATTTTGGAATTGGTGAGTCTCCTTGTATACGACCAAGAAGCGCGCGATAGCTCACCTTCCCATAGCTCAATAAGACCTGTGATCCCAATGACGAGCATCACATTCTAAGACTTCGGGACTCCTTTATTCACCGGAGTCATCTTTGTCTTGTTTTCGAGTTGCTGTCTTCTAATCTTTACGAATTGATTAAGCAAAATCAATTCCAAGGTTTAAGTACTCAACTTGTGAAAGTGTTTATGGCGCAGCTGTTGGACGCGTTGACGGTGTTAAAAGAAGCTCGTCTCATTCACTGTGATCTTAAACCTGAAAATATTCTTCTTAAATCGTCAGTCTTTCCTCCTCTTTCTTCAAGACCATTAGCTCATTCATTCTTTACCAAAGCCTTCAATCTCCGCAAATCAAAGTCATCGATTTTGGCTCTGCGTGCCACGAGCGTCAGACGGTGTACACATACATTCAGTCTCGTTTCTACAGATCACCCGAGGTTTTATTGGGGATGTCCTACACTGCATCTATCGATATGTGGTCACTGGGCTGTATCGCTGTGGAACTCTTCCTGGGTTTACCCCTATTCCCAGGAACAAGCGAGTATAATCAATTAACTCGCATCATAGAAATGCTCGGGTATGTGTTTTTATTTATAGCAGCGTAGAAACATCCCCTTATCGTATATTCTTCAGGATGCCACCTTTGAGTATGCTGAATATCGGAAAACAAAGCACTCAATTTTTTGACTGTCAAGAGGCTTGGAACCCCAACACCAGCCAGAATGAGAAAAAGTATAAATTGAAAAGCCTCGAACAGTACTCACGAGAACACAATACCAATGAACAACCAGGGAAGCAGTACTTCAAAGCTACCACGTTGCCAGATATCATCAACACGGCTCCTATGCCAACTTCCAAATCCTCACGGCAGGGCCATGAGTTAGAAAAGGGTACGTAGTTGTTAAATGTTGTCGTGATCAACTCTTAACACCATTTATCTTTGCAGAGTTGAATAATAGGGCCGCATTTATTGACTTTTGCAAAGGGCTGCTGGATTTGAATCCCGTTACTCGATGGACACCCCAGCAAGCTAGATTGCACCCTTTCATTACTGGCGAAAAATTCACGAAACCGTTTGTGGTAAGCACGAACAATCAGCACTTTTGTTATTGATGCTCATTATAGTTTCCATCTTAGCCTGACAGTCCTGCAGCGGTCCAGCATCCACCTTCCTTAACCGTTGGTGGAGGGTCAGATCCAAAACGTCCTTACGGTGGCCTTGTACCCTCCCAGCCCAAAGGCACGAGGGCATACACCGATGCAGCGACGTACAATCAGCACCTCGCTCAACACCAAGCATATACAGCACAGGCACAATCACAAGCTGCAAATACGTTCCGCAACCCTTACATCACCCCTCAAAACTCACAGCAACAGCAACAGCAGCAACCTGCTTATAACACCCCCGATTCGGCTACTGCTGCATATCAAGCTCAGCAGCAACAACCTCAGCAGCAACAACAACCTCCGCCACCTGCTCAACATCAGCAACAACCATATGCCTCTAATCCACCTTCGGCGGCTCACCGTGCACTAGCGCACCAAGGGTCAACTGGGCAGATTGCCGCAGCTAACTCAGGTTCACAGTACCCGAACCATACGCCCGGAAGCAGTATGGGTGCATCACACTTGCCCAACAGCATTCCACCCAATGCATATGTTGCAAACTCACGGGCACGGGCAAATACTATCAACCAGATGGATTCGGCAGTGCCTCCCGCTCTTGCGAGATTACAGCACATGAATCAGGACATCATTGGAGGTCGTAATGCATTGACTCCTGTTTTGAACCGAGACGATGCCATGCGGGAATGGGAGCGTCGTCAAGCCGGAAAGGCAGCAGCTGCTCAGCCCTATCCTCAATTAGAATTCTTGCAACAACAGGCTGAGATGGCTGGCTCCTCTAACAATTGGGGCGCTGGCGGGGCGAGATATCCTCCACCGCCTTCCAAGCTATCGCATGCTTACCAACCGACTATTATGGTTGATGATGACAGTGTTGGTAGGAGAGAAGCTGTTATGTCGAATGTTAGAACGGCCGCTCGCAGTGAAGGTGCTGTATACAACAATCCGGCTGTCATTTCTAGTCCTCCTCAAGCTTATACGGGCAATGCGACGACGGCCAGTAATCGGTACCCCGCCAATTTTAATCAAAACCAAGGCACCTTCGAGCAAGACGCTCGACGAGGGGCAGACATTGGCAACATCTATGTGCCTATGCAACCTGAGCAATACCAGTCATATTCTGGTGGACCACCCCCACCTGCCTCAGCAAGGCATGCGGTACCTCCTCCCGCTTCATTTTATTCTTCCGCAGTCATGCCATCTGGACAAGTAAACCCAAATCAAACTCGGAATCCGTTCCAGGTTGACGGACAGCAACAACAACAGCCAATGGCTGGTGGAAAAGGACGAGGTAATGGCGGGATCGACGCTTGGCAACGATGATTGAAGAACATAACTGTAGTGTGGCAGTATTTCTCTGCATCGACAACTCCGACTAGAATATACACAGGTCAAACGTTATCAGTCCGCTCTTGAATCAACTTGCAACCGTGTTTTTTTTTTTCATGTTCAATTTACATATCTCCATTCCATTCTACTGGTTTTTCGTTTTCACTTACGACAGCCGTACTGTGTTGTACTTGAACTTGATATTTGGTGTTATTCTCCATTCATATTCCTCTATATATCCGTTGACGAAGATGCTTTCGGACTTGAACCCTTAGCTATCCTGATCCTGATCTCTTGTTCACAGCTTGTTGAATTTCTCCTCGATTTCCCAAGCACCACCCCAATATTCCACCTTGCACTTGAGACCTTCCTTTTCTCCTTCTTTTTCAATGCGCCTCTGCAGGCCGCGGCCAGTCCTGCAGAAATTGGTATCTTGGCTAATAAATCTCTTAGCGCGTTATTGGGCAAGAAATTTGGCAAAAACTCACCTTCTCAACCGCAGGATCGGACAGAAGTCATTGCTTCCGTCACCGACGTATGCAATATGGTCGTATTCCACCCCTTTTCTTGCTAGGAAAGCCTCCAGTTCTTCACCTGTAGGACAGCACATCAGAAATCGACGTGGCAGAGCGAAAATCGGCATTATTTTTACTACCCTTGCACATATTTGGACTGCATCCGACTTTGCAGCTATGTTGTGGGCCTTCTGGGTCAACCCTTCTACTCAATTTGAGCAATCCTGATGGATCCCATTCGGCTGGGTTGGTGATGATTTCGTCGAACAAATTTTCCAAACCTTTGGACTATTAGGACGGTTGACGTTAATTTTGTACGCAATGAGCTTGAGTTGTATGTACCTTGAGGATCGTCGAAATAAACACAGAGTTGGCGTTAGATAAACACAGGAACGTGGTTTCCCCCCTGTTTTTGAGGTTGGTCACTGCTCTGACCATGGCTGGATGCTATTGGTTGTATCAACGTATTTGATATCTGACTTTTGCAAACAGAAGTAAGATACCCACGTATGGCATAATTTCTAGAGCGTGGATGATCTGCTCTTTGGTAATAGAGCGAGCATGGGCTTCGCGTAGAGATTGAGCGCTGCATAGGTTATAAGTCATGAGATTATGCCAGCTATATTGCAGGTGCTCACACAAGATCGGTCCATTGTATTTCGTCTTTCAACGTCTTCATTTTGCGTCTGAGATCGGGAGCCAAAACTTCAAAAATCCATCTATCTGTGTCCTGATCGGCCATAGACCTATATAGTAATCAGAGTGAGGGACAAATATTGTGAGGAGATCATTACCAGTCAAAATCGAAGACAATTAATTGTTTCTTGGGTGCAGCCATGGTGAAAGGAGGTTGAGGTGGCAAACAGAAATAAGAAGAAAAAAGTTAGAATACCCCTCTGCCGGAGACTTAGATTAGATTAAGAAAAGGAAATCAAGGGATTACATAATCATTACGAACACAACTAGAGCGCTTGTGCCGGGTCCTTTTGTCTTTCATGCCTACCACGGTGTGCACAGCGAAGGCATCCTGCAAGAAATTGCCAGGCTTGTTAGAGCTAACGGACACTCATTTACAATGGACGCCTGATGGAAAGAAAGCTCCAACTATACGCGTCGCGTATGCTGATGCGGCATGTTAGTCTTGGTACTTTGTCGCTCTTGTCTCAGCAAGTGGCTCACATAGTAGAAATCAGCTCTTTTCTGTAGTAAAGAAGGCGCAGCCCTAGTCAGATTGAAGTTATCTCTCGTAGGAGATGATACAGGCCACAATTTCACATTCACAAGTTCGCCAGCAATCGCTATCGCTGAACGCGAGAAATTCAAGCAAGAGTTGACAACAATTATAGCTCGCAATAAGGGCGCTCTGGGGACACTACATAAACCTGTTGCAGCAGCAGTCCAACCGATGACACCTATAGCTGTACAGACCCCTCGCCCGACCCTCACCCCGTCGCATCCAGTTGACTCAAGAGCAACGTCTGTCGTCAGTGAGACAAGAGCCACACCTGTCATTGCCGGCAATGACCCAGCCAGTGAATTTCGATTGCGCAAAAAGGTTCTGTTAAGCGACCCCGAATTAGGTACATTGCATAGGGAGTTGGTTATGACGGGACAGATCACGGAGGCTGAGTTCTGGGACGGTCGAGAGGTAAGAACTCGCATTTCAAGCTTAAACTTTACTCACCTTGGTAAAAGCATTTAATTCTGGCACAAGCCGCGTTCGAGAACCAGAAGAAAGGGAAGTCTGGTCAACTCGTCGACCCGCGTCCTGAAGCAGTGGAAGGTGGAGAAATCAAGATCCGGATTACACCGCAACTTGTACATGATATTTTCGATGAATATCCTATCGTAGCTAAAGCATACAGCGAGAACGTGCCGAATAAAGTACGCTATTTTTGCATATGCACAGTTACATTCATTGAAAATTGCACGTAAAGCTCTCGGAAGAACAATTTTGGAAGCGGTACTTTCAGTCGAAGCTCTTCAATGCCCATCGAGCGTCCATCCGTTCTTCTGCTGCACAACATGTTGTAAAAGATGATCCGATTTTCGACAAATACTTAGAAAGAGATGACGATGGTATGTCGATTTCATTCTTAGAATTATCCGCGTTCCTCAGCAACATATCCAGAATTGGAACCCAGAAGAACACGGAACGAGCAAGTAGAGTCATTTGTTGACCTTGCAGCGACAAATGAAGATCACGAGGAAGTATGCACTCTTCTGGATTTTCATAAAGCGAAGGTGTTGACTCGTTACCTAGACAGGAAATGAGAAAGATATAACAATGCGAGCCGGAAGACAAAAGGCCGCTTTACCACTGATCAGAAAGTTCAACGAACATTCCGAGAGACTGTTGAACTCGGCATTGTAAGTCGCTTCATGAATTACATGCTCCTCGTACGCTTCAATGACCTTTACCGCATGGCAGGGGCGAACTTCCACCTACAAAGAGAAGACGGACTGACACAGGAGAGGTGAGATCCTAAACCTTTCCCGTTTATGCGCATTGCTTATCTTCAAACAGGAGGCGTACTCACAAATAGAAATCGACGACCTCCGTGACCCAGAATCAACAGATGGAATTCTCCTTGAGATGCAAGACAGACAGCGCTACTTCGAGGGCAGAATGTCGAATAACAATCAAGACCCTTCTCAGCCAGTAAGTGTCATCGAGAAATATTCTTTGGTATGGATACTAAATTCCTTTGAAGAAACGAGATCCAGTCGCTGTGATGCAAGCAGCGAAGGCCAGTTTAGCTAACTGGGACGTACGTCTAAGCCAGGTGTGTTTATGGTTCATTTTCTTCAAATGTGACAATCCAATGAATGTTATTTTTCCTAGTTAAAAATTGAGCGTAAACAAGGAGATGCTGCCTTGATCGCCATGACCCAAAACGTGACAAATCGCCTAGACGTTAAGTCAAAGAAGAGTAAGCCTTGTCCTTTTGCATTTAAGGGTATTTAGCTAATCGGACACCTTTTTGCAGACGAGATACCCGATGGACTGTTTAGACAGATGACGACTTGCCAGACCGCTGCAAACGAATTCCTTCGCCAATTCTGGTTATCAATATATCCCCCTTCTGGAGAGCTGCAAACAGTGGCATCTGCCACTCCGGCGCAAAAAGCTGCTAAGACGGCAAAGATGATCGGATACATTTCCAAAACCCATGAGAAAGTGCACGCATTGGTGCAGACCGCTCAACACCACGGCATTGACCCTACCCGCATAGAAATTGTACGTATTCGCCTGGTTGCTAATGATAGCTTGCTTACATCTTATCTGTAGGCCATGCAACCTGTTCTCCAAGCCTCGGATCGAGCCATCACTTTTTACCGCAGCAAAAATATGCCGAAACAGAAATAAAATACATCCATTAGTTATTACACCGTCATTACTTCCCTGGCCAATTACTGTATCTACAAACATATCCTTTGCAATCTGTACTATACACAATAATTTACTAATATGAGATAGAGATATTCTATTACGGCGAGATCGTCACGACGCCGCATGTGGGTTAGGTTGTCTTTGTAGTTGTGTACCAGACGAACCTGTCGACTCATATATTGTGAAAAGTACAAGGACGTGAATTGCAAGAGCATAGATGACGAAGAAGGCCCTCGCCCTGCGATTGCCGAGGATTGTTCTTGTTAGGGCCAGGACAGCTCGTTCCACAGGATTGAGAGCTTGATAAGCCCTAGTTGCCTCCTATTAATGAAAATCAATACATTGTCCGGAAATGTAAGCCATGCATTGTACATACTCTGCCTCGGAAAGCTTCGAAAGGATTCATAGCTTCTTCATACCGTGTTTGGTATTTACTCATATCATCACGAGCACTTGCAGGTGCTGGAAGGGGGTCGAGTTGCGATACTGGACGGGACCCCGAGTCTTCTCTGTAGCTTTGCATATACCTGACCTTCTCGTATAATTTGAGGTTGTCACTTTGTAATGTCTTGATCTCATTGCGCAACTCAGAAATGATCTGATATTGTTTACGCAGTTCCTGGAAGGGTTTACCCATGAGTCAGGTTCTTGGGATGCTTATTGCAGTAAATGCCCACCTCTTCAAGTTCTGCATTTCTTTGTCTGAAGCGGTCTCGCTGGCTTGTCACGATAGGTAAGATGGAAGTATCGGCAGAAGAAGTGAAGGGTATCGGCGTTGAGCGCACAGGCGTATTCTAGAAATATGGTCAGCGGCATTTCTTTAATGAGCACAAGTACATTACCGCTCGCTTTCCAATGTCCAGACCAGCTAGAGCATCATCTTCGGTCTCTGCAAATCCATTAGGCTTGTTTTCATTGTTAATGGAAAGTAAATCGTTTTCAAGCTTTTCATTGAGCTCTCTTTGCTTGTCCAACTCCTGAGTGACGTTATCCAATCGTTCTGAGTGGCTCCTGAGGGAGTCTTCAAGTTCGGTGTGAAGGACCCTGAGTTTCGTCAACTCCTCCTGGAGTCTTTTGTTCTTACTAGCCAGCAAAGTTTCCAACGATTTGCCTTCTCTAGAGTTAATCTTGCCAGGGTTTGGGCTGGGAAGGTGCCACGCCTGATCGCTTCCATTCGGAAGAGAATCCTCGTCGTCATTGGCATCAAACCCAGAAAACTCGACATACTACAGAAATCAACATCGAATCAAAAATATCAATAGAACAAGGCATACCTTCATTATTTCGAGCTCTCGCTTCATTTCGTCGTAATCACTAAGTTGCTTTAATTTTGATCGGAGCTGTTCTGCTTCATTGGCCTGCATAAAATGTTAGGACATGATATAACACGACCCATCGAATGTACAAACCTTCTTCTGCAGCTCTTTTGAGAGATCGTCTGCTTTCTTCTGGCCTGCTGCTTCAATTTCGGATACTTTCTGCTTTTGGGCTTCGACAGAGTGGGAAAGACTTTCAGTTTCCATCTCAAGATTGAGAATTTGCTTCTCCAGAGCTTTGACACTAATTCGAAGAGATAATGAGATTCCATGACGCAGCAACTAATTGCAACTAACCGTTCTGATGACTCAGTGCCGCTACGCATGGTTTCAATTTCTGCACGCAGAATTTCCTAGAAAATTCATTAGGGAAAGATAGAATGTGCATAGAATTATCAAGAGTACATTTCTGTGCTCAAGCGCGACGATGCGACTATTTGCACGATCCAGGTCGGCAATAATCATGTCAGCTTCTGCGAGCTTTGAAACTACTTCCTGGTCTGCAATAGAAGACTTGTCAAAATATATATCAGAAAACCAAAGGAGACGACAGACCTTGTCTCTGACTGTGATCAAATAGTTTTGCTTGATTGTTTTCATTCGAAACACGTAAATCTCGTAGCTGATCCTTTGTCAGTGATAGTTGTCGTTGGAGGTCCTGCTCTCTGCAATAGATTCACTACATAAACATCAAAGTCGAAGGTAGAACAATTTCTTACCTGTCTTCGTAATTTCGTATCTTTTCATCATATGTTGCCGTTAGTTCATTGGCCTTCTGCGAAACTTTCTCCTGAATCACAGTATCCATCTACAATATCCATTCCATGGGTTTTTTGCGCTCCTTTTATAAATGCGGTACCGACCTTTTGTTCAAGTTGCTCGACCTTGACCTCCAGTTTCTTCTTTGCATTTTCAACAGTCGTGACATCATTCACCCTTCTCTTGAGTTCAGCGTTCTCTTCTCGTAGCTTCCTGAGCTCATCCTCGTGTTCCATAGCTTCCGCGACCTTGACTGCTTGGTCCTATGCACCGAATATATTATTAGCAAAACTCCTAAAAAGTAATGTTATTGCCAACATACCACTGCAGCCTCCAATAAAGGATATGGGTCGGGTGCTTCTGCGAGGACTTTATAAACCTGAAGGAAAGCATTGTCCGACGCCTTGAACCGCTTGGTGAGGTTGTCAATTTCGGTCTGGTATGCTAACCAAGAGGAAGTTAGCATTCGAGAAGCAGCTTGTTTCCAAGAGGCCATACCTTTCAGTAAACCTTTGATTGCGTTGGCTTTCTCTTCGTCAGGAATCTTTTTAAATTCTGCGGGAGGTCAAGTTAGTATGAACTTGCAGTAGCAAGACAGTCAAGTACATACCTTTCGTTTTCTCCGCCAGTGCTTTACGCCCAACAACATTCTCCTTCTGGTTATCAACCAATTCGACACCTTGCTTATCAAGAGTCTTTTGTAGCTCGGTCAGATTCACGTCTGAGAGTCTAGATGAATATGAGGTCGACAGAGCCACGATATTGGCATATACCTTTCCATGTAGCCAAGGCAGCAGAGAAGTTGAGTTCGACTGATGCCATAACGTCCACCAACTAAGAAGAGAGAGAAATAAGAGATTTAATGCAGTATATCCGGAGCCAGAGTCCAAGCTACTGCGCTCGAACTGTGTACAATACGTGGAGAGTATCTCAAGTTATGTTCACTGCGGCTCAGTGCTGAGTGTTCCCCACCAGAGCGCGTACTTAGTCGCCACGTGACACTGAGCTATTATATTTTTTGACTTGTCACGGAAACTATAGGTTCCTGCTGTACGACTTTGACCTTAGGATGAACTTTCTGAGGCCCTCTTTATTCCGACAAGTGGTTCGTGCCCCACCAAGGACCATATATTCGTGTGGGAAGGCTTTTGCCACTGCTACCCCCCAAAGCGGGCAAAATGACAACGGCAGACCGGAAAGGGAGGAACGTCCGAAGCCCATACCCGACTCACCTAGTTTCTACACTACTCGCGCTGTCTACTACGACCAACTAATGCACCTCGAGAAAGCAATTACAATGTCAGAAACATTCCTACGACAGAATCACTTATTACCACTTCCCGAATTCGCCAAAGCAAGCCTACCACCACTGCAAGCCGTCTGGAAGGACCAATTGGAAATGGAGTCAGAATTCCAGACGAAGTTGACAACAACGCGTTACCGCAGAGTCACCAAACTCCTGAACCAGTTGAACGATTTTGAACGAATTGCCACCACAGGAGGTTGCCCCGAATTCGCGGATAGGCTCCGAGATATCTTGCAACTATACGAAAGTAGCAAAAAGGAGGCGTATCTTGCTAGAGGGAAGAGAAAGAAAGCTGCACTCGACGAATATGGCAGATCATACACTCTTGGAAAGCGGAAAACAAGTTCTGCTCGTGTCTGGATGATTCCTGTTCAACAGCCTACACCTCTAGAAATCGAGCAAGGCGACACTACCACTGATACCACCAGTCTTTTATCTCCCAAACCAATAATTACCACGACTACCATCCTCGTTAATAACCTTCCTTTGAATCAGTACTTCCCAATATCCTCCGACCGCGAAAAGATTACTCGGCCCTTCAAGGTTGCAGGAACGCTTGGAAAATATAATGTTTTCGCCATTGTTCGTGGAGGAGGCTTGTCCGGACAAGCAGGCGCGCTTGCTCACGGTATCTCCAAGGGTATCGTGGCCCATGAACCAGAGTTGGAAGTGATGTTTAGGAGAGGTGAGCATACTATCTTCAAATTCGATCCCGTACTCATCCGACTTTTTCTACAGCCAAATTCACTTACCGTGATCCTCGCATGGTGGAAAGGAAGAAAACAGGTCTCCCCAAGGCCCGCAAACGCGTCTGTGTCTTCCGACTCTTACACATTATCATGGATTTACTGACCAAAACATTTACAGTACACCTGGGTCAAGCGTTAATGTACTGCTGTACTCGATTTCTATACTGCAACAATCTTATTTTATATGCGTCGTATTAAGATTATAGAGTCAGAGATGTAGAGTGAGGTATAAGAAATATAAATGAGTGGTGAACATCCCAGTCTGTGCAATGTGCTAATAACAAACGTCCAAAACGCAAATAAAGTACAGTTTCAAATGAAATTCGTCATTGGAAGAAGAATGTTTGAACATCTGAGTGCCCAAAAGGTAAAGAACACGCTGGACATTTCCGTTGCCTCGTCGCGAGTCGATCGTCGACGCATTTTTTGCAGAAAGCTTAGAAAAACATGAATTAATCACTGTAACTCGTTGATAATAATCATGAACCATACTATGTCCGCATTTTGTGATAATCGTTCCACGGAATGTTTCATGGCAGGTTGAGCACATTGCCAAAGCCTATCCAAACCTCAGTAACAACACCTCCAGAAGACGATCCAGTACTTACTCGCAAATTATTCATTTCCGAAACCAGATCAGGATCTTCAGAACCTTCCCCCCCGCTTGAACCTAACTTGATTTCCTTCTTTAGCTGGCTTATTTGTTTTTCCATTTCTTTCTTTGAACGTATGAAGTCGTCCTCTTTGGCACGAAGCTCGGCTCTCTTGGTGTGCAGCAAAGTCTCGCGTTCAGCCATTAAGTTGTTCAACTAGAAGAACGGTAATATGAGAATATGTATGACAGATAGAAAAAGTCGACCTTACCTCATATACACGCTTTCGTTCTCCCTCTAGCAGTACTTGAAGTTCGGGGTTCTCTTTCTCTAGGCGCCCCAGCCTTTCCTTGAGAGTCTCGTAGCATTTCTTTTGGATCTGTCCCTCCTTTTCGAGGGCGGTCTATGCTCTCGTTAGCGCTTGTCCTTCACCAAGGGACATAAAAATACCATTTGAGCCTTGAGATGTTTCTCTAAATCTGTTAACCGATCGACCGCTTTCCCTTGCTTTTCCAGAGTTCTTGTGAGATTCTTTCGCTCGTTTTCAATGGCCTCTTTGTCCCTCATCGCAGCAAAATACTTGTTGTCCGATTTAGCTTTCTATATGTCATGTAAGTCCAAGTTCTATAAATACTTTCGTCGATGGGATCACTGACATCAATTGCACTTTTGGTCAAGCGTTCTTCCATTGAAGAAAGGTCCAACACCTTGCTCTTTAACTGCCGATCCAACGATTCCCAAAGGGCCGACAATTTCTCGAGTTCGACGTACAATGACGATTCATTCTGAAGATACAAGTGATAAATGTGCGATGAATATAATGATAAAGCTGATGTAAACGTACCTCTTGTCGCTGCCTTTCTAGCAGACGCAGCTTTTCCAGCTCTGACTCCTTTGCGCGCAGTTGTTCTGCCAATTGCGAGGCATCAGGCGGCAGACTTGAGGACGAACCATAAATTTGATGGTATTTGTCTAACTGAGATTTGGCATTTGAAAACCTTTCGGTCGCGTCCGCTTCAGCTTTCATATGCTTTGCGATGTCAGGATTTTCTTTTTCATAGCTGAGTAGCACTGCTTCGAGAGCTTGTACCCGACGCTCTGATTCGCTATTTGACTATGAGAATGACTTAGAAAACGAGAGGTATTGGGTTCACCTTTTCTGTTCCTTCAATGTTTCAAAGAAACGAACTTGGTCGATGTTGCCGTTTAGAAAGAAGAGCATAAGATCTTCTGACTTGGCATTCGCAGCAAGCTGGGCTTTGCAACGGCTTAATTCTGACTGCAATATATTTATACGTTCCTGCAGTAGAGAGAATGAGCGAACGAAGTATCAAATCAACGATAATGATAGGACATACCGAGTTACTATCCACCAATAATTTGTACTCTTGAAGGGAGGCTAATTTTACGCCATCCTTATGCCTTCGTTCGTTGATTTCGGACGCTTGCTGTTCGCGTTGCTCTCGAAGTCGCGCGTTTTCAGTGTCGCGTTTGTTCAGCATATTCCTAAGATCCTGGATGACTTGGTTAGAGGTCGTCTACCGCCAGATAATCCGTTTAGTCTGATACCATTCTATACATCACACACAAAACTTACCGAAGAACTTTCTTCCCATTCTTCACGGAATTCCCGCAATTGCTTCAACTCATCCTCCAACCGTTTTATGTGATCATTCTTGTCGGACACAGTCGCTTCTAAATGAGACGTATGTTGCATGAGCACTTTATAATAAGGACTTTCGCTGATCTGTTCTAAAGTGGGGGCTTTATGCTGCTCGCAGTTAGATAATACAACCTTCTGAACGAGAGGCACTTACCTCCAATTCCAACATCGTCTTTTGATCCCTAGAAAGTGTCGCTTCTTTCTCCAATTCGACTATCTTAGATTCTCTAGCTTGCAGTTGCCCCCGCAAAGTTTCAATTTCTGAACTATCATGCAACCCATTAGGTTGGGCAGGGGGTACAGTAGATAGTGGCGAAACCTGGATGAACATTAGAAAAGAACAAGATTTACGGTCAAATCTCCCACCAATTAACCAATAACCAAACCACTCACTGCAGGAGACGGCTTCCTTTCCTCATCTTTATCCTCTTTCCCCTGAGTTGTCCCACGAGATTCCAGGGTACGGACAGTGTCGCTTTTCGATCGCTCAAAGCGGTTTTCCGCTGCAACAAGGGCATTGTGATAATTTTCTTTTTCTGTTTCTGATTCCTGAAGCTGTGTTTGTAAGATGTTGATTTGAGACCTCAATACAACACACTGCGTATAATTAGATCTATAAAGCGCGTCAGAGTCCAAGATCACGTACTTCATTTTGCGCCTTTTGATATTCTTCAAAACGCTCATTTTGCAGTACATTTGAGTGTTTCTCTTCTCCGAGCTGCACAAATTTGGTCACTAATGCTTGCGTTGCATTGAATGTATCTCCCAGTGCAGCGGCGAACTCCGAGGACGACTCCGACTGGATGTGTGCAGTGAGATCAAATATCTCTGACAAGCACAATTCATGTCAGTGAACCATTCTACGATTATCAGGAAGTCTAGAAACCTTTAGAGCGGATATTCACTTGCGGAAGATCGTCGGGCTTCACGATGAGGCGTATGGTGTCCACAAGCTGTCACGAGTGAAAAGACCGTGTTATATACTAAGCTATTGTTTTGTTTTAAACAAAAAAGACATGTTCATACCTGTGCCCAACATGCTGAAATTGCTGCCAAACCTGCTTCACACGTCGTCTTACGCTGTTCCAACTCTTCAATGCGAGCTCGGCTGCGTTCGTGCTCTCTTGAGTAATGCTTCATTCTGCGATATATAGCTTCTTTCCTATAGAGCTGGAGGTTTGATGAGTATCGCAAAGCAGCCATTCTGAGAAAATTGATAGAACCTCGAGCTTCTCGTCAAACCCTTCGCCTTCATCGTCATGTTCTTCACTAGTGCCATTTACATGTGGACTGCCATTAGCTCCCGTTAAAATACGCTTCTTCGTTACTGACGAGTCTTGCTCATCGGCCAAAGGTCGCTTTCGAGACTCCATAGCATTAAGGATTGTGAACGAGAAGACACAAAAACGTGGTCAAGAATATTGTTGAAGTGACTGAGTCTCAAGTGGATCTGAGCATGCCAACTGTTTCTAAACTCCGGCTGGCGGATTACCAATTTTGTAATTCAGCCACGAGTCATGGGCGGAGCTCGTGTGTTCCATTCACATGTACCACGAACAATGTGTCCTATAATACATTAAACAACCATTATATGCGAAGAAATAGTCCAAGAAATACAGCGCGCCCTCTCAATCTGCTAAGCTTCTGCCGATACGTCTAAATCCCCACATATATCCCTCTACAGATCACTGAATTTCAAGATGTAAGTGCTGCTCGAATCCAGATCCAGGATTTCACAATCAAGTTGACTGCCGTCACCAATCTGAGTCTCTACGCAAGCAAGGTCAAGAGCCTGAAGGTTGTTACCTTTAGTCAATAACTGAATGGAAAGTACGTCAATTGCACTCACTTTACCGATGACGGTCATGGGTTGGTCTGACGGTGAAGAGGATGTGAGAAGACGCAAAAACCAAATCGGAGGATCACTTACGCCAGATACCAGCGTTATAGGAAATTCCCTGAGAAGTCCTAGCAAGGAATGCTTTCAGGGTTTTCATGTCTGGCCGATCGTCTTGCCCATTGTGAGCGACGACCACCAAATACCTATCTGTTGGGTCCTCCAAGCCTTCTCCGCCACCGCGACCCATAGGAATGAATGCCTGGTTTGTGTACGGGTGTCGTTCGAGTGTACGCAACGCCGTAACTCCATCGCAGATGTCCTGTAGGGGTTGACATCTGTAGATTGAAATGCCGGTGCTTGCACTTGACTCTGCAGGATACGAAGAGGAAGGCAAGGATAATTTATGGAATTTCTCAGCAGTTCCTCCGTTCGCAGGAGTGATTTTGATGGACTTCCTGGCCGGATGTGACTCTGAATAGGCTTGAATCGCTTGACCAAATGGAGCGAAAGCTTCAGATGTCAGGGGTTCAATTGGAATAACAGTAATGCTAGATTGCTGAGACGACACAGGAGACATGGTCATAGTAGATGACGAAGCGGTTTCCCCAACATCTTCTGATGGAGCTGGAGCGCTTTTCACTTCCGCCATCTTCTGGCCAATAACACGGATTCTCTTCAAGCCACCGTCTGGATGTATTGTGACCTTGACGTGGGTAAAAACCTTGTTTTCCACGTTTTCTAGTTCGAAGTAATGCTGTTTTCCTGCACCTAGTTTGGTCCGTGGTAGAATCGTTGTCCACTGAGTGTTATCTAGGGCCTTGGCGTTCCAGTCGTAGCTCTCATCATTGGAAAGAGAAATTGCATGGACCTCACAACTCTCCGGGAAATTACCCAGGAAGTGGTTTGTGTCGATTTCGACTTCCGATAATAGACCAGGCGCACCCCTGAAGTTATGTCAGAGAAATTGAAAAGCAGAACATCTTTAGCACTCACAATTGAATTATCACCCAGTCTTTGTGCCCTTTGGTTCGGCTACGCTTTGTTTCCCACCCATCTCCCATATTCTTTCCACGGCCTGGTAAGATAAGATTCGAACCGACTCCAAAGTGCTGGTCTGAAACTTGAACAACACGACCACCGGCAAATACATGTGCCAAATCGAATGGCGCCTCTGAGGTTGGATGGACAGGGAATACATCTCCGTAAACTCGGAAGCGAGCCTAAAAATTCAGTTTCATGGAAGACGTCAATAACGCGTAACTGAAAGTGTAATTGAAGGCACTAGATATATAAATATCACTCACAATGCCACCATCCGGGTGCATATGAATTTTGACGTAATTATAGCATGGCGTAGGGGTAATTTTGAAAAGATGGCGAGAATCGGGCCCAAGGTTCGCCTTGGGAAGGATTTCAGTCCACTAAAGTGATAGTTCAGCAACTAAATCAACATGGAAGACGGTGGCTTATCGTACTCCAGCGTCATCGTGCAGAGGATCATTCAATTCGGAGTTATGCAACGCGTAGATAGTCACGGCTGGCGCCTCGTTGCCTGATAACGCGAAGTCAAGAGTCAATACCATGCGAGCAGATACCAGAAGGTCGATAAGTCACCATTGAAGTTCGCGGTATCTACGTCAAAGCCGTGGATCGACCCTGATGTACCCAACTGCAATATACACCAATCGTAGGTTGAGTTGTGCCGCCTTGTTTCCCAGCCGCTGAATAGAGCACCGTTTGGACCAAACTGGCCCTTCATAGAGGGGGCAGACTGCGAGATAGTTCATATATTGTTAGTCTATGAAACAACACTTAATGTATACCGTTGAATGTACGAACCTCAACTTGAATGAGATGGTATGCTTCCGCGAAGAATTCATCGGATACAGAAACAATGCGCCCTCCGAGAGCGACGCTCGACAATTCTACATTACATGTCGTGTGCATGAGCTTAGGGGCAGTATGCACGAAGCCGGAACATCTTAGGACTCACCAGTCGAATCGGAGAAATGGCTGTTAAAGTCTTGCAAAAGTACGCGTTCGACGACGGCCATGGTAGATTTCTTGCGCAGAGTATGAAGGGGGGATAAATGCTAATGGAGAGGTATTCATGGCGTTATCCAACATGAGTTTTTATAAAGGTCCTCATGGACGGAAGGACGACCGCTTCGGTCCGCCGATATATCGGATAAGACAAGAGATAACTGATTCATGCCGTCCTGCATATCTACATTATTAAAATTTTAAAGCTTATAAAAGCCGGCGGGGTGGAATAGAATGCGCGTCGGAGACGCCCCGGTTATCCATGAGACTAACGAGCTCGTGGTCGTTGGTGCCCAAGCGATGATAAGACACATGAAATTGAAATATGTAGGGATATGAGCCTATATCTACCTACGCCTGCGCACATATCTTACTATGATTACAATAACCCCACAAAAGCTATCCCAATACCCCAAATACCTTCACTTCAAATACAACTCCAACTGCAATCCTTCGCTGCTGAACTCTTTCAATCGTCGCACATCCTCTATATGACGGGAGGGCAAATCCAACTCCACGCGCCGTACTCGTTTCACGTCCAGAGAATAAAATCGCCAACGAGATTCAACCATATCAGCAATAGCTCCATCGACAGCCCATAAACAACTCCCGCGAAAAGTGACCGCCTCGAGGTGGGGAAGGCGACAAATAGACGACTGGTTCCCTTCGAACGAATCGAAAGCTGGATGTTCTTGCAATATCCTCAACGCCTTGTGAATGTAACTTGGGCATGTGAGGAGGGCAAGAGCTGAATCGGTTATAAAAGGTACCCAGGTCCAATCTCTCCTGTCGTCTACAACAATGCTTTCCAATGACTGAAGGTATGGGCTATGCAAACACTCGGCAAATTCATCGAACCTCATTCCTGAATCGTGTATTTCGAAGTGAAGTAGCCGACAACCCGAACGTTCCAGGAAACTGGCGAATGAACGCTGTGGCCACCCGTATTGGTCTAGCGGCCCTCTGACATAAATCGTTAGCCGCGTGAGCCCAGGAAGCTTCACATTGGCCAGAAAGGTTGCGATCGAATCATTGCTGATATTTACCACAAGCGAGGAAAGACTATGGCAAACAGGATAGGTAGGTAACGGTCCGAGTACGGCATCAATCTTTATGTTGCAATCCTTCAGGTTGGAGCACTTTTCTAGAATCAGAAGCGCTGTGCCGACAGACGGGACGTAGTCGAGAGAAAGTGATATCAATTGGATCCAAGGCATAGGTACGGCACCGTCACCTCGTAGACTGAGGTCAGGAATTCTAGAAACATGTAGGTGCGTCAGACTCGGTACGAAGGTGAATATACCAAATAGGTCTTTCTCCTCTTCGTCGGACATCCGATAATAAGTTTGCATGTGGAACTGTTTGAGCAATGGCGCAGATCTTTGTTGCGAGGACAGCAGCCGGCAATATCTCGGGCCCGTCAAATCGAAGTGAACCTTTTACCAGCGATGGGTATAAAGTTTGTACAGCTCCAATATTTCCCCGGCTGCTAATAGATTGTCGTTCGATTCGTTTTGTTGATGAAGTGAGAGAGTGAGTGGTAGTGCCCCCGAGCGGACGAGCCACAGAGAGGCCAATGGGAAAGGCGGGCTCGCTTTACCCATGGAAACGTAAACATCCAATGATGTCCAGAGTTTGGGCAAATATAGTGCGCAACGTCGCCATAGGCTGCATACCTGGCATAATAATAGAGGTGCTATTTGGGACGCGAAGCCATATAAATATGAGTGGTAGACCAGTTCCGAGTCGGGATGGCGCGTAGGCGGCGCAATGCAACATGTAAATATTTCCTGCAGTATTTCCAAGGGAAGGGATGTGATAGGACTCGATGAAATAGGCTGGTCCTTTTGCGTTGAGTGTATTTCCATCTGTTCTACTTGGATGCCTTTCGAAGAATGGGTAGGATGAAAATTTGCACCACACAAAACCTCCAAGGAAGACGGTGAACGAGACATAATCCAGTCTTATGCGGATGAATTATCGGACGAGACTAGATGTCAGGGACGTAATCGCGAGCAACAAAACCAGTCACCCGTCATTTTGACCTTAACGATATAAGTCGCAGATATAGGAGAATTTGCAGAGGTCTCGCATGTTGAATTTGAGATTGAAATATTCAACTATAGCAAGGCGTTCCTTATTTGCAATGTGCCGACAGACATGAATGTGACGTAGGAGAGTGATGTGCGAGAACTGGTTGATAGAGCTTCCTAGAAGCCGAGGCACTGGCAGAGCATTATAGCGAGTAGCGTGGACACTGGAAAAAATCCAAAGGAATGCCCTGTGTCCACTAGTGGCTGACAACAAGCGAACCGTCGGTGAAAATGCCTATAACGTAGGCCAAGCCATGCTAAATGCCGAGCAGACCCCTGCACCTAAGACAATTTGCGCTGTGATCGCGATCGTGATCATGGTACGCTGACAAATGGATGTGAACCAAAATTGCTGAGTCGCGGTGAGTTGCCTCTCTGGACCTTGTGATACGACTGGTACGGTGTGGTACCCCCTTGCACCTTGCCAATTCCCCGCTTGTGGCCGCGTCGGACGAGCGATACAAAACGGACATAATGACGACTGATGTTGTCCTCCAACCGGTTTGGGTGCTTCTGAGTTCTAGCGAATCTTTGCCGGGCGATTGCACTTTATCGATGAACGCCGCTAATTGTACGTGGTTCGGTGCAAAATAATCTTCGCCAAACCGTAGACAGCCAGTGATCACCGAGCACCGCCAAAACATTTGACGAGGAGCATATCACATGCGCGCTACCACAGTTCGTTGCTTGCCCCAGGGATCCAACCAAATTTCTGTTGAATGAAAGGAACCGGTCTCGCGCATCATAATTTCTACGGCAGTTGCTTGAGTATGCCCCACTTCGAGTGCGACGGTTGCGGTAGGTGTAAGGAGTCCTTTACGTGAAACTAGATGTTTGATGGCGCGGTAAAAGTCGAGACCATCAGGGCCACCAAAAAGAGCCTTCGGATCTTCAAAGTTGGAAACCGAAGGGGAGAGGTCGAGGTACTCCTTCCAAGATATATATGGGGGATTAGATGTGATGACGTCGAAGGGGGGTTTAAGCCGCGAGTGATTCGTTAAAAAATCGTCGGTCAGGAAGCTTGCCCTGAAAGTGTCGAAAGTATTCTGGTTGGCATTCTCAACGTGATCTACGCGCGACGATATTCCACAAAGGGTGGCGTTGTCCTGTGCCAAGTCAAGAGCGTGGGGAGAAATATCAACTCCGTGAGCTTTTAAACTTCCGGGAGGCCAAAGATTACAGAGAAGGAGAGGTATGCAACCTGAGCCAGTACCTAGGTCCAGCAAGGAGATTGGCTTTTGAGCGGTAGGAGTGAGTGATTCTGCAAGCCTAATAACCCAATGCTCAGTCTCTGGGCGTGGTATCAAAACGGGGGGACGCGTGAGGAGATTAAGCGGTCCAAAAGGCTGTGTCCCTATAGTGAAAAGAACATTAATTCCTCGCAAAAGAACAGGAGATACGACAAGAGAAGGCGTACCGAGGATATACTGAAGAGGTTCACCACGAAGTCTACGAGATACCATGTCTTCCAAAGAGGAAGAACTTGGAGTTGATTTGAGGGCCTGTTGCATCCATTTGAGCTCGAGAGAAGCCTGAGATTTGCCCAAGGTGTTGGAGAGAGAGAGAAGGAGACGCGTGAACATCCGGAGGGATGAAGGAGAACGGAAGAGAGGCTCGGAATGAGCCGAGCTGGTTCGAGGTGGTTTGGAGTGGTCCAGTAAGCGAGCAGCCGGAAATAAAATCAGCTGTGATCAGGTGGAAGCGTACAGTAAACACAGTCTTGTCAAATCCTCCTCGGTCCGCTTCTTCTACCTTTTGCTCTGTCCGCCTTTCGCAACGTCCGCCATGGCCACTGTTTATGCAGTAGCTCCTAGACCGGCCTCGTCTTTGCCTTCCGTGAGTGCTTTCGTCCACCTACACATGTTCATCATACTCAACGTCAGAGTATCCAGGCTGGCCCATCCAACTCTCTCTCTTCTCTCAAGAAAAATAATTCTTTAATATCCTCTTCTTCAATCGCTGCCTCAAAGCGAAAACGCAATGAGAGTCCAGACGAGCACTCTGCAGACTCTGCTTCACCACAACCTTCGCGCAAGCCTAGAGACGGCCCCAAGAAAAAGAAGGCAAACCGCGCCTGCTACCACTGTCAAAAGGCTCATCTTACCTGCGACGACTGTGAGTTCATTATGCCACTTGGCGGGCGCACATCACCGGTTTTTTTCTTACTCTGCCGCATTCAGCGCGTCCTTGCCAACGCTGTGTCAAGCGCGGTTTTGGAAATAATTGTACAGAGGGGCATCGCAAAAAGGCAAAGTATCTATTGGATGAAGAAGAACTAGGTACTTTTCGTCATAATCTCTCTGGCGGTCTTTACGATTTACATTGATCACGTGCACCGCAGAGCAACTAAAGCACGGCAAGACGTCCGCATCTGAGAAGCAGTCAAGTACAGGTACCTCCGCAGACCCACCGCCAATCCCAATTGGTACGCATATCAGATTTCTCCGTTAAAATCAGATATTCACATATTATATAATATAATCAGCTGAACCTTACACGCAAACTGAATCTTTACTCGCTTCTTCCTTTGATCCCAATTTTTCTTTCGGATCCGAAGCCGCAAACCTCGAATACTCCATACTTTCTGCAATACTTGGAAATCCAAGTCCCCCAGAAACAGCTACGACACCACCACCTTCACAATCTGCGCCTCAGTATTCCTGGCCATCAGATCCTATCGACTTCGCTCCTACCTCTCCACGGCTGGCCAGTGGGAGCAATAGTTTTACTTCACCTTATGGCGACAGCCAGATGGCGCTAGCACAGTCCGAAACCAGTTTATCAACTTCACCAGGCAATGCTCACTACCTGACGTATCCATACCCACACCCTCAACAACCGGAGGAGGTACCCGAATTAAATTACCCAGCTCCTTATTCTCAAACATCTTCAGTTCCGCATCCGCTGCAACCACGGTATCCCCTTGATTCGCGACCACGATCTCCACCGACTACTGTGTTTATCAACGACACATCTTCGAAAGATGCTGGTTCACGTGGGCTACTTTCCCCGCCGCCGTCGACTGACTCACCAAGTTCTTCTGCTTCTGTGCCGTTAGGGATTGCAGAGATGATCAGGCCTCAGTCTCGCGGGTCAAAATTGCAAAGCATAACTGACCGCGTTACTGCGCCGTATGACTACACTGAGGGTTATCACTTCTTAATGAAGCACTTGCCCACTCGGTGAGTATATCATCACGCTGTCTTTCCATACCATTTGAGTGCTCTGGAGACTCAAGAGCTGATCATATCCTCTTTGATTGAATTCATATTATCATACACTTTCCCTCCCACTCCCAACTCAAAAGTTTCGAAAAGAATGATATTCTGCGGGTCGTACGAGCACTTGCAATATTTCGACCGTCACTTATCGCCCTTCAAATGCCATTATCTCTGGATGATGAAATATTTGTGGAACGATGTTTCCAGCGGACACTTCTGGTATGGTTTGAGCTACCTACGCCGGCTTTATCTTGACCCTAATACATCATTTACAGGAACTGGACAAGTTAATGTCATTCAGCGGTACCCCTACGGTAGTCTGGCGTCGGACAGGCGAAATATGTTTAGTCGCCCCCGAGTTCTGCATGTTGACAGAATGGCCGCTGGAAGACCTCGTGGGCAACGGCAAGAAAAAGTATATATACGAGGTAATTGTGTTTAAAAACAGCTCTGGCGCCACGTCGCATGCTAACAATGATGACCACTCCACGCAGCTCTTCGAAAACCAGTCAGTGGTCGAATATTGGGAGAACTTCGCGTCCCACGCGTTTGAAAACACGACACAATCAGTTTATTCCCATTGCGTCCTGTTAAAGCCCTCAGGTGCCCCTGTGCCGTCCACATTCTGTTTTTCAATACGAAGAGATCTATTCGATCTTCCCAGTATAGTTATAGGTTGGCGTTGACCTTTATTAACCTTCTGATGGAAGCTAATAAATATCCCAAAGGACAATGGCTGCCCCTTCTATAGTATACCGTACGGCGACATACGGTTTCGAAGTCAGAGTTGCATACATCATCTTTTGTATCCTTATTTTTTGTTCTACTCACGCATATTTTTCTCCTTATTACATTTTTTCTACGACCAGCGAGACTGATTGACTTATATCACAGCTTGCTCTATTCCATTTACGATCCCTTATTGTATTACCGACGACATTTATCGCCCGCTATACTCTTCCTGCTCTGCGCTTTCTTGCTTCAAAAACGTACCGAATGTACCATCTCATCCTTTTCATCCGCCTATCCATGTCCTTTACCTACCGTTGGTAGTAAAATGTTACGTTATGTCACGCCTTGTTCTTGTTCGAGTCTCTGTTGACGGCCGTTGTGCGGTCAACCATGGAAGAAAAAGTGCAATGTAACTATAACTATAAATTCCACTGCCAAAAAAGATTATCTGTACACATAAGAAACGTGCATTATAATGAAACTATATCAATTAGCATATGGCATAAGGCCAACCTCAAGCCATCGCTCAAACTTGGTCTTGGATAGTGGCGTAGTCACTTTCTACACCAGGCTCAAGCAAAGCTGCATGAGCAAGGACGAGGAGTGCTGATCCAAAGAAAATTCCGAAAATAGCAGCGAAGGGACCCGCCCACCAGAGCATAGGAATTCCAATTACGAAAAGGCCAGTGTAGAGATGTTTTTGTGTGATAGTGTGCTCGCCCACTTGTGTTGCTTCGGGCGCTGCGGACATACGTGTTAGCTCTCACTCAGAGTACATTTAGTAATAGTAAACATACCGAATTTATTAATTAAAGCAAAACCGCCAACAAGGAAAATGAGGGAAAAAAGAAGCTTGTAGTCCGTGAGGCTAGAACACGATAAATCAAACATGCTCATTGAATGTCACTGACCAAAGGAATGACTTACATGGAATACACGGCGAAAAGAGCGACAATGACGAGGTAATTTCCTGGTATAGACAATTGATTATCGAAGCCGTTTCCACAGAGATAGATTCATCTTTATTCACCTGAGAAATATCTGGTGTTGTAGGATATCCGCTACAACTCGAATGTTAGTGGCGATCTTTTGTAATGCAAGTGCACAAGGTTTACATACCGAAGTAGCTTGATTAAAATCGGCAGGTCTTGAAATGCGTTGGTAGTCAAAGAATTCTCCTAACGGACGAAGACTGGATAGCTTTGTTTCCTAAGCATGCATGCAGTTCAGCATAGATAATTCGAACACAGGGTGGCATATATGACGGACTTTCAGGGACCTGAAGGTATCGGTGACTTTGAGGAAGAGTTCCATGGCGGGATATGTGTTTTTGGAGATGGTACAGCAAAAGGGTGGTGGTGGTATTCAAGAAAGATGTGAAGAAGGCGTGGCAGATCGTCAGTGTGCAAGGTGTAGGACAAAACACGCAGCAAGCCGCAGCCCGACCGCGCCTTGCTGGATATTTGGTCTTGTTTGTCAACGGGGGAACAATGATGAGGACGACTTGACTGTTTGGTCACTTTCATTTGTCCAACACCTCCATCCCCGCATTGTTGCCTTTTTGCTTTTTGCCACAAATTCGACTTAATGATTCGCAGAAACCCAACACTGATTCCATTGACGGACGAGGACGTCCAAGATGTGCGCGATATGGTGGCGAAACAAAAGGCCGACCTTCAAACTCACCAGGCCCTCATGGTCAAAATGAAACGGCTGGGTGATAATCCCAACATGTCAAAAGAGGACATGGAAATGTTGGACCAGATTAAAGGAGCGCTGTCTTCTCGTAATGAGAAGAACAGGAGGTTGGGACTGGAACCAGGTCGGTTCACTATGTAAACAACCAGTTCGTAAATGCTAATATGCTGATTCCGGGCAGAATCGTCCAAATCTACGTAGGAAATATACAACCCAAAAATATAACCACTCTTCACCATCTATATCCAAGGAAGTGAACAAAAAAGCCAGAATCATACGGGCGACACAACGGTACAATAACAGGGTTTACTGGCTTCGCAGGTCGATCATGGTCAACCTTCACGGAAAATGATTGCGAAAACCTATATGAAGATATTCGTCAAAGACAATTCAATCACTAGAGGATTTATCCAAACGTACCCTCCAAATCTTTGAGATCACAATACGTCGCCAAGTCGGCCCTCTGCATGTGGAGACACGTTGTCCTCAGACTATCCCACAGCGCCGTCGAGACGACCCCACGCTTTTCGTTCGAACCCGCTTCTTCCCGAACACCATCACTATCCTGCAATACTAGAGCATCAAGAATGTGTTGCGCAGCTTCTTCGTATCGCTGAAAGAAAAGAAGCGTAATCGTCAAAAAACCAGGAACCACGGCTGTCAGACGCAAAACGAAATTACCCGAAGATTGATACACGAAATTCCCAGGTTGAACCTGCGTATTGAATTAGCGTTTTAAACTTATAGGCGCAAAGCATGAATAGGTGTACCTCGCTCGGATATATCCAGGATTCAATTCAAGGGCACGGTAGTAGTATTCCAAGGCCGCTTCTGCTCGGCCGCTGTTGGCCATAGTTGCACCTACTCTGTTGTAAAGTAACCAATCCTATAACAATCATGAGAATTTGTCGAAACGATTTAAACAAGAACGCGCTTACATCAGGACGAACTTGAAGTGCCGTCCTAAAGCAATCCTGCGCCTTTTCGTATTCCTGAAAAGAAAGAAAGATTTAATAGCTGTACACCAATTCCGCAAGCCAGAAAGACATGCCCGAACCTCATTAGTGTTCAGTAAAACAGCTAACGCAATTTGTATATCGGCATCGACATCTCCAGTGGTGTCGCTTCTCGCCATTGTGATCAAGCATTGAATTAACTCTTGATAACGGTCAAACATATTTTTTGCACCACTATTCGTTGCGCGGAATTGCGCAACAGCATCGTGGTATTTTTCGTTCCGGCTGACCCATTCGTATATAGCGTCGTATGTTCCCTGCCGGTTGTTGTCATTTGTGTACGAGATTGCGAGGGCGAGCCAAGCAGGCAAGTGAGTCGGGTCAAGTTCGACGGCTCGTTGAAGCGCCTGGAGAGCCTTGTGCTCACGCTCGTTTTCCTGCTGTTTAACTCCGAGCTCGTACCATACACTCGCATTCGTCATATCGCGCTGAACCATGGCCTCCAGCTCAAGCACGTTCTACAAACACGAGTGCGAAGGCGCTTAGCTTTACCCAATGGGATGCTTAATTCAGCGGTGTTAAGCACTCACCTCTAAGACCGATTGCCGTTCATATGTGTGTAGTGTGTGGGTTCTGGTCCTGGACGAGTCTCCCAGAAGATAAGGGTTGTTGAGCTGGAATTGATAATTGTTTATCGCTTTGATGCCAGTCGTTGTGGCCTCGAAGCGGTCCCAGTCATCCTGCAGTCTATCCCAAGAGCGGCTTTCCGCTGATTCGCCTAGTTGTTGGTGATGTAGCTGCCGCGCTTGGTGGTCGTTCCAATAGTGAGTGAAGTCTTCGTTGTCCTGGCGGAAATACGCATCGTTAGGATCCTCCTGCTGCCTTTTCTGGTCTTCTTGTCGTGCGGTGTCTGCAGCAAGTGATTGAGAATATGCTTCGCTCAGTATTTCGCTCACAGAGCGCGACGTACTGCTGTCGAGAGCACGACCTTTGCCTTTGACATCGACTTGAGATGAATACTGCCCATCGCTTTCGACCATTTT
The DNA here is from genome assembly GCA_964017145.1 of Agrocybe praecox. Classification (NCBI taxonomy): domain Eukaryota; kingdom Fungi; phylum Basidiomycota; class Agaricomycetes; order Agaricales; family Agrocybaceae; genus Agrocybe; species Agrocybe praecox. The sequence continues at coordinate 1,752,374 of OZ024842.1, read as the reverse complement.
GTCACCCTCCACTCTCATTTCTCCGTCGCGTAACTGTTTCATCAGCCCTAAAAACTGACTTTGTTTAAACTTTGGGTTTTGCTCATGCTTGATATTCTCCAGAAGCATGCCTGCCGTCCTTGCAAGTTCATCGGCTTCACCAGCAGGTCTCTGTTTAGCCTCTTGTTGAACTTCTTGGTTAACTGCATTTGTGGTCGTGGCAAGAAGGGACTCTTGAAGGCTGAATTCCCTATCCCAGGAAATTCCTGAACCCCAAAGTTAGTTACAGTTTCATGCACATGATTAGAGATCGATGGTCGTACTTTTGGAATTAACAGCAGGCTGGGGCTGTTGCTGGTGAATAGGAATCTGGGACACGAATGCAGGCATAGAATTCACACGGAAGTTGCTCAAGGCCGGATTCCACTGCATGCCGGCTGGAAAAAGAATGCAATGCAATGAACACATTGTATACGCAAGAAAAATATATCGGCCTCACCTTGCGGCGACATTGCAGCAGCTGCAGCAGCCGGTCCAACATGTTGCATCTGCTGTACATCCACTGGTATATCCATATTCGTTTTCTGAGCATTGAGATTCTGCTGGAGAGATAACGGAACAGATGAGGAGTGTAAAACCGGTTGACTCTGTATAAAGTCCGCTGCCCAAGCTGCAGGTGCGGCTGCTGCAAGCACGTTGGACTGCTGCTGCATCGGGTTCATCGGCAATGCAGCTTGCATATATGACAAATCGAATGCAGAATCTGGTGCTGCGAACTGTGGTGCAGAATTGTTGGCCGAGAAAAACCGGGAAGCAGCATCTTGGTCGTGTGCGTTGGCGATTGATTGTTGTGTGCGGAAGGTCTGCGTATAGATGAGTATCATTGCAGAGCAGATTAAGATCATTGTAGCGAACCTCTCTAGAAGATCCAGCACGGCCTGCGCCAAAGTGATCCTAATAAACACATAAGACCGGTATAGACACTAGGATCTGCGCTCCCGAACGTACTTGTTGCAGGCCCCTGTCTTGATCGAACCGTTTAGAAAGACCTTGGAGAGGATTGGAGGGGCCACACTCTGCGCCGCCTCCAACTAGCATTGGAAGAGCCATGGTCGGTGGCGATAAAGATGGATGAGTATAGAAGAAAGTCTAAAGTCCGGGGTAGAAATAGCACTCGGGATGTTTCTCGATTACTACATCCGATTGGCTGCAGCCGGTCTCACGTGTTATCAGGGCAACAAATAGTCCATCTCCGCTGCACAGCAAAATGCAATCGTAAATTAAATGGCGGCACAAGCGCTCATGCCTTATGTCAAATAACTACTACGTCTGCTAGGGCGCTAGAACTTCAAGTCCATCACCCGCGAAAGAAAAAAACGTTATAACGATAGAATAATTACATGGATCAACTTCAACTCGTCTCATCCTCCGCATTCGTAGTACATGTTACAAGAAAATCTGATACCTATTGAACTGTGTTTTCTCGACTGCTGACTTGGCCATCGGAATGAGTTTCATTCGGACTTGGGCTCTGCATTTGCTCATCATGGACCTGTCCCTCTCTTTCCGCTGGAGGAGGGGTTTGGGTTTGGGACTCGGCTTGAGGATGCGCCTGCGCTTGTCCTTGGGCCTGAGACGCCTCCATCTGAGCGGCGAATTTGGGGTTGGACGCTCTACAATCAGCGCCGCCATCAGATCGTACTATAAAGGGTTAAAACGGTTAGAATTGTCGATAAACGATCAAACCACGGGGCTTACAGTGCCGCTGCAACATGAGGGAAAAGAATGTTAGTGTTATGAAGAACAAAGAGAACAAATACACACGTTTAGAGCATCTAACCGACTGAAAGTCTTTTTGCAGCCCTGGCAGACATTCGATTGAGATTTTGCGGCGTGTAGGGCTTGGTGTCGTCTGCTGCAAATTAGAGAAGATCGAAAGGGAGAAATTGTGTATACACCCACTTGCAGTCATGCTGTCGGGCAAATCCTTTCTTGCAGCCTGGCCACTCACAGACATAAGGTCTCTCCTCTGTATGAGACCGAAGATGTCCTATAGAGAGGGAAACTAAGCATTTTGAGGACTTGAGAAGAATACTTGAACTAACCGCGCAGGTTGAACCGGCGTGTAAATGTGCTTCCACAGCCAGGGACTGGACACACAAAGTGGGCTTCGTTGCGGCGACGACTAGCACTTGCCAACTGAGTGGCGGATGTGGTGACCTGCTGCTTCTCTACTTGAAGAATGGGGGGAAGACGGGGCACGCCTGTGGATGAAGGGTAATGATTTGCACCGGCGCCTCCACTGGATGAAGGTTGTGGATCTGCAGAGGGCGAGGGAGGGGTCGCAGACGACTGGACCTGTGGAAAGAGATGGGTTGAATAAAACTCTTGCTTGGATGTAGAATTCATGAGTTGAGGTAAAGACGCTGTGGGGGGAAGCTGAGTGGGTTGTTCTGAGGGAGAATAGTGGACTTGATATGGCTGAGGAGGCCCCTGTGGATGAGACGCGGGGCCTTCTGTTGGGATGCCTTGAGGAAGAGGGACGGCGACTGCGGGATATAACATTGAATATTGTTGTTGTTGTTCAGAGTCAGCAGCCATGGTGTGAAGAGCAAACAGTTCATTCATTCATCGACTCATGATAATAATAATTTCAAGTCCCGAACAGAGCGCACTTGCTAAATCCGTGGCTGTGCTGCACAGCATAAAGTCTATATTCTGCTACTCGAAGATGTGCGAATCTAATAACCGTCTCCTTCTCATCAGCTCGCTTTCTGTGATCTTCTCTCCAGTCTGTCGTCCCACAGTTGGTTTCTCTGGTGTCTTGACATTCTCGCTTTCTGTTTCCTCCCCTTCCTCCTCCTTGACTGTTCTTACCTGCCGTTTCGGAACAAAAGTGATGCACGTGTCATCTGTCTCTGTCTCAGACGTGAGAGGACTCGACCCAGACTTGTGGGACTTGGGCGCCAAATGTGTTTGCACTGCAACGCGGTCAGCGCCACGGGCATCTGTACTCGTAATTGCATATCTGGAAAACGCGTGGTCGATCCACTCCGCCAGCTCTTCGATAACCTGCACAAAGTCGCTCAGCACTTTTATCTCTCCTCACAGCATACGGACAACATACCGCCGTCGATTCGTTAAGCAGCGTTGGCATCTGGAGATACCCGTGACTCCAGTCTGAGAAAAGAACCATTTGCACCCAATCAGATTCGGCCTCGCTCGCAAGCTTGTCTCGTTCTTTCTGTAGCTCTGCTTTGCTTCCCACATGACCATCATTCGCGCTCATACGCAGCTTCTCTCCAAACCGCGCGCTCTTTCCCGCTAATAATAGATCCAGCTCAGTCTTGCGCGCTCGCTTTGCCTCTCGCACGCGTCCCGCGAAAATGACTGTATCGTCTACAAATGGATCTTTCTCTCCACACTGCATCAAGAGCGGAGGGAATTGCGCCAATAAATAACTTGGTGCTAGAATCGGCGAGATGTGGTAATCCGTCGCGAAGTCAGGATTCCGATGAGGCCCAATGTACAATATAGCCATCGCACGCATCTGTACTTTGATCAACAATATATACGTTCTAATAGTAGAACATTCACATACCATACTAGGTGAGATAATCCGATCCTGGAAAAACCCTGTACGACTAGTCATAGTCAGTCGGGTTCCAATAGGTTCCTTCGCATTTCCGTCCGTATTAGGTTCTGGTGATCTCCTGGACACTGCCTCCACTGCCTTCGTATTGGCTGCCGTCACAGCAATCAATAATTCTTCTTGTCTTCTTTCCATGTCTGAATTACTCCTAGGGTATCCAACACCTCCATTGGGGTACTTGTATACGACCCGTGCAGAAATAGGTCGATCTTCTTCCCTGATTCCACCAAAGTCTTCATCTTCGTCGCTCTCTCCGTCTGCCAATGAACCTTCATCAGCAAATGTCTGGGACCTTCCTGGTGCTGATTTCGAAGGAACTTTCAAGCTCGTAGTAGACTGCGACATTCCACGAGCTTCGGCATTCTCGACAACTTCTTCTCCACTCACATACCCCTTGAGGGTATCTTTCCAGCTTGATCTTCGTTTCAACCGCTTTCTAGTGGGTTTCGGCTTGTCTCTTACCATACTGAGCGGACTCTATGCGTAGCATTAACATTTAGGCCTAATCCGTAGTGATGAAGAAATTACTTACGACATGCTTCAGATGGTCTTTCAGCTCAGCCACCTCCCTCAATCCCGGGATGTTACCGGAAGACTGCTCTGATCGTAAAACGCGCAAATTATCGCCGGACATCCATGAGGTAAAGTTAAAATCAAGAGCTGCATAGTTCAAAACCACAGCGGTAGGTAGTGGCAAATTGATAGGTTGATGTGACGAAGAAGCTAAATTCCTGAGTTCAAGGATTCTTATTACTACGTTCAGAGCAAGCGTTCCGCCTCTAACGCAAATGGGATTCATATTAGTACTTAGGACATGTATAACGAAGAAACAACATACGCAGAATCCCCTGATATTATTATACTGAGTTTCTTTCCGGACATGCCAATTAGCTTTCCACCTATAAAAACATTGAAACATGAGATGCTTATACTTGTTTTCACGATATCACACTTACATGATTCCACCATAAGCCGATATGTATCAAACGCCTCGTCTCGAGCAAAAGGGTATGGGTCTGCATTCGTAGGTTAAAGAAGTGAACATCAAAAGGAATGAAAATAAAATATTCACATTCTGGTGCCTTGCCGTAGTCGAGGGCTAGTACAGGCTTGCCAGTGGACACTGCCCACATGCGCAGTCTTTCTTCATGATGCTCTGGACTCATCGCGACGAATCCGCCTCCAGGGTAGTCCAGAATCAGCTCTGTGGCTTTGCATAGTTCTTTCTCGGGCGGGGCGAAGAATAGGTAAGCCGTAATGGGACGGTCGTAGGATGATGACTTGGGCCTTGGTAACAGTATTTTCCGTCTTACCCCAACGCGAGGTAAACGCGTCACAAGACGAATCTATATTCGACATTTGAGAACGACGTTTTGATAATGAATCAAGTGACTGACGTAGGGGTTTGAAGTCTTTTCCCAGGTCGTACGGAGCATTTCGACCGTCGGTACGGCGCGGAACCTACGAAGCTGGCATAGATGTCAGAATGATTTAAAGTACTTAATGACATCACAAATGCTACCTTTTCATCGGCCTCTTGTGCATATAAGATGTAATAGAAGGAGAATATGATAGACGATATGTCACGCAACCATTTGGGCCGTATTGACATCGCAGTGGCGAATCCTGCGTCTAATCCGGTGACGATCCATGTTGCGCGATAATAAGACGGAGAATACTGAGGAGAGATGATCAATACACGATTAGCGCGCATATACCAAGGAAACGCACTAGTTTTGCCAATGGCTCTGGGGCTGAAATTGATTGCGCATGCTCAGAAACGGTGTCCAAACGAGATTGAATACTACGCACCATTTAACCCCAGTAGTTTGTCAACATTCCTGATAGCATACACCGCTGTTAATGTGCTCATAATTATTTGCCAGGGAGTGAATCGCTCTGTGTTGACTGCGTTGGTGGCTCGGTGAATGTGTTTAATTAATTGTACACACTAGCAATAGCCCTGTTTGCTCTGGTCATCCACAGAACTCTCGGGGGGCTCGTATTTCCTCGAACGATCCTCCATAGCCAGAATAGGATTACAAGAATGACCTATTCTCACATTAAGAGATGATTAGACCTGCGCGAGGAAGCTAGGTAGAGATCACAAACTTGAGTACGTTTCCAAGAAGGGTTTGGGCGACCAACGAGATGGTCTATCATGATGGGTTGAGTTCAAGGAAGTTCATACGTCGAGAGACAGAAATATAGCAAGTCGGATCTTGAGAATGGATGGAAGAAACGGAGCATAGATAGGACCCAGCGCCCTGTTATACATAGGGCCCTGGACAGACACAATACCCCGCAAACATTAGGCCCAAAGCATGTGAAATTGCCTCTTAACCCCACATGACCCTAACCCTAATGTCCAGAGTCATCCCAGTTAGGCCTACGATAACAAAAATTTGTATGCATAACCGCTGATCATCTTATTCTTGACTCTCCGCACACATGGCTCCTTTGATATCTATCCGTACGTCTAACGCCAAACTCGAAATTGTCAACCAATTGCTGTTGCCCCATACTACCGAGTTCATCGAGATCAACAGCGTCGAGGATGCCCATGACGCGATCAAGACCATGAAGGTCCGCTATTAGTCGACACTTGCAGGTTATCGTAGCTCATTTTCACCATCAAAAGATTCGAGGAGCACCAGCCATTGCCTCTCTCGCTGCGCTTTCCCTATCTCAGTACATCAAACGTGGACTTGCTGCACCCGCAGCCGATGCACCCGAATATCTCAAATCTCAAGATGCGCTGAAGAAGCACATCGACGGAATCCTTGCATTTCTTTACACAGCTCGTCCTACTGCTGTCAATCTCGGTGCCGCAACGCGTAGATTGGGAAACACTCTCGATAGTGGGATTGCGGCTGGAAAAGCACCTCTTACCATCGCAGAAGAGTTGGTTGCAGAGGCAAATGCAGTGGCAGATGAGGATGTCGGAAGGAACAAGGAGATGGCCAAGTGGGCTGGAGAATGGTTGTGGAAGCGCGTCCAGGATCAACCCTCAGCTCCTCAGAGTGTCAATGTTCTCACTGTTTGCAACACTGGATCCCTTGCTACCTCTGTGAGTTTTTCTTTCTCTTTGGTTGCTTTTGGAAAATGAACATATTTTAAACCCGACGATATAGGGCTATGGTACCGCACTCGGTATGATCACATATCTACATGAGACTGGAAAGCTACAGAAAGCATACTATACCCAAACCGCTCCCTACCATCAAGGTTCAAGGTTCTTTGTATTCATTCTGCATTTGAGCATATGCGGAAAAAACTGACCTCCGATATTAAGGTTGACCGCTCTCGAGTTGCAGACATTACAAATTCCTTCTGTCATGATCTGTGATACCATGGTTGGCTCTTTGTTCCAGCATCACGACATACACGCAGTGGGTACGCTGCTCATTTCTTTTTACAGTCAGTTGAGGCTCCATTTTAACTTTTGAACGGCAAACAGTCGTTGGAGCAGACAGAATCGCCAAAAATGGAGACACGGCGAACAAAGTAAGCAAGCATTAACCCTTTCGCGCATTAATAACACGTCTTGACCATTCTCTTTTCCTGCCGTGCAGATCGGCACGTACAATGCTGCGGTCCTAGCTGCACGACACAAAATTCCCTTCATCGTCGTTGCCCCCATTAGCACTGTTGATCTCAACACTGAAGACGGCTCGCAGTACGTCCACATTGACTTAATTTCTTCTGTCCCCTAAAGCATATCATTGAAATTCGGCATTCATCCAGAATCCCCATCGAACAACGTCCAGCACTGGAAGCTTGCCTCGTTCGCGGGGTCCCATATCCGAGCAACGGGCAGGCAGATCAGGTGCAGGTCATGATCACGCCTCCTGGCCTTGAGGGGATCTACAATCCCAGCTTCGATGTTACACCAGCTGAGCTGATCACAGCCATTGTCACGGAGAAAGGTGTTGCTGTGAAAGCGGAGGGATCGTCGACTTTCGACCTTTCGCCCGTCGTGTAGACTTCGGACGGGCCCGAATCGGTGGGGGTCGTGTAAAGTAACAAGTAAAATGTGTGAGGTATTATTTACTTCCGTTAGTAAATAAAAATATCTAAGCGTGCAAAATCTTAACGTCAGTTCCTATGCCTCAAGAGGCCTCAAGGCAAATCATGACTGCTTAAGCGAAATCAATAATCAGCTATTCCCATTAGGAAAAATATTCCTTATCAGTTAAACTTGCCCATCAATAATGACGCCTTGCGGGTTGCTTTTGTTTTCTCACCACTACCATCATCACCACCACCTCTCGTCGCCTCCATGATTACGACCAAAACATTATACATAGCAGTGCATGGTGGAGCAGGCGTACACGGGGTAAATCACGAGAAAGAAATCAAGAGAGCACTACGTAGGTAAGTAAGCACCCACGAGCGATCATCAACACGTCGTCGCGGCGCGACAGCCGCGCTCGCCGTGCGTGTCTCTTTCCTCTTTGCTTCTTTCTCACGTATTAAAATCACCACTGATGACGACTTTGATGATAATAATGATGTTTTACACCTGTTTTATGTGTACACTATGCATATAACCCATATCATCATGCAACCTTGCACAGAGCATGTCTTGCGGGTCTTGGAAATAACATTCAGTCAAATGCCCAAACCCAAACTCCGATGGTGTCTGCATCACCATCCCCGTGGATTATACCGAACGAACTGGTTCACCGCCCTCATGATGATGCGGGTCCGAGAACGAGTCGGCCACATAGCGATGGCGCTCAGCCCGGCTCGGAGTTCAGTGTTGATGTTGACGGTGATAATGATGATGTTGGTGGTAGGCATAATAACTTTTGGTATCTCAACGACTTGCGGCGCTGAGTCCAGACCAGGTCCTCCTAGTACTCGCAACAGCGATGATGGTGGTCACGCCCTGACGATGGTCGAACGCGCGATTGTCGTTCTGGAGAACGATGAGCATCTCAATGCTGGCAGGTTGGCACTGCTTCTGGACTGGTGCAACATTGCTGATAGTTTCAACGTCTTTTTTTTTTGGTTCACCCCTACATCTTGGCCGTTATTTTTTGATTATTGCATCATGCCGCGTTGCTCAATGTTTCAACGGGCTTCTAATTCGCATGACCCTCCCAAATTTGAAACGACCGTCCGACAATCGACAACCGGTGACCGTCGCCTGGCCTCGACCTCAAACTGAAACCCAACTCGAATTCGGGCGCCACTATCCAGGGTATGGCTCCAATCTCACCATCACCGGCACTGTCGAGTGCGACGCTGCCATAATGAGCGCGCACGGAGGGCACTTCGGGAGCGTAGGTGCTGTGTCTGGTCAGTAAATGCTATATGTTAATCAATGTCAGCGCGTCCAGCGCGTCTGTCATGCATTCCACGCTTGCCAACTAAATTTAAATAATTAATAGCTGATTTACCATGTTTCTCCATGGCACGTACGACATATGTTTAGGCATTAAAAACCCCATCCGAGCAGCACGAGCCATCCTCGATCATTCACGTACCCCAGATCCATTTGGGCGAATACCTCCACTGTCAGTATTTATTATCTCTTTTTATGCATTGCATTCCACCCCGCATATTATATCAAATGATTTGATAACCCCACGAAAATAAAATAAACGAGCGCTTAACAAAGTAATAATTCCGATGTAGATCCCTCGTCTCATCAGGCGCTCGAGCTTTTTTCGAGAAATATAACAAAGATATCGAAATCGTACAGGACCAATCACTGGTCTCTCCAGGCGCGCGAGCTCAGTGGAAGAAATGGACAGAGCGGCTGGAGCCGTTCGAGCAGCGGCGGCAGGGGTTGTCGTCGAATTTGGATTCCAACCTGGAGGATGACGGAAAGGAGAAACTAGGTGATATCCAAGATACAGTTGGTGCGATAGCTCTACATCCCTCAGATGGGTTTGCTGCAGGTGTCTCAAGGTGCGTTTTCACTTTTGTCTGACGTTGTCAGCACCATTTAGATTATCCTGGCGCAGTGGAGGATTGTTATTAAAGTACCCGGGAAGAGTCGGTGAGGCAGGTGTATTCGGCGCTGGGTGTTGGGCGGGTCAAAAACAAGTCTTGTCGGCGTTTGAGGGGATGGCGTGTAGTATATCTGGTGAGTTCTCAAGAATTTGAGGTTATTGCTCTAAGTATTTTTTCACAAAGGTGCGGGCGAATACATCGTTAGAGAGAATTTAGCGCGCAAAATATCTGACGCTTTCAGTGCATCTGGTGACAATTCGGACCCGCATGAAATTCTACATGGCATTTTGCTCGACTTCTGGGGTATGTTCACGATGTCTCGCTACTCAACGCAATTTGTGACGTATGTAGTCTCCAGCCAAAGTCGTGGAGAAATCACCCCAGCAGTCGGTGTTATTGTGCTAACTTCCGATCGTGATGCATGTGTACGGCTCTGGTGCGCGTTTACGGCGGCGAGTATGGCCGTTGGATATATGACGAGTAGAGATGACAAGCCCAAGGTAAGCTGGTGAAAGGGTGAATGAAATACATGATGTTTATTATGGTGCCAGACAGTGATCTTTCGTCACCCAAACCCCAGAGAGGACGGCAAGGCACGGGTATACATAACATCGATATCAATGAGTAAGTAGTGTATGTATACAAATACAAGATGAGGGTTACAACAAAAGGAGGAGAAATGAGAGACACTCAATGCTTGGCACCATTCAGGGAGCCATTCTGTGACGGACGTGTTTGGAGGGGTACGGCCGCCGGAGATGGTCTTACTGAGGTTAAATCGCTAGGGGGAAGGGCCGCTTTGAGACGCATAATGGTCTTGATCGGGAACTTTGTTCTGTGACACGAGTCACGATGAGTACGGGGAATATGGAGTAGAACAATGAAAAGACCGACCGACAAGTCGAACAGACCGGAAGGGGCTGACAAAAGACTAGAAGGGATGAGGAAGAAAAGGGAGGAGCGCGGGAAAGGAGACGCACTGGACAAACAAACGGAACAAACATAGCCGATATCGACGATGTTCTTGTGGCAAAAACAGGCGGCTCGGAAATCAATCTTATCCTGCGTGGGTACAGCGAGAATTTTTCTGATTGAAGGTGGCGGTAAAAAGGCCATCTAAGAGAGAAATGAGCCAAGGAAAAGACGGAGGCTAAGGGAGAAGGCTTACGATAAGATACTGCAAAAGGGCCTCGCGGCGCTCTAAATAAAGATAAGCACCGCCCGTTAGATGTGCGGCTTGCTGAAGGAAGACGGTATCGGGACCAAAAATCTGACAGGCATCAATGGTGATTTTCTAGGAGGAGAAGAGAGATGAGGGAGGAACAGAGGCGAACGATAAGAGTTACCAGTTTCTGAGCGGAAAAGATGGAGTTCATGATGGGGATGTACGAGGTGGAGAGATCTGGGGAGACTGAAAGAATGAGGATCCTCGGATCGGTGTTCTGGCCGAGCGAAAGCCGATTAATGTCTGTGAAGATGAGGATGAAGAAAAAGGAAAGAAAAAGATAGTGACTGACAACAGAGGGCCTTTGTGAGAGCGGCGACGATGGCGGAGGGCTCATCGGAATGGTCGAGGTTGTCGTGTATGCTTTCGAGGACTGCAGCATCGAGACGCTTGAAAGGGGGATATGAATTTGGATCTACTTGTGGGTTGTGGTCACCGGGTGGGTCGGTGGACGAATAGAGCATGACGCTGTGGGAAATGAGTGGGTGGATGAGGAAGGAGGGATGGAGTGTAACCTTTTCCCGGGAAAAGCAGCAAAGACAGCCAAAGAGTTTTCGTGCTTGAGAGCAATGTGTGCATTGAGAAAGACGAGGAGCTGAGACAGAAAGGCATCGAGGGAAAGACTGCAGATCTCCCACTGACTCGGAGACAGGTCCACCACGACGGAGAGATGTGAACAATCCATGGTCACGTCACACCTAACAATCCTTCCTTAGTTTATTCGGAGTCTCCGTCACGAGCGCCGGTGACGAAGGCCTTCCGGCGTTGGCCGTCACGATGTCTGTAGCGACGCTGCTGTCCGTGTGAAATCTGTCCGTTGGCGATGGATGGCGCCCAGGTCCCCACTTGGAATCCCACCATCACCATCCCCCCAAATGTCCTCCACTCCCCCCTCCTCAGTCCCTCCCCCTCTCGGCATTAACTACGACAGCGACGACGATATGAACGTCGACTCCGACAACGACGACCTCGAAAAGGTCCAGGACATCGATGCTGATGGCGAGTCCATCGACGACGATTCGTCCCCCGACAACCACAACCACATCCCTCATCCCATATCCCAACCCATCCACTCCAGGCAATCTCACGACTCGGTCCGTGCCCCTTTTTCTTCCTCCCTCCTCCCTCCTTGCTCACCTTTCATCTTTTAGGACGCTGATGACTCTGCATGTCTTGTTCTATTCGTGCATATATTCTTATTTTTAATCTTTCTACTAGGGCTATGAAGACCACAACGACGACGCCTCCGATCCAGAGGAGGATGACGGGGCCTATGCCGATGAGGAGTACGGTGCCAAGAAAAAGGCCCCCGTCAAGAAGAAGAAGCCGCATACCCCATCCTCCAGTGCAGTCAGACCAAGGGGTAGGTCATTGCCCCCGCAGTTCATCTCATGCCACTCAACTCGTTGTCTAGCTCCGCCTCGCCAGGCCGCCTCTTCGGACTCGGACTCCGAATATGGCTCCCGGGCAAACAAGAAGAAGAAGAAACAGCGTGCATCCACAGAAGAAGTCCGCATCTCCAGCAGAGGAACCAAGGTTCCAAATTACATCGATGACGTCCAAGATTTTGAAAAGTTTGAAGAACCAGAAGAGGAAGACGTTAATGGCTACTATGTGGACCCCAATGTGACCTATCAGGAGGAAGACGAAATCGAGAGTGTCCTCGCCCACAGTCGCGAAGAAGGCAGAGAAAGCGATCTCGAGGACCTCTGGTTTGAAAACGTGGTAAGTGTCCGCACCAATCCCCCTCTGCTTTGTTTTCATTATATTGTCCGCAGCGATTCCACATTAAATGGAAAAACTTTTCTCATCTTCACAATACCGACGAAACATACGAGTTTTTGAAGCGTTTCAAAGGTCTCAAGCGTGTGGACAATTATATCAAGAGCTATAAAGTGTGGAAGTCCCGCCTGGAGTCACCCGGGCTCTCGCGAGAAGACATTGAAGCGTTGCATCTTGAAAAAGAACGAACCAAGGAGGACTTTGAACAACATCGCAATGTCGAACGCATCGTGGCCCACCGAGAGACAGCCGACGGCGAAATCGAATATTTCTGCAAGTGGCAAGGTCTCAATTACGAGCACTGCACCTGGGAGCTCCAGTCAGACGTTAATCCTATCGCCAAGGAGCAGATTGAAGCATACAGAGAACGCGAGAAGGAAGGCAAATACCCTTACAAGAGTGCCAACTACAGCAAAGGTGGCAGGCCTGCCTTCCAGAGAATGTATGAAGACCCGGATTACATCAAAGCCACTGGCGGTGAACTGAAAGACTTCCAATTGACGGGTCTCAATTGGCTTGCATTCCTCTGGAGCAATGGTGAAAACGGTATTCTGGCAGACGAGATGGGTCTTGGAAAGGTGTGCGCATATATGTCAAGATACTATTTCTTTTCTAAACATCTCTGATTCAGACTGTCCAAACTGTTGCATTCCTGTCATATCTTTTTCATGAAATGCACCAATATGGTCCATTCCTCGTGATTGTACCCCTCTCAACTATCACAGCGTGGCAAAGCCAATTTGCGGCCTGGGCACCAGAATTGAACGTTATCACCTATATCGGCAATGCCCAAGCACGCGCAGTTATCCGCGAGTACGAGTTTGGACCCTCGAACAAGAAACTCAAAATGAATGTTCTGTTAACGACATACGAATTGACTTTGAGGGACTCCAAAGAACTTGGGGATATCAAATGGCAAGCTTTGGCCGTTGATGAGGCATGGATTTCTTCCTTGCTTTAAACATTGGTTTACTAATTATTCACCGATTCTAGGCCCATCGTTTGAAGAACTCTGAAAGCCAGCTTTATGAAGCTCTAAGGGCGTTCCACGCAGCCTCAAAGCTGCTAATCACTGGTACACCGCTACAGAATAACGTGAAAGGTATTTATTACACAGTTCATCAGAATGCAATACGTTGCTGAGGGCGGATTTTAGAGCTGTTATCTTTGATGCACTTCCTCATGCCCGAGAAGTGTGAGTATTCCTGTTCGTCTATGCGCCGAATTTCGATTTTGACTCGTAATTCGTTGCATAGTTGCTCTTACCAACGAGTTCGATTTGGCGGATGCCGACCATGAGGCGAAGATCAAGCAACTGCATGAGCAGCTTGAGTCGCTCATGCTGAGACGTCTAAAGAAGGATGTCCTCACTTCTTTACCCACCAAGAGCGAGCGAATTTTGCGAGTGGAAATGAGTGCCATGCAGACGCACCTCTACAAGAATATCTTGACCAAGGTATGTGTCAGCGTTCAGCGGAGCTTGGCAATGGAAATTGACAGGAACATTATCATAGAACTTTGCTGCTCTAGTCAAGAGTGCTAATGGGAACAATAACATCAGTCTGTTGAACATCGGTGAGTGTGAAGCTGCGATCTAATGATGAACATATCGGTCTGACATGAGTACGTACTGCAGCGATGGAGTTGAAGAAAGCGGCTAACCATCCGTATCTATTCGATGGCACCGAACCGCTTACGGACAGCCGAGAGGAGACTCTGAAGGGTCTGGTCATGAACAGCGGCAAAATGGTGCTGTTAGACAAGCTCCTGGTTCGCCTGAAACATGACGGGCACCGAGTGCTCATCTTTAGTCAGATGGTCCGCATGCTCGATATTCTCAGCGACTACATGGCCCTCAGAGGATACGCCCATCAACGTCTGGACGGCATGGTTGCGTCCGAAGCCCGCAAGAAGTCTATCGCACACTTCAATGCCCCTGGATCACCGGATTTCGCATTCCTCTTGTCCACCCGTGCCGGTGGCCTCGGAATCAACCTTGAAACAGCTGATACGGTGATCATCTTTGATGTACGTCGTTCTCTCTGCCTGTGGAGGTCGGGTAAACTGTATTGCTGACGGTGACATGCCCCTCAACAGAGCGACTGGAATCCCCAGAACGACCTTCAAGCGATGGCCCGCGCCCATCGGATAGGTCAGAAAAGCCATGTGAACGTGTACAGATTCGTGAGTAAGGATACGATGGAGGAAGATGTTCTGGAGCGGGCCAAGAAGAAGATGGTCCTTGAATATGCCAGTGGGTGTTTTCCACACACGCTTCTCATTGTCCTTGAATGAAGGATGCTCATTGTCCGTTGTCAGTTATCAACCAGATGGACACGTCACAGGCCCATCTGAGTTCCAAGGCCACAAGCACGACGAAAGATCCCAATAATAAGCCCGATAACCTAAGCAAGGACGAATTAACTGCGGTCCTAAAATATGGGGCTCAGAAAATGTGGGTCTTTCTTTCATTCCATGATCTCATCCTCATTTGATTAACCTATAACAATCTAGGTTCGATAAGGATGATACCCAGCAAAGCAAGAAGCTTGACGAGATGGACCTTGACGACATTCTGAACCGCGCGGAAGACCATGAGACCACGCAGGCGGGCGAGGGTGTCGGCGCGTCGTTGGGTGGCGAAAATTTCTTGGCACAGTTCGCTGCCGTTAGCGACGTGAAGAATGATATGAGTTGGGAGGATATCATTCCGCTTGATGAACGCACGAAGTTCGAAGCCGACGAGGACGACCGTCGCGCGGAGGAGTCGATTACCAATGAGACTCGCAAACGGAATCATGCGCAGGTCTCTTACGAAGGCATGGACGTTGACCAACCTGCTGCCACGTCCGCGCCAAAGAAACCCAAGGCTCCTGGTCCTCAGAGGAAGACGCCTAGTCAACGCGCTATGGAGCTGAAGGAGAGAGACGTCCGTGTATTGATAAGGAGTTTGCAAAGATGGGGCGATATTCGACAACGTTACGACGTCATCGTAGGTTTTCTTTTTTTCGTATGGATTGTATTCTGACCTTCTGGTTGGTTCCCTCTTCTAGGTTCAAGAGTCTAAACTACAGGACAAGAACAGGGGCATGATGTACGACGTTTCCGACGAGATTATCGAAATCTGTTCGCAGGCCGTCAAGGACAGCGAGGAGCAGAAGCGGTTACGGATGGCATCAGGTGAAACGTTGACTAATGCTCAGAAAAGCAAAGCTGTTCTCGTTACTTGTCGAGGGGTAGGGAACATCAACGCTGAAACCGTCCTCTCTCGCAATCGCGATCTCCGCATCCTCTACAACATCCTCTCAGAGCTCGATGATCCATATAAGTGGAATATCCCGATAGACAACATTCGACCGACGCTGAACTGGTCGGGTCGATGGGGCCCCCATGACGATTCGATGCTCTTGGTCGGTGCCTTCCTTTACGGTTTCGGAAACTGGGAAGCCATGGCGAAGGATCCCAAACTCGGTCTAGAAGGCAAGTTTTTCCTCGACGAAGGCAAGAAAGGAGAAGACGCCGCTAGTCGGCCTATACCCAACGCCATCCACCTGGTCCGCCGAGGTGACTTTTTGTTGAGCATACTGCGCGAGCATGATGAGAAGCTACGTTCGTATGAGAGTTCGTTACGCCATAAGGGTCAGCTGAAGGTTTCGGCGTCTCCGCCCCCCACAGCCATGGCATCTACGTCTTCGCATAGCAGTCTCAAACGACGGGCCGAAAGCGAGGCTATGGCCTCCATCGACGACAGCAGTTCCAAGAAACGCAAACGACGACCGACTCCCACTTTCACTGATTCAGAATCCTCTGACGAATGGTATGTTCATTTCGCATTTTTGGGTCCTTTATAGTCAACTGATGATGCATTGGGGATTTAGTCCATCTATGGATGAAGGTGCTACGAAAGAGGAACTGCGTCCCGTGAAGAAACAACTGGTAAGCCTCAACTGCCTCTGTGAATCATAGTTACTGAATCGTCCGTCCCATTAGAAACAATTGAAGCTGTCTGGCGAAGACATGCCTCGAGACGATAAAGTTGCCATCTTGAAGGACTCTCTTGCTGCCATTGGTCGTCGAATAGAACACGTTCTGAACGCGAAGGAAGCTGCCGGCGAAGATAGGGATAGGTGGCGAAGACATTTATGGACGTAAGTCGCGAAGTTCATGGTACAGTTACATGATATCTCAGCCTGGTTTCCTTTTCTTATTGCAGGTTCGTTACACTCTTCTGGCCGAAGAAGGTGAAGGCTAGCAAACTAGAAGAGATCCATGCGAAGATGGTGATGAAAGAGTCTGGTCCACGACCACAAGCAGACAACAACGCTCAGAAGAAGCCACGGCTAAGCGTTGGTGTAAAAACTAATGGCTCATCCTCTGCTCCAAATACTGCCTCTGTTAGAACGAACGGGAAGTCACACCGGTGAAGCTTTCGACATGGACGAGCCCGTGTTCTATATTTTTTATATCATTGTTATTTTACATACTGTCTTTTTTCCGTCTTCGTCTTCTTCGTCTTCTTTTCTTGCTTGGCCTATGTCGAAATTTGTATTTCTCTTCTGTTACAGTCGTCTTAATTGCAACAAAGTGTATTATCTGGATCTATAATATCCCTTCTCGACCATTATCTATATACATCCAGGATTTCTCGTCCCAGTGGACAAGTTGATATGAGATAGTGTAGAGCAATACTTCTAAGCTAGTGATTCTATCCTTCGCGTCAAGTTCATGAAAAAGAAACAAGGCAAACTGCCTGGCCGGACGATCTGTTGGCCACCTATCGTGCAGTTTTTTAAGAAAAACTTGAGAGCGAAGTCGATATTTTGAAGCTCGTACTGCATGTCAAGGACATAGCTAGTGGGGAGAAGAGTTAATGAAAGAGTCCGACTTGGCGTACAAAAATAACTTACATTACAAGTCATATTATCCATCGGTATCTCGTGTTGAAAGTTTTGCGTTTGAAGGCCGCCTTACCCCAATTCTCACAGGAAGAGGGTGTCCGTTGACGGGGGCACCATTGGTTTTTATAGGAATGTCGCGCGATGCCTTGATAGTCTTGTTTCTTGGACTTGAAGATGACGAAGATTTTGGTTCGCCCACTTCTGCCTGACGATGTCCAACTCTGTTAGCGTTAGCTGTAAGAGTTATGAGCATTTAACCTTAGGTCTGTCAAATGTAATGTAGCAGGCTCCTACCTTCTTGAGCTTTCATATCTGCCTCGCGGTTGAAAGTTTCCATCAAAGATGTATAGCGCTTGACTTCCCACTTCATTTGTGACGCCCTGGCAATGTTCCCCTGAGAGATTGCCCACTTTCTCTCTTCCTTGAGTCGTCGACGTTCGCTGTCGGCCAACGCAGCGCGGGTCCTGAGTAGATAAACTTCCCGCTCTGGTGCGGACATTGACGACGTCGGTCCCATTTTGTCCGAGTTCGAGTCAATAGAAGTGATGTCCGAGATGAAATGGGATGTCGTGGTAAGAGTATTCAGTTCTGTGATTTCTGTAATGTCCGCCACTGTTTCGACGCTGCCTCCTATAACACTGGGGCGAAATTGGACGACCTTTTCGCCGACCTTCTCATGCTTGCGAGGCGTAACTTTGGTCGACGTGGTCTTCTTATGACGCCTGGAAGATGAATGACGCGGTTTGTCGAAGTATTGGGAAAGGAAGTCGGTGAATAAAACCCCCAAGGCGACACCCAAGATTGTCGTAATGCATCTTGTGAGGTCGGCACCAAAGTTGAAATCAATGAAGAGCTTCCCCGCAGCGGCTAGAGCGACCACGATAGCGAGGATTGAGTTGCTTAAGCCTTTCGCTGCATAGTGCAAAGCCACTCCTTCCCAAGCACCAGCAAGGATGAAATCCTTGACGAAGGGCCCGTCCGTGCGAGTAAAATAATCAAGAAGAATACGTGCCCCGAGACCGATCAAAAGGGCGGGAGCTGTAGCAATAGGCATTATAGGTGTAATGGGGGAGTCATAGAGTCTTTAGTTAAACATGTCGCTCGACAAAGACCTTGTTCAATGTTCGGCGCTGAGCATCAAATCATCAACACGTGTTGGTAAATGCCCTTATAATTCAAATTAAATAACTACGCTACCCCGAGAAGATAATTATACATGCTACGGAGGTCCTACAAGTTCGCTCCTAACTGTCCTTTGAGGTCGCGCTGTGTTTCCGGTGAAAGACAAGCTGCAAACTCCCAAATGTCCGCCTTCAAGACGTCTGGGTATTCCACAGATGGAAAGTGCCCACCCTTATCGTGTTCCTTCCAAAGAATAATATTCTCTGCTACCGTCGCTTTCGCCCACCAAATAGGAATGTAGCCTACGTCGTAAGGGAAGCAGCTCATACCAAATGCCACACTCTTGGAAATGCGCTTGCTCATAACCTGCTCCCCTAATGCCGGGATACTTTCTTTGTAGATCCTGGCCTGCCAAGAACTTCCAGAGAGTAGGTAGAACATAACCCAGGTTATGACTAATTCTTCATCCCATTTGTATCCTGGTTGAATCAAAGATTCCAGCTTCTCTCGGATCCAAGCCAGCATTCCTACTGGCGAGTCAGAGAGACCGATGGTAATGGTCTGAGGTTTGGTCCCTTGTATCCTGGAGTAGCCAGACTCGTCCTTCATCCACCATTGCATACGACCGAGTTTTTTCTTTTCTTCAGGCGTGAACCATCGGAGAACGAGCCATAGAAGGGTTAGTGGATTTTTTGTCGGTGATGGTGGGAGTGCCATTATCATATTCAGATGGATACCAACGCAAGATTCGGGATGAGAAAGTGCTATGGAGCGAAGTATGAAAGAGCCCCAGTCTCCGCCCTGCCCAATGTATTTGGTATAACCAAGCTTCAACATTAGCTTATGATAAATTTCTCCTATCCTCGGGACGGTGAATCCTGGGGCCTGTAACGTATACGTATTAGATTTTTCGTCAAGTACCCGATAGAACCGGCCAAACCTTTGGCGCAGACGAAAACACAAAGCCTGGAATACTGGGCGCAATAACATGGAACGCTTGTTGCGTTGGATCTTGTGGCGAAGTCAAACTGAGGAGTTTTTCCACCTTGGTAGAAAAAAATTCAGCATGAAACCGTTCATAACAGTTGAAAAATAGTAACACACCTCCGTGAAGTTCCCGGGCCAGCCATGAGCAAAAAGCAAGGGAATTGCTCCAGGTCGCTCGCTACGATGATGCACAAAGTGTAAGTTAATCAATTCATCGCCTTCCGCAATGTCAACGGTAAACATATTGTAGGTTGCATTCAGCTTGGCCTCCACTTTTCTCCAGTCAAAGGACTTCTTCCAGTATTCGACCAGCTCGCTAACGACTGAGCTTGGAACACCGTCATTCCATTCTTTGCCTTCAGGTTGCTGTACATCAGGTATAATGCGGGCGGTTTGAACGCGTTGCTTGATCCAATCAAGGGTCTCGTCCTCGACTGCAATCTTGAACGGACGTGGTTGTGCGTTGTCAGTCATCAGGAAGTAGAGACGGGTAACAGTTTCTGGGAAAGAGTTTAAACATAGGCCTGGTAACAAACCGCTTTTAAGTGGCCAATGCGCCATTCCATCATCGAAAACTGGCAATTGCTCGTACTTGATTCAATACATGTCGGACCTCGGTATATCCGGACTATGCATGGTAACGTATCAGGATTTCCTATGGTGCTACAAGACTAGTCACCGCATATTTTGTACAACGGAAATGGGGGTCCGGAAAATGGGTAAATTTCTTAACCCTCTAGAGAAAGGCTTTCATTTGTCAATATGAATCGATCCTCTAGACAGAATTTCGATAAAATAAAAACTGAGCGAGTTATAAAATCGACCTGAGTTCAGATTGGCCGGTTTATGTAAAGCCTTCCATATAAGGAAGATCTAGCTATCTAATCTAATCTAATGCTGCAACGCGCTCCGGAACGCGGCGATGGGAAGTATATTTCTTCGAACTGTAGGATTGCACTCGATGCTGAGCTTCTTTTGCAGCTTATACGCATCCATCTATCTTATCATCCTATTCTTCCACTGCCTTGTGTTTCTGAATTTTCGTGCATGTGCAGCTGTAGCAGTGTGCCGGTTCCTTCGAGGACGTCCCATTATTGTTGAAAATGTGTTGAAAAATATGTTTTTGTTTAACAAATACTATCCATTCCAAACAATCTTACCAGGCACTACTGATTTCACGCTAACATTGAAGTTTGGATCTAATGGTGGAGTATATGTTGGGCTGACCATCATCCCTGACACCGATAAAATTAGATTTGATATATTTTTTTTTTTCGCCGGCCAAATTGGCCGTTGTACAAAATATGCGGTGACTAGTCTTGTAGCACCATAGCACCATAGAAAAGGGCTTCGATCCCTTGAAGCGAGGTTAGTAGTTCAGAAGTTGACGTTACCCGGAACATATGCTATGGGAAAGTCCAAGGACAGTCCAAGGTTTCTCTTGAAAATGATGTCTTTTGTGACCAAAACGATTCGCAGAAGCCAATTTATAACACACGTTTTCTCAGCGGGCGCTAAGAAGTCCGGCTAGTGATAACAGCGGGCACGAGATGAGATGAGGACATCCGTATGATTGAGCAGGATTTAGATAAAAATCGCTTCGAAGTACTGCCGTTTGTAGCATTTGTGAGGAAGACAAGAACGGTCATTTTGAGATCTTACACGGCTGGACCTTCGGATAGATTTTGTTCAGAAGTCCGAAATTCAAAATAGGCTGAGTTTCAAATTGAGCTGAGTGGAAAAGCGCCATCTTTCGACAGGCGGAAAACACTCAAATGAGAAAGAACCAGAGGGAACAGGACCAAGACGCGTCGTGTTGGGTACAGAAAGAAAGCCAAAGAAGGTGAGCGTAAGCTAAAGAGGGGGGCGACGCGCATGTATATGCGAGTTACAGGGCTGTGAGGCGGCAGCCTTATACTGAGTGCATTTTTTATTCTAGTTTGCAATCCCGATCGATGTAAAAAAGTTGAGTCGTAGTTCAAGTAAATTACATATGTTTTTGAATCTCGAACAAAATTCAACGCTAGGCTTTGTACTGTACCAGGACTTGAGATTAGTGCAAGCCGAGTAATTGCGACGATGCCCTGACCAGCTGACTTGCGAGAAATCCCAGATAACTGCGTGCATGATGTTATTGATTTTTTTCTTATGCCCACGACGTACTGACAGCGGATGCACTTCGAATGCTCTGTTAGAATCTTTAAAGTACAACTCACACAATAACGATATCGATCGGGAACATGCGTCCCACAAGTCATCGCCTGTGACTGGAATCGAGATTCGATTGGGGACTTGCACAGGTCCTGGAAGACACAACCGTAGAGATAAAAAAAACTGAACATGTAACGTTATATGTACCTGGGTGGAATTGGTTCTGCTTTGTTTGAAATGCTTTCCACGCGTTTGAGCAATATGCGAGGTGACTACATGGTTACAATGTGTACTAATACATAGAATGGTGTATATCTGTGGTGTGTTCAGAGCTCGTCGACATAATTTGCCATAGGATCTTCTGTTATACGTCGGGACATACGGTAAACCTCTACAACATGTTGTTAATTTGTGTTCAGTTCTTGGTAGAAAAAGACAGGACATACCAAGCTCCTCCTCAGTGACTTCGTGACTTCCGCTTTCTAAGCTGCTCTTGATCTTCTTGTTGGAACGTTCATCCTCGCCCCTGCCTTTGGCCTTTCTTTTCTTCTCGTCAAGAATAGCCTGTGCCAACTTCTCCTTGTCTAGTTTGACATCACCTTCACCAATTCGTTTCTTAGAGTAATTCTGTTCAATTTTCTCGGGTTGTCGTTCCTGTGCCTGAGTAGTATTCTCCGATTTCTGTCCATTTTGTTTTTCCTGCTCTGCAGTCCCTGCAGTCCCAAGAAGGTGTTGGGCACTGGAGGCCACTGCAGCTTCGATACCCGCTTCACCAGCACAGTACGAAAGGTGGAGTGTCGATTGGCAGCAGGCATAACCCCAAGTTCCCGTGGACGTGTCGTACCAGGAACCCCACACGGCGGTGTGGTTGTTGACATATGCTAAATCATATAATAATCAGAGACACTATATCGAAGGAGGAATAAAACTGCAACGTACTATCTTCCGGATATTTTGACCTCGCCTTCGCCTTCTCGCGACCTTTAATCACTTGACCCGATCTCGAATATTCGACATAATTCTCCGTCTGGCCCTGGCGAAGTTCTTTGGGTGCAGAATCTAAATATTCAGCCCCACCATACTTGGCCAGTATGCTAGTCTTGGTGGTGTCCTTCAGCTCTGCCTTCTTTTGCTTGAATTCATAGTGCAGTAATTCTCCTTGAGTTGGGTTGGCATTAAGATGGACATCGTTACCGCGAGCAGCGGCTTGCCACGCAAACAATTGCAGGTCTTGCACTTCTGGCGCTTCACCCGAGTATCTGAAGAAATTATCACCAGCGAATTTAGCCTGTAAAATAGATTAGTAACCGGAAGACTCGCATGCAAAACACTACTTACATCTTCTGCAGCAACATTTTTGAGAGGTGCGTCACGCATTGAACGTGTTTTGGGATCGTAGTAGGCACTCTCCGGGTCCAGATTGATCAAATATTTTGCTGTATCTTCACGGATACGCAAGTTGCGAACTGTTATTCGAGTCTTAGCGTCTAGTTTCTGTCCAACAGCATCTGCAGCGTCAGCGTATTTGTCCTCGTCCGCGTCTTCGTCTTCACTGGACCCGAAATCGGCATCGTCATCTTTCTTTGTTTCAGATTTGCCGGCTTTGGCCACCTTGCGAACAGCAGCCAGATCCGTTGTAGTCTGGTTGTCAATCTCCTCTTCCCTCAACTTCTGTCTCATTGCGTCGACGGCGGCATATTCGTCGTATACTTTCTTGTGTTCCGCTGTGTCGTAACCATTCCAACGATCCCGTTTAGCATCGTAGCCAACAGATAAATCTTGGATGATGTCATCTGCCTGAATATCTTTGTTGGTAAACTTAGCCCCCTTCTTGCGTGGTCGTTCCAAGCAATCTTTCCGCTTATGCGTCATTGCACCACAGTTCTCGCATGCCCCTTTGCGATATTTTTTAGCTGCAGGTCCTGCCTTTGCTCCTCTGTCGTACCAGTTATCAAGTTTATTTGAGGAGTCGTCATATTCCGGTCGCCGTTGATGGTTCAAGGAAGGTGCACCTGTATCGAGATACCATGGAGCTTGCGAGATATATTCTAAGAGGAGATATCAGATAGAAGCTCCTTCAAGGTGGGCATTGCGCTTACGTGGGATATGGGGGTTAATAGGACGACCCTCCTCATCGAGGGCAGCTGGTGCAGTACCAGCCTTACGAGCGGCATCGAGGTCCTTCTGGCGTCTGAATTCCTCTCTGGAAAGCTTTCCGACAGCTGTTCCTTCCGTAAGACAGTAATTACTTGTTTGAAATAGACGCGCACATACCTGAAGATGAAGCCATTATGTGGCAGTCAAAGACGACCTTGGTAATGTGCTATAGTAAAGTTAAATAAGGCGGTCTGAAGGCGGTCATGTTACTCGTGTAAGCAAGCGCTCCCGGATGTTCTATTTGGCTTAGCTTGGCTGCAACCTCTTTCGCCAATGACTTCATCCATACTTGAAAGGCAACTTTCCTTCGACTCCATCCCTCGGGTTCATCAAGATCACTATACCGTCAAACTCGGAGCCATTTAAAGCTTTGTATATAACCTGAAACAGAAACACATTTCCAATGCCTAAACGGGCGTCAGCTGCCCCCACCCCACCCAAGAATAAGCGCATCAAAGACAAGGATAATCAAATACGCCTCGACCATTTCTTTTCTTCGCCTCGAAAAGCACCCTCCAAAGAAACGGAAGAAAAAAACCCTCTTCCCGAGTTCGTACAAGGAAGCTCAAGGCAACTGACTAAGGCTCAACTCAGTGATCCCGACGTCATTGACGTAGATGCCCTTGACCTGCCGGATAATATCGATGTACGACTCCCAAGTCCCACTGAGAAATTACCGAAGGAGAAAGCTTCTTCATTCTCCAATATCCGGACGAGTGTAAATCATGTTTCTCTAACCGCTGAACCGCCTGTATTTTCGTCACTGGACATTGATCCTATTGACTACTCCCCTGAACTACCTTCCCTACGTTCATCCGATGCGCCTTACTCACTTTTGACACTTGCCTTAATTTCTCTCTCTCAAACTCGGTCCCGTATCTTGATCATCAACATCTTGACCAATGTGTTGCGGACGATCATCGCAAACTATCCTCCTTCTCTTCTACCAGCTGTATATCTTCTCTCTAATTCTCTTGGTCCTCAATTCATTCCAATAGAATTAGGGCTTGGTTCTTCCATTCTCACCCGCTCCATTCAACAAATATCAGGACTGTCCGCATCGGCCCTTCGTAAATTATACAACTCGACTGGCGATCCAGGGGATGTGGCATACGCAGCAAGGTCGAACATTCGGACGCTCGTTGCTCATAAACCCTTGACTATACCCCTCGTCTATGACTCGATGATCAAAATATCCAAGTGTAAAGGGCAAGGTGCCGCTAAAGAAAAACAAAAAATCGTTGAAAAGCTTTTACTAGCGGCGTCGGGCGAGGAAGTCCGTTACCTCACTCGTACTCTTTGTCAAAATCTTCGTGTCGGTGCGGTACGCACATCCATTCTGACTGCCTTGGCAAGAGCAATGGTTTTAACTCCACCTTCTAAAACCCCATCTACTATCCCCTCTGAAGACGATAATGACATCCCGCTTCACATTCCATCCACACTGCTGTCAGGAATAAAAGATGAAGTAAAATCGTCCAAAGGCAAAGCACTCGGTCCTAGGAAAGAAATGCTGTTAAAGATCTTTAAACGTGCAGAGGACCTGATCAAGCAAGTATATGTCAGGCATCCAAGCTATGATCAGATCATTCCTGCATTACTTGAACACGGCCTGGTCTCCCTCGCCGAAAGAGTGCCATTAGGTGTTGGTAAGTATAGTTCTATTCATGTGATGGTTGGAGTCGTGGCTTATATGTTTGTATTCTCACTGTATAGGCGTCCCTCTCCTTCCGATGCTTGGTTCACCGACACGATCGCTAGATGAGATTTATGCTAGGCTCGGCAGTCTACCTTTCTCTGCAGAATTCAAGTATGACGGACAGAGAGCACAAATACACGCATCTCGTGGTTATCAAAATAAACACGAAGTGAAAATATTTTCGCGTCATTTAGAAGATATGACAACAAAGGTGATTCATGTTCCTAAGTATGCCGAGCACCGATTCATGACCATCCTCTAACTTATCAACAGTATCCGGACATTACCGGTTTAATTGAATTTATGTTCCAAACTACAGCTGAATTGAATTCTTTCATTATTGATGCAGAAATTGTTGCTGTTGACCGAACTTCAGGGGCGCTGAGGTCATTCCAGGAACTATCGGGTCGAGCGCGAAAAGATGTCAACCTCGAAGACATCAAAATTACTGTCGGTATTTTCGCGTTTGATCTCATGTATCTAAATGGCGAGGTATGATAGATATTCTTCGTATTGATGGAAATATTTTCATGGCACGTCGCAGTCACTCCTAGGTCATAGTTTTCGACAAAGAAGAACTTTGCTAAGGGATTCGTTCTCTTCATTGAAGACGAGCGATCATGAAGATCCATCATTAGCCCAGTTTAATTTTGTTGAAAGTTGTGAAAGCCTTGAAGGAAAGACCGCCATCGAGAACTTTATGCTGAATGCAGTTGGGAACCGATGCGAAGGCCTTATGATTAAAGTGACACACTTTTTTTATTACTAAATCTTTGGTTAATTTGCAAAACGTCATCAGATACTGGACGCCCCTAAAATATCAGATGTTACTACGGAGAAGCAAAGTCGCCAAAAGGCCCTACCAGCCACCTATGAGCCAGATGTTCGTACTTCTGGTTGGCTGAAGCTCAAAAAGGATTACATTGAGGGGATGGTAGATTCATTGGATCTGATACCTGTGGGTGCTTGGTACGGCAATGGAAGAAAAGTCAAGTGGTGGAGTCCAGTCCTTCTCGCACTTTGGAATCCTCAAACCGGGTGCCCTGTCGCTGTTTGCAAATGCATGTCAGGTATGTATGTGATGTTATTCCCTCGGTTCATACAAGCTCAAAGCTTTTAGGTTTTAGTGATTCATTCTATGCAGTTGAGTCGTTCTGTAAATTGGAAGTACTAATAGCTAAACAGCTTCTCTCATTTAGTCAATGAAAGAGCATTATAACCTTGAATCGGATTTATGTTCAGAAACCCCGCAATGGGAATGCCATTTGGGTGGTACGTTCTTCCGGACGTTTATTTATGTGTGTTTCGTCTGATATGAAGACTTCAAGGCTTCAAGCCAGATGTATATTTTAAGCCATGTGCCGTATGGGAAATCCGTGGCGCTGAGTAAGTTGAACTAAAGTTCAAGTATATATTTGTCTTCTTATATCTTCTAGCATAACAGAAAGTCCTGTTTCAGTAGCCGCTCATGGACTTGTGTCCACTTCACGTGGGCTTAGCCTACGATTCCCTCGTTTTATTCGGGTGAGAGATGATAAAGGTATTGAACAAGCTAGTACACCGGCCTTCCTTGCAGACATGTGGAAGAACCAGCAAGGAAAAAAGAACGAAGCGGGGAATGATGAAGGTGATCTGGTTGATGTTGAGGAATATCTGGAATCAGAGATTGAGGAAGATGACGACCTTGAACTGTAAATATTCCATGTAAAATATAGTTTTTTACACGTTAAAAACTTCGAAAAACAAGGCCCTTATAATGCAAAGGCCGTATGCCGGAGTATGCCGGCCAATCAATCAACAAGGTACAACAACGCGTCGCGTCAGTGAAGTTTGTACACGACCGTTAAACTTCGATACCGCTTACCATGCCTCTAATTTCTCATTTCTCTATCTTACCCTCAGGTGAAATCTCTTCAAAATAGTTGATCATACGTAAAACTAAGTGCTCATGAACAGATATTCTACAATATCTTTCATTGTCCCTTGATCCTTCGACGAACATTGCCAATGAACCTTTGCGCATCCTCCGACTTCCTCACCCCCGTACTGGTGAGTGACATCCAAATGCAGCGCTGAAATATTATTTGATCCCTTTTAAGCTTTACCTTCGTTATTCTTACCCCTGGAATGGCTGCCGCTATCAGCACCGGAGACTTCTTCAATTCTTCTAGAAATCCAGTCAGTTAGTCCACCTGATGAACGGTCATGGGTTGTGGGCGAGGAAGTAACAGCAGGTATGCCGCTGAAGATTTCCTTCTCGACAATGCTCAAATATTTAGTACACAGACGGAAAGCTGTTAACGATGACTCCGATTGATCCAGCATTCTTGTTGGTCTCCATTTTACAATGCATTGAATCGGTAACAACGGAAACCTCTCCTGCTATCTCTTGTATTCACTGTTCATTATAGAGTGACAATACTAGTGGTAAATTCAGGCCTTCTGACGACCTCCTTGAGGAAGCAACGAAGAAGCTGGCAGAATCACCGGAATCACCCCAAACCCAAGATATCTTGGATTTCTTTGCTCTTCAATGTGTCAAGAAAGCTTTAACAAGAGTCTGTGATGTGAAAGGTATTGCAGAATGACATCTGACTTTTCATGCACTCAACAGCAACAATAGAAATTTCGTCGGACATTGTCGTCTTCCGATTCTCCCAGAGCAAAAGCCTGGAGTATATGCGTTCCAAGGTTTCTCATCTTCGAAGTTCTCCCGTTCTGGATACCTCGGTTACAATAATCAGGAGTCTTGCCAAAGATGGTCTGATGGAGGATGGAAAAGAGGAGTTGCTGCAACGTATGTCACTCTTCGTTGTCCAAATACTTTTCGCCTTTACCAAATTTTCTCAGTGGGGCGCACACGCGCATGCTGTGAACTCATATCTCAGTATCTGAATACTTCCATGCACGACAGTTTGCTCAAATCTTATGAGTAAGCATCCCACTGAAAATGATGTGTTAGCAACAGTTTAACCTTGCGGTAGCTTCAGCAAATTAGAAAAATACATCGATGCAACTAAAGACGAAGCTATAGCGAAGGCTGTCGTTGCTCCCTCGAAAACTAAGGCTGGGACAACGACTAAACGTAAACCGGCCAAACCATCTCGAGGGGTTGGAGAACTGAAGAAAGTTAATACCACTGGCATGGCGAAGCTTTCTAGTTTCTTCAGTAAAACTTGAATGCACTTTGTAATCGATTAAGTGGATATAATCGTTTGTATACCCCTGTAAGCCCCCTGTACATTACTGTAGCATACTACCATTATTTCTGACTAAGCCACGATATGCTTCCTTCGTCACAGGTTTGCATCTCCCGTAACTGCAAACAAGACTTACACATGAACCATTGAAACTCGTTGTTCTCTTCTTGCTTTATTGTCCGCCTCTTTCTTTTGACTGTCGCTCTGTTCTCTCATTATGTCTTCTCGCCCTCCTATCAAATGTTACATAACGCGCGGGATCCAGACAGATCCTGTTCTCTTTTTCTGTGAAACCCGAGAGGCAGATATTATTTCTCTATCTCAAGCCGCAACCCAAGTTCTACCCTCTGGTTTATCTCTCGACTATGTAATTGGACACGCTTTGTCCGTGAGTGAAAATGGGAGCGCATATACCCAGTCTCATCCTCTGGCTCCGACGAACTTGAGGCAAGCAGAAAAACTTGCTAGTCTTGGCTCCAGATATCCGTCTGCTACAGGACTTCCTCCCAGGCGGATTGTATCTTTTCCTGCTAGTTCGTCTCTCCGGCTGCCACAGGCGTTAACAGTAAAGCAGACGAGAGTAGTTTCTATGCCAGAAAATAGGAAAGGTCATGACGAACCTTCCCATCACTCCTCGCAAACAGATGGCTCCTTCTCTACTGAGGCTAGTCAGAACATCATGGAAGAGCAACTCTGGGAACGCGTATATGTGAAACCCTATCCCGGTGACCTTCCTCATACTCCGTCTCCCCCTTCTTCACCGGACTCTCTTATCATTGTCAATGGTACGCATTTATGCAACCCACATTTCCAAAAACCACAGGCCGAAGATGGTGAGACAATTTCCATCCTGGCTGCACAGAAACCTCGCTGATCTTAATTGAAGACTGGACTGCTTGGGCGAGTTCTCCTCCACGTCCTATTCCTGCTTTACATGGACCCCTTTCTCTACCGTATGCTCGCTGTCCATCGTAAGCTTGAAACGTTATTATTGACTTCGTGACACTCTAATTTTTTGTGTTTCCCCAGAGGGGCAGAAGGCACTGTGATTGAAGGTCAAGATCTGTCCCACAAGATATGGGGCCTTGGGTCTGACGATGTGCAAGGAAGTTCCCGTCCTAAAAGAGGTACACCTGCGGCGCATATCGAGGAGAGCTTGCCTTCGCACAGTAACAATCATCGCAACCCAGATCTTGAGAGTCTTGAATCCACCCGCCAACATCTACAAGCGCCAGTACTTTCCAATAATCGAGAGGCAGTCATAGACTTGTCCAAACCAGCCAGTTTCCATCCAAACATTCATCCTCAATCGATGGTTTTGAGTTCTGAAACAATCAATTTCACACTGTCAAATGGTGCTCGATCCAAATACTCTATTGCTAGTTCGGACCCATCTCAACCTGGAAATTTCGGTTCTGATCGCGCAAACAGTGAAAACATCTGGCTTACATCTGGTGATAAGCATGCTCCTTTCAAGCAAAAGTCAAACGTGCCTCTCCAACAATATTCTTATGGAAATGAGAATCCTTGGAAGGGGTTGGGAATCCCTAATGTCGTGTCATTTCGAGACGTGCATAGCTCAGAGAAAATGGAAAATAAGCTCAATAAGGCTGCACCGATTTTTGTTCCAGGGAACTCGGGGATCAGCGCGAATATACCTTGGGCACATATTCAACGACCTGAAACCTCCTCGTCTTCTCAGCTTGAAATGACGCGTCAAAAGCCGCTCTCGAACGGTTTGCATCGTATCTGGAATAGGGAACAGAATACAAGCTTGCTCGCAACTCCGAGCACCACTTCTTCTCAGTGGTCTCCTATTTTTGCTCTTACCACGCCAGATTTGAATGCATCGAGGATGGCCCTTACAACTTCTACCCGGATTGCCTCGTCGTACGACCCTAGCGTGAACTCTCCGTACGAGGACCGCGACGAATTGTACTCCAATAAGCTCGCGAATATTCAGCATCAACACTACTCTAGTATTCAAGAGATGAACGACTTCACTAAACCACGCGAACAAGACGAATATTCTGAGCTATTATCTCGTCATAGACTGCACTTAGCGAAACAGACGATTACCAATGACCCTACGAAACAGGGTTTGTCCGGAAGTCGCCCCAATCTATCGCAACAGCATCCACGATCAATTCCTCTTGCAAAATTAATCCAGCGTCGACTTTCTTCGGTTCCTGAGGAGCTGCTAGGCAGTAATAAAATTCCGACGAATGCACGTATGGAAACAATTTCTCATTCTATGACACAGACTATCATCGAACCATCATGCACGCACTCACAGATTTTGTCCGGCAAGACTGACGTCGGCACTGAGTCGGTGGAGGTTAACGCCATCGTCAAACTCCCTACCAAAAACTCTTCTCCCCCGGATAAAACAATGAAGCAAGTTGAAGGAGCGACCCTATCAAATATTCATGGTGCGAAGAGGGACAAGGAAAATAAAGCGTGCAATAAGAATGCAAAGCCGGCGATGCGTGAAGGAAGAAATAAAAAATACAATAAAGGCCCAATTACCCCCAAGACCTCTGCTTAAAGACCGGCATTCTACCTTTTTACTCTACAATTTTTCTAATGCAACTTCGGCCACCAGGTTCTTCAATGTTACAACTTGATGAGATATCATAAATCGTTTAAATTTAGTGGGACATTGTGCGTAACATTGGGTATAACACACAATCATTCCTTCGCTACGAGGTATTGGAAGTCGTATCAAGCCTTCACGAACAAGTCTGTGAACTTGTCGACGGGCATTTGAGACAGGGAGGCGGCATCTGAAACGGTGTCCAAGATCCTTTCGGTCGGGCGCATTAGGAGTGAGAATCAAAGTGCATATAGAAAGACTTACTTCTTTTGGTGAATTTCATCGTAATGGAACGAAATGTGTCTGTTCGAGAGCAAACTCAGTAAGGACAACGCATCGAAGTTTCTAATAAAAACCCACCTCTTAAACTTATTAATCAGCAGAGGAGTACCTTCTGTTCTGCGCCTCTTGTGTCCGACGGGGTATTCAATTTCGACTTCATCCAAAACGGTACCATCGTTCAACTCGACCAGAAGGGCATTGCCGATGGATCGTCTAGCGGGGTCATGGTATTCAACGCTAAAGCGCTGTTCTTCGACACAGAAGATCTTGGCACGTAGAGCATCAATTCGTGGGTCAGCAGCAGAAGCATCAGTGCTGGAAGAAAGAAAAAAAAAAGGTCAATAATTTAATGACTGAATTTATTATTGGTTGACGCACTAGCTATCAGATGTCAATTCGCCGAAAATCAATGGATAGGCCACCATGTAATTAATGGCATGACTATGATTCAGTTAGAGAGCTGATCAATCAGGAACAAGAAGAAGGTATAAATGCTCACTCGCGATCTGCGAAGTTATCCAAAGGACCTTGTTTGTCGATGATTCTGATGGCTGCTTCCTGGGTACGGATTCTAACACTCTTGATGTCGTCCGAGGTTTTACCCATGGCCTTCAGCTTATCGTGGATGATGTGCGCGGCTTCAACAGCAGTCTGAGCATGGAATTCAGCCGGGAAGGAGATCTTAAACAGAACATTTTCCATGATGTAGGAGCCGTAAGGAATTTGGAACTCGAAAGGTTTGCCCTTGATTGATTTATGAGCCGCTAAACTCGCATTGATTGAAACCAATTGATACCTTGAAGAGGACATCATAGAAACCCCACGTCTTAGCAGTCAAGACAGAAGGAAGACCTTTCTCTCCCTTCTTTACCATGAGTGCCAGATTGACAGCACGCGAGCAGGCATCGCCGGCTGCCCAGGCCTTTCGTGGTCCTGTGTTGGGAGCATGGCGGTAGGTGCGCAACGATTGCCCATCGACCCATGCTTGAGAGACAGCATCAACGGTCTGGTCACGGTTTAACCCGAGAAGCTTGGAAACAACGGCGGTCGACGCGACTTTGACGAGGACGACATGATCCAAACCAACTCTGTTAAAGGAGTTGAGAAGAGCAAGGCCTCCTTGGATTTCATGAGCCTTGATCATAGCCTCCAAGATATCGTGTACTTTCAGGGGTTGTCCCTGACGAGCCAGATGATCCGCAACAGCCAAAATTGCACCAAGATTGTCCGAAGGATGACCCCCTATGCTTTCTTGATTAACGAAATAAAAGATTACAAATGAGATATTTCCCCACATTCGGCAGCCAGGAAGCAATCGTTGAAGTCAAGCCACCTAATAGCTGCTCCAATGTTGAAGGCACCCCTGATAGGATCAAGTTGATAATTGGTGCCAGGTACACGGGTTCCTATTCATAGAGTAAGGCTCTTGACTCCTCAGAGAATACTTCAACGCACCATTAGGAACGATAGTTCCTTCTACAACGGGGCCCAGAAGCTTTGTGCACTCGGGGAATCGCAAAGCCTCGAGTCCGCAACCAATGGTATCGATAAGGCATAGTCTTGCGGTCTCGAAGGCCAAATCAGATTCGACCTTGTAGTTGTGGACATAGTCAGCAATATCTTGGAGAACTTTGTCGGGCTCTGGACGAAGAGTAGATTCTCCATGGTGGGCCGACATTGCACGAACAGAAGTTGATGATGGTACAAAAGAAAGAGCAGGTAAGGAAGCCCGGTGAGCCGGTACGGTGGGCCTAACATATGAAAGAGCGGGTAATCTTCGACCAAGAAGGCGACGACTTGCCACGGGAACTCCTACACGCGTAGCGGTGGATAACATATGTGTACAGTGTAGAGCACGAAACTACACAGTTTAAAGTAACAGACAAGTTCTACTTTTAATACCCCGCTTTACTTACCCCACGTGATATTGTCACCTCCTATCCGGCATGGCCTTAACCCCACCTTTGCTAAGTAATACCCCGTGGGCGCTTTAGCAGTCTTCGCATTTCATATTTTGCTTCCGTTCACTCGGCAACTTCTACGATCTAACCATGGCTGATAGGGAGGTCGATGATGATTTACCTAACTCTTCGACGCCTCAAATGCCTCAGAAAGTTAAGAAAAGGCGACTACATGGCTCATGCGATACATGTCGAAAGAAAAAAAGTATGTGCGTTATTTAAAGTTTCAAGGGCTTGCAAACTGACAGTATACCGGGACACGAAGTCAAATGTATGTCATTTGAACTGTATCATCCATCGCCTAACTTTCTTCTATCTAGGTGATAGTGCTAATATGCCGAATAATCAATGTACCAATTGCATCTCATTCAACATTTCATGCGAACACACTGTACCGCGTCAGAAAAAGGTTTTACATTATTGCTATTGATTCGACGCGAAAAGTCTAGATTATTAACAGTCGTATATTTACAGAAGCGAATCATTCATGCCCCACCACAGAACAAGTGAGTAATTCCACGTTATGTCAGGGTTCCGCCGGTTTACCTTTGTTCCAGTACTACTTACATACAGAATTTACAAGAACGACTCGAAAAATTGGAAAAGCTGCTGCAAGACAAGCAAGGTCCAGATGGTAAAGAGAACGACACGCCCGAAGGCAGTGCCCCGCGAGATCCAGGGTACGATTTGTCCTTAACAGCTTCCCGGAAATCTCCCTTCAGTTCGGACCCTGGAACCTCTCCTTCGCCTGGCGCAATACCTGCACCTTCGGGTGGTAGGCGCCTCTCCCAGTCTTCTGGGGATTCGCGCGATTCAACTGATCCGGAAGATCTTGCACACCTTGCCCTCGCGGATTACCTTGCTCAACTATCTATAAAGAATATCGATGACAAATTCTTTGGGAAGTCGAGGTGCGTCTCTCTTGCTATGTCTTGTTGGACAGATATAGACGTCAACTTGAACTTGTAGTGTTTTTAACTTCGCAAGGCATGCGTCCGCTATTCGAAGTGAGGTCACTGGCGCACCTCTGAAACCCGACCCGGCAATGTTCAGACGTCCGATATATTGGGATTTGCAACCCGTAAGCCGTACTTGAACTTCAGCGGTGTAAATTATATCGAATCGCTCACTGTACGTAGTGGGAAGCAGATTTTGCCTCTTCTTCAAGACCCACCTTTGTATACCCAGAACCTGACTTGCTCTTCAGTCTTACCGACCTTTACTTTGAAAATATGAACCTGCTATTTCCTTTACTTCATCGACCAACGTTTATGAAATCCATAGTGGCTGGTCAACACCTTTGGGACAACTCTTTTGGGATGACCGTTCTTATGGTTTGCGCCATTGGGGCGCGATGCTCGCCCGATCCACGGGTACTACTTCCTGAGGATTCTTTTGGTCATGGTTTTTCTGCAGGATGGAAGTATTTTACCCAAACACAGATATTCCCAAATTCTTTGTTTTATGAAACAACACTTTTTAACCTTCAGTATTTCTGCGTGAGTGATTCTTTTCCTCCTTTTTTCTTGGAGTCTAAGACCTTTGTGCTCAGCTCGCAGTGATTTACCTCACTGCTACGTCGGTTGTTCCTGCTGCCTGGAATATTTTGGGTTTGGGCTTGAGATACGCTATTGAAAAATCAGCGCATCGTCGGGCTAGCCACACCCAAAAACCGACCGCTAATAGTGAACTAATGAAAAGAGCTTTTTGGTATATAATGAAGAAAACTGGTTCACCAACATTCTGCTAACAACCTTCTAGGTGCATGATGTGTATAGATCGTCTGAAGGCGTCTTTTCTTGGCAGGCCTCCTTTACTACATCAGGAGGAGTAAGTAATATTCGGAACCTATACGTATGTGTTCTTTTCTCTCATATGTATCCCAAGTTTCGACGCGGAGTATCCGATCGAATGTGACGATGAATATTGGGATACAGAAGATCCTGAGCAAGCATTCAAGCAACCTGAAGGGAAACCGTGCCAGATTTCAAGTTTCGTTTGTCTCATTAAACTCTGCGAGATTCTTGCTACATCCATGAAGCTCTACGCTACGAAAAAACCAAAGAACGTTGAAGGTATGAGTTTGGAGGACTGGGAACGTGGGCATGTGGCGCAACTAGATTCATCGATGAATAAGTGGAAGAATGCACTTCCTTCGTACCGTGAGTCGGAATGGAGGTCCTCCGCTACATCTGGAAGTCTACTGACTATTATGATGATATGTCAGTGGTTTGGAGTCAGGAAATACAAGATCCATCGTTCTTCAACCAATCGGTGCTGCTGCACGCTACCTACTATTATGTGCAAATTATCATACATCAGCCATTTTTAACCAAACCAACCAACCTTGCATTTGCGTCGCTAGCGCAGTGCACGAATGCTGCTCGGTCCTGTATACATGTACTAGAGGTAGCTGCCGCTAGGAGTATCCGACCTACACATCATTTGATCGTCAGTACAGTGCTACCATCCACCACATATTCGGTACACTGATAATCGAATTTCTTCTACTAGGTTGCAGCCTTTGCTTCGGGAATCGTGGTTGTGCTCAATATCTGGGGGCACGAGCGCTCAGGAATAACCATAGACGTCGCTAAGGAAATGCAAGACCTTAGGAGGTGCATGACCATCTTTATGGAGTGCGAAAAAAGGTCTGCCCCTGTAATCTTTGATTTGGTATGAGAAATGAGCGCTCAAAGTGTATTTATACTATCAGGAGGTGGATTGCTGGAGGACGCCTTCGGTGAGAAACGCGATTCACATGACCTCTTTTTGTTCCTGACATAGCTAACTTTTTAATTATAACAGTGATTTATTAACGGAAGTGGCTTCTCTCAACGGAAAGTCCCTTGCCCATCATGCTGCATCTTTGGGTATGATCCCATATCAAGAGCTTACGCCGTATGAAGAGAATGAGCCTGCGGCAACTTCATTCGCGCCCAGTGCGGAATCCGTACAAAATATGTTTGTACCTGGTAATAATCATGCTGGAGACGTTCCGCTTCATTCTACAGCATCCGTATTCGAGTCTAAGGACAATGCAGGGCCCTCATTTAATGATTTTGATTTTTCGGCGATAGGCTACAATTTCCCAGTCCTCCCGCGTAGCGAGCCAGAGCTATATCCAGTGGTTTACCCCCAGTAAGTCATCTAGTTTACTTCGAGTATTACGGATGATCCCTATTAATTACATTTCTCAATGCATCATAGCAACCCAGAACTTCCCGCTGACATGATTTCTCTCTTCTCTGACATGCCTGCTGCTTTCAGGTGACTACCATTAAATGCTATGTAACCACAGATAGCACTGATAACAAACTTCTTAGTGTCAATGACTGGGATACATACCTACGTAGCCGCTAGCTATCCTGGGCATGCACATAATCATACTAAAGCTAGGTTAACATATATTGGGTTAGAAATCGTAAAGAAATTTTTGATATCAGTATATTCTTATATGTCACTCATCAAAGAAGTCTCGAGGAAAATAAACAGTCAAGGGATTGAAATTGACACTGAGGCCTGAGGTTTCACGGCACTTGTACCTCCATGTACCTTTCATGTCATTTTTGACGAGGCTATTGCCACCAGGAATGTTTCTGCGAAATCAGAACATTGGAACAGTCGGTGTAAGTGATTAAGCATGATTCTGAGTGTGATCTTTGCCACCTGCTTAGTGAAGTATTATATAGATTGAAGTATAGTTCACTGGGTAGTAGGTACCAAGCATCTGGATCTGAAATTCTGTATAAATTGGGTATCCCGGCTGTGACCGGCACTGACCAGCGCTGACGCAACCTAAATTGGGATGCCTATTTTTATCGAATTGCCGACCGTATACGTTATGATGCTGTTAAACTCCAATGTAGGAAGTGACTCAGTCAGGGTCTTGTACCGCCTTTTGCTTTGGACCACCACGGGAATATCTTCTTTGGCGCCTCCGACGATTTCTCGAGGAACTTGGTCAGACAGTAAACCATGCCCAAAGTGCAAGATAATACTACGGATCCTGGTGAACCTCGTTCCAGTACGAACCATCACGAAACTCTGCAACAGATCAAAAGAAAACGACTTCATGGGGCATGTGATGCATGCCGCCAAAAGAAAGGTATGTTTGTTATCAGATATCTGACTTTTAACTCTTTGACTTAGCGCCATTTCGCTGCTCAAATAGTGAAATGTAATAGCGCGGAGAAGGCAGACAACATATGCTCTAACTGCGAGGCAGCAAGTATACCCTGCACTCATCTTGTCCCCCATGGCCCAAAGGCACGTCTAATTGCGCGTTTCATCAGTAGAGTGAATGCTGAACCTAGTTATAGAAGGCAGAAAGGCAACAAGCGTTAGTCGTATTACACCGTTCAAAGATTCGCAAGATACTTATCCTACCATTAGTTATATCAGTGGCCTTGAAAATAGGGTTAAAAAAATGGAACAATATTTTGATCGTGTAAAGAACTTCTTTGACCTTTCCATTTCATCTCAATCCTGTGCATGCTGATGAATCTCTTCTAGGTGTATCCGAATCAAGATATCGACTTCGTCATCGATAATGCCCTCCTCAACAGCACGGCCACGCAAGCTTCAACATCGCATAACACAGGCGCCGCGGCCAGTTTCAATACTGACTTGAAGTACCCTACACTCCAATCAATCCCTTCAACAAAGACCAGCGTCGCATCCTCGCCATACCCCGCGGAGCCAGACGAGTCTGATGTTTCAGAAGCAGAAGATCTGGCTCATGTATCGCTTGCTGAACATTTTAGTCAACTCTCTCTGGAAGCTATTGATAATCGGTATTTTGGACAAGCCAGGTAAACTGTATACCTTTCTATTTTCTCATCATCTTCTCACAGAGACCTTCAGCGCATACATGTTTGGTCGAAACGTATCAACAATAGGAAATAATACATCTGGCACCAATCTGCCGGAGCCTATTGGATATAGACGAAAGCATTATTGGGATTATCAATCGGTGTGTACGCGTCCAATTTCTTTCTTTTTACTTTCTTTTTAAGAGTATTTGTAGTGGGAACGAGCTTTCATTACTGCTCCTGAAGCCAGTTATGTTTACCCAGAGGAGAATTTGTTACACAACCTCTGCAATCTTTACTTCGATAAAGTCAATCACCTATATCCTATTCTTCATAGGCCAACTTTCAAGAAATTGTTATGCACTAGGCAACATCATTGGGACTCGTCCTTTGGTATGACTGTGCTGTTGGTATGTGCCTTGGGTTCCCGATATTCCGACGACCCCCGTGTCATGGTAACTGGTGACGATACTGGCTTATCCGCTGGTTGGAACTACTTTGTTCAAGTTCCATTCCACAGAAAGAGAATCTTCTATGAAACGACTGTATATGACCTCCAATACTATGCGGTATATTTCCATTTCCAAATAGTGTATCATCTCAAGCTAATATTTGGCCGGTATCATAGCTCGCTACGTTATTCCTTATTGGAACCTCTATACCTCAAGGTGCATGGAGTATTCTTGGTCTTGGTCTACGTTGTGCAATAGAACGGGGTGTCCACCGAAGGAAGTCACCATACAAAAAGCCTACTGTTGAAGATGAACTCTGGAAGCGTTCTTTCTGGTAATTTATCTTCCAGATGGGTCGTAGCCGGAAACCGCTAAACGGTGACGTATTTCAGGTGTTTAATTTGCTTTGATCGAATGACTAGCGCATTTGTTGGGCGGCCTTGCTCTATCCCAGACGAAGAGTGCGTGTCAGGCTCTGTTTTCTTTCCTTATCACCGATGAATGTGCAGCTTTGATCTCGAATACCCCATTGAATGCGACGACGAGTATTGGGAGACGGGAGATCCGAGTACAGATTTCAAACAACCACCTGACAAGCCCTCCTCCATCTCATGGTTTGTTTGTCTGATCAAGCTCTATGAAATTCTCAATTTCGCCTTGAGAACCCTATATTCGACCAAAAAATCAAAGATTTTGTCTGGCTTAAATAAAGCCACTGATGAGTGGGAAAGTAGCATCGTCGCCGAGCTTGACTCGGCTATGAACAAATGGCAAGATAATATTCCTTTCTTCCGTAAGTCTTCTCAATTTTCTTTCTTTATACGCCCAATTTAAATTTCTACAGTCCGCTGGGATCAGCAAACCGTCGACTCACCGTTTTTCCATCAGTCGGTGGCTCTATATGCCTCATACTACGATGCACAGATACAAATTCATCGGCCATTCTTGATCAAGAAGTCACCTTTGTCTTTCCCCTCTTTGGCTATGTGTACAAATGCTGCTCGATCTTGTACTCATGTGATGGAGGCAGCGTTAGTGTGTGGCCTGAACGTTGTTCCAAACCTAACGGTATGACTCCAATTCGAGTGGCACGTTCTCAACGTCGGCTAACTCAAATAGATGGCAATTTACTCTGCTGGACTCGTAATAACGCTCAATCTTTTGGGAAGCCGGCGATCAGGGATGACGGGCCATGTCACACAAGATATGAAAGATCTTCAAGGTTGCCTCCTCATATTAGGAGAAATTGAAAAAAGGTATTATTTATCTACCTCGTATATATCCTGGTTATTGACAGTGCAATTTGTCCTCGTAGTTGGCATGTCGCAGGCCGATTACGGTGGGTGTTGTCCAATTGCAATTAGTGAAAATGTAAATCTTACCTGACTTGATATTAGGGACGTGTTGGCAGTTGCCGGCGCTTTCAATGATCAAGAAGAACCTCCTCATGTCTCTGTACCGGCGAATCCTCAGGTAAGTCGCTATCGGGACTGATTAAATGTGAGGGCACCACTCACTACAGCAATTGCAAAGGTACAGAAGAATGCCTCCATCGCCATGCCAGTGCAATTCCCAAACATAAACCAAAATACTAGCACCCTCCCCAACGATTGGGATTTTACCAACTTGTTTGCATTCACTGAAATGAGCTACAGACCCGAGTACTCTGCAAGCGAACCTGTACAATTCATACCTACGATAGCTCCAGCAATAGGAAAGGATATTCAAGGGCTGCCTGGGTTTACAACGAACGACGATGTATTTGCTGTGTGGTCAGACATGCCTGCCACGTTCAGGTAGAGTAGTTTCACTGTGTATGCATCAAACTTTGGCTCATAACCATAACTCATATAGTAACGAAGAATGGAGCGCATATCTCGCTAACATGTCTAATCAAATGCCTATGATTTGATACACCTTTTCCCGAGTTGTTACCGGTATCTAAGCCCAGCTTTCCCAGTAATGTGTTTTTCTTTCGTCTTGCTTCATGTATCTGGATTTTTATGTATATTTATCATTTATGCTGCCGACGATAGTGGATAGCTCAGTGTGATCTTGATATTGTCTGTGGAAATCAGTGTAGCGTGCCCTGGCCTATGCCTAAAGCGTGGTCCAAATGAATTCGCAGACCTCGCTGGTTTCGGGTATAATTGGATGTCGTACTCTGCTTGTGAGACCGTGAGGATACTCGGCTACTGCTAAAGAAGCGTCCAGGCATGCAGATGATCACGAATCCATTGAACTACCTAATACTACTGCAATGTGCACACGTGTACCCTTATATTTTGTAATCCATGTTTGCTTACCCTACCACATACAGGAAACAGGATTGACGCCGTAGACATTAAGAGTCCTCGGTTCCTGTTCCCATTGGCGGTCCGTTCACTCCGGCATTTTGGTCGTGGCCGTTTTTGCCTACTACTTGGGTTCGGGCTTGTTCAACGCCAACCACCACCTTACCTTCTTTTCGCGATGAATGTCAATCAACTCTACGCCTTAGAATCGCTATTTGGACCTCCGTCTGAGAAGATCGACATCTCTCATTTTTTGGATTCAACAATGACTTTATTTCAAACATACTCCGAGCAAGAAAACTTTGACGCCGAAATCATAGACGAATGCAGGTATATTTTGTTAGCTCTTTGCTCAATACGCTTGGCACCAATAGTTGATTTACAGTGTCTCTGACGTGCAGAAAACTCTAAAAGATACCTGGGATGATCCTGTTTTGTCTGCTCACCTCTTGAAGGCTCATGATCATACGGTCTATGTTTTGGACAATGCAATCAACCAAAAAACCTCCAAAACAAACCGAAAGACGCCTTTACCTGATCCCGATGCGACACAACCCGAGCTAGAGTTGAAAAATATCTTAAGTGGTGTATCTTTGCGAAGTTTCAGGTACTTTTAAGGCGGCTCCCTCCACATATGCTGCTCATTGGTTAGGTTGAAAACAGATGCCGCCCCATTTATGCGCACTTCCAAGAACTCAGACAAAAATATCTTACGATCTGTTGTACGCTCCTCTTTCAATTCTTGCCAGTTGGATCGTTACTTATACACTCTGGTAGAAGTATGGTTCTGCAAGTTCTGTGAGTGGGACGCGGGAAGTTGTGATTACGATGTCCATATATAACAAGGTGACTTGGGCACCGAGTTATGTCGCACGTTCATCTCAGCACGTATTTCTGTCTTCTCAAACGCTGCACGATGTTCTGGACATTTTCCCATGCATATCGAAGAACTTACCTCCGGAGACGGGTATGGCAGACAGAGACTCGGATTGTTTTGTCTGCATCGAAGGTTGTGTGTATGGCAATCGACCTACACAGGATGGTTATGCCGCGTAAGATTTTAATTCTCAGCATGTTATCAACATTAAAAAAATTATTTGCAGAAAACTCGTTGAAATATTGTCGAAGAAAGGAACCTCCGCTATCAGTCTGGCAACTTCGTCTTTGACAAGTACGCAACTACGATCTCTTTTCATGAGAATTAATGAACCATACTGGCTCGTTCACTGCGGAAATTGCGAGCATTTCTTGGTTGTCGACCAGATCAGGCCAGTTTTTGAGAATTGCCAGTCTTCTTACCATCGTTAATCAATATTATCTCGTTGTAGATTGCATCATCCGTCTGATCCAGATTCTGGCTACCCCTTGACTATACAAATCACCCCGCCTATACTGGATTTATGTCGAGCATGTGGAAAGGTTCCTGCTTTGTGGTCAATTATAGGTGATATCCGTCTGGGAGAAACTCCTTGTTTGATGTGTGGCCCTTGTTGGAGAAGCATGGGCGAATCTGATGGCGCTACTGTATTGCCGTTGGCTGAACAAAACTATATATGACCCTAGCGTTTATTAGATAATAACTCTTTTATACATACATTGTTCTAATACGTTGATGTACATAAGGGCTACGGTGTGTAAATATTATATGCAGGAGAATAAAAGACCAAACCGTCCTAAAACTCGAGCGCCAATGTCAGGTGATTCGCTTATTAGGAGGTCATTACAATGATTGCTACCCATTCCGCCGCGTCCAAATATCCGTGTTTCCCTTCCGAATGGCCATTCCAGCTTTAACGAACCACGCCATCGACTCTCTAGAGGAGTACGACGATATCGTGTCATGGATCAACGACACGATATCAATAAACGATCCCGAATCCCCCGCCGTAGACCTTACGGAACTTGACCACCAAATAACCCAGTTACTGACGACTCTCGATATCGCGTCCGAAGATACCTCTGTCGAAGTGGAACGGATTATTGATGACGTCTCCCGCGGTATTCCACGTCTGGCGTACGATCTGCACTTCATGAAAGACGGGGCCTCGACTCTGCAAAACGCTTTGGTCGGTGTCTTGCAACGTTCACGGGATGCTGTACCAAAGGAAACCAGTGAAGCACTGGATAATCTTCACCAACTTGACACAATTAAAGGACGTATGACAACTGCTCGTGAAGTATTACGAGAAGCAGAGAGTTGGAGCACCCTTGAACAGGAAGTTACTTCGCTCATTATGGAGAAAAGTTACGCGAAGGCAGCGGAACGACTCTCTGAAGCGAACAGGAGCATGGTTGTATTCCAAAATACCACAGAATACGATCCTCGCCGGACACTCATGGTCAACTTGCAAAATCAATTGGAAGCTGCACTGAGCACGGCTTTATTATCCGCTATTAATTCGCAAGATTCAACGGCATGCAAGGGCTACTTTTCCATCTTCTCTACAATTCAGCGTGAATCGGAATTCCGCAACTATTACTATGCCTCTCGCCGATCCACTGTTGTCTCTCTATGGCAAGACATAGGATTGATTGACTGTGATTCCTCCGCGAAATTATCAGGCACGGGAGCCCAGCAGACGTTGGCCGATTTCCTACCAAAATTCTATGCCAATTTCATTTCACTCCTCAACGTAGAAAGGACATCCATATCTTCAATCTTCCCAGATCCATCCACTACTCTATCGCAATTTATCTCCTCTACCATGACATCCCTGCAGCCCACTGTTCCTCAGCGACTCACTTCTTACGCATCTTATCACGGGGAAGCGGCTCTGGTGCATCTCATCTCAGCTTTACATGCAACGGAAGAATTTGCTGTCGGAATAGAAAAAATCATGGAAAAAGTTAAATATTCAATGCCGTCGAGTATTCTATCATCCAGGCAAAACAGCAGTTCTGGAGAGCCCCAGATTCATAGAAGACGCTCAAGTAGGATGTCAATTTCACTCAGACCTAATCAGAACCGTAGTTCCACGAGTGCTGTGGGTATCACTAAAGGAGTGGCAGGTGCTACGGAGAGCATGGAATGGGACCAGGAACTTTTCCAACCCTTCATTGATTTCCAAACTGATTATGGATCTTTGGAGCGGCGATTTCTGGAGCATTCTTTGTTCGATATCATTTCGAATGATGCCCGCGATAAAATACAGGTGTTAGATAAACCCCGTCTATTCAGGGAAAGGGCGGTGGACATCTTTGGAATTGCCGAGAACAGTATGGGAAGATGTAAATCTTTTACGTATGGATACGGCGTTGTTGGTTTAGTTCAGGCTTTGGACGGATTTCTCCAATCATTCATAGAGATGTGGACTGCAGATCTTCAGGTGGACACAGGCAACTCTTCAAAACCTAATCATAATCCGGTTTCTGACAGTGAACTCTCGGATATGGACTATTCTGCTGAAGATTGGTCAGGAATCCAATTATCATTACACTTCCTATCGTCAGCCCGGACTGTTTTCGACCGATTGACTATATTCGAGGCCAAACTACGGGCATACATTTCCCAAGTCGCGACCCATTTCCGGTTATCATCGAATGACCCATCTAATTTTTCGATAGCTGCGACCAAAGGAGAAAGCCTACTTCTCGAGCAGTCGACGCTGAACTCGGCTGAACTGCATACTCTCCTCACAACGATTGAGAACGAGTCTAACCCCCCATTTTCGGCTTCTCTTCGACATCAACCGCCCGTTCCTATCCCAGCCGCGGAAGCATTATTAGTGAATGCACGAAAGGCCTTATCTGTTTTTGCGCAAACTTGTCAAAAATCAA
The DNA here is from genome assembly GCA_964017145.1 of Agrocybe praecox. Taxonomy (NCBI): domain Eukaryota; kingdom Fungi; phylum Basidiomycota; class Agaricomycetes; order Agaricales; family Agrocybaceae; genus Agrocybe; species Agrocybe praecox. The sequence goes on along the minus strand of OZ024842.1, from coordinate 1,707,379 downwards.
CTACGAAGACAATTTTATCTCCTTTGCGAAATCATCTGGCTGCATATGCTTCTTCTCCAGCATGGATTTCAACTGCGGATCCGAATACAACGATATCGATTAGCGACCTCCGAGTCCCCACTTTCTCCATATCACACAGTGAGACAATGCAGAGAATTGCTGAAGGTCTTCTTAACCTACCTCGATTATTTGAAGTATACGCCGACGATGATTCACTCTCATTTTCTCTCGAAACATTACCATTTGTCGAGTCTGAAATGCTTCAAAATCTTTCGGAGCAAACCACGCACGACGTAACTGGCCCGCAAGGCCATCGCCGACGCTCTTCGGTCTACATGAAGCCGAGTAAGATTGATCCAGAGGTCGTTTCTTCAGCATGGCTTATATCACTGGGTCATACTTTCTTGGAATACCTTACTGCGGATATCCTTCCGGCCATACCTTCGCTCACAAACGCCGGTGCCGCTCAATTGGCGTCCGACTTGGAATATCTATCAAACATTGTGCGCGCTCTGAACGTAGAACACGGCGCTTTAGAGAAATGGAAGACATACGTTAGCATGGATGTCGATGAAGGCACCAAAATCTTAGCTGAAACCAGCGTTGATACATCGGACAAAGTATTAGAACGCGTTGCTAAGTTGAGAGGCTGGCGATAGACATGTCATACTCCAGCCTATGCAATTATGGTAGAGCACTGGTTAGAGTTTATCCATTCTTGACCATCCTGTGTTTATTGAATCTCTTCGATTTTCTACAGCCCCTTGCATATAGTTATATGCTAAAAACCGTCAACATTGTCAAGTCCTTTTCGCGTTGAATACGTATCATCATTAGATCTGAACCCTAAAAGCCATTGGCGCCAGTAAAAGCCAAGATACATTTGACATGAACTCGGACCCGAATGGCTACATTAGACCAACTTAACATGCACCTACCTACACCGGTATTCATAAACGTTAATTTCATACATTTGCCAGACTCAAAAGACGGCCAAAACCTCATGCTAAAGCCGTTAGTAGACCACTCCGATACAACCCGGCGTAACTGCGACAGACAGACTTTCATTATTATGGCAATACTCAGTTGCGAATGAAACAAGATGACGTCTGCCTTGCAAGTCTGTCCAAAATTAGTGCAATAACATGTTGTATGGGTTTATTCCAAACCAAACATTGATGTTTGAATTTATTACCATGAAAGCGCGCCTAAAGGCTTCCCCGTTTCAACGGTCACCCTTGGACCCTGTTTGTATAATTCAACTCTTTTCCTGTCGCAAGTCACGGAGTCATGGAACGTCGGTAGACGCTGTTTCCCAGCTGGCTATGGACATATCAGTACATATTGCAAATTCCAACCAACGTAACATCAGTACACGACGCGAAATATGTACATCTTGACACTTTGAGTTAATGCGGTAGACTTGGGTATGTATACCAATCTTGGCCAGCGGTAAAAACCCATTAGGTTTGGAGAAGCTGTAAAACCGAGTGTAGGGTGGACCGTCTCGTTCAATAGTTCAGTAGACGCGAGGGGGTTCTTGGTAATAGAATGAATTTCTATGTTTTTGAGACCTGAGCTGAGCAAGTTACAACACCCCTGACTGTGTCCGAATGATGGTGACCTGGAGGGATGATCTATCTCAATTTGTTAGCGACATATGACCTGACCGAAATTCGCTGCCGCCAGTGTAGGCTTGATGTCATGGTTTAGGAAAAGGAAGAAAACATAACCACTCCCGCAGAAAGCCTTTAAATACCTGCACAGCATACTTGCGACGCCACAAAAATTCATTTAAGAAAACATGCACTGATGAACAATGTGAGATGGTGTTTACTAGGCTGCATTTGGACTCCATTCTTTGAAAGACTTGGCCAAGAACTTCAAGAGGCTATATTGCGATTACGAGATGGAGATCGATTACTTGAAAATTAACAAGTAGTGAAGGGGTAGACCAAGTTTACTGGTTGATGAATATATGTGCGCATCAACCCAGGTTGATGCATGATGACGGTTTTGAGTCACTTTATTGGAATAGAAAATGACGAAATCCACGGGGAGTAAGCTGAAGGAGACAGAGATGATATATATATATGCCGAAAAAGGAAGAAGTAGATTTTATTAAAGAAATCAAACCTCCAGGAACGACGGTCTCCTGAGCAAGCAGCAGACAGAAGAGTCCCCAAGTCGGGATATTCTACATGGAGATAGGAGATGGGGAGAGTTTGAAGCTTAAACGAAAAGCTTTAGAATGCCCAGTTTGACAGATGGACCGGCTGGTGAGGAGAATAGGTTCAAGGAAACGGAGCTGTATCATTTAAAAATCAGAAATAAATAATGTTTTGCGCATGTGCCTGGCCGATAAAATGTTTCCCGATCCATCTCTCCATGTACGCTTCATAGGAATTGTCGGCAGCGGAACAGCCAGCTTAGGTTGCCGACCGAGGCGCGGGACTATTTGCTCATCCAGTATTCGATGTCATTCAAATCACTTTCATCCTATCAGGCACACACTGATTACTAGCATTATCCATAATATAAGACTCGCCATTTTCTTCTTCCCATTTTCTTCATTCGTTTCTTTCTTTGCCTCGACGCGTCATATCCTCTTCCACAATGAACCACAACAAGGTGAGCTTGTGCTTCATCCAGACTTGCCTCCCATGTTAACAAGCGCCCGTAAAGTACCCCTCTTCTCTCCAATGGAACAGTGTGGCGGCACAACAATACCCACCCAACTCGTATGGTGCACCGAGTGGTTATCCATCTTCGCCCCCAACGTCTCCTGTTTATGATAACGCGGGCTCGTACCAGCAATATCCGTCGGGGGGTTACCCTGCAAGCAATTATCCACCAAGCTCGCCAACACACAATCAGAATGTGTACTCACCTGTATCGCCCACAATGCCCATGAGCTACTCCCGTCCATCACATCACAGTATGCGTCCACAGTCCACGGTACCGCATCCGAGCTACCCACATTCTTCATCGCACACACATTCGCACTCTTACTCCCATTCGCATTCACATCATCCATCACACATGTCGCAGCCTCTAATGGACCGAGAGATCCATGGGTCACACCTCTATGACTCCCAATCGCAAGGCTACGGACAACAGGCACCCCATTATCATGAAGTCCCGCAAACTATTGGCATCTCATCGGACTACCCGGTTACTTCTGTCAAGCCATACTCTTGTGATCTTTGCTCCCTGTCATTCAACCGTCAACACGACTTGAAACGTCATCGAGAAACTCATACCGGTGAAAAGCCATATTTATGCAACGGAGGTTGCGGAAAGACGTTCACTAGGAAAGACGCGTTGAAAAGACATCAGGTCAGTCCCTACTTCCTTCCTTTGGCCAATAATCCAGAGTTTCTAATGATGTTGGTCCACAGCTTGTCAAGAAATGCGGAAATCCAGAAGAATGAACGCGACCTCCACTTCGACATTTCCAGGCTGCTGTTTCGTTGTTAATTGACAATTAATTTAAATAGATGTTTGCTACATAATTTGACTGCCTGAAGAGTTTTTTAATATTGTATGTGTTCACAACATCGATCAGTACCATACGACTTCCAAATATTTTGAAGGGTTTTACTGACCTTAATTGTAATCATAACATCTTGTCTTCAATTAAATACTTTCTCTAGTACCCAAGCATCGTGCGGAGCAATCTTTTTGTAATAGTCTTTCTGAATTTGAACTTCTTTGAACCCATGGCGCTCGTAGAATCTCTTAGCATCATCATTAGAAACCTGGACATGAAGGTAAATTTTGTCGACTTTTGGTTTGGTGTGTGCCGCTGCAGCGGCTAGAACATGCTCCAGACTTTGCGCGCCAAGTTTGCGGGACCGATAAGGCTACGAAAGAGGTATAATTGAGCGCTAGGGTCCCGGCGGCGAATGACAGCAAGGGGGACAGGAACTGACTGCAAGAATGCCCATAGTCATTAAGTACAGGACGTGCCGATCATCCTTGGTTTCGAATCGACAACATATTGTTCCAACCTAAAATCTATATATAAAGAGCTAAAGAATGTAGAAACGCTGGTCACTCACAGGGATATCATTGTAATAAACTTCGCGTCACAGAATGCCCGTATGTATCAGTCTTTTTCAATCGATAAAGGGTATCTCATCAAGACACACCAAGCTGGCAAAACTCCTCAACTTCGGGTAAGAGAATGTCTTTGTAGAACTTCTCGCTGTATTTGATAGGGAACAGGACAGAGTTCAGCTTACGAACGGTGCCAATGTTGTTGGGTGTGATAGAAGCGAACGTCACCCGAGGGGTTGATTTTGCAGATCCGTTAGACATTTCAATGAGACCACTGTTGGCGTCGCCCTGCAGGCGGTGGGTAAGAGTGAACGCGTAGTACGTATAGAGTTACCGTGAAGGCGTCAATGTTCATTCGGACTTGGAAATTACGTACTCCGGATGGCAGGGTATTTCAGTCTCCGATTACTACTAGTACTAAGAGTCCTCCAACCAGGTACAGACATATTCAACACCGTTCAGTCAGACCATCCACTTGCAAAATCGACCAGCGCCCAAATATGATAGTCATCGTCGCCAAAAACCCTGGTGCCTCATTTTCCCCTGACATTTCAACCCTTTTTACATACGGAAACGCGTACCGAATTTTTCCAATCACTCAATCACTCTAGAAAGGACCTTGATGAGCCTTGATACGATACCTTCTAGATCTTTGACTGACGTCGGTCTAGCTTTTTGAAATTCCAAAACTCGATGGGTCTCGACCAAGCATGTTTTAATTATTGCAAGTCAAGGCAGAAAGGCTTGGGCTGCTATTCAGATGACGCTTGACACTTACACCTTGCGCTCACTGCTTGTATGCAAGCGGCTGAAATTAACAACAAACGTCGTCTACTTGGTCATTCCTTCTAGTGAAACTTAATAAACAACAGGTGATCGTGTTATTTCTATACAAATGACTCGAAGACCCTGCATGACTGCGTCATATTATTTTTACTGAACATTGAATCCAAAAGCTGCAGCATTATCGTAATGCTCAATGGCCCTCGGCAATAAACGCTTTCTACTGGAAGCTTCTGAGCAGACGTTCACGTATACACCCACTGCGGTCATACTCGCATTTGGGAGGGACGACCCTGTACCTGCGAATTTATCTCCTTCCTACCAAGGTTCGTATGTGTCGCGTGTTTTATTTGTCCCTCTGATTTATGAATGACTCTGACAGAGATTGACAGAACTTTGCTTGCACCAAGACTTAAAATCATACATATACACATTAGTTCAATACCTCCCAAAAATATGGAGGTGTATGAACCGGTGTACGGGTCTACCTATTCACTGACGTGATTATGATAATGTAGGGCAAACCCTGGATGATCTGCCTGAAATGCTGACGCTTTTACGACAAAACGCATTTCCTCCTGCGGGCGGCTTACTCAAAATCCGACTGATTGCGATCTTACTCTACATGGCAGAATTGCCCGACGGCACGGGTTGTCAACGAAAGTTGACGAACGAAAATAAAATGCTTCTTATGTACAGCGAAGTTCCATATATCACCGATTGATTGCAAGTAAAGTCGAACGGTTGTAGGTAAATATGTGCGCACCCTAGCTTTACATACAGATCTAGTATGTATGCGAAAGGCTTTCAGGGTAGTTTCTGAATATATCCAATCTTATCTTGTCGTTGTCTATACAGGTCCAAATGCACCCCAAGAGTTTACGGTATGTTAAAAGGAGCCTCCTGGAGACGAGTTGAAAACTTGAAGATAAACAACACTTCGTGCATCTTCTCGTGCCCCAAGGATATTCGTCTTCATTTTTAAGCCTTGGCTGACTGGAGAACCAGACGTTCCGGGCTATTTCCCCATAACCTAGGCTTCGTATTTGAGCTGCTTAAAACAGAATCATTTCTCAGGCTACTCTCAGCTCTGAATGTGTCCATTGTTGATAGTGAATATCTGCTTGTGAGAGAAACTGATATATAATGCGACTAACAGTCCCATTTGACTACTGCCTGAAAGCCCTTGACAGTGGAATATTTGCTATTGATATCCTCGACGACAGTGCACTGCATTTTTTTTTCTCGGGTTGATCACATCTCTTTATTGCCAGGAGATGGTTCGCAGAGTTTCAATCAGAGTCTCTAAGGATGAGTTTGTTGGAAGTTGAGGATAGAGAGTGGTGGTCAGGCTGTGGATGAAACCATGAACACGGCACAGGTTCTGATCTCTGTGACAACTGTGTACAATCAGTGTTACTCCATTTGTCATTCACCGCTCAAAGTATAATACCCTTTCCATTGAATATCTTTTTCTTCATCTCTCAAATGGAACCCAAACTACGGCCCATGGGCCCACGCAGCATCACCCGTTCAGTATCCCCACTCCCGCCGCCCTTGATTACAACCAATTTGGATAACTCTACCACCGCCGCCCCGACACTTCTCACCAGAAAACCCTATCCATCCCGGCCGAGCCTCACTCTTTCTCCTCCTGCAAACCAATCAGAGCATCCAAGATCAGTTACTCCTACCCTTAGTCTCTCAATACCACGTCCTCCAAATGCAAAACCTTCCGCGCCCAAGATCAAATTGGAGATCAACCCCTCTTCCACCGGCGGGTCAATGTTCGAGAGTTACGCTGGCGGTCCAGGTGGAGGCCTTAGTCTACAGACTGATAGTCGCCCTGAAGAGAAAACAATCCGTCCAGAGTCAATGACTGTGATGCCACAGCAGAAACCATCAGAAACTCTTGGCAATCTGCGCGATCTAGTGACCGAACTCGAAGCCATCCGAGTTAGTCTCCCATCTGAGCAAAAGCAACAACCAACTGCCATCTTCGGGGAGTTCTCTGACGATGTGTTCGAAGAGCTCTCGCGTCTAGGTGAAGGCGCCGGTGGTGCTGTTCACAAAGTCAAGCATAAGCCGACTGGAATCATCATGGCGCGCAAGACTATCACTACTCTCGAGGTTCCGAGAAAGCAACTAGAACGAGAGCTGTCCATTGCTGCGTCAGCGAACCACATCAATATCATCAAGTGGTATGGCGCATATATGTCCCCATCCTCTAGTGAAGTTAAAATCTTGCTGGAATTTGGTGAGGGCGGAAGTTTAGAAGGTGTTGGTAAACGGATCAAAGAACGAGGTGCCATTGTCGGGGAAAAGATTGCTGGTAGGCTAGCTGAAGGGGTGCGTGTGCTGTTTCAACTTTATATTAGCACACACTGGTACACAGATATACTGACATGCTTGGCAGATTTTACAAGGCCTTGCGTACCTGCACACTAAGAAAACCATCCATAGAGATATCAAGCCATCGAATGTGTTGCTATCTCGAGAAGGAATCGTAAAGCTATGCGACTTTGGTGTTTCTGGAGAGCTCGTGAATTCGCTCGCTGGTACCTTCACTGGTACGAGCTTTTATATGGCTGTACGTTATTTTTGCTTCGCTCGCCCCATCCGATCATTAATGTCTTTCTTCAGCCGGAGCGGATTTGTGGTCACGAATATACTATTCGATCCGATGTGTGGTCAACCGGTATCTCGCTTCTCGAGTTAGTGATGAATCGATTCCCTTTCCCGGCCGATCTCCCCCCTATCGAGTTGATGATGTACATCACCACGGGAGAGGTAGATCTATCCATTTATTGAATATAAGTTTACCCACTAATTCTCGACTTTTCCCAGCCTCCTCGACTAGAAGATGAGCCCGGTGTGGTGTGGAGTGACGAGATGAAAGATTTTATTAGACAAACGTTAGTAAACTTCCATCTGATTGAATCTTGGATGCACGATGCTTATTCGAACAAACAGATTGATCGTCGACGCTGCCACACGTCCCACTCCAAAGGATATGTTGGATCATCCGTGGATCATCAGCGTTATGAAACAAGAAGTTCATATGAGCCGCTGGATACGTCAAGTCTGGGGATGGCCAAAGCCTGCTAGCAGACGCTCGAGAGACGAGTAAGTTCCAATTCTATTCGCACCTACGTCCTCGTCAACTGATCTTCTCCCAGGTCCAGTCTCTCAAGGCCTAACACTAGCAACGGCCCTCCACAATCATAACTCACATCGCCGGATGGTCTGTTACACTCGCCTCGTCCGTGTGACCCTTGCTTCTGCCGTGCTGTCTCTTTTCTGCTTTCATTTTTCCTCGTGTATAGTTCTGCTGGCACACTCATACCTGTTTGCATTGTATTCCCCGGGCTGCTGTAGACCAATAATTATGGGACACTTTCTCCTACCGTTGACTGATCTCTACGATCGATTTTCTCACCGTTTTTGTTTAGAAGCAAATCACCTAGAACATCACTGGTATCGACATTGTTTGAAAGAATCATGATGGGGGAAAGACAGACGACTTACTCTTTTCTCTCGCGAGCCTAATTTTTGATTTATTCTTTTAGGGGATGAGATAACGTCTTTAATAAAGAACAGGCTATAACTATGTCCGTTGGCGCCTTTTTAACCAGTTAAAGGATCGACGTCTACGTCAGTCCAGTGATATGTTCCTGTACCTCAAGCACCGCTACCGCTGTGATGACGTTGTCATTATAGGCGATCTTCCATCCGCGAAGCATTCGAGAGCTTAAGCTTAAATCCATCAAAGATCGACGTCGACGATCTGTGGTGTTTTACTTCTTGGGTACCTCAAGCGAGATGGTCGACCATTCCTTACGATTGATTTCATGCGGACGATGACGAATACATATATGTATGGGAGATATCGATACAATCGGCGTACGCCACCAAAATCATTACAATTGATCCTTCGCCTCTCAAATGCACGCGTAAGGACAAAGTAACCGAACCTTGCCGTGCCCCCGCAATCGCATGCAAATTTGCCGGTGGTACAAGTGACAATCTATCTTAAAAGTTGAAAGAAACCGTCATTGTCATTCACCACCATCATCAGGCGTCGACAAGCGCCGACACAACGTCGGTTGCGCTCGCTCGCTCGCTCCCGAATCCTCGACTCGTGTCTTATTATCTAATATTCATAGGGGACAGTTTTAAAATATCCTTTTTTACCTTTTGCTGACGCTCGAAAGAGTCTCAAACCCCACTTTGAACGGCGATATCAGTACTATGAAATGAGACTGCGTGGACTCCATGGTAAAAGATTTGAAAGGAATTGTCATGTTTCGATTTGGCATGGCTGATGTACACACACACGAACGTCTACAGCACATGAAAGAATCAGGTCGAAACGCCGCTCTTCTCGGTTAGCTCATGTTCTATAGCTGTTAATAAAGATTGATAGAAGCCTCACCTTGGGAAACAGTTTGGTAGAAGGCCGCGCGGGAAATTACATGATAATTGTATATCTATGTGTTTTGTCCTGGAAAATTCCGGGATGTTAGAGACAAGAAAAGAAGCAAAAGCGGGAGAATCATATCATAGCCGTACCCATCTCTACCTACATACGTACTCTGAAGATCACTCGAATGGCAGTGACCTGAGGCTCTATTTATAGTTCCGCATTTCCGAAAACGATTTTGACTGTGTGGAAATGCGCAGGTTGGGTTCTTCTCTACGATACATTTGTACAGCGCCAACTTGATTATTTTTCTCACCAGGTATCCACTAGAAGATACGAAACTTCGGCAGGCGTGTGCACGAGTCGTCTGCATGGACCCAAATGGACACCCATAATATGCCCTTCGTGCGAGCTTTTGTGCTGCACACTCCAAGCTGCGACCAACCCATTCTAAATAGGTTGACGTACGGCAGAGAGAGGCTTCAAAATAAGTAGCGCGAAAATAGTACAAAGGAAGTTACGAGGGACCGACGCCAAAATCCGACGACAAGAAGAAACCGTGGACATAAGTCTGATATGATGACCACCCCCAAAGGATTCTATTTCCAGCGTTCATTTTAGCAACAAGACCGCACGCCCGTTCACGTCATTGACGTTGATATGAGTAACTTGCTGTTGACTTATTATGTATTGTGTTAAAAGCGCAGAAGGGCAGGCCTACAGGAGTTCGCCGTTCACTAGCTCTGACAGACATCTGGAGTCTGGAAAATCAGAATATTCCACCTGGATACTAGGAACCCTACAAATGGCTTGCATGGCCGTCGGCATTGCTTGAATGAACTAATTCATGCATTGAACGACCCTGGTCGGCTCTACCCTCCCTCTCGTCTTCTTGCACACGTACTGAACAAGAAGGTGGAGGGCCTGGCCTTGCTTGGAAGGCTGGTCATCGAGCTGGGTATTCCGTACTGTACCGTAAAGGTGTGTGGAACTCATATTCCGAATGCGATTATTTACACGCTCCAAAAAAAAAGGGATCTTATACACAATAGGTCTGTTGGAAATTGTACAGGTGTTGGGTTGATAGTTTATTTTTGTGACCAAAGTAAAGAAGTTTGGTGTAAATCCTCGGTGGAAAAGAGCAACTTGGAGCATGTCGCACAACTTTCCGGGGGTATGCATGCCTACACCTCATTTAAAATACCCAGGAAACAGGATTACCCTCGGTATACAGGATGATTTGTTCATGTCAAAAGTGTCGGGGGTTACTTTTAGAAGAGACGCTTGTGTGATTGTTTAAAACATTTAAATAAAACAGAGAGAGGGTTAATAATACAGGCCAGGACTACCTATCAAAGTACCAAGAACAGAAGATGGTAGATACCCACGTGTAAAGCTTCTATGAATATCGTCTGGTTGATTTCCACATGTATGTGAAAAAGAGGATTTTGATGATCTGGAAGTGACATATGGCCGTCCAGAAGCTAGAATTGCGATCAATAGTCATAAAAATACAGAGAAAAAGGTTCCACGCAGGAGAAAAACGTACGAAAAAGACAATTAATGGTGTATCTGCCAGATACTCGTCCGTTTGGCACGGTTGCACGCGCGATCGGACTATTTCGGCGCATCCCCGCGCACCCGACTACATATCCAAATTTGGAAAGTCAATCTGACATGTTTTTTGACGAAAACATAGGAGAAGGGAGAATCTAGAAAAAGACAAAAGAAGATGAAAGAAGAGGCAAAGGGAAGAAGAAAAAAAGAGATACACATGGAAAATATTGAACTCCTAGGTGTTTCCACCGTTGTGCGACCCTTAGATCTGATGTTTCGGTGATGCATACCGATTTGGACCCGTCGAATTGGCGCGAAATTCATTTTTGCTCAAGCTGTCCTTGCCTTTATAATCTCAATGCGTATTTAAAAATCCTCCATCCATCCGTTCCACTCATCGTTCTCTGTTCACGACCACTACCATGTCCTAGTATGTCCCCGCTCCTCTTTTTTTCTTTCTGCCTCTGCTCACTTTTTTATCTTCAGCTCTCCACAAAGCCCTTACCTCCCTGCCCCTCCTCAATACTATCCAAGTGGCGCAAATGTCGGCAATCCCGTTCAAATTGTTTCACCCCCTCGTTCGGACCTAGCCCAGCGCAAGCGACCAAAGTATACTAGAAGTAAGACCGGGTGTCTAACATGTCGTGTAAAAAAGATAAAGGTGTGTTAAATTTTTATCTGCATTCATTCTCCATACCGACCCCGTCACCCTCCGTCCATAGTGTGATGAGACCAAGCCAAATTGTATGAGATGTACTCATGGCTCCCGGGATGTACGTGATCTTTTTTTCCTGCTCGTTTTATCTTGCGTTGATAACGTTTCCAGTGCTCGTGGCCAGAAGGTGTTCCAACCCGCAAGAAGAATGGCGCGAGGAGGGACGACACCGACGGACGTCCTTCAACCGCTGGGTCTTCAGGTCTATCAGAGGCCTCGACACCTCCCGGAAGAGACAATACTCCTCCGAGACGGGCTGAGCTCGATATAAACCTCGTTCCGCTGTCGTCGCGTCCGTCAAGGTATGCTCGAAATTTTCTTCATTCCATAGTCTATTTTTTTCTCATTCATTACCGTAGCAGCAACGGAGAGTATGCTCCATTACATCCGTTGGACAATCATGAATCGAACCGCCGTTCGCTGTAAGCCTTAAACTTTTTTATTCAGTCCCCATTTGCTGAACACGATGCACAGTGACCGGTCGTCGGGTTACTCTCATTCTCACCAGTCGTCCAACCCCGCTGTTCTTTCGATGATACCCGAAGCTCCATACCCTTCACGTTATGACCACTCCTACTTAAACGGAAATAGTTCTTCACAAAGTTCACGACAAATCATGCCATCCTATAGAACACTCGTACCACCTCCATCCGCAAACCAGTGGAACCACGGTGCTCCAGAACCTTTAGATCCATACGTAAGAATAGCTTCCATACTCCATCCTACGTCGTGACCGTCATACTTAACTCTATTCCTGTTCACTAGTATCATTCACACCATGGGGGAATGCAAGAAAGAACACTTGTTGGCCACAGTTCCGGAAATGACCATTCTTCTCACAATAGATATCAGTGAGAAGAATTCCCCTTTGTCTAGACACGCGCACTGTTTTTGCACGCTGTTGAATTCGCCACGTCCAACTCGAACTCAGCTCTGGAACTTCAAATTTCATATACTCCCCATCTTTACATCTCCTTAACTCATCCCCTCGACTTGCAGGAGGCTGTCATCTGGCTCGGGTCATATGGCGTATGCCCAATTAGAAAATGGTCTGGCGATCTTCTGACCGGGCGTAAGCAAGGCAGAATTTTACGCTTTTTTCGAAACTGTATGTACACACAACTGTAATCATCTACATCTGCATCACAAACCCATCATAACGACACACTGGTTAATGCGATATCTCATCGGATCATGGCTCATGAGCTTTTTTTTTCATGTTGTTTTGCTTTCACGTATTTACTTTCAACATATTTGGGACGTCTCTTTCTTCTTCAATTCTTTTCATTTTTCCTGTACATATATCTACTTAGAAATTTACATCCTTAGAACTTGCTGTAGATCTCCCCCAGGAAATGATGTACATACTACGCGTCCTCGAGGCATAGGCGAGTACGCGACGGTACACATAGGCGAACGGATCCGTCGCTACTAGGGGTCCCCCCAATGTTCATTTTTCGTCCGCACGGAAGAAACTTTCGCGGAGTTTTATCCTGTTTTATCGCCATCATGCGAGATTTTAAATTTATGTCGCCAAGCGATGATCGATCAGAGGGCTGATAAAATATTCCTTACCATGTCGATCACCGATGGCGAATATTTGGAGATATAAAAGAAGACTCGGAACAAAAGAAAAACCAACGGTCGGATTATAGATAAGTAGGTCATGGTGTCATATTGTCTCCAGCATTGTCTTCCAAATAGATAGCTCAGCGAGGCAAGTTTGTACTCTGATAACGGTATCGAACTTCAGATATTCTTCCAATTAGGGCGGCATGCTACAGACGCCCAGGCCTATGAAAAGGCCGACGTTTTTCCTTTCTGGAGCTCCGGTACGGCGGACAGGGACTCCAATACAACAATATTGAACTGGTTAAAACTTTAACATCCCTATCTATAAAAAGACCACGAGCATATGTTACACATGGTTGTACTGTTCTCGGACCTGCAGGATCGTACCAGGACAAGAAATTTTCGTCGGGAGATAGACACTCTGGGACTGCGTATGTACTCGATCCTTCATATAACGGACATAGTTTCGCAAGGAACTATATGTACACGTTTGTTAATAGCCATGCTTGTCTCTTTATTCCAAAAGGCAGGTGCGAACCTAACACTTTTTGTTATTCTTATCAAACATTGTAAACAGAAGAGTCCATATAAGATACATATTCCTTCTGATCCTTGTGCTTATGTTATCTGTACAATTGAAATGGATGGTCATACGCCAGCTGCGGGTGCGAAACCCATTCGTTTGCCACCAACGTCCCAGATGCTGTAATAGTGCTTCAAAAGGCTACCGCCGACCAGCTCGAGCCCATCGAAAGCATTGATGAGAGTCTGGCACAATGTGGGGTCGCTCGCGAAGGGGCCCACGCTGAGCTCACTGCTTGGGATGGTGAGGTTGAAGTGGGTTCCAGTTTGTGAAGTAAAGGCTATGTCAATGACAGCAGGCAGCGAGGAAATGCGATTGCATGCAATGCCGTAGGTGCCCGCCTCGTTAGGATTAGGTTTGATATCTGGAGAGATGAGAGCATATATGGCCTAAAAGGAGGTTCAGAACAATGATGATGATGAGACTACAATAAGAGCCCACAACTAACGTTGGCAGTGTTTGTGGAGAATAGTACGTTGCTGGTACCACTGTCAAAGATTATTGTTCGCGCAGTATTTAAGACGGTCGTGGTCTTTCCATTAACAGAAATTCCAGGAGATGCAAGTTGCCAGGTATTACCACTTCCCGATGGGAGAGAAGCAAAGATTGGTGTTCCTAGTATAGCAAGGATCAGCCGGGCGATTTTCCCGTTAATAAAAGAATGACCCACTAACCGGTGAACTTAGTCGAATCAGTTCCTCCGAGTGTGAGTTCGGCTTTCCCAACGGAATTGGGGGTGACATACAAGCTGAATAAGGCTGTGATCGGTGTGAGCGCTTTCCATATTTGACTTAGAGACAGATCAAAGCCAATCTTACATGGCAAGCCTTGACTAATGAGGGCAGCAAATATGCCTTGGGCCGTAGCACCCATTCCTAGTTTTTTTAGGGAGGTTATATTGTTGGAACGGTGAGGAACGGGTTTCATTATATCTCACCTTGTATACCGCTGAATGGATCGATATTGAATTTTACGGTTTGACTAGTGATCAAGAAAAGGCTAACTCCAGGAGCAGAGAAACCTCCTACTCCTACGGTATCCTTGCCGCTCCTCAGTGTGAGCTTGTAGTTGGAACCAATGACAGGATCAACCCCAACACCCGTCGCAAAAGTGATAGAGCTTGTGCGTCCACCATCCACAAAAGTGGAGCTCTTCGATGAGTCAAATTTGGCCTGAGGGCATGTCGTACAAAGAGTGCCTAGAACGTTGACCATTTTGATATGTCCTCGGTAATGAAAAATGAAACTTGTAACGTACTGGCAAACTCCAAAGTAGAACTTCCCGTATCAAAGACAACCTATTCAAAAGTCGCATCAGAAAAGGCTTTCCCGACAGGCACTGTACGGACGGTGATCTCTTGAGGCGGGGTTCCCACTGTATAATTGGACGAAATTAGTCACATCACTGCGGACAGTCACCGTATGTACTCACCAGAGATGTTACCAAACCATCTGAACATGGGAAAAGGTTATAAATAAACATATCCCTCGACGGTTTCCAGGTAGCTTTTCTTACTGGAGGTCCGTGCCCAAGAAAAAGTCGGCCAACGGAACGTTGCTCGGTGACAGAGCTCTGCGCCTCAGGGGCGATTCCTTAGGCGAACGGCGAGACTGCAAAGAGATGGTCTGAGGAGCGACTGTTGCTGCATTAGACACAACCTCGACAGCGTTGACATAATAAGAAGAGAGCAAGAGAAGAGACGCAAAGCCTTTAAGCATCTTGGGAGCTTTGAGATAGATTTTCATAAAGAGGCCCATTTTATAAGAAATCAAACGGATTGAGATGATTCGCTGATGCATATGGAGTTGCACAGAGCAATGAGATTATCACTTCGAGCATCATTGTAGAAGCCTCGAGCATGCGGGGCATTGGCTTGACGCGAAGCTTCAAAGGCACTTATCTCCCATGAAAAGCGTGAAAAAGAAACTCGGGCTAAAGTTAGAGCAAGAACGCCAATTGAAGAAGACACGACGCATTGCAAAGACGATGTGGCCGCAGCGTCGTCAGCTCCCGTTGGCTGTTCGCAAAATAGACTAGCCTCCTAGCACTGAGATAACCACGCGGTTGTATAGAAACCTTCGCAGGGCAAGAAAAAATATATGATCTTGTTGAATAGAATTAGAAAACGATCATACACAGAAGCATATATAGATTATAAACGCACAATTCGGTTTAGCGACAGGCTTCGATAATGCCGGATCCGTGTATCAAACTCGAGTCACCCAACTCTCGTAGAGAGACGATGTGATGTGTGCAAGGTTTTAGCACCATATGCCTGTCATTGTGCTGATGACATAGCAGATTGGAGCACACTCATCTCAACGACTAGAGATGACCGGACTGTGCAAGGACGGTGAAAGACGGTGAAAGTATATAATTCGTCGGAACCGACACTATGTTTGCGCCGAAAGAGAATACATCAGCGTCAGTCTACTCATGTTATAAATCTCGGAGGCTTTTGAGATAGTCCCACTACGCGGATTCAAAGAACTTAAGAAGTAAGCGCTTTGTGTATGGAGAAGGAAGAAAAGACGCGTCGCCACCAAGCGGTTATGTTACAGCCAAGTGGCTGTGCAAGCCCCTGATCACAAGGCCTTCTTGACCCCCTTTTCCAAAACGTAAATCTTGCTCAAACCATCACAAGGTTCTTTCATATCCCATATCTTCACGAATAAGCACCTAAGCTACTTATAACTCCTCATCAATCGCAGCAGAAATGGGTATGTCAGCTGCTGTGAGATTCAACGGAGCTCACGGAATGGCTAATGTAATCACAGCGTCCAAGGCGGAACTCAACTTCAGCGCGCCCCATCCTCCAAGGGAGAACGCTATCGAAGCATTCAACATTCTTCTCCCAACGATAAAGTCAGAGATCCTGAAGTCGCGTCATCACTGGGACAAACACGAGCCTCGCATGTGGTCGCGAGTCGCGAATGTCCCAGATGAAACCTTGACGTCTTTCACAATCGATGATGATCTCGTCGAGGTGTGTTTTGTGCGTTGATCATTTACCTTGCGGGCTGCTTATGTGAATTTAAACATAATCCAGGTTTGCAGCGCAGCGACCTCGTACGGTACCATTATCTTGGGCAAGATTCGAGTGGTGAACGACGACCAAGGAGAAGGGTTCGTTCACGTCAGGTAAAAACAAAATTAAATCAGTTTTCTTTCCGAATAAAATAGCACTGACCACGTTGCCCTTTATCTTCTGCTATAGGATCCACGATCCTCCCAACAGAGTAAGGCCTTTCGTTCTGCCCGCCCCACTTATTCTGTACCATGAAGCTAACCTCATTTCCCTCAATCTATCAGGGCAACGAAGATGTCCTCTTCCACTCACTTTTCACTAACGAAATCAGAGCCGATCCTGAAGCTCCTCCCATAGACTACCGCGCCATACAGACCCGCGAGGAGCCCCTTGAGTTCTTCAACGAATGAGCGCCTATACCGAAATCAAATTCTGTATCTTATCACTTGCATATTAGCTAGCCGCTATGTAATAGTATCTAAATTATACGATACTTTAAGCCATCAACAGCTCACCTTCATACTGTACTTTCCCTACACGCAACAATCTTGAAACCAAGTGGCGAAAGGTAGATTGTCGTACAGTGACAATCGTCATCTTGAAGCCAAATATCTGTTCGGAAGAACTAAATCAGCGATATATAAGAGAGGACAAGAAAAAGATCTATTCATATTTACTACACGATGGATGTAGACAGGCGCATAGAAAAAGAAAAAGAAAATTACATGGTTATTTGAAGTCATATTCGGCATAGCAGCAAAAAAAGGAGAATGGAATAATCGCAAGCAACAACAATGGACAACTTGGCAACAAGAACTGGCAGACGGGTCCATGACAAGATCTAAGCCAACCTCCCAACCCACAGACGAGTCCCTTACTAAAGCTACTACTGGTACTGCTACTGATAATACTACCGGCGAAGGAGTGTATGAACATGATGACGATGGTGATGATGGAATACAAGGAAGCATGGGCAACAACAACTGGCATATCTGGGACATGAGGAAGAAGGTATGATAACCATAAAAGCAACATCCAACGTCCGAGCAGCAGCAGCAGAAACAGCAGCAACGATAAAGGGAAAGAACAATAAGGGGTTGGGAGGAGTATAGTAGAAAATATATAAAGTTCAAGCAAGAGTACTGGCATTTAGAGGGGGTTACACACATAGCGGGTTTATAGAAAAATAAAAGAGAGTAAAGAGACCAAAAACGAGACAGAAAAATGTAAGACAACTTTGGCAACATAATTCGCATGTATAATTCGGATGAATCATATGCTGATGATAGCGATTGAGGAACAGCGAGAGGATCAACCGCCGCCGCCCGAATCCTGAGTCAATACTGACCACCACCCGCGGTAGCTTCGAGGGCTATGAAGCCAGTTTCTGGACGCCATGATAGGTTATGATCAGCGTAGTAGTTGTACGGCATACTGCTCTCCGAGTCCACAACAGCAACAGCAATCTGTTGTTGCATTTGGTATGCAAGTGCAACAACGGACGACAGCTTCCTATTGTCGACGACGAAAACGGGATGTTGTACAGTTTCGGTGACCATTCCAGGTGTCGTTGCAACGACTCCCATGCGCGATTCAGAGCCTTCAGGCCATAGTTGCGACACGTTGAGCCCTGCGAAATTGTTGTCTTCGAAGGTCGACATTTGTATCGTCTGATCGCCTGAAGATACCGATGAGGTGGGGGAGAAGGTGAGACCCGGGGTTTCGGGAATGGGAGACCCTACGGCTTCACTAGCGGAGGATGAAGGGATCTAAAGGGGGGTGACAAGCATTTCTAAGGATCAATATACTCAGTAAATTATAACGGCAAAAACGCACCGAATATTCCTGCTTCGGTGCTTCAGGGAACTGAGCCATGTATAAATCGTCATCTGAGGAATTGCTGCTGCTGCTGCTGCTGCTAGTGTAAGCTGTGGCGCTAGTACTAGCGGCTGCCACAGAAACTGGAACTCGGGCACCAAAAGCAGCTTCCGGAGCTGTCGAGCACCTTCGCAGACTAGTCTGTTGTGTCGGAGCATTAGCTCTTCTATCAAACTTCTCTGGAAGGACTTGACTGCTCGGTGTCGACGAGATCAGTTGTTCCGAATGACACTTCTGAATAACACGGACGGTAGCCGTTGTTGGAGGCGGTGGCGTAGCAGCAGAGCTCTTACCGACCCACAGACGCCAATCGAGTGCTTGTCCGAGAGCTCGTTCACAGCGGCCTACTTCTCGGGGAGGAAGACCAGACAGCTTGGCCCATGCACGGTTCGAATAACACTTATCCTGCGAGAACTTCGAGGCAAGTATCAAAGAGGCTAGAAAGGCGCGGCGGGGACAGAGCAGCGGAGATGGCAGGGATGTCGACGTTGAGGCTGTCATTTGCGGTTCCGGTGATATACTACTAGAAACGGACGAAAAATCCTCCATTCCTTCTAGTCCTTCTGAATCGGTGACTCGGACTGTCTTCATGGAGTCGTCCGCAGTTGACTGATCATAGTAGTTATCTATCACGGCAAGCTCGGCTTCCCGTGCGAGTTCTGCGGCTGTGGCGGGTTGAATTGTCGAATCCGGTTGGTAGTATGAGCGGATGCCCATCTTCTCGTCCTTTAGGATCTCTGGTACCTTCACCCGCACGGCTTCTAGGTAGCATAGAGCCGTTTGAAGAACGGTTCCAGATGTACGCGAGCGTTTGAGGACTTCATGCACAAAGGACTTGAGTGAGCTGAGATTTTGATCCGGATCGGTTCCTGTTGCGATTAAGGCCGGGGTTGTATTTTTCTGGGAATAATTGGTGCATGTGTGTGGGAGAGTGGGCTGTGTTTTGCTTGAACCTTGTTGTGTGACTGTCAACAGATGTAAAGGTTGTTTGCCCTGGACTTTGGGGGGTAGGAAAGCTTTGGGAATGTCATGAGGGCGCCAGATGTCGGCGAGTGTGTAAACGGCTTGATCTAGAAAGATAAGAGATAAAAAAGCGCCTGTGAGTGGACGAGGTCCCGAGCGCCGGGTTTGTAATTATTTAGCGCACCAATTAGACCAAGGGCATATTTCTGCTTTGATTGAAGGGATTCTTTCGAGTGTTGAGGGGTGGTTGGGGGGCAAGGACGAGATGTACTTGCTTCAGGAGGTGGTTGAATATGAGACGAGGAAATGAACGGAGAGCGAGATGGTAATGTTGATGTTGAGGCTGTGGGTTGGATATAAGGCTGCCAACGAGATTTTGTCGTTGTTGTTGATGTTCTTGTTGCTGGAGTTGCCCGTTGGGCGATCATTTGAGTAGCGATTTGCATAGTTCGAGTCAAGAATAATTGTTTGAGTTGAGTGGTGGTGTTAGTGCTTTGCGATAAACTAAAGGAAAAAAAGAGTCGGGATTATGGAGTCAGGTGGGAATTCAGTTTGGGACGGAGTCGGCATTAATGGTGAAAGATGTAGATTTAGAGATAGAAGAGGCAAAAAAAGAGGCAGAGGCAAAGATATACGCGAGGGGGCCCGTGAAGGCGAATCTTGGTCGAACTGGAGAGGGAAACATCTTGACTGTTTAGGTCAATAAAGGATGCCCGAAGTCAACGACTTTGGACGATCCTAGCACAAGGTCTTTCTGATATTCAGAAGACTTTGTGGAAAATTTGGGTTCTGTTGGGCAGAAAAGAGAAACGGAGGGAGCAGAGGATGTAGATTTATAGCAGCTTTGGGGTGATTCGAGTCGATTCGAGTCTCTGCTGGAGTCACTCCGCCCTTTCCATTCCACAATGTGTCACTGTCACGCCATGACTCGATGCCACGCGGCTCACAGATGTCACAGGAACACCGCCCAAGGTCCTTGGGATTTCAACAGGTGACTCGATTAGGACAATTGGGATTCAGACACAATGACAAGGATTTCTCTTCTTGTCGGAAGTTGAATAGCAGCTGTCATGATCACTACCCAAGGCCTTAGCGCCTTTTCTCTCGCTCAGTGTCCTCCTACCACCATCTATTCTCCCTTATAATGAGGTTCATTACCTCTTCCCTTGCGCTCTTTTTCTCCCTCTCTGTCGTTACCGCAGCCGCCACCCATGATCACGGTGCTATCGCTGCCCGTCACAGTCGCATTGGTTTGTCCCACCGCGATACAAGCTTGGAAATAACCGTTCGAGCGAACGGCAAGCGTTGCATCAACAGGAAGAACAAGAACGCAGTCAGTGCAATCATCCTTCTTAATTTCCCAGTTGATGTTAATCATGCTTCTCAGACGTCCTCGAGCAGCAATCTCGTTGGAGCCAAGAGTTCTTCCAGCGCGCCTGCCGCCGTCAAACCAACCTCTTCCAAGGCCGTCGTCAAACCAACTCCTACTCCTACTCCTAAAAGTGTAGTCCCCCAAACCAACGGTTTGCTCGTCAACAGCGCCTGTGGCGGTAGTCGCGCTACTAGTACGTAGTCTCCCCTTTTCGCCTAAGAATCAACCCCTGACAATTATATGCAGAGCAAATCACCACGGTTTCTGGTCCCAATGGTCACATAGACTGGCTTAACTGTGGCTTTGAGACTTCAGGTGGATGGCAACCACCCCACGTCCGAGTTCAAGATATTATCACCCAACCTCTTTCTACTGCTCTGGAAAAGTCCTCCAGCCCTTTCCAGTCTTGCGGCAAATATATCTCACTCTTCGAAAAGTACGGTAACCAGTACGGTATCCCTCCTATCGTGATGGCATCCTTTGCCATGCAGGAGAGTGGTTGCAACCCCAACACCGTCGGTGGAGGTGGCGAGCAAGGCTTGATGCAGATTACCAAAGAGAAGTGTGCTGGAGCACCAGGCGGAAACTGCAAAGATCCTGTAAATATATCCAATATCTTCTTTTTCTAAACCGTATTAATTGGCTTTCTCTAGGAATTCAACATCGCTACCGCCACCAAGTTCTTCTCCAACACCTTGAACGACAGCGGTGGCAACATCCTCCAAGCCGTTGGACAATACAATGGATGGGCTCCTGGTTTGACCAAGGTACATTTTTTGAAACACCGAAACGGCCGATTTACTGAAACTTGCGCCCATGTACATAGTGGGCTGCTTTCGCCGCTGCCAACTCGGCCTGCTGCCGTTGCCAGAACAATGGCGATTAGTGAGTGTCTAAATTTGGCTTCAAAATTATATTTCGCGCTCTAAACTGCCCGTCTCTAGCTTGATGCAATTCTTCAATGGTTGGATCCAGAATGTCAACGCTTACAGCAGCTCGCTTCCTCTCGGAAAATACTTCAACCTTAAGATCTGCGGTTAATTGCATATAGCACGGTCGTTCCAGATAGCGAATTAGACCTGCGTGGAGTTTGGATATATTGCTGTGCAATCGCCTTCTTGTTTAATACCGCTGTGCCGTATTGGATCTCTATTTATCTTTTATGGTAAATTTCATTGGTTGTGTCGCTCAAGTAGTGTTCCAGAACAATGCATATACCACTATACCCTCCCCTGTTATGATAGTGATTCTATACGCAAATACGAATATTCTCAAGTACCTTTTACAAAGATGATAAATAATAAGCAAGGGTGTACAAAAATACTTGGGGAGGTCTCTGATTGGCTCGCGTGTGGCCAAAGATAGACTTGCAAAGATGTAGATAACCCTTTATCCTCACGAACACTACTTTACTTTTTACTAAATGAGTGATCAATCGACGACAGCATCATCGCCCTCTTTGTCCGCCTCTACGCCTCCCTCTTCGGCACCTTCTCCAGAATTGAGCAAGCTTGATTTGGGGGCTGACATCTCGGAGGAAGATAAACAGGAAGCATTGCGGTTAAAGGCCGAGGCGAATAAAGCTTTTACTTGTTAGTTATTCTATCGACTTTGTTTTAGGGTCTAGACTGAGTACAATCCTCTTTTACTTAAGCCCAAAACTTCAAGGATGCGGCTGTACTGTACACTGCATCTATAGAGAAGAACCCGAACGAACCTACGGTATGGTGTAATAGAGCATACGCGCGTATGAAGTTGGAAGAGTATGGATATGCTTTGGCGGATGCTAGTACGTATAAATTTCAACGTTGTAAAAAGAAAAAGTAGACGGTTTTTCTCATTCACTGCATGCCTACCTACCTCTACAGCCCAGGCAATCCAGCTCGATCCTAAATATGCAAAGGCATATTATCGGTTCGCCAGATTTCATCCTATTCAATTGGTTCAGCTGTGGTCTCACTTCGCGCTCCCTCCCTTCTTCTCTTTGTATTATTACTTTCCTTCACTCATATATATAGTCGTGCGACATGTTATATGCAAGTTATCAAGCCCCAGCAGGCCGTGGCGGATTTCAAGAAGATATTAGCGCTGGAACCTCACAATGAGACCGTGCGCACGCAGATGGTGGCGACGCAAAAGTTGATACGTAAAATAGAGTTTGAGAAGGTGCGTTTGTTTTGTTTGAATTGGTTTTTTGTGTTCGTTATTTGTTGATAAGATTCGTAAAGGCCATCGAAGTTGAGGGAGAGAAGGATCCGGTTCTACGTTGTCGAGAGATTATTGAAGAGGGTAGGTTTTTGGTTAACACACGTGTTCTAAATTCTATCAGGGTTTGACTAAACGCACTTATATGTCACAGGAGGATGCGACATCGACCCTACATACAACGGACCCAAGCTTCCTTCGGACAATGGCAAATTCCACATGACTTTGGAGTTCATTCAGGAGATGATCAACTGGTTCAAGGAGGGCAAGACGTTGGCGAAGAGATACGCATGGGAGATCGTCATTGGCGCGTATGAACATTTCATCAAAGACGAGAGTTTGGTCAATGTCGATATTCCGGAGGGTGTGACTATTGATGTCATCGGTGATGTCCATGGTGGGTTGGAATTTCTTGTCGTGTGCATTGTCTTTTTACTTACTATTGGGATGCGAAGGTCAATTCTATGATGTGTTGCACCTCTTTTCACTTACGGGACCTCCTTCTGAGAAGCATTATCTCTTGATGAATGGGGATCTCGTTGATAGAGGCTCATGGTCTATTGAGGTTATCCTATTGGCATTCGCATACAAATGTCGGTGTTCTTTCGGTTTTTGTGACATTATTACTGAATAACTTCTACAGGGTTGTATCCAAAATACATGTACATTAACCGTGGCAATCACGAAGCAAAAGATATGAACCGCGCATATGGGTTCGAGGGAGAAGCAAAGCACAAACACGGAGAACAGGCTTACAAGGTATCTATATCTTTACCTTTGGATTTTTCTCATCGTCGTTAACCCAATGTCAATAGCTTTTCGCCCACGTGTTCACCTGCAGTGAGTGTATATACAAAAAGGAAGAAAAGAATGAATGCTGAAATGACTTCAGTACCGTTGGCTACACTTGTTAGCGCGACGAAACCTCCCACGACCAAAGATAATGCTATCCTTTCTCCAGAGGGGCTTAAGCGCTTCTTTGTTGTGCATGGTGGCTTATTCAGCAAGGATGGTGTTACTCTGGATGAAATCCGAAAGATAGAGCGTGTTGGTAGACAGCCTGGCCAGGAAGGTTTAATGTGTTAGTAATTCTTTTTGTTTTGTTTTTGTTTGGGTTTTCTGACCACATAATGATGCTCCTGTAGGCGAGGTTAGTTGATTTCCTCTTGTAGGGGCCTCATGATCTACGGACTTACTGATGGGCGTCTAGCTGTTGTGGACTGACCCTCAAGAGTTACCCGGGCGTGGTCCCAGCAAACGTGTAAGTCATCTCCATTTCATTTCACTGATCATATCGAAATGAACATTTCAATTTGCAGGGCGTTGGAATTGCCTTTGGACCAGACGTGACGAAGAGGTGGTGTACTCTTAACGGCGTTGCTGGAGTCATTCGAAGTCACGAAGTTCGCCAAAGTTAGTGCATGAGACTTTTGTTTCTTGTCAAATGAGGGCTGACAATCTGACAGATGGTTATGAGATCGAGCATGATGGGTTATGCACTACGGTAAGGCTCTACTGTCTTCAACCACCCGCACTTACACTCATCGATCGTTTGTATATCAGGTCTTCTCTGCCCCCAACTACGTTGATCAGTCTGGGAACAAAGGGGCATTTGTGAGTATTCCCTGTACTATGACTTTCATATAGACGTTCAATCATTGTTCCCAGATACGCATTGACTCGACTGGTGATAGAAAATACACTCAATTCGAAGCATCACCACATCCTCCAATGAAACCTATGGCTTACGTCCAGGGGGGACTCGGAAGTTTGATGATGTAGACATAGCCATGATGAACAATCATTTTCCTTTCCTACCAGTTGATCGTGTTGGTTGTTTTTTTGTTGTCGAATTTTGCTGTGTGAAACGCTTCATCTGCATTAAACCATAGACACATACAGAGCATGTATATGATATGATACGAAGCGATTTGAGTTTCAAGCTTCAAGGTTGTTTGGAATCCTGTTGATACTGGAAATCCAAACGAATCCATCAATTGATCAAATTCAAACTCCGCACTTTACCAAGTGGTCATATTGGCTTAAGCGGCATACTTACTGACTTGTTTTGACTTGTACTCAAACTTTTTGACAACTGTTGACATATTTTCTATCTATCTATCTGTCATTGGGCTATTTCTTGACAGACATACCTGACCACTAAATCGACTTTACGAGCATATAACTCTTCTCAACTTCGACATACATTGCAGAAACGAAATCATTGGACCTTGAGTCGTCCTCTTAAAATCCTTTACCCTACTTGCCACGGCATCCGTCTTCTACAATGGACAAAACAAAAATGAAGCTAGCGGCCTTTTTTGACAATGATGAAGAAGAGACTTCGTTCCTAGTGCGACGGACAGAGTTATTTCCTCTTGGGTAGCTTTCACTTACCATTCACCCCTCAACACAGCAAAAACCTGTCGATGACATCAAGTTATCGCAATATACAGCTGGGAAAGTACGAAAATCACGAAGAGAAAAGGAACAGGAGGCAGCGGACGCGAAGAAGAAGGAAGAAGAGGCAGATGCTGCGCAAGCATATGCCGAGTTCTTGGACGCGTTCGAGGGAGAGGAAGTTAGCAGGAGAAAGGCTGGCTCGGGTTTTGTGAAAGCAGAGTCTCATGCAGTGTATGCGGCGCCGTCAGCTCCTGCTGCAGACCGTCGTCCGCCACCAAGGGTGAGTGATTTTCAGAACTTATTTCCTTGGGCGCTTCATTGTTATACAACATCTAGTCTGTATCTCCACCGGGGTCTTCAGCGCCTAAACCAAAAGGAAAGAGGGCTATGGACTCTTTCCTTGAAGAAATCAAGAGGTTTGTCTGTCTTCCTATGGCGTATTTATTGAGAGGGCTAATGCGAAATTGGCAGAGAACAAGCAGAACGAGAAGCAAAGTATTCGCGTCACAGTGAGCTGCTTCTTCTGTCCGGATATGTCGAACGACGGACTGATGTCTCATGGAAGGTCACGGACAAGGCCGATCAGTAACGGCAATGGCTGCATATGATGGTCAGAGCGGTAGCAAGGATCGAGGTGACCCACAAGTGAGTCCTCGGGCGAACGAGACGAGATATAATGACTAACTAATTGTCACGAAGACCACCAATCTTTTTGTTGCAAATCTACCACAAAATGTAACGGAACAAGGATTAGGCAAATTCTTCGCTCGCGTTGGTCCAGTTGGTTCGGTATGTTTGGGTTTACCTTTTTATGTCAATTCATGGCTCAGACGTGTTTTATAGGTGAAAATAATGTGGCCTCGTGCTGACGCTATCCCAGGCGCTGGAGCCGAGCCCTTGGGATCCAGAAGAGGAAAAAATACAGGGTATAATGGTTTTGTCTCTTTTATGACGAGAAGAGACGCCGAAGATGCTCTTCGTGAATTCGACGGATATGACTGGGGAGGATTCGTTCTCAGAGTTGGATGGAGTAAAGCCGTACCAATTGCTGCTAAACCTTTATACGGTTCGTACCTAAATTAAAACGTTCTAGATTCTCAATTGACAATATTTCGATGCTTAGTTTCCACTGCTTCAAAGAATAGGGAGAGTCGAAGCCGGAGCAGAAGTTATTCGCCAGATCGTTACGGTGGGCGCTCAACCCGTGATAGCCACCATCGTAATCGTCGATCAAGGAGTCCTTCTCGGGAGAGACACAGGTCTCGTTCTCCACGTCACCGGAGACGTTACTCAAATTCTCGTAGTCGTTCACCTCGTCGTGGACATTCTGCTAGCCCTCCACGGGCGCTTGCGGATGAAAATGAAGCTGTAACTGATACGTTCATTCGAGCTGTGGCGCTTGAAGTGAAGGGTCAAGATGCTAAATACGAGGAGGCCTTGCGTGAGCGCGAGAAGTCCAATCCAAAGTACAACTTCCTTCTTCGCCGAGATGTAAGTTTATCGGTTGACTTCCTTGGAGGCATACTAATTAATATGTAATCCAGCATCGAAGACATGCTTATTACAGGGGTCTAATCGAGTCAGAAGACCCGAAACCTGCCTTTGACGACGATGGTTATAACTCTGTATATTCATCTGACTCCGCAGAAGAGTCTGAGCGCGAACAAACACGGAAAAATGCTCTCGGGCTGACTGCTCGTAAGCGTTTTGAAGCAATGTTGCGAGCATTAACAGGCAAACGCGGGGAGATGGCTCGTTGTATGACATTCAGTCTAGAACATGCTGAAGCCGCACATGAAGTACGTACCTTGTTGTTTCGTTCAAGAACTGTTTGACGACATTATTGTAGGTCGCAGACATCATCGTCTCGTCTTTGCTGGTGGATAGCACAGCTGTGCCCCGAAAAGTTGCCCGCCTCCATTTGATCTGTGACATCTTGCACAACTCTGCAGCGTCGGTCCCAAGTGCTTGGAAGTTCCGACAGGAGTTTCAAGCACGGCTGGGTATTGTATTTGACCACCTCGCCAACATCTACCATTCTTTTCCTGGTCGGATTACTGCGGATCTGTTCAAAAAACAAATAACGACTATTGTCGATATTTGGGAAGATTGGATCGTCTTTCCTCCAGAATTCACTACGGAGTTGAGGACAAGGCTTGAGGGGGCTGTGATACCTAGTGAAGGCCATGCCACTGAAGAAGCATCTAAATCAGAAGCTAAACCTGCAGAGAACTTTACTTCTCGCTTCAAAACCAGTACTTTCAAACTTGCCACAGAAGATACAAAAGAACCGGAAGGTATCTCGGCGCCAGTCAGCGATTCCGAACCTATGGATGTAAGCGACGAAGATAACGATGACGATATGGATGGGAAACCCATTGAAGAAGACATTGACGGTGTGCCATTGGCAGACGATATTGATGGGCAGCCTATAGATGAGGATTTAGATGGAACCCCCATCGTTGATGATATTGACGGAGTCCCTGTTGGTGATGAGGATATTGACGGAGTGCCTATTGGTGATGATATAGATGGGGTCCCTGTGGATGATGCTGATATTGACGGAATGCGCGTTGAGACGTGACATGCCTTTGTACACACATATGCCTACTTACTACTTACTCTATATCCATTCATTTTGGAGATGGGTTTTCTTACTTGGGTGTCTCCAAACGTTCAATCCATGATAGAATCTGTGAATTGGAAATTCCGGCTCAATGCTGAGCGCTGAGCGCTGATCGTTCTACTCGCCCTACAAATCCAAAGTCCGCCTTTACTCAAATTTGCACAACCCCTCTGCATATGTTAGGGTCAGAAGAAGTTATGTGTTAAGTCCGACTTATACCCCTGCCTAGAACCTTACAAAGTCCTCCTTATACAAAACAGAATCATTCCATCTTACTCCTCTCCTAATAGAGTCATGGGACGAGTTTTTTTGTTGTTGTAGAGAACCTCTCTTCAGACGGCCTAGAATGAGTTCTAAACATACAAAACAAGATTTCAACCCGGACACGGTATCCAATGTCGACGAGCCAGTAGCAGCAACGGCGTCCATTGTTGAAGATGATCCAAGTACGTGTGACATGCTTCGCTTCTCTACTCGATTCCGCTCACAAATTTGTTGTGATAGAGGAAAGAAGCAAGAGAGAAGAGCCCTTCGCTACTATCACACATAAAAAGAAGTATTTTGAATTTGATAGTGATCTCAAGCCGTACCCCGTCTTTATCAAAAGAAACCTCACTCCCGACAAATACTTCAAGATAAAGCCTGGATTATTACTTGACCCCTACATGGTATTTGGAAGAATGAAGAATGAGGCGGCTAGCATACGCCTCATCAAAGAGAACACAAACATTCCGGCCCCGAACGTTACAGGTGTATAAGTACTGAGAAAAGAAGAACGAGGGAAGAGGCCAACAAGTTAAAATTCGAGTGTCTTTGAGATACTGGGAATAATCGGGACAGAAAGATGATCGATAAATTCATGCCTGCAAGCTTCCTGAGCTCACTGGAAAGTAAATCATGTTGCATGTCCAAGCAACTCTCGTCAAAAGTAGTACGTAGTAGGGTTAAGTCATCCAACTGTCGTGCTGTTATCAGAATTACCGATATTGGAAATGCTTATCGTGATTGGGAGAGCTCGAGGATTAGGCTCGGCCTGTGATACCCAAAGGATGAGCGGAGAAGTCGCCTGTGGGGTCACTAATCCTTGAAGTGCTGCGAGCAGGCGCTCGTTCGAGAAAGGTTGGGTGAAAGGTAATGCAGCGGTTGTAGCTGCAGGTGGTTCCGGTACCACAGTGCCAGACGCCGGGAGCGTGAAATTAGGAGCCATATGGCCTTGATCAGTCGAGGCACGCCCGTTCATTCGAATATCTTCGGCTATACTTGGTGAAGGACCTGCTTGCGGCCTAATTTCGCGCACCAAGGAGTCCTTGAATGCAATGGCAACAGATTCGGTGATATTCTCAAGATTCTGCGGAGAATATTAATGATCATTGCATTGATATAATAGACGAAGCGACAAATGTACCTCGAGCCTATTTACGACGTTCTCGAGTCTCTGGAGAAACGACTCTATCTTGATGGAATTGGAAGCCCTATTGAGGAATCTGATGGCACGGCTTTTATTCATTTGCCCCAGCACGTACTGCTCTATATCTTCAAGGATGCTACTCGAAGAATTAGTCCAGCAATATATGTATATAAAGACCTAACTTACGCGGAGAGTGATTCAAGTAACACCTTGACCCCATTCGAGGGCCAATCTGTTTGCCTAGCTGAATTTCGATAAAAGGTACAAAAAGCCTCCGTACATGCAGTAGCCTCAACGAGAAGCTTCTGTTCGGGCTTTCCAACCTTGGCATGCTATACCAGAGCACGGTTAGCGACAGAAAGATGGAAATCGCCAAAGTTAAAAGACAAACCTGAAGAATAGTCTGTGTTCTGTCGGAAACAATTTTCAGCAGGGGGTCTTCCCTATCGAGAGCCCAGTTCGCTTTACGAGTTTGTTTGCTATGCAACATTTTCGTGCGTCACTCTTTGGGGAAGTGTGTGGGAATTGATCGTGCAGCGGCCTTTTATACGTTTGCGAAACTCTGCAAGGATGACCCATTGTAAATTGGCAAGTTGTATAAACTATTCGAACCACCTTCTCGGGTCAGATTACAACGAGCGACTGACGAGACGATGATAGCATCTCGAATGGAGATTTCATTATGGGTGTATTTTGATATTTTATATGATATTTTATTACACTGCCCCCCTATATCTACTCTCATCACATATTCACCAAAAGAAGCCTCGTGTACTTCTTTTGCATCGAGGCAGCAGTCACCCACGTCTGCGGTCTGCCAACACAAGCTCCGCACAGATTTATCTTTTTCAGTAAAGAGGCATTTGTTTGTCCCGACGCTCCCATCACGTGGACGCGTCATGATGTCCTAAACCGGTCCTCTCAGGCTCTCTTCAAGTGCTTACCGGCGTTCATTGCCTTCTTCCAGACCTCAGACAACAGGAACAGGTATGATGCACCGTATCGGACAAAAATCACATCCATTTTTATTTGCCTCGCGATTTTCAACGATCGCGTGACAACATCACGAAACGTCATGATTCGTGCTGAGTCGTCGCGTTTCGCTATTTTTATCATATTTTGTTTGCACATCGATTTTTTCTTTGCTTGTGTGTAGGTAACAGTTTGTAGCAATCGTCACAAATCGCGACGCAAACAAAAAAATTCACTGTTTTTTCTGACCTTCGCCAGTCGTCGCGTTTTGTCACGCCTCGCTTTTTCGAATTGAATTTGTTTGCGTGCATGGAGCATTTTTGCTTGCTGATTTATTTTTTTTGCATTTAAAAAATACAAAACAAGATTTCAACTCGGACACGGTATCCAATGTTGACGAGCCAGTAGTAGCAACGGCGTCCGTCGTTGAAGTAGCGGGAAAGCCGTCTGTTGTTGATGATCCAGTACGTTTGACATACTTCGCTTCTCTACTCAATGCCGTGTACGAATTTGTTGTAATAGAGGTGAGAAGCAAGAGAGAAGAGCCCTTCGCTACTATCACACATAAAAAGAAGTATTTTGAATTTGATAGTGATCTCAAGCCGTACCCCGTCTTTATCAAAAGAAACCTCACTCCCGACAAATACTTCAAGATAAAGCCTGGATTATTACTTGACCCCTACATGGCATTTGTAAGAATGAAGAATGAGGCGGCTAGCATACGCCTCATCAAAGAGAACACAAACATTCCGGCCCCGAACGTTACAGGTGTATAAGTACTGAGAAAAGAAGAACGAGGGAAGAGGCCAACAAGTTAAAATTCGAGTGTCTTTGAGATACTGGGAATAATCGGGACAGAAAGATGATCGATAAATTCATGCCTGCAAGCTTCCTGAGCTCACTGGAAAGTAAATCATGTTGCATGTCCAAGCAACTCTCGTCAAAAGTAGTACGTAGTAGGGTTAAGTCATCTAACTGTCGTGCTGTTATCAGAATTACCGATATTGGAAATGCTTATCGTGATTGGGAGAGCTCGAGGATTAGTCTCGGCCTGCGATACCCAAAGGATGAGTGGAGGAGTCGCCTGTGGGGCCACTAATCCTTGGGGGAGAAGTGCTGCGAGCAGGCGCTCGTTCGAAAAAGGTTGGGTGAAAGGTAATGTGGCGGTTGTAGCTGCAGGTGGTTCCGGTACCACAGCACCAGACGCCGGGAGCGTGAAATTAGGAGCCATATGGCCTTGATCAGTCGAGGCACGCCCGTTCATTCGAACATCTTCGGCTATACTTGGTGAAGGACCTGGAAACTCTTGCGGCCTAATTTCGCGCACCAAGGAGTCCTTGAATGCAATGGCAACAGATTCGGTGATATTTTCAAGATTCTGCGGAGAATATTAATGATCATTGCATTGATATAATGGACGAAGCGACAAATGTACCTCGAGCCTATTTACGACGTTCTCGAGTCTCTGGAGAAACGTCTCTATCTTGATGGAATTGGAAGCTCTATTGAGGAATCTGATGGCACGGCTTTTATTCGTTTGCCCTATAATGTACTGCTCTATATCTTCAAGGATGCTACTCGAAGAATTAGTCCAGCAATATATGTATATAAAGACTTAACTTACGCGGAGAGTGACTCAAGTAACACCTTGACCCCATTCGAGGGCCAATCCGTTCGCCTAGCTGAGTTTCGATAAGAGGTACAAAAGGCCTCCGTACATGCAGTAGCCTCAACGAGAAGCTTCTGGTCGCGCTTTCTAACTTTGGCATGCTATACCAGAGCACGGTTAGCGACAGAACGATGGAAATCGCCAAAGTTAAAAGACAAACCTGAAGAATAGTCCGTGTTCTGTCGGAAACAGTTTTCAGCAGGGGGTCTTCCCTATCGAGAGTCCAGTTCGCTTTACGGGTTTGTTTGCTATGCAACATTTCTGTGAGTCACTCTTTGGGGAAGTGTGTGGGGATCCATCGTGCAGCAGCCTTTTATACCACGCTCTGGAATGATATCTAAAAGTACTCATAAACACGTCCGGAGTGACGGTCTAACTTTAGGATGCCCAATACAGTTACTTCAAATTTTCAAGCCAGGGGAACTTCACATCCACTTATAACTTCATATATGGATTTAGTAACATGTCATATATTTGTGTTTCAAAAATCTGGTGTATATTGATCTGATTGTTGATGAACGCTTTTTTCGATGTGAGGAGCAAGTGAGGAGGCATCCTAACGTTGGACGTGTTGATTACATAATATGATAGTGAGTAGACCTAGACTCGCGACCAGTAACGTTGGATGGGTAACATCAGCCTTCAGGACATGGCGCGAAATAGGTGCATCTTGACACTTTGAGTTAATGCGGTAGACTTGGGTATGTATACCAATCTTGGCCAGCGGTGAAAACCCATTAGGTTTGGAGAAGTTGTAAAACCGAGTGTAGGATGGACCGTCGAGTTCAACAGTTCAGTAGACGCGAGGGAATTTTGGTAATATTTAAACTGAATTTCTATGTTTTTAAGACCTGGGCTGAGCAAGTTACAACACCCCTGGATGTTTTTGCTCTAAACCTTAACTGTCATCTCGACATACAAAAAATCTTATACAAATCTTATACATCCAGGCCGGAAATACCTCCAACTACGTCGGGACGCATTTTTGGAACACGCAAGAATGCCTCACTGTGTCCGAATGATGGTGATCTGGAGATATGATTTATCTCAATTTGTTAGCGACATATGACCTGACCGAAATTCGCTGCCGCCAGAATGGTTTAGGAAAAGGAAGAAAAGATAACCACTCCCACAGAAAGCCTTTAAATACCTGCACAGCATACTTGCGACGCCACAAAAATTCATTTAAGAAAACATGCACTGATGAACAATGTGAGATGGTGTTTACTAGGCTGCATTTGGACTCCATTCTTTGAAGGACTTGGCCAAGAACTTCAAGAGGCTATATTGCGATTACGAGATGGAGATCGATTACTTGAAAATTAACAAGTAGTGAAGGGGTAGACCAAGTTTACTGGTTGGTGAATATATGTGCGCATCAACCCAGGTTGATGCATGATGACGGTTTTGAGTCACTTTATTGGAATAGAAAATGACGAAATCCACGGGGAGTAAGCTGAAGGAGACAGAGATGATATATATAAGCCGAAAAAGGAAGAAGTAGGTTTTATTAAGGAAATCAAACCTCCAGGAACGACGGTCTCCTGAGCAAGCAGCAGACAGAAGAGTCCCCAAGTCGGGATATTCTACATGGAGATAGGAGATGGGGAGAGTGTGAAGCTTAAACGAAAAGCTTTAGAATGCCCAGTTTGATAGATGGACCGGCTGGTGAGGAGAATAGGTTCAAGGAAACGGAGCTGTATCATTTAAAAATCAGAAATAAATAATGTTTGGCTTCCTAACATCAAGCGGACATTAATCGGACTGTGAAAATGGCATCACCACCTAAAGATGCTCGCGGCTGCTCTCGGCATAAAGCGGAGTTTGACAGGTAATGGCTGGTCACGAGCCTACGGAATACCCAGCTCAATGACCAGCCTTCCAAGCAAGGCCAGGCCCTCCACCTTCTTGTTTAGTACGTGTGAAAGAAGACGAGAGGAGGGTAGAGCCGACTAGGGTCGTTCAATGCATGAATTAGTTCATTCAAGCAGTGCCGACGGCCATGCAAGCCATTTGTAGGGTTCCTAGTATCCAGGTGGAATATTCTGATTTTCCAGACTCCAGATGTCTGTCAGAGCTAGTGAACGACGAACTCCTGTAGGCCTGCCCTTCTGCGCTTTTAACACAATACATAATAAGTCAACAGCAAGTTACTCATATCAACGACAATGACGTGAACGGGTGTGCGGTCTTATTGTTTAAAATGAACGCTGGAAATAGAATCCTTTATGGGATGGTCATCATATCAGACTTATGTCCCCGGTTTCTTGATTTTGGCGTCGGTCCCTCGAAATTTCCTTTGTACTATTTTCGCGCTACTTATTTGAAGCCCCTCTGCCGTACGGGAGATGCTCGCGGCTGCTCTCGGCATCAAGCGGAGTTCGACGGGTGACGGCTGGTCACGAGCCTAGAGTAAACCTCAGACAACAGAAACAGGACTTTCGGATACTTTTCCGGGCAGATAACACACCCAGCACTATTTTCGATTAACCTTCCGAGCCGGAATTTCCAATATACAGATGTCCTCCAATCCATCAAAGCATAATAAAATTAAGTGTTTTTGCAATCTCATATAATCCTATGTATCCGTCCAGTAAACCACCTGCAACAACCCCACTAAAGCATTAAGGCAAAACATTAAATAATAGCATAGTCTGTAATCAATCTTGACGGCGTGAGCGGCCAGGGTTGGAGACCATCTTGAGGATGGCTTCCTTGGCTGCAAGAATTTCACTTTCGCCACCTATCACAGGTATGTCATGTCAGCAACCTGTTCACAGATAGGAATGGTAAAAAAAAATTACTAACCAACGATGACAATTGTGCTGTTTTCGCGGCTGACAGTTATGTCAGCACCAGTTTCGTTGCGGAGGCGGGCAACATTGGCGCCCTTGGACCCGACGATTCTGGGGAAAGCAGAACGGTCAGGCAAGGTGAGGAATCCGACATGCGAGAGGCGGGCAGCGCTGTCGATGGCTTCCTTGATAAGGTTCTCTGCCTTATCCAAACCAGCTTGGTCACGAGCTTTGATGGTCCAGACAGAGTCGCCCTCTTCGGCTTCCTGGTAGTTTTCGGTGACTTCCCACTCAGGTTCGTTGGTCTCGTCGTCGATACGGGCAGAGGGAACAGGACGAGTAGGAGTCGATGCCTTTTGGGGCTGGATAGAGTGCTCGACTTGCACGCCGAAGCCCTTGAGCGTCCTGAAGAATTGGCCTTGGTTGGAGATGGCATGATGGTACTTCAAAGGAACATTGATGGTGGATGAAGGTCCTTCAGGGACAGGAGCCTTGACGCTGCCCTAAAATCAAGCATAAGGATACGTCTGATAAAAATACGGAAAGAAGATTTTACCTTGAGCTCGGCGACAGCCTTCTCAGCGCCAGCACGAGCGCCAGAGACCTTGACGATGTTGGCGGCATCAACATCGGTAAATTCAGAGATGTTCTCAGGCTCTCCAATTTGACCATAAGAACGGGAGCCAGGGAATTGGATTTGGACGTCAAACTTCTTCTGGAGATCATTGAGATTCTGACCACCGCGGCCAATGAGGATACGGTGCTGCGCGGAAGGGATCTCGACAGCAAGAATAACGCGATCACGCATGGTCGCGACGATCTTCTCCAGCTCACCCTTGAGTTTGGCAACGAGTTTAGGTTCGCCACGGAGACGAACTTCGTCAGAGGGTTCACCTTGACGAGGGCTAAGTGACAAAGAAAAAAGACAATCAGTCATCATGAAACTACAAATTAGAATGGGAGATATACGTACAACCTGATCAAGCCAGCTTGGAGCCTGGAGTCAGATGGACCTCCACAGCTTGCGATGAGATCCTTGAGTCCCTGACCGCCCGCACCGATGATGCTGCGGTGGAACTTGCTTTCGACAGTGACGGAATCAGAGACTTCCTCGGTAACCTGTTCTGAAATAGCAAGGATGGCAGCTTTTGCAGCAGCTATAGCCTTCTTGGTGCCCCGAACAGTGATAGTAGTGTTGGCTCCTCCTTCATCCGACCCTTTCTCAACATCGATTTGTGCATCGGTATTGTCCTTGATCTCATTGACTGAAGCACCACCTCGGCCAAGGATACGAGCGACGGAGCGGGTAGGAACGGTGAATTTCAAGACGTTGTTGGACTCCTTTTCGAACTCAGCGGCCTCCAGGAGCTCGGACTTAGCACCAGCAACACCCTTCTTTCCACCCTTGATCAGAACTTCATCTGGCTTGAGCTGTTCACGGGTCTTGTTCTCGCCGTTCTCAGCCGACTGACGAGGGAAAGTGATCTTGACGGAGTATTTTTCCTCGAGACGAATAGCATACTTTCCGTGCTGACCAATGAGAGAAGAGTGGTATTGCGCGGGGATCTTGAGGACCTCTTGAGTTTCATCCGCCTAAGGAAGTTATGAGTGCCAAAAAGTTATGAAATATTGATCATTCACTCACAAGACGGTCAATCTGGGTAAGAATGCTCTTCTTCGCCTCCTCGACGTTCTCCTTTCGTCCAGTGATCTTTGGCAACAATATAAATATCTGATAATAATAACGAGAACGGAACTAGCTTTACCTTGATTTTGGACTTCTGCTGAACAGTTTGCTGAACGGTCTTTTTCTTCTTGCTGGCCTCCTTGTCCTTGTCCTCAACGAAATCATCCGAAACGTCAACCTTGACACCGAGTTGTTCACGGAGCTTGTTGATACCGGCACCATGCGAACCGACAATGCGACCAACATACTCTCTGTCGATATCGAACTCGATGAACTGGGAAGCAGGACTGATAAATGAAAAAAAACGCAGATCACAGGTAGTTGTTCAAGACTCACGTAGCTGCTGAGGATCTCGTTGGTCTTGGCATCTTCGACGATCCTGAGAATCTCTTTGACGGCGCGATCAACATCACTGCTGATACCACGAACGAGGATGGTATCTTCGCCAGTCGCGTCTCCCGCTTCAGCACCAAGTTTGATAAGGAGCGTGTCGTCCTCGCCAATGATGCTGAGATTTAAAAATTGAGACGTCAGAAAAAACTGAACGTGTTTTCGGATGTGATCGGAGACTTACGCCTTCAAGGTAGCATCGTCGTTGCCAACCACAGCATCATGCCAGCGTTTCTCAACAGAGATAGTCTCAGTCTTGACATTTTTAGCATCACGAGCCAGTTTCAGGATTTCTTTCTCAACCGCATCAAGGTGTTTCTTCTTCTCGTCGTGGGAAAGAGAAGCCTTCGGAGAAAGGGGATCATAAACCAAAAGGGCAGTAAACGATTCGAGAGACTCGTTGTGGAAGTAAACTTGAACATTGTGAGCGTCATAGAATTGTTTCAACCTAACAATAGAACGCTGAGAAAATATTGTTAGAATTGAACTTTGGGGAAACATACCTTTTGCCATCTTTGCCAGTAAGAATGCGATGCAAGAGCCAGTCAATTTTGACATCCCTGGTTCCGCCAATCAATTTGCCGAGCAGTTCCGAAATCTGTTTAACAACGACATCAACTTCGGGTTTGTCACCGACCAAGTCAACACTGAGAGTTGATGTGGAAGCTTCAGCGGAAGGAAGGTAGACATCGACGTTGGGGTGGGCAGCCTTGAGAGTGTCCTCGTATTGAATGCTGTTGAAATAAGTGGCCAGTTGCTTGGAAAGTGAGATAGGTCCGGGGAGAGTCAACTCGTGAATGTACTTGGAGTTTGCCAGTTCCATGACAGCACCAAGTCCAGCCGAAAGATCAGCACTCAACCCCCAGATGTGGACTTCATCACCAGCCTCTTCTGCCTTGCCAACAGAGACCCAGCACTTGCTCTTGAGCATGATAGCTTCGGCACCCTGTCCTGTAAGGAGACGGTGCTGACGCTTGGGAAGAGAGATCTTGACGGAGGTAAGGTTGGTCTCGAAAGCCTTAACGGCATCCTTGATCGATTCAACAACAGGAACGACAGACTCGCGGTCGCCGCTAGCGGTAATTTCCCGAGCAGCAGCGTTCAGAGTCAAGGTGACAGAATAAGCATCCTGAGCCGCTGACAAGAAGTATGCGCGGCGGGCCACAATGAAGGGAAGGACGTGGGCAGGGATGTCACGGACGCGTTGAGTCGAGTGGTAAACTTTTGAAGAAATGATCTGGTTCAAAAGTCCCTGTGCCTCGTATGCCAAAGGTTGAGGACCGGTCAATGTAACGGGGATAGTGGGCTCTTCCCCTTCATCGTCTTGGTTAGCGTGTCCGTTGCCGTTGGGTAAAACTGTCTCCCTCTTAGGAATATCAACTCTGACACTGGTCTGGTCACGAATTTGCTTCAAAGTCGCGCCTATTTGTAAGGTCAGCCCTGCTTCATGCATCGAGAGTGACGAGTATATTACCTTTGGGTCCGATGATAGAGCCGATAGCGGAGGCAGGGGCGTTTATTACGAGGGTGATCTGTAAAAGTGTAAATACATTTCTCACTCAAAGAAATAACAAGACGCACGGTGGGACTCAAGAGGGCCATGAGACTGCGCTTGGCCTTTTCGAGTTCCTTCTGGGACTCTGCCTTGACATGGAAGGTGGTTTGACGAGTCTTTTGGTTTGCACTGGCTTCGATCTTGACCTTGTACTTTGCGATTACCGTCTTGATGACTTCACCAAGACTTCCGGCCTTGCCATCCTTGCCCGTGTTGGAGAGATCAATAGCCGACAAATCGAACGTGTCGGTAAAGACGGGTGTCCTAGTTACGGATGCCTTGAAACGAGGACCAGCGGAAGCTCCCCAAGCAGGCTTGGGTGCGCCGTTGGTGCTAGGGGCGGCCGGGGCAAGAGTTGGGAAAGCCTCCTCTGATTCGGTGTCAACCGGAGGGGAAGGAGTCTTTGGTTTTACGGTAACAGCAGTTTGCTGAGACAGAGAAGGGAAGGGATCGGGAGCGCCTTCAAGCTCGTGTCTTTTCTGTATAGATATCGTGGATCAGGATGAGAAGTTAAGAAAAAAGTTTAAAGACAAACTTGAAGGTCAGCTGCGGAAAGAGCCATTGCGTTGTGTAAACGGGTGTCCGGAGAGCGAGAAGCCTTGACGGGGAAAAAAGCCTGTGCAGAAATGAAAATAGAGAGAAACTCTTGACTGCTGGTGGTTGTATTGCGAAACCGTCATTCCAACCGCAGACGCACATTTCTACCGCAGACCGTGGGACTTGATCTCCATTGACGTGGCACAACACAAATTGCACCACTTTTCTCAGTTCTCGCCTATGTTCTCGACAAATTCTATATTATTTTATTGCTCGTTCAGGAATTTACGGACCCTCTGCGGGCGTCTCTGAAATTACTAAGAATTCTCGGAGTGAAGCCGATCACTCTGGGCGAGTCTAGCCACGTGTGTGTAAGTATGTCATGGCCCCTTCTCAAGGGACGTGGAACTTTGGTCATCCTGACATCCTTTACCTATTTCTATGGTCTTAATCCTCATTAACATTCTTCGTTCACCATGACTCGGCCACTACATCCTTTTTTCAAGCTGGCCTTGTTGTTCTCTGTCTTCGCGTTCCCCGTGAAAGCGGCTGATTCCTTTCTGGCAGACACTTTGATTCGCCAAAGCCCTGTTCAGAAAGTATTGGACCACAAGCCAGTCAAGCATCGCACATCATGTCATGAATCTGTCGTATGTTTGCTTTTCTGATTAACCAGGAGCTCTGTTCAATTTCTTTCCTAGTTAACGGGTCCAATAGAGACAACCATGTGTGATTTCGAGACCATTGAAAGTGTGAACGATGAGTTATTCAGCAACTTGTCAGAGTTGGTTGAGAAGCCCTTCTTCCGCTACTTTCAAGTACGTTCTATCGTTCTTCCTTCCACGCAATTATTAATGTTAAATAGGTCGACCTCTATCGAGAATGTCCATTCTGGGCAGACGACGGTTCGTGCAACAATCCGGGGTGTGCAATTACGACCGTGGACGAGGTCGGTTTCTTGTCCACGCGCCTATTCCTTCTCGAGTCTGACCTCGACGAACTTTCAGAGAGATGTACCAGAAAAATGGCGAGCTAAAGCTTTGAGTAAAGTCGACCCATCGTCAATTGAGACAGTATGTTGGTTCGTTTCCCCGCATTTGCATCACTAACACATTCCCCAGCGCCATTCATTACCTGGATGTTATTACCGTGACTCTGACTTTTGCTTCCTTGACGACAATACGGGTGAGTCTTTCCATTATGTAGAGGTACTCATTGCTATATCTCATACCACGTTCAGAGGGAGACTATTTCGATCTACGACTAGTTCCAGAACGATACACCGGATATTCCGGGAAAGATGCACAACGCGTATGGAGGTCTATTTACGAGGAAAATTGCTTCGGTCTATCCGAGCTTAGCCTTATGACTGGGAAATCTCCCGCGCCCGTTTCGTTGCCGGACACGATGATTGAAGTGCTTCACGAAGATGATCAAGAATCCGACCCACAATGTCTAGAGAAGAGAGTATACTATAAAGTTATTTCCGGTATGTATTCGTAGTGCATAACATGCGCCATGGATTGCTAAGCTTTGCAGGTCTACATGCTTCAATTTCTACACACATTTGCCATGAATACCTAAACCAAACAACTGGAGAATGGGTATGTCAATGTGCTTTAGTGTTAAGAAGTGATTTATTTATTTTATTTTAGCATCCAAGCCTCGACTGTTTTATTAATCGCGTAGCCTCGCATCCAGAACGCCTCCAGTACATTTATTTTAACACAATTCTACTTCTGCGCGCTGTCGCCCGCCTAGGCCCTTACCTATCAGCATTTGACTATTGCTCCACTGGGACACACGAAGACGACGCCGAAACATTACAGTCTCTCACTAGAGTCATAGACATAGCAAAATATGCTGGCGCTTTCGATGAAACCATCTTATTCCGTGGGGAGAACGCCAATGTGCGTGAACGCTATTTATTTGTCTTCATTCAATCTGACTGACTTCTATGTCCAGGTCTTGAAGGAAGAATTCAAGACCCATTTCCGCAACGTTACCCGGATCATGGATTGTGTAGGCTGCGACAAGTGTCGACTATGGGGTAAAATCCAGACCACGGGTATCGCCACAGCCTTGAAAATCCTATTCGAACTTGACGAAAAGGCCTTGGATCCTAAAATGAATTCCGATCTACTACACCGATCCGAAGTTGTTGCTCTGATGAACACCCTCTTCAGATTCAGTGAAAGTCTTCATGCTGTGGAAGAGTTCCGTCGCATGTGGCGTGCGCTGGATCAAGGGGAGGCAGATAAAATCGTACTCAAAGCAGAGAAAGCTACAACAGAACATGTACGTTGTCATCATGCTTTGATAAATAATGATCTGCTCTTGACCCCACATTTTTTCCTTCAGGCAACCGCATCGCATCACAATCATCAAGACGACCAGGCAAAAGACTTCAATTTCTTCAACATGGCGTCTGCCCAGCTACGAATTTGCAAGGATACCATCGAAGAAAATGTCACTCAAGCAGTGACGGCCTTGGGAAATGCATTCAATGCTGTACTGTCTGCGTTCCGTCCTTCGGGCAAGGAACGGGGACCGGGATATGGTGAATTATAAGCTTCGCGCGCGCTGTACTGTGCTGCCAGGTGGAACTTGACCACCCTTTGTGTGTATATTTATTTAAAGTACTTATCTAGCCGGATCGTGTGTATGTTACTAATTGAAGGTTGCTCAAAAACGGGTTTTTTTTCTTTCGAAAATTTCCGTCTTTTTTTGTCCAGCGCCTATTGATATAATTTTGGAATTTAAAATGAAGCGGGCTCAGACGCTTATTATATTTCATTTTATTT
This sequence comes from Agrocybe praecox, assembly GCA_964017145.1. Taxonomy (NCBI): domain Eukaryota; kingdom Fungi; phylum Basidiomycota; class Agaricomycetes; order Agaricales; family Agrocybaceae; genus Agrocybe; species Agrocybe praecox. The sequence goes on along the minus strand of OZ024842.1, from coordinate 1,665,392 downwards.
AACTTCTGTTCGTTGCTCTACGATTTTTCCCGGAGATCTTACACTGTCTTACGCAAATGCTTTTACCTTTGAAAAGCTTCATTGTTATCGCCAAGGCTAAAAATAAACTGCCGAAAGAGGGGCTCGTGATCGACGGCGTCACAAAGCCGTTTCCATACTTCCAGTCTACCACATCGTTGAACTCCACTTGTTTTACCAGGCTGGTCTTTGCACAGGTGCATTTCCCTTGATTGCGCTACTGGAGTCAAAGGCCTTGAAGAAGAACCCTTACAGGGGACCTTCCCCGTATTCGACCCCCGTCGGCGCCTCGTCTACAGTCTACATGCCTAGGAGGAGGCCGCTTGCTTCTCCTTCACCCCTTCAATAACTACATCATGATCATTCTTGACCCGGAAGACTTAGTACAACATTCCAAGGATGAAAAATACGAAGGACTTACTCTACGGCACCCCCAAGCAGCTTTTTTGCGCTCGAGTTCACCCCTGCCGGATTATGATACGTCGGAGGCCCAGCATTGGAGAGTTGATAACCCGAAGGAACCCTTGGTAGGAGCATCGACGAAGAAAAAGAAATTCGATCCGCGGGTAGTCAGAGGCGCATTCTATGCTTTGTGTATCTATGCCGTACTTTCTCTAATTGCTGTTGTGGCGTTTGTGGTCATCGTGCGTCTCTCTTTTGTTTTTGTTGTTTTTGATTTTTTATGGAGATTTTGGATAGAAAAATAAACGGAAAGCGGACTCAAGTAATTACAATAGCCTTACGCCTTCTTTGTGGGCGGTAGAAGACAAGGATTACAACCCTCAACTCCAAATCCCTAATGTCGGGCCAGCATTGACGCTCACCTCTAATAAAACCTGCAATATCTGGACATCGACCTCGAATTCAGGGGATAATCATGCTGCAACGTATGTGTCTAATGCTAATCGACCTATGTTCAACATACCTACTAATGAACACAGCTCCCAATTCTCACTTCCAGCAAATGGTCTTGTCTCTATTCGCTCTAACGCCACGTACACCATTCTTTCTGCCGTTCAAATCAGTGGTGGCTTATCCGTTTACACCAACAAAGATATTACGCAAAAAAATATCGTACTCTCAGTCAATGTCCAGGCTTCTAGTTCAGCATTATTATCCCGGTCGAATGTATGCTTCAGTTCAGAGGGCGCGGACAGGGGAATCTCCATCTACGTAAGTGATGTTCGCACATCTCGCAAACGCCGCATCTCTGACGTCAATTATCTTGCTCGCTTTGCTTAGGTCCCCGCCAATCTAACCAAGGCAGATCATTTGAACTTCGATATCAAAGTCGCTCTTCCCCAGATGGAGTTCCGAGTTGACGATTTCGTTACTTTCCTGCCGATGCTTCAACAGACGTTCGACAAATTTCATGAAGGTGCCTACTTTGATCATTTTGCATTCGAAGGTGCTGTCTACCCCATCACTTGCAAGGTACTGTGGAATTTTACGTTGTGGTCAAAATTATCATGCTGAAGATCTTTACTAGTATCTGGAAGCTTCCCAAATATCGATCAAAAATACTGCTGCCTCGATCCAAGGCGCGTTCAATGTGACCAAGTCTCTAAGTCTTGATACAATTAAAGGGTATGTGGCCATGATCTTTGAGTTTTTGCCTTGGTACCCATTATCATTTCAATCATATAGGTTCGTGACTTCGGACATAACTTTGACTTCACCCGCCTTCCTTTCCATCGATTCAGGAGACAGGTAAAATGCATGTCCATCTGTATGAAAACTTTCTGATTTCTTGAATCTTTTTAGCCCAATATACGCCAATATCTCCCTTTCCTCTCCTAGCAAATCAGTATCGCCCTCGTCACCTCCTGGTTTTGTCGCGAAAGTGTCTAATTTCAATGCACCGGTGCATCTGAATGTTTCACATAAGACAAACACAACACAAGCCCTCCAACTAATGATCATCAATAATATGGCGGAAACATCAGTGACGATGGACGATTTGTATGCAGGGTCGTTCTCAGCCAAGAGCAAGATGTCTCTTGTCACAGTGGCAGGTCTGAGGAATGTTACGGTGAACAAGAACTCAGTTGCCGCAAACTCATCGCGGGTTGTGATATACGATCAAAGGACCTCAGATCACGTAGCGGGCTGGGTTGGCTGGGGCACGAGACCACCAAAGAGCCGTAGCACGACACAGAGCTACGTGGATATAGTTTCCGCACTAAGCCCTGTGTCTCTAACTTTCATATAACTTATTGAACGGACTAATTTTGATTGGCTACTTACTTTTGTTCGAATCGCGGATTTTTCTGTATCTTAGACCATGCAATGTATTTCTATTTACAAATTACATACATAACTATTTTTTTTTCTCTCGTCTGATGTTATTAAATAAAGAAAACTTGTGCGCATCATCAAGGTCCGCAGACATGTGGGTACATAAACTGAATGAAAGTGAGAGATACATATATGATATGGCGAGCATCTTGGCGAAAATGGTTGCAACTAGTTTTGATTTTGCAACAGTAGGCAGAGGATTGTACTGTGTTCTCGTCAAAGATATGGCACACATCATTAAATACCGACGTATTTGTTGCTACAATATTAGTGATCGATGATCGATATGATCGGTAACGACGATCTCTACTTTTGTTCATCGTCTATCTATTTATAAACTGTTATGATGTATGGCCTTGTTATGTTTAGACGAGCCAGGCTTCCATAAGCAGATTTTAGGATTCCGCATCATACTACTAAGCAAATTCTCTACAATTGCGTGATCGTTGTTCATCCAAAGCACATCATCGCGAAGTGTATAAGTTCTTGGGACTGTCAGAATGGCCAGCTCCTTTCATACGTTGTACAAGGACTCATTTTACCTACCCTTTCATACCCAACTTAATATTCACCGATGGCCAATTCTCCTCACGGTGGTGTACTAAAGGTGCATCGCTTCTGTAACCTTGGAAAAAAATCTGGAATTAAACATGCTATCTACAGGATCTCGTTGCACGAGACGAACCCATTTCTGCTCAACTAAAAGAAGAGGCATTCACTCTACCATACCTTGTTCTGACCGAAGTAAGCGCTGATTTTTCGTAGGTCAATCGCATCAGACCTAACCGTATTACAGCGTCAATTGTGTGATTTAGAATTGATTACGAACGGCGGATTCAGCCCTCTGGAAGGCTTTTTGAACGAAGCCGACTACACAAAGTAACTGTCTAGGACTTATCACTTGATTGACACAATCTAATATGCCAACCAGCGTTGTTAACAATCTGCGCCTTGCCAATGGTGTTCTCTTCCCTATCCCAGTCACTCTAGATATTTCTCGAGTTGACATTGATCGCTTGTCCATTGCACCCGGCAGTCGTGTCGCGCTGCTTGATCCTCGCGACGAAGAGGCCTTGGCTGTTATCACTGGTATGTTTAGGATACCTACAAGTTTTGATGCTACACAACTAATTGTTTCTACCCCCTATACAGTTGAAGATATCTATACTCCTGATAAAGTCAAGGAAGCTATCCAAGTTTTCGGGGCTGACGACCCTGCGCATCCCTCAGTTGCATATCTCAGAAATCGAGTCAAAGACGTTTATATCGGAGGAAAAGTTCAGGCCATCAAATCTCCTACTCATTTCGATTACGTGGCTTTGAGATGTAAGATGATCTCCTCACTCTTCTATACCACTACACGTCATTAATCAACAAAAATAGATACCCCCACAGAATTGCGCGCTCTTTTCAAGAAACTCTCATGGAGAAAAGTTGTGGCATTCCAGACGCGCAACCCAATGCATCGTGCCCACCGTGAACTTACAGTCCGCGCCGCCCGTCAGCGTCAAGCGAACGTGCTTATTCATCCAGTCGTGGGTTTGACGAAACCAGGCGACGTTGATCATTACACGCGGGTTCGTGTATATGAGGCGATCATGCAGAAGTACCCTAACGGTATGGGGCAACTTGCTCTTCTACCCCTCGCTATGCGTATGGCGGGTCCAAGGGAGGCAGTATGGCATGCTATCATCCGCAAAAACTACGGCGCCACCCACTTTATTGTTGGTCGCGATCACGCAGGACCCGGAAAGAACTCTCAAGGTCAAGATTTCTACGGGCCGTATGACGCACAAGATCTGGTCATCAAATATCATGACGAATTGAACATCGAGATGGTGCCTTTCCAGCAAATGACATACCTACCTTCAACCGACGAATACCAACCCGTCGACGAAGTCCCAAAAGGGGTTCAAACTCTAGATATTTCCGGCACAGAACTCCGAAAGAGACTTCGAACCGGAGCTCCAATTCCAGACTGGTTTAGCTATGAGTAAGAGACATTTCCTCATTTTGTTCATATTGGAGGTAACTGTGTGCTGATCTAACTCGATAGCGCTGTCGTCAAGGTGTTGAGAGAAAGCTACCCTCCCCGAAATAAACAAGGTTTCGTTCTATTTTTAACTGGACTTCACAACTCGGGCAAAGACACAATTGCAAAAGCGCTACAAGTCACCCTACATCAGCAAGGCGGACGAAGCGTCTCCTTGCTTTTGGGAGAGACTGTACGACAGGAATTGTCTCCTGGTTAGTTCATATAATGTTCCTGAGAATCTCCATGTTCCTGACCGTACCTGTACAGAACTAGGACTTTCGTCGGAAGATCGTCACGAGCATGTGCATCGAATTGCCTTTGTTTCATCGGAACTCAGTCGCGCAGGCGCAGCTGTAATTGCTGCACCTACAGCTCCGCGAGAACGCTCTCGACAACTAGCCCGGGATACGATTATCCACAACGGTGCCTCAGGGGGGAACTTTTTCTTGATTCATGTTGCAACGCCACTTGAATACTGTGAAAAAACCGATCGACACGGTCTATACTCTCAAGCTCGACGTGGTGATATCAAGGGCTTTGCAGGGGTCGATGAGCCTTTCGAGACTCCCGAGACCGCCGATTTGACAGTCGATGTTACAAAACAGAGCATATCAGAAATTGTTCACAGTGAGTGTCATCAAGAATACAGCAATCATTTATCACGCCTAACCGAGCCTCGTAGGTATCGTCCTTCTGCTGGAAACTAACTCACTTCTGTGAAAACCGTGGCATATAAAAATGCTATATGCTATAGCACCTGTATTTTCTATACTAGACGATGATTAGGCTTTTCAAGGCCTCTGACATAAAAAACCCGCAGCATCTTGTAGGAATAGGAGAGGTTCTGTCAAGGCCGCCATCGACGATTGTGTATCTTATTGTAGTTATATGCCTCCTAGAATGTACAAATATAGTCGAAGAATTGTGTTTGGATTTGCACAGAGTGATTTGACGTTTTGATGAGATGATCTGCCTATATGATTACGTAAGGACATGTCAGTGGTTCCCAAGTTGAACACCGGGGTCTTTACGTGCGAACTCCAATTCTGTTTATGGCAAGGTCTCCTTGATCTCCTTCAAACCCAGCGTTTAATTTGTTCTATAGTCCACCACCAGACCTCGGTGGTGCATTGGCATGTCAGCTGCCCGAGCGTTCAAGGGCATTCGTGCATTTTCAAGAAACCTATCTAGAATGACTGAAAGCGGCCAGGTCGAGCAGCTCAATGCTGCAGGTCCGGTAGAAACTTCAATTCGTCAAAAGGTAAATTTTAAAACAATCGCATTTTTTAGGGGTGCGTATTGATTAGGAGGATTAGCTTTTTGCGATGTTACAGCCCACCTCTTTGACTGTCACCAATGATTCTTGGCAACATCGCCATCACTCTGCTATGCGTGCGCAGGGCAGTAATAACGGAGAAACTCGTATGAACTAAACTTTTTTCCTCTGCGAATACTCCTGATATTATTGTTGGACCAGACTTCTCTGTCAAGGTGGTCTCTGATAAATTCGATAAGAAGGTGCGTGTTTTGTTCGTCTATAAAACAGCGATCACCCGGATTTATGTAAATTTCTAGACAACCATGCAACGTCACCGTATGATATATTCTGCCTTGTCTGAAGAGTTCAGTCAAGGACTACATGCGTTGTCTCTTGATACGAAGACGGAAGCCGAACTTGCTGCCCGTAAAGTTTGATTGATCGTCTCCAATTCCAGAGACGTCCCAAGCTTCCAGGATCAAGTGGGCTCAACTCGTCTATGAAACTGCGATTATTATTTACCAGTATTGCAATATAGGGCTTATGCATGCATGTCCGGCGCAAGGTATGGCATTAGATCGTCGACTAAGCCGGAGAACAAAATGATTGCTTCCATGACTACAATACGCCAATTTTGAAGATTATCTCTGCTCTGAGATAGAAACGGGGTTTTAATGGCAATTATAAGTGCAATCTGCTTGCCCGCTGCTCAGTTCTGTATTCAGATTGTCTTGTAAGCGATTGAGAAGCTGTGCTGGTTCGCTTGGTGATCGCTGCACGGAGACATATTCCCCGTAACTCCCAACCCGATGCATCATGTAATCTCGTTTAATTGCAATCTTCTTGTCATTTGGACATCGCGTTAAGTCGGGTAACAACATCAGTGCTCTGCAGTATAATATAGGTAATGCCCGCCATGACGCATCTTCAATTTCCTCTTCACCTTCATCTGCCATTTTGCACTTACCATGCCTCATCCACCGAGTCAACCACAAAATAATGAACGCCCAACACTCCCTTCTATTCGCGATTTGTTCAGGGGTGAGCCATCATCGAAATCCTGTTTTTGCGGCGATTAACACGACCGCAGATGAACTATCAAGACGACCCGCAACCCCGCAATTCTCTCCATCATCTGCATTGGCACGTCTGGACGTCAATGATGACGATGACAGGGAAAGTGTAAATCGGTATTACAATCCGTCATCGCATTCATATACCAAGGTGGATCGTATTTTTATATTGTTCATCAACTCTGTGAATTAAATGCGGCCAGCCAAGCTCAGGGCATCCGCCGCATCCTGTGAACGCCAAGTATCCAGAGAGATATCCCCCGACCCATCTAAGCAGCAGACGGTCAGAGTCATCGTCGTACTCTAGCATGCGATCGAACACACATCCGACACCCGACTCACAATACAATGCATTAGGAATGCACGATGTTCCTACCCGAAGCATATCAACAGACGAGTCGTCGTCGTCTCGCCACCGACAGATGGACTCCCAATATTATACACGTCCATATGACCCTTCTGATTCCAGCCTTGCGGCCAGCAGCTATCATCAGAGCAGACACCCTCAAACACGATTTCCGGAATCATCGCCGCCCCTTTTGAATATTGCAACATCCTCACGGTCCAGAAACACAATGCAAGATGAGGAGCGAACTCCGATAAACCGATTTGGGAATTCACTAGGGACCTCCACAGGCAATTTAATATCTGTCAGTCGGTATTCGCAAGAAGACATTGCCGGCGCTGCAGGTAAATACGAATGCGAATACTGCGGCAAAGGATTTACTCGTCCGAGTAGTCTCAAGGTAAGCCTCTTATCCACTGCTTACATTTATCTAGCCAATCAATTTTGAAAACCACATCCACAGATACACTTGAATAGTCATACTGGAGAAAAGCGTAAGTTGTTGTTTCCAAATATAGGCTACAAAGGGTTGCTTACGGCTATTTTTAGCTTTCGCCTGCCCCGTCGAAGGCTGTGGACGCAGTTTCAGCGTACTCAGTAACATGCGCCGCCATACCCGCGTCCACGCCGCACCCCCTGGGGTTGAAGATGAAGGTCAAACACAACCAGTGTCTTTATCATACACTCAGCGGTGGACCCAACGTCGAGATAGTTCTGCCTCGTTTTCGAGTGACAATTCCCGTAGTAGCCGCAGTCTATCCTCTGATGGCGACGAGTAGCGAAACTCAGCCCGCTACTACCTTTTTTTTCTCTTACAGGAGAGGTCGGCTTTCTGTATACGTTTTTCATGACTTTATCAGCCTGATCATGCATGCCACCGTTATTTATCACTCTATTTATACAGCATTTCTGGTTCTGCTTAAGTAGTCTATTTCGGTTGTACGACCATTTATTTTATTTTTATCTCACATTGGCAACCTCACGTGCAGTAACTGCTCGTCGCTCCAGCCATATTTATTTGCCTCAACTACTTACACTACTAACATATGTATTTGTTATTCATAATCTACGTGTATATGTCGACTAGTTCGATTTGTTGTAAAAACTATATATATATTCCTTGACATCATTAAACTAAACCATCCTTCGAAAAACGTGGTATATATAAGCAGAAGGAATTTGAATACAAACAGTAGGTGTACACAGTACATACATGATGCAAAGCGAAGCAAATTGTACAAAAATAAACATAAGTCGTCAAAAAAAATGTCGTTAGATGTCCTTCCTGTCTTCATTGATCTCCTACATTGAGATCGCACGTCCGAGCCCAACGTCGCGTGTTTCTCGAACAATTGGTCGGCCCCTGACTGTACCCTGCACGGGCGCGGTTTCCTGCAGTTCATTGACATCGAAAGCCTTGTCTGCTCTCGTGTACTCGATGGTGCGTGGGCTCTTGTGCGTGAAGCCAGCAAAAGCCAAAGCCTTGCGCACATCCATGATCTCTGCGCCGTGCAATTTATGCCGAAGTAGAGGATCTTTCGTAGCATCTGCTGGGGCACCGTTCGCAGGCGCAAGGGGCTGAAACGAAGGCGAGTCATTTTTATTGCTGGGAAAAGAGAAAAGAGAATAGCATGCACGCATACATACCTCAGGTGGGATGTCAGAGTCAAAATGACGCGTGTCATCAGGACTTCTGAGTTCTGGACGGTAAGGCGCAGGATAACGGTGTATATTCTGCCAGTCAATGCCTTTAAACCATGGATGTGCCTGCATGCGGTGTCAGTGTTTGGCAGGTCAGTCCCAGATTCTGCGCGGGTGGGTAGGGGAAGACCATACCTTGATGAGATGAGCACCATCGTCTCCCATCGAGGAGCCTATCTGCGGAATAAACGCGCTTCTTCGAGCCTGTACAACGATGGAGTTGGGCCTAGATGCAGAAGAAGACGTCTGTGACCCCAAACGATCCTCAGGTTCACAAAGCAACGACTGCATAAGGTTAACGCCTTCATGAGATACCCGCGGCCGTTGAGGAAATCGCAAGGATTGTTTCCAATTCAAAATCTTCTGCCTTGTTACATGTCGCTACGCAAGCGTCAGGCGCCCTAGGTCGGGAGAAGAGTGACGCACAGTTACGAAATACTCACCGAGTTACTAACAAACGGTGGGAATCTAAGGCACCCAAGTCAGTGAAATCTGTCGCAAATAACGAATTGTGACTAACCCATATAAACATTCAAACATGATCACACCAAGACTCCACCAATCGCAGGAGTAAGAATAACCGTGTCCTCTGATGACTTCCGGCGACACTATAATCGAGACACACAACTCGTGAATGAAAAGGTGCGGCAGTAAACACTTTACTTACTATAGGAATTGGTCCCACAACTAAAACAATATGTCATCGTTAGTATGGGTTAGAAGGAAATGAAAAAATAAGGGGATTACACAGAGTACGCTAGCTAGTGTAATATAGCGGCATGAGCGTCAACTTCATAATAAGAAGACTGGAATGATATTACCTTTCTTCGGTTTTTCTCTCGCCACGTGAATATGCCTCCTTGGCCCTCACCACCTCCCATGAGGAGTTCGACTTCTTTGGGATCCATCCGCCTCGTCTTCTTCCCATCAGCTATTCCTATAGAGTCTTCGAGGTCTATGCCATGTTTGTGCAGCAGATGGAGTCGTTGCTGTTCGTAATCTTTTTTTTCCAGAAACAGCAGTTCAGTTTGGGACCTACTATTCATAGTTTAGATGATTTGACTCAACAGTTCGTATCATGGGCCCAATGGAGATCAGTTCTGTGCAAAGCGAATAAGGGCGGTTCGAATACGAAAGAATTATCTTGCAATTGTAGTAGCAAGACGCGCAGAACTCACGCTAAACCGAAATCGCTGAGTTTAATGTGCCCTTCTGGGTCGAACAGAAAGTTCTGTGTTGTCAAGGCCCACGTATATCAATAATAAAGCGATGATACCCATGTTTTTTAATCAGAAGGACTTACGTCTGGTTTAATATCGCGATGGATGAACCCATGCCGATGGCAAGTCTCGATGGCGAGGATCATCTGATAAGCGAAATATCAGTTCTAGAAGGACAGAATATCGTCATATTATCACATTGTCGAGGGAACATTTACCTCTGCAATATAGAAACGCGTAAAGTCTTCTTCAAAGACATCTCGTTCTATCAAGAGATTTAGAAGATCACCACCTCCCATGTACTCCAATACCTGTGTCGGGAAATTAATGAAAAAAGATGAAATGAAATCATTATGAAATAGGAACGGGGGCCTTGGGAAAAAAATAAAGATACCAAGCACCTACCAGATAAAGATGGTCGCGGTCTTGAAAGCTGTAATATAACCTCACAATCCACTCGGCCCCACCGGGAGAATTTACCAAAGAAGCTGACTTCAGAATATCGCGTTCAGCACGGACGTGCCCCTCTTGACCTTTGCGCAACATATCTGCTTTACGCAGCTAGTAACAAGTCCATCAAGGTCGGTCGTTATGTTTATGGAATGCAACATACCTGTTTCATAGCATAGAGCTTTCCAGACGATCGCTCTCTTACGAGAGAGACCACCCCAAAGGCGCCTAGATAGCGTAGAAATGGAAGAATGTCAGAAAGGAGTGTTCCTTGACGTAACAAGGCGGGAAAAAAACTACCGTGTCCAATTGTCTTGAGCTTGACAAAGGCACTGGCATCAACTTTCTGTCGTCGTTCTCGCAGATATTCCGTCTCGTTTTGTCTCCAGCGGGATCTGAGATGTTCTTTCTGCGCGTGGGTAAGTTGCATCTCCGCCATGTCTCTTTCCATGGCGCCTTTTCTCTGTTCTCGAGAAGAAGGATGCCGAAACAAAGGAAAATACAGGTTCTCAAAATAAATTCGAGCCGCCACAGCTTTCTCCAAAGTTGCGAGAGAAGGAGTAATGATTCTCGGCGGAGGTAATGGATCAAAGTTTTCTACAGAAACATTGGAATCTTGATCATCGACCTCCTGGATTTCAGGATGTGATCTAAGGGCGCTCCAGCGAAGAGTAGAGCCTCCAGGTCTAGGTGGAAGACCGTCCAGGTAGGATGAACCTAGCGGTACATTTTCCCGAGCGGCCGTCGTGAGAGAGGACGACGTCGCAGTACTTATTCCGTTGACTACGTGAAGCTGACCGAAAGAAGTTCCATCCGGGAGAGTACCTTGTGGTGGTTTGAGAGCGCCCACAACTTGGTTGATAGCCTTTGCCTGGGTTTGGAGCCTAATATAATTCTTAATCGGGTTGGCCCAGCGGGGGTCTTGTTTATTTGTTAGCACGCCCCGAATATGTATGATGACCAACTAACCTCCAAGCTTTCCAACTCCATCTGGGCCCCATCGAGTCAGGAGAGCTTCGAGTTGGTCTGCATCAGAAGCATGGACGAGATGACTGATTGAAATCAGAGATGTGGACAAATAACATGTTAAGAATCAAAAGAACATACACGAAACCAGTGGGTTTTGACACCATATCCTTGCTAACCCGACGGCCTTTCTTGGGCATGGGTTTAGTAGAAGTATTATTATACTGCTGGTCTTCGTATTTGGGACCTGCTATGATACTAGGTTCCTGTAAATGGGGCTGAGGAGCATTCCAAAGTAGACGAGACGGAGAAGGGGTCGGAATCATGGCTAAAAGATCATAGAAGCCTTTGTGGAGGAATGTTCCGACAGGAACAGATGTAGTCTGAGGCTCTTCGTAAAGGTCGGGGACATATGAAGGAAAAGCATAAGGCATATAATAGGGGGAGTACAAATGATCTTGATTACGAGGGCCCCTTGGCTCAGGAGGACGTTGGCTAGCCATATCTACACGGTGGAAGAAGGCAATGAGCGCCAGTGGCACTTGAAGAGAGGACCGATTTAGGACATCATGACGCGTCCACGTGATGGGAACGTCGGGAAGACAAATGTGTTTTTTACTGAAAAAGATAAATCTGTGCGGAGCTTGTGTCGGCAGACCGCAGACGTTGTGACTGCTGCCTCGATGCAAAAGAAGTACACGAGGCTTCATTTGCGATCTGTAATGAAATCTCCATTCGAGATGCCATCATCGTCTCGTCAATCGCTCGTTGTAATCTGACCCGAGAAGGTGGTTCGAATAGTTTATACAACTTGCCGATTTACAATGGGTCATCCTTGGGACACTTACACCTCCACACACGAGTTCTTAGAAACCCTTCACCAACCAACCCCAGCCTCATCTTTGCCTCGTGGTCTTGTCTACACGCTCTCTGCCTGTCTCTCGCCCCTTGTGTTTGAACCTCCTTGCCGAAGACTGTCTGGCTGCATGCGCTTCTGAGAAACAGCCTTATTTAAGTCCAGGCGGTGGTTCCCCATTAATTTGAACTCTCCCCCACCTCATTCTTTTTTATATATCTCTTTCCCGCTAATATGGCGACCTCAAACAACAAGGATCGCTTTTATTCGACTGTAGGCAAACCGCGTAGAGCTTCTCCAGGAGATTCTCAAAACAGTCATGGTATCTTCTTTCAGCCGGGACAGGGTGGGCGCCTTGTATTGCCTCCTCTTGCTGACAGCTTTCCAACCTCACGTTTTTCAGGTCTGTTTTCTTTTCTAGTGTACAAAATCCCAAGCACTCAATATTTTGTTGCCCATTCTCCCCCGTATAGTGCCCGCTAATTATCCTAATTCATACACTCAACCCCGTTCTGCTCCAAACATGAACCCTCAAGCTATGTATCCATACCAAACAGCAGGCGCCTGTGAGTAGACGCTCATATTCCATCTGTACCTCTGATTTCATTCATCTCTTTCTTCATACTAGCTCCGCAATTTCCGACCGGCTATCCCAACTATGAAATGCATGAACAACGGTACTCGACCCCATCCTACCCTGCATACCCCTCAAGGTCGACAACACCTGCCAACATGAACCCTGCCGACTCGCGCAGGCTACCACCTCTCTCTACAACTACACCACCTATGGATTCTCGAGGCTGGCAATCATCCTTCGTCCAACAGACGGCAGGCTTTCCTGGTAATTCTATTCGATCTCCCACTGCTTCTTATCCTTCAACATATGTAGCTTACTCTTCAAATCAAGCTAATCCATACCCGTACCATATGTCGGGCCACGACCATTCGTCGATGAACCCTCAAAGCCACGGCGTAATGTACGATGAGGGTCTTCGACTTGACCCGCGTTCAACCTCTCCCTATAACCGCGGGACAGGTTCTTCTCATGTATCCCCCCCGAGAAATTACTCTCCTCCCCCAGTTTCGCCCACCTCCCCTGAGGAGCCAACCATCAAAAAGAAGAGGAAGCGTGCTGATGCCGCTCAACTCAAAGTCCTTAATGAAACGTATAATCGAACCGCATTCCCCTCCACCGAGGAGCGCATCGCCCTTGCGAAGCTGCTCGATATGTCCGCACGAAGTGTGCAAATATGGCACGTCACAAAACAGGCCCTTTGGTTTATTTTTACTGACACTATACTCAAAACAGGTTCCAGAACAAGAGGCAGTCCATGAGGCAGACCAATAGGCAGTCTTCCTCGCTAGGGGGGTCAAGTTCTCACCATCCCTTCTCTATGCAGAACCAATTAGACCCAATGTCGGAAGACCTCGTACCGCATCCCGCTCCAGGCTATGATGGAGGAGACACCCTCTACCTGAGTCACACCCAAGATAGCTCCCGATCCCATGGCCATCCCCACTCCCAGCATCACCACTCGAGCTATCACCACCAATCATCCTCTCATCGACACCCTCGCGATCAAGAAGACGACGGTCGCAGGCAGTGGCCTCGACCATTGTGAACTTGACATTCCACTCTCTCGTCGGACATCATCCACATAGCTACTTCCGCTCCTTTGATTCTTATATCTTGACCTTATCACTCTTATAGAAGGCTTTAACTTAACGTTCGTCAGTAACCCGAATCTAATTTTCTATAGCTACGTATTTGATCGGACGAGACTCTTTGTTCATTTATTGCTCACATCGTCGAGTTCATACCCATTTAGTGTACTAGTTCTTTATTTCTCTTATTTCATTGTAGTATTTTACATACATAGTCTTATTCGTCTTATGTACCTGGTTCCTTTTTTCTATTGAAAAAAAAAAAAAAGTTCAGACATGCCCCACATAACGAGTTAGATCGCTTCTTTCTTAGTAGAGATAAAAAGAGAATAGAAAAGTGATCGATAAGCGAATCATCTAGTGATAACGCCTAAAATATGACATTCCATTCATTCCTCCATCGCGAAAGCTACAATCAACATCATCATCAACTTGTCGACATGAAGTCCGGATCATTCTGGAATAAATTCCCGATATAGGTACCAGACTAATAATATTATGAAGTCATACAACAAAATAACATAAAAAGAAGGATCGCCAAATCAACTATGTATGTACTACTGAACCCCCACGACACCCTTTCATTCCGGATGAAATGAGCCTGAGTCGTTATGTAAATAGCTTAAAAGGTCCTTTGGCCCGGACACAAAAATACAGCACGTGTGTGATCCTCTCCAGATCGATTACACAAACTTCCGCCTATGCAGCATCCTTTTCTTTGAAGTAACTAGGCATTGGGAGCTTGGTCGAGGTTGAGTCTGAGGTGATAGGAGTCGAAGAAGAAGAAGTAGCCTGTACCAATGCTGCTGTCGACGACAACAACGGCGATGCATTTGAAGCAGGGCTATTAGTGTTTGACGTACTTCCGTTGCTGCCAGTATCATCACTCGAGCTGGAGCCTATGGCTACAGGACCTGGGATGGTAAAGGTAAACGGAGGCTCCCAGATATCTGGCCACTGTACGCCATTGTACAACGCCTGCATAGTAACCAGCTCGTTTCCTGAAGGCGTATCTGTGCCTGATCCAGTTACCATAAGTTGCCTGTGTGTCGAATGTAAGCCTAATGTATCTTTGATATCTGCGAGGAGATACCACTTACGAGCAACTCGGGTAGAACTGGGGAGTGACCGAATGCAATGCGACGCTGGATAGGTATCGCGGGCGGTTAGGGATAAATTGAGCGAGATCACACAAGAAAGACGCGCATTTCGTTACGGATAAGCTTGTTAATGATCGAGTATAAGTATAGCTTCCTAACACCGTGCGTAAAGAGGAGTAAAGCTTACATATTGACCAGGTGCCAGGTCGGATGGGATAGTCGAAGTCCATGTATAATTATCTACACCAATAAAAGGATAAGTCTCTACCATCACATACTTGCCAGAAGAGGACCACTTGCTCGCTATCAAGGTAGCAGCTGCCCAGGTTTGGGTGGTGCTATCGTATCCACTTGCGTCGATCTTAAACCATTGAGCGTTGCTCGCTTGGAAATTCGCACATTCGCCATTGCAGCTCGCCATATAAGTAGAAACGGGCCCTTGGTGATCTGTTAGGCGTTAGCCAGGTCGTCCGAGTTTACAAAGAACACCCGCATACCACCGGGCCACTGGGAGAAAAGTCAAGATTAGACCGGTATGATGAGAAACAGAAATCACAGTCAACGCACATAATCCCATTGGAATACGACTTGCGATCCGGCTGGGGCATTTGCAACAGCACCTGTTCCGTCATTACCGTCGTGGTTGCAAGGAATATCTGGATCAGTGTTCGACACTGTATGCAGTTAGTAAAGGGGTAGTTTTCCCAAAAGTAATTGCGTATCAGTACCAAAACCGTCGTTCAGAATCTTGCGAACAACTCGGGCTGGCGTATCTGCATAACTAAAATTTAAAAGAGTCAGGGGGGTTAATGTTTCGCAGAAAGATCATGGAATGGAAGAATATACGGGTCAACGAAAGGATTCCACCCGGGATATGTTTGTCCCCCTGCGACAATGCTATGAACGAAACCATGGGCGCTGCAGCCATTGAAAAGCGATAAAAGAGTAATAACAAAAAGAGAAAGATAAATAGAGTAGCAGAATGGATACATCTAGAGAGTATCAGAGATGGTGCGTCTAACTGTGTAGGGATACAGGATTAACCGACATGGTTATAAGTACGTCGCCTCTTGGTCACCTCGCGTGTCAGTGTTGCAAATACACACGGTTCCTATAGCCTAATCGACTGGCTGCCTCGAGGCTTTCATACATGACAATAATCCGCAGGCCATGGTGACCGACAATACACAGAGCAACCGAATACCACTCTCCCTAGAAGAAACCAACCATTGCCAATTTCTCAGCATTCAAAGAACAGACCCATAGATGGAAATATACTAGAAGCGGAAATCGTGTATAGGGGGCTTCTAGGTTCGCATTTGCCTCGCATAATCGCATAGGACTGTACATGAGAAGGTTCTATCCATTTATACGCAGTTCCAAAGCAATGAGCACAATCTGAGGCACGATATGAAATCCTCAGGCCTTGTCCATCCTCGTAGCCTCGAACTCGCAGCACTTCAAACTTGCCCGGACCCGCATGTCCTAAGCATATTCCGCGTGCATGTTCGTGCAGAAAAAAAGGGAGCCACGGCATACACGTAGATTCACGACTGAAGCAGGAGAGAAGAGTGAAAGAAACGCGGTGAGGGAGAAAGCCTCGACTGCACCTAACGAGATTCGCCAAACAAAACGCTGCCGGCATCGTTCCGCAGATCCGGCACTGCAAATCCTTAGCTTACATAATGTCACAGTACATAACCCAAAAAAGCAAATAAAATGATTATTATGGTAGTTGGAAATGGAACGCGAAAACAAAAAAGTACACCAAGGCATCTATAGGGGACATGGTAATAAATAGGAATGTTTAGAATAGCATGGCATAAAGGTCGTGATTTAATCGCTATCAGTGTCTTCGGGTTTGGGTCCTCCTTCGGTCAACCAACGCAACTTCCTCAACCTGCGTCTTTCTTCTTGCGCTTTCATTTGATTGCGGGTCATTTTCTTCTTCTTAATGACCGGTCTCGCAGGTATAGGCTGATCCTCAGTTCCACTGCCTGCAGGAGTACCAGCTGCAGAAGCAATGGGAGTTTGTAGGCGTGACCTAGCAGGTGTGTTGGCACCACTGCCTTTGGGAGATTTGAAGTCCAAGAAGGCATCCTCAACAATGGCAGCTTTTCCTTGGTGGGTAACGTAGCCGTTGTCGACGTTCCAGATTTCGGGGCCTATTTAAAAGGGTGTTATTTTTCATGGAAATTAGAAGAAATTTTTTTACTAACATAGTGCACCAACGAATTCTTGGTTGTGAGAAATGATGACCTGTTATCGAATGAATAAATTGTCTACAACATATCATTTGGACCAAGATACGTACAACTGCACCAGCCCACTCTTTAATGGCAACAGCCAAACCTCCGAGAGCTTCTCTGTCCAAGAAATTGCTAGGTTCGTCGAGAATGCAAATCTGATTGAAAACATGAATTAGATAATCGATTTGGACCGTGGGATGCAACAAACCTGGGGGTTATTCCAGAGACAAGCGGCGATAACGAGCTTGATTTTTTGGCCTATACCACCGTACTGTCAACCACGTAATAATCAATAAATTATACATTCACTCACCTCCTGACAAGCCAGAAATTTCGTTGTATTGAGCGATATCACCATCGAGACCAATGTCTTCCAAGTGCTTCCTGACCAAATGTGCGGCGGTATCACGCGAGCCAGCTCCCTCGCGAGAAGACTCGAGATCGTCGAATTGCTGAACAATCTTTGAGAAACCCTTGTTGATCAGGTCATCGCGTCCAACCCAGGTGTTGAACTTGTGGTCATATCCACGCCATTTGACTTCATATTGGAATGACTTCTTGAGCTTTTGACGACCCATGACCATCTGAAAACGGAGTTGATATTAGATGGCTGGTATTCAAGAATGGAAAGAAAGAAGGCATACCTCAAGTTTACGTTTGCTGCCATCCTTTCCGACCCAGTCTTGGTCCATGACAACTTGTTCCTCCGGAGTAAGAACACGAGTTGCCTTCTCCAGCAACTCACGATCGTGTCCATCCTGGAAACGCCATTGAATATAACCAATAGGGGTCTTTTCCAAGTGACGCTCTATAATAGGTAAATCCAGGTGAGAAAATTGTCGAGTACTATAAAAATAAGGTTTTACCAATATGATGGGTAGCATGCTGAGAGACATATCCCACTCGCAGAGCAGGGTGCTTATAGACAGTACCCTCCTGTGGTACGGTCTCTCCAGTAAGTAGCTTGATCATTGTAGACTTTCCAGCACCATTAGGTCCAACAACTCCGACACGACTAGATAATGTGATAAGTATAAACCCAGTTCATAGAATATTGTAGCATGTAACTAACCTTGAAAGAGATAGCGCACAGCTAACATTATACAAACTAGGTTTGGGCCTGCCAGGGTATGTAAATGTGCAGTTGGACAATTTGAGGATTGCACGAGTGTTGCTTCGAACACCCATAAGTGAACCTGGTGGAGGGAATGAAAATTTGACCGAAGTCGCGGCCAGGGTATAGTATGATTTGGCTTCAGGGTGCGATGCGACGAAGGTCGAGAGGTTCCCGGGATAGTATACAAGCTAGAAATTGAAAATTTAACATGTGTGTTTACTTCGGTCTCCCAAGATATACTCACTTTTTTCTGTTCATAATGAATGATATCTGTCGTGATATTGTCCAAGAATCTGCAAAAAAGGTAAAACAGCACTGAACAAAGATCTATATAAAGAACTTACCCAGAGTCGTGACTGATGACTAGACATGTAACATTTTTCTGAGCCTTCAAATAATTTTCCAGCCAAGCTACAGAAGCGCGATCCAACTATAACAACGGAGAGCTCAGCTAATGTCATCTTAAACTTCGTTGTTAGACATAAACTCACGTGATTGGTAGGTTCGTCAAGCAAGAGGAGATCGGCATTGTAAAGCATAGCTCTTGCCAACTCAAGTTTCATTTTCCAACCACCAGACAACCCGCCAACAATTTCTGATTGTCTGGAATCGTCGAAACCTACTTCCAACAATTGATCTCGAATTTTGGATCTTGGAATACCTTTCAGAGCCTTGTCTGCAAAAGAAATTTAGAATGATCAATCAGAAGCTCGGAGAGATGAATTCAGATATACGTACCCGAAGCAACGAAATCCAAAACACTCAAAGATGTATCTTCTCCTTGCAGAGAGTGCTCTACCATCACGCAGCGCAATTGATCTTGAGGAGGGAAGTTCTCTACTTTGCCGTCCCGAAGTTGACGCATCAAAGTCGACTTTCCGGATCCATTGGTACCCAAAATACCATATCGACGACCACGAATGAGGCGCAGGGTGGTATGCGAAAGAAGAAGCAGAGCTCCGTACGCCAAAGAGAAAAGGGTATCGCAGAGGAGTTCGCCTTCGTCGGGATTATGTTCCTTTGCGACGGTATACTTGGCCTGAAAATTCGAGCAAATCAGACGGTGTTCAAATGACTGAAAAGACGGAAAATGCTCACCCGATCGATGGCTAGATAATGACCAAGCACATCCTCAGCAAAAGAAGAGCCAAGTGCTTCGTCAAGCCAGATGGACATGTATCTGCCAACACAGCGTTTCCAGGTAGCGGGATCATAGAAGTTTCGGGAGTAAACAAGGTCTGCTACCATTTCCGCCTGAAATGCCAACGAGATCTCAAGTCCCTGGAATTTGGGCGTTTTGGGTGCGTTACCCGAGGATGTACCACCTTTGGCGAGCTGCACAGGTAGAATGGTCTTCAAGGTTGCCAGAGCTTCTCTAGCTTCTGCGTCAATATCTCTATGAACAGGAGGAGGACCAGACGAAGAAGCTCCTGATTTCAAAAGTGTCTTCAAGGCAGCGTCTCCGAATGCGCGGACCTCGGGGAAAGCAGCACCTGTAGCAATCTTTTGAACGCCATCAACTAGTGGGCTGAGATAAGTTGCAGCGACGTTGGGGTCTCGGACGAGTTTGACGAGATTATCGATGACCACAACGGTCCGGCGCTGTACTTCCATACTTCTGTCGTTCAATGCACGGATCAATAGAGGCACGAGGACAGCTAAGGCAGGGGCCGTGACTTCTGCAACGAAAGTCGTGCTGGATAATGCCTTGATGCATGCAGGCACTGAGTCGGAATTGGCCATGCACTTGACCAAAACTGGAATGTGTGGAATAATATCGGGATTGGCGAGGGTTGTGCAGAGGTTGGTGGCACATTTGATTGCAGCAGATGAAACCTAGGAGGGATAGTAAGAGACCTCAGCTCTCAAGAGTAACGATAAAAAATACCTCAGATTTAGTGTCATGCATAGCGGCTTCGATTTTAGGAAGAGTGACACCAAGTTCGGCAGCGACGAAATCGCGGGCAGAAGTTACGAATGGCTTGAATGACTCCAATATTCCCACTTTTGTGCGCCATTTACCACTATCGAGTATGGACTCAAGATGGCGGAAAACAATTCTGGTGGATTCAGGAGGGCATAGCTTCAAAATGGACTTGACGGCAGAGGTGGCTGCGGCACGAACGACATCGCCCTTGTCCATGTAAAGGTCGAATAGAATGGAAAGTGAGGGTAAGAGAACGGGTGCGATGGGAGCGCCGAGGATAGTGGCCAAAGAATTGAAAGTAAGGGCGGCGGATTCACGTTCGAAACCGGATTTTTTGTTTGTAGCGAAGGCATGGAGTGTTTGGAGGACCTGGAATTGTCTGTTTGACCATTAGTTTGTATTCCTTGAGTAAATCGGGGGAAACATTACTCTAAAGACTGGGGTCCTTGTTTTGAAACTTCGCGAGCAAGTCTGTCTGCGGCAGCTTTGGCATCTACGATGCATTGTTATCAGCTCAAGAAAGAGAAACTGGTAGAACAAGTACACACCTGGGGCAGTTGGAGCAATGCGAAGAGCTTCAAAGTGGGCGTCAAATGGAGAGACTGAGGTATCAGGCATCGCAACTGGTGACATCTAGCGTGGATATACAATGGTTTTCCAGAGAGAAATTACAGATGATGGAGGACGTATTTGCGGTGGATGCAAATTATGGAAAAGAAAATAAGTTAAATTCTATGCTGGCCTGTTGGATGAGAGGAGAAAAAGACTGGGAAGGCCGGTTTACAGAAAGACAACGGCGAGTCCAGGAAAGAAGGGATGCAAAGGGTTATCGCAACCTCAAAGATGTGATAAAACTTTTATTCCACACGTGATTGGTCCCTTCATCGATCACGACGGAGGTCATTTTAAATTTACACAGCCCGACTAGGACTCTCGAGTGCCAACCGTGCGACCATGCGAGTCGGCGAGAGTCCCTCACAAGTTTTCCGTTAGGGTACCGAATGCATTCCAACTCGTATATGGGTTGCTAGTAGCATTCAGGAAAATGTTGCAGATCGCCACCTACTACGAGCATATCTACAACGACTTGCGACGAACCCCAGTGCGGCGTCGCGTTAGGACTTGGAATTGACATTAGTATCACCGTGGGTCACTCACAAGATTTCATGACCTGGCACATATTATGGATGTTGTTTCTTTACTACTGAGGCTTGAACGGACCCAGCTGTGTAATTTTAATTTCTATTTACGTCGATCTTGAGCTTGATGGGATAATCTGACTGGTACATAGCGGCTAAAAGTCTATTTTTATATATCCCGACCGTAACTCTCTACATCTATAAAGTCTGACATCCTCATCACCTCTGACGCGGACGTCCCACCACTGTCCAGCGTCGGAGATTCTGCTCGTAAACTAGAAATATGGGTGTCCGTAGTGAACTTTTCGTCATTGTTCTTCTGCGATGCAAGTGCCAAACGCGCGACCATGAGTGTGGGCGAGAGTCCCTGCCAAATTCTTCATTAACATCAATACGAACCAGTCAAGACCAGAAAATAAACCTACGGTAACGATAACGGCGACCACATTGAGATATCGAATGATCGTGCCCGCAGTCAAGCTCGTGAATGGGTTATTAGTAGCAAACAGAAAGATATTGCAGATCGCCACGCAAAGAATCACAAGCGAGTAGGTGACGGACGACTGGATGACAATCTCGACTATCCGGACATATCGTTTTCTTGATCGAATATTAATCATGGTGGACCGATAAATTTTATAGGCAATTATGAAGGTTGTGAGCAAGCTGGTTGCTGCTGTTATAAATCCCAAACTAGCATCAAGATGGTCGAAAAGTTTGGCGTGCTCCAAGTTGCTGTACCCTGGCTTGAAAGTGAGGAGGATGTAAATAACATCCTCGGCCAGTGCTAAGGCTGAGGCGCGTGTGAAATTCGCCCTATTGAAGGATTGGAAAGTCATAACATACCAATTTCCGCGCTGAACAAAAGGAGTGGAAGGGCCATGAGCAGTAAAGAGCGATTAGTGATATGAAGGCATCTCCAGATCTGCCTCAAATTTCGTCAAAATAATCTTCCGGATAGCAGGCAATATTTCCTATACCATGAGTGCGTCCGCGATTATGTACCCTGCACTGTTTGCGATGATGGATAGGACGGGAATCCATTTTGGAACGTTATTTGGACCAAAAAAACTGAGATCGAATAGATCTTGTCTTGTTATGCCCTGGCTGGCGAAAACAACGGTTGTGTTGTACCATTGTGCAAAACACTCGTAGATGACTATCCCAAATAGTGCTGTAAGTGATCCAGCGATAAGCATAATACTCGCCCGCGCTCTCAGACCTACTTAGGGCTCAACACAATCAGCATGCGTATATAAATTGACTTACGATATATATATAAATAGATCGTAATAAAATAGACGCCAATGTACATTCCTGCAATATGGTCGCATTATACTTCAACATAGAAAGGCTTGAAAGGATATGACCTACCCACTAGATATTGCATCAGTAGAGAAGAGTTCAAGTTGGAGCTAATGGTTGCTTTTTGAAGAGACACAGAAGGCGTGCCAGAGGCCGACATCGCAGTGCCACCACCTACTTCAAACCTTCAGGGCATTGAAGGAGGTGATATCTCAATAGGTGACCTCCCTTATGTATTACGAATTGTCCTCTTTTGCCAATCATTATTTGGGGTATGTATTAAGAGTTTCAAGGAGGTCAAATCCTCGATCTTTGATAGCTATCGCCGGTTGCGGCTTCATTCCGACAATAAGTGATTTTTGAAGTTTTTGCCAGAGGTCACTGTTGGTCAACTGGTCATTAATCGCGTAAGAATTTCTCAGCAAGGGGCTTGGTAAAACTTAGATTTTAGTCGAAACGAAATACTTCACTGCTGAATTCCTTCGTTTCTTTTTTTCGTCTTCTTCTTTAGACAAATCTATATTTAGACGCGAGGCTTCGTCATGACGACGCCATGATTGACATTTGCTACTAACTATGTACATACACATGTTTTTAGAATGAACATTGAATTTACTGCTATATTAAATGTCACGTTGTTCAAATGACATTGAGGGGCGGTGTTCTGCGGTCTGAACAGTGAACACCACTCATTTCCTTACCTCCTTTCCATCCACAACCTCGCGGGTACTTCAGCCCTATGTCAGCAGCTTTAAATCCTGCTGATTGACTCGCATTCGCTGCCGACCGGGAATCTGGAGTTTGTAATTGGGTGGGCTCCATTACACCTCCACACAGTCTACTTACACGGTGTAAGTATCCTTGAAACGGCGTCGTCTTCCCAATCTTCTCATCCTACGATTTGAGTAACCTGGACTGACTTGAAACTCTTCAACCTTTCGGCTGTGCTACATCCTTTTTTGCTATGTACCAAATTCCCTAGCCGTAGGGTACGTGTAGTTCGATAGATAACTACCGCAAAATGTGAGTTGTCTCGTCATACATGATGTGGCTCTGCAGATCTACTGATCGTTCCGTCGCTTATGCAGTGGACGATCTTGAAACTGCATGGAGTATGGTCTAACACAAGAAATACCCTTTCTTGAAATTCAAACGGAATACGCCAATTCTTGTACCTGTCCCTTTGAGTAACCCTTCTGACTTAGAGTTCGCCTCTTACTCAGTTATTTCCTTCCCATCCCATCCTGACGGTCAATAATGAATCCGAGATATTGCGTTATGCTTTTCTTTGAATTCATCCTGATGGGGTCTTTCCGCGTCGCAGCTGGTATTATCAGTACTGCTGCGCTAGGCGATATGGCAGACGAGATATGTGACGATTTTACGTCCAATTTACCGACGCACGTCACCACGTAAGTCTAAACCCCTTTCTTTGTATGTCGGGATTTATGTTCTAACATTCTTTCTCCCAGTGAGCTACCTTTCCCCACAAATATAACACTCACACCACTTATTCTGAACCCTTTCACTGACACTAATACTGCGGTGCTTTCAAACGAGATAGCAACTTTTCTTTCTCCCACCGTTACTCCAGGCACATTCTCTTCTGCTATCATTCCCAACCCGTTCCAAACTAGTTCATTGGTTGTCACTCCGGGTAATACAGACACCCTTCCTATCAGTGGGCACCCCGCAACCTCTACCGCCGTCATTCTCAATCCGTTCACCGGTACAAGCACAAATACCATCGGTCAAATAGACGGTGGTACACAGACGGACTCAATGACCCCAACTGAAGTCAGTATAGCAACCGTGCCCACTAGTTTTATCACTCCCCCGAACGTTTCTACGGCTATTATCCCAAAGCCGTCTTTTACAAGTACAACAACGAATACTGCTGCAACAGCGAACAATACAGGTCTTGGGACGATACCAAGTGCCGCGTTAGCACTTAGGATCGATATCAGTATCACCGTGGGGTTTATGGTACTCGCTGCGGTGGCGGTCACACCTGCGATTTTATGACCCGGTACAGTTCAAACACAACTTCTTGAACTTCCTCTGGGCCCTTAATATCCCATCCTTTCCGCTCACCGATACCCCTACCATCACCACTACCCTTACTTCTGTCCCATCGACTCCAATGCCGGAAACCTCTTTGATCTCTTCTCCAACGAGTTGGAACGTTCATTAAAGATTGCGAACCTCCTCGACTTCTGCTGCAGGATTTACGTCTTTAGTAACTCCTACAATCACTAGTATCATGACCTTGATTACCTCGACTGGTAGTCTTGCCGACATTTCTTTAACTTCTACTTTAAATTCAACAGATTGATTGTTTCGACATCAAAGACATTATTATTGCAGAGATAATGCTCTGGTAGCTACTGATTTGGTTCTGATGAACTTTTGACTATAATATAGCATTACAAAAATCTCAGAAGAATTACTGGTTTCATTTCACATAAGAGTAGCACTTGCGTCGCGTATCGTCATATCTCCTATTTTTTCTTACTCTCGTAGACTGTCTTCAATATTTCTCCTTTTCATCTATGCCCGACGTCTTGGTGGAATGAGTTAAGGAGTTTCCTCTGGCCTTTAAAAATGCGACAAAGACACTCTTCTTTCCTTCTTCACTGGATAATACCCACCACAATATCACATTCATGCAAATTACCTTCCCTTTCGTTGTCGGCATAATTATCGTCGGTTGCGTCCTGCTAGGCGTTGCTTGCACCCTCTCATGGCGTATACTCGGCAGACATCTAGGAAGAAAGAAGGCGGTGGATCCTGAGGACCAGCTCACTGCCATACCAAAGCCCCGGCGGTCCATCTCTCACAGACGAAAACAAGTAGAGTCAATAAGAAGAGCAAAGTTGGAAACGGCCCAATCCAGGCGAAATGGAAATATACCCTCTTTGCCCCAGTCGAGATTTGTCTCTCCGCTACCCTACCCAGCACTTAAGGCCCCGGCTGGCCTTCATGATGGATCATCCATAAATCCCTCCGAGTCGGTGCCCAATCCCTTCAACATCTTACAACCTGCTTCTATATACTCGAGCTCTGTTGACAAAGGTGGGCTCGAGCATCTCTATGGGTTTCAATCGAGTCTGACCTTTTGAAACCTATCTAGCTCCCAAAGATCAGTGCGAAGTCATCAATGAAGTAACACCGGAAACGTATAACAAGCCATGCATATTGCGAAGGAGCAGGCACTCCGCATGTCTGACTTTTTGTTGCACAGACGTGGCTATGAATACCGCCAAAGGACCAAGCCTCTTGAAGCCTACAGCACCTGCATATTCGCCTGGAGCGAAGTATCCTGAGCTCAACTCATTTGAACCTTCTTCATCACCATCACCACATTTCCCAAGCACGGCGAAGTCAACGATAGATTTGTGATATTCGGTTCATCATCACGTCGTAAAATGTCGTATCCGAACTACAGACGCTACTCGTCCTCTGGATAATCAACTTTATCATAAAGACGAAGGGTCTCATTCCAATCTCTTTTCCGCCTGCGCTTGATGGAGAAGTACCTGGCCTTGCTATCCCAACTTCCACGAACCCTTCCCTTTTCCCTTCCACCAGCATGCAAAAAGTAATCTTCTGGGTCTTCAGGAAGGCCTAGAACCGTAACCGCAAAATTCAATACACGAGCGTGGAGTTCTTTCCGCGTTTCGCGCATTTCCTTTAACTTTGGTTTTCCGACACGGAGCAGGCGTATTAAGGCCGTGAAAGCACGGAAAGCAGCAACGGCGTCCTCGAACCAACGCAGAGTCATCCACATGAAGGCGGGCACCAAGAATGTGGACACGATCGCAAATGGCCATGTCAGCGCTACTGCGGTGATCCACACGCAGATACCTGACATCAGGCCATATATGAGTTTGTATTGGGCTATCTCATCCCAGGTGTCGAAGATTGGGCCCGTTTTCTTGAAGTTACGGACAGCGTAAAATGATGTACCGAATATAGGTAGCCAAAGAAGTAATCCAGGAAATGAAATAGCAAAAAGACACAAGGACCAGATTAGTCGGACAAATAATCGCGAGAGTATGGTACGTCGTGAAAGAGGTCTTCGAATGCGATCGTCTTTGATTGCCCACTTCGCGAGTTGGTCTTGATACGCTTTTAGATCCTTCTGCAGTTGCTCGTGTTCTTCCGCCAAATTGTCTTTATCTGGGGGTGCCTTGAATGCTTCTAAGAACGACCGCGCGATTCGAACATGGTCTCCAAGGCTCATCATAGTCCCAAGAGGAGCGTACATACGCGCAGCAAGCTTTGCCGTTCGAATAAGGTCCCATGACGGCGAGTCAAACGTCCCGCTGCTGAGTTTATTCTGGATCTGCGATGTCAACGCACGGACTTGAGTAAAATCGACAGGCGCAAGTAATTCTGGATTGGACTGGTGGACTGGTGTAAATATTAGAAAGACATAACAGGTCAATATCTTGCCTTGGGGGTAAATACGAGAGGAGCATGGAAGGTTACGAGAACGTCAGATCGGAAGTGTTGCCTGTGCCTGGAAGAGTACACGCATCAGTTATAGTGTCCGCGGGGAATAGTGCCTGCTTTACATATAGGTAACCGAGCAGGTCAGTACCGTCATCTCAAAGTCAGGTTTGTCCCGATTCCTGGACAAGACGTCTGAAACCAATCGCGAAACTGAAGAAATATTTAGAATCTAGCTCAGTTAATTAAACACGGTAATCACTTGCCTCCAGTTTTCAAAGGAGCAATTGTTGGATGGTATCTACTCATCCCTTCGGGGAAGAGGCAGACAGCGTCACCCAGTTCTAACGCCTTGAAGGAACCGTTAGAGTCATCTCGGCTGAGCATGATGCCTAAAACGTACATGCATGAGATGCTCCATAACCTCCGTATTATCCGCATTTCCATCAGCATAATCCTTCTTTCTCTTGATAGGCACAGTACCAGCAGATTCTATGAGCCAACTCGTGAAAGTGCGTCGACCGAACTGGGTAGCCTTTGCCGTTAAGCGAAGCATGTTCCGTCTCTACATTGAGAGATTAATGTACGAGGTTCGTCCATCTTGAGGAACACGTACACTTGTTGGAATCGAGGTAACTAATAGACTGTTCAGCGAGTAAGTATCATACATAAGGATGGTGAATATCTGAAAGCATACAGGGCATCCGTCAACGAGTTACTGTGGTTAGCACAGACGACACTGGGAAGCATATCAGTAAGGTCAAGTAGTAAGTAGAGTGACAATACCATGGCCTTCCGGTTTCTGGAATAAGATGTGCATTTTCAATGACAATAGTGCCATAGAAAATCTTCAATACGAATCTGAAGAGTAAACTAGAAGGACAATTGATTAATTGCCGCGTCGTGGATGTTTATTCCGAGAACAAGTTACCGGATCAAGACATATGACCACGGAGTCGGTGTGCCTTGAGGCATGTAAGTACTAGATGGAGGAGAACCTAAAGCCTGAGGGGCTGGTGGTGGTAAAGAAGAGAGCGCTCCTGCTCATTGCCTGGCCACTCGGCTGCTTTTCATCTGACACTTTCCCGTTTTGGGCAAAGCAGTGGACGCGATCGAATGGTGTCGAATGACTAAGCAAAATTTTGGAGATAGAGCAATGAGGCCGCAAATCAAGTCTGTACTTTGAATACTCCCTCCGCTTTTTTCTTTTCTTTTTCTTTTGTTGGCCAGAACGATGGAGGACGCTTTATCAAAAATCAGGCCTCATACTTCCTCTAATCTCCCTCATCAAAAGACTCCAGCAAATCTCCTGATCGCCTTGGAATCGACCTTCAAGGATCAGAAGACAGAAGCAACATCTACTGCTTATTTTGCTGCTCTTTTAACGACATTAGATGGAACTATCCAGAAAAAAGATGTTTCTCTAGAAGACGGATCTATTTTGCCTGCAGAACTATATCTATTGGCGTTGGTCGCACCATTCGTTCCCGCTGCGGTTATCCGTTCAAACCTCAACGACTTGTTATCATTGACCGCACCATTATTCCCAGCATTAAACCAACATGCTCCAGCTCTGCGATCACAGTTGACCTTATATCATGCCGTGTTTCAAGCCCTGGATAGGTCTCAACTTGATGCGCAAGGTGTTCGGCAGACATTCGCTTCAATCTTGCAACTCTGCATAGATCCTAGACCCAAAGTTCGCAGGAAGGCATCCGATGTTGTGAAAGACGTAATAAGTCACCCACCGACACCATTAATGATGCATCCCTATGCAGAACGAGTTGGAGAATGGGTTTTGAATACATTGTCAGAAGTAAATGCAGGACCGTTCGCAAAAGGAAAGGCTGGGAAACAGGCAGCGGCTCCCGGTGCAGAAATTGCTATCCACGCTCTCGCATTCTTAAAACCTATTATCCCAAACCTGCCATCCGAGGTACGTCGGTGGACGTTATCTTACATTAAATTTTGTTCATGTACTCCACAGATGCTCCCCCCCGCAACAAATATTCTTCTCACCTTGCCTAGATTGGGCAACACATACCTTTCTCAATCTGCATATGGCGTTCTTTCAGATATCTTTGAAAAGGCCGTGGAAGATGAGTCCAGTAATATGGGAAGTCAATTACCGGAAGTCTTGAAGGTCGTGCTATCTTCTCCACCCTCGAAATCTGATTTCACACTCTCCTCAAGTTGGGTCCAAGTTTCGTCAGGAGCTTTAGTTGCATACCATTCCATGGAGCCAGAAAGCGCCTCAAAAGAAGTCAACAAGGTTTGGAAGAGTATATGGAATTTCTTGGATTCGACTGATTCGGCCACCCGAAAATCAACTGCTGTGGCTTTATCTTCAGTCACGACATGCTTCTCCCCCAAGCTCATCAAGACTGCCATTACAGACAAGGATGGGGCCTCTGTAATCCAAAAAATTATATCGCAAGTTTCTAAAGCCATTGACTCCTTACCATATGCTCGCGCGATTCCCGAACTACTCTCCATCGTATCTTCATTCCTCGAGAACCTTCAGATGAGAGAATCACCAAAAGCTCCAACCGCTGCAGAAATCTTGCTTATGCCCCTCATCGTTAGAATAAGTGATCTACGTGTTTCTAAAGGTTTTGAGTACAAGGAGGCAGCGGATGCCACCTTGTCTGTGGCTATGCGTGTCTTAGGTCCCGCCGTCCTACTGAATTCCCTGCCCCTCAATCTCGAACCTTCTGACCGGTATGTCTTTTCCGATTTGTATGGAAACAGACAAGTAATGAGCTCACTTCGAAATGTGTAGTCAACCCGGCGTCGAACCCAGAGCCTTCTTGCTTCCCCTTCTTTCTCAACCTCACGCATCTTCTCTTCCCCACTTCGTCTCCTACTTTGTACCGCTCAGCGAAAGGATGTTTAACTACCAACAGAAGGCTGAAGCTGAAGACCGTCAAGCGGAAATGAAGATGTGGAGTGTCCTTATCGGCCAAATCTGGTCAGGCCTTTCCGGATATTGTATCGGTACTCCAGAGCTGAAACAGGTTAGATATTTAATCCATTGGTGTCCATCTCAAATTTCTCACTGAATTTCATCTAGTCATTAGGTCCTTCCTTCTCCCAACTGCTATCTCAGTTGCTCTATGGCCAACCTGAGCTCAGGCCTTCTATTTTGAAGGCTCTCAAGATCATGGTTGAGTCGAATCTCGTTCTTGCTGAAGCATCGGAGGAAGAGATCGCCTTGGCATCAGCCACTCTCACTCAACAAGAAGCCAAAGACAACATCGCTTTCTTGAGGACGCAAGTGGAGAGTTGGTTGGCTGTACTTTTCAACGTTTACGGAAGTGTTGGACGGGACTCCCGTGGCTTAATTGGTGAAGTCATCGTTGCGTGGGCGTCAATAGCAGCGCCTCAGGTATGTCTGGCTTTAAATCCGCAAGATCGGTTTGCTGATTACTCTAACGTAGGATATCCACAATGCTTTCGGCAAAGTTGTTCAGCTGTTCAAGACAAACCTACCATCAGCCCAGAAAGCACCTGCACAAATGAGTGCTGCTGGTGATATCGGAAACATGACAACGACATCTCAAGATATTCTCGTGCTCCTCTTGCCAAATGTCTCTGTTGCTGATTCCGAAGCTCTCTTTACGCTCACTTTGACACCTGAAGTCTTAACCTGCAAAGATAACGGTGTCCAGAAGCGAGGCTATAAGATTATGGCCAGGCTCGTTGAAAGTGGTAAATTGACTATTGATGCAGAGGCCATCCTCCGCAAACTGGATGACTTGACCGAAGGTATTACTGCTGCTGCTAAGAAGGTACTTTTCATTGTGTATTTCCTCCCAGTGATGATCGTATTGAATATTTGCTTTCAAGGATCGTTTCACTTTGCTTTCTTCTTTGATTGACTTGCTTCCCTCGACATCCCTTCATATCATTCCATCTTTGATCCCCGAAGCTGTCCTTGGTACGAAAGAGCCCTCGGAGAAGGCTAGAACAGCAGCCTTTGAAGTAATTCTTTCTATGGGTAGGAAGATGAGCGGTGGTGGTGTTGTAAAGAGGAGCATGGTTGACGGAATGGAGGAAGACGGTGCTGAAGATGGTATGTCGTTGTGTTTAATTATGAGTTTGTTGATCTGACCGTAGTTTAGCTACTGCGAGCATCGAAGAGTTTATGACCATGATTGCCGGTGGTTTGGCTGGAGCAAGTCCACACATGATCAGTGCCACTGTAACTGCTATTTCCCGACTCGTGTTTGAATTTAAGGGTACGTTTTATTATCTGTTATGAGGATGAACGAAAACAATTAATATCTACCTACTCCTTAGACCAAATTTCACCCACCATGCACAACGAAATCTTCACGACCTTGCTGGTATTCCTTTCGTCTGCCAACCGAGAAATTGTTAAATCAATTTTGGGTTTCATCAAACTCGCGATTCACACACTCCCCGTGGACCTCATCCGACCCCATCTCAAGGACCTCGTTCCTGCACTCTTGAACTGGTCTCACGATCACAAGAATCATTTCAAGGTCAAAGTTCGCCACATCTTCGAGAGAATGTTGAGGCGATTTGCGTGGGACGAAGTGTACTCGTGCGCGGGTGAAGAGGAAGCCTCGAAAGTTCTTGTAAACATTAAGAAGCGTAAGGAACGGGCCAAGCGTAAGAAGGCCAGTAGAGCAGAAGCTGACGATGACGATGATGAGGTCGGTGCTCTTTGTATTGTTATGAATTCTTCTTTTAAAATCATAATTGAATTTAGCCCAAGCCCGTCAAAACAACTACTGGAGATGCATTTGAAGATGTGCTTTATGGAAGCGAAAGCGAGCTCGAGGATAGTGATGATGATCAAGCACCTGATGTTCCCCAAGCAGCCAACAAGAAACGAAATGCTGCACAGGACGTCAGGCTACGAGTGGACGATGACGAGCCCATGGATCTTCTACAGGGCGCCTCAACTCGTGTAACAAGTCAGTCCATCATTTCACCACCTTGATTTAAATTTTTTTAAATTTCCAACAGACGCAAAATCGAATCGCCGTAAACAGCCTGGCCAAGACGCCGCTCGATTCAAGACGGATGAAGATACTGGAAAGATGGTCATCGACGATTCCGATTCTGATGAAGCCAATGCCGAGCAGCAGCAAGAAGATGTCGTCGGAACGGCGTATCGTGAAGGCATGACATCGGTGGATGGATTCACTCGTGGACCTAATGGTAAAATCAAATTCAACAAGGACACCAAGAAGCGTAGAAGAGAAGAAGATGCCATTGAGGATGTCGAGATGGCTGATGTTGAAGAATCCAAAGCCGATTCCAGACATAAAAAATCAAAGAAACATAACGACCCAAAATTCGGCCATGAATTCAAGGCCAAGGTATGTTTTGTTTGTGTCATGAGGTGTGATCAGGAGCTGACTATACATCACAGAAAGCTGGCGGCGATGTTAAAAAGGGCGGAGTCGATCCATATGCCTACCTATCCCTGTCTCAGGCCGCCAAGGGTGGCAAAAAGGGACGAATTGGTATTACAGGGAAACGTTGATACATACATTTGTGCTTTTATTAGTCTTGATCCCATTTCTTTTTTACGACGATTTCATTTTCATCTTGCGATGAGCTACCCGTAGAGAGTTTGATCATGCGGTGTTCCAAACAAGCCAGCTCTCCAACTAAATGGCTGCTTCCACTGCTTGACATCCGCCCCAACAACTTTCGTTACTACGGATGCAAGAAGGCCAGCATCGGCCCGATTGTCACCTTCAAGAACAAATTGAAGAAGAGATGCAGTAGGAACAGTCCATCCACTGGAAATTGACGATAATATCCGTCTCGTCAAGCCTCCCCCTGGTATGAACGGCACTGATTGGTTTTCTTCTTCAGGTTGCAGATGTTGTCGTATAGGAGAAGAATATATCGGTATTGGCAACGACGACAAGCTTTGCAATGGCGTCCCCGCTAGAGTAGGTCCATTTTCGGGACGTAATTGATATGTTGGAGTCCTGTATGGTCGAAACATTTAGCGAAGAGATTAAAGGAATATTATCAAGGTACAGCTTACATCATTTGTGCATCCGTCCTATTCGATAAATCAACGCCAGAAAGGAATAAAGTGGCACTGAACTTTGCCTCTTTGACGAAAGCGAGCAATTCTTGAATGAATTCCTCCTTTAATGACTGTCAAGAAAGAGAGGTTTGAGCGTGGAAATTCAACATGAACTTTTGTTCACACCTTCAAGACAGGAGACCTCTGTTGAACGACGATCAAGTTGCTATCCGGACTCCCGTACACTTCTCGTACGTTATTTTATGATATTGTACCGTAATGATATTCAAGAGCTTACGTTCTAGAGGAGTCGTGATGCCTTTCCGACCATCGTCTCTCGCGCCGACTACAGGGACACAGAATTTCGGGTCCAAGACGGCAATAGGTGCGAGAGATAAGCTAGCAATAATAAGATCTACTGCTAGTTGCCCAACGTTCGCTGTAGAGACGACAGGCTAAAAATTGGAAAGAGACCACAGCGAACTTTCAGAATATTGTGATTCGAAGAGATGGTTATTGGGACTGACAACAATGAGAATTTTCCCTTCCAAATCAGATAAAGGGAGTTTCGTGACTGCTAATCCCATAATTTTAGGTGAGAGTAAGGGGTCTGGCGGTCTGAGGCTCTGAGTAGTAGGTCGTTAAAAACAAGGAGTTGAGTTGAGGAGACGCGTCGCCGGCTAAGGACGGTCCGGTGTAATCAAGGTTTCCTATTCGGGAATCGCTTGGAAAGGCTTTAAAGCGCGTCAAATGCCCTTCATCGTGTGTAGTATAATGGACGTGGAAGAGCCATACATGAACGACGTAAGGACTCTCAATTACTCGCTCTCCAAATCCGGTTTTCCTTCAACTATGGATTCTCCGACCTGTCATTGGGAGGGAGCCACGAGGTACTGAGATAATCGTGCGGTCAATTCATCAAAAACGGAGCCGGAGCCTATGAAGGAAACCACTGGAGAGGCATACATATTGTTAGACATATCCACGCGAAACATAGGAGCTCATTCCCACACTGAGAATACCAATCCTTGTCCTGCACCTACCATGACAACTTCAAGCTTCGAGGGTCAGAGAATACGAGTGGCTATATGGTGTGTCTTGAATGACCCTGATACTTGATGTTAAAATGAGATGTGTTTACTCATGCACTGCTCGGATTAGTGGAGGAGGAATCGGAGGGTTATGCCTTGCTGTTTCTTTATCTACACACCCCAATTTGGAAGTGCAACTCTACGAAGCCGCTGGCCAGTTCAAAGAAATTGGCGCTGGGGTTATGATTTGGTCCAGGACATGGCGTATCCTAGAGAAAATGGGTTTAGCGGACCAATTCTCTAAAATCGCACATGCTCCTCCTACTGGCAGGACAGGAAAGCCTAGTTTATACCTTTTGTGCTAAGATATCAGACTGATAATTTATGACAACACAAAGGAGTCGGCTTTGATTACAGACGGTCTGATAGACCAAGTAAAGGATTCCGCTTCAAGCTTGTGGAAATGCCTTGCAAGTCCTCCTACAACCTCCCACTTTATTTGGATGTTGATATTTTCTTCTCTAGATGGAGTATTGCCGTCCGTTTTCTATTTGAGACAACCCTCTAACACTATTTTCAGTGCATTCGCTTCCACCGAGCCCAGTTCCTTGACATTTTCGTGAATAATTTACCAGCTGGCGTCGCTCACTTTGGGAAGCGTCTTTTATCTTATTCACAACGCCCTACCCAAACACCCCAGGCACCCATCAGTCTTCAGTTTGCTGACGGCACTTCCTCGATATGTGATGTTCTAATCGGGGCTGACGGCATCAAGTCCTGCATTCGAGCGCAGATGTACGAACACGCTGTTCGACTTAAACATGACCCTAGTCTCCTGAAATATATTCAGCCTATTTGGACGGGTGTGATGGCTTATAGAGGACTGATAAATGCTGGTGTTATACCCAAAGCCGAAAATGGGGCGCTCCATAGGGCGATTCAGAATCCAATAATGGTGCCGTAATATTTTATCAAACCTTTAGAATATTATTTAAATTAACAAGGAAACACATACACAGTACTGCGGTAAAAGCAAGCATGTTGTCAGCTATTCCATTTCCCAGGGAGATATAGTCAACGTGGTGACTTTCGATTCTGATCCGGAGAAATATGGGCATCCCTATGAAGGCGAATGGGTTGTCGATTGTCCAAAAGAAGAACTCCTCTCCTGCTACTCTCCGTGGGAGCCAGAGGTTGAACAATTACTACAGGTAGATACCTATCGATACATATGCTTCTATCCTAAAATGAACTTCGGATGCCAGTGTATCGAAAGACCGACCAAGTGGGCGATACACCATCTCCGACCATTACCGTTCTATCATATGGGCGCGGTTGTATTGATGGGTGATGCTGTAAGTCGTATGGAATGAAACTAGATGGACATATTTTTTAAATAATTCTTTACTAGGCCCACGCCATGGCACCACATCAGGGCGCTGGGGCAGGTCAAGCCATAGAGGTTGGTCGTCAAAACCCTTTGATGAAAGTTTAAAGCCTGAAACCATCACGACCAGGACGCATTCATACTCTCCGTGCTCCTGAAAGAGGCTACACGGGTGGAAGATCTACCTAGATTATTAGACGGATACGAATCAGTACGCTTACCGATGGCTAACAGCATTTTGACTGGGTCCTACGAAGCCGGGAAGATGTACGAATTCGATAGCAAGTATGGAGACAACTACGAAACCCTCGGTCCAGCGCTGCAGCACTTATGGGATTGGATAGATCGAACATCTCTAGAGGAAGAATTAGATTCTGCTTTGAAGATAGCCGGTACGAAGAAGTCGTCTAATTACCGCGCAAAGAGTAAACTTTGATAATGTGACACATTTCGTTCAATTACGCCAGTTGGAATGTTGTTGGGTGTAGAAGAAATTCAGGTGGTATATATACTACATTACAAGTCCATGAGCAGTTAAATAAGCGTCCTATATCGTAAATGTTCGTTCAAAATACGGAAATTTGGCAGTGTTCCTCGTTAAACTTTGTTGCTAATATTGATATCCCCTCGTATCGGCTGTTGAGGTTGGTGCCCGAAAGAATGACTGACATCGCTGTAAGGGTAATTGTTGACCGGATATGTTAGAGGAATAGTTTCGTGCGTTTGAGGAGCCGGTGTGCCGACTGGTTGGTAGGCCACACTCGATCGGTTCTTGTTGAATCTTTCATTCTGTAAGCGTTTGCTATACTGAGAAACAACGTAGCATGCATCTGTAAAAGAGGAGAAATGTTAATTTTGTTACATGCTGTCAAGAAGAAAGAAACTAACAGCCTTGGATGAGGAGAGGGACGATGCTGGTAACCCAAATGACGGCAGGAGAGTTGTGCATGAATTTGGACGTGGAATCACAAAGTTGCTTTGAAAAGTCGTCATTTGCACCCTGGGTGCAGCGCTGGAAGGAATGATGCTGTATCCAGTAGTAGAATATTATGCCAAATATGCTGAACGCCAATTGGATGACGAAGACCAAGAAGAAAAGAAAGCTGAACATCCTGACGAGTCCGACTTTTTTGAAAATTGCACCCAAAAACCTGTATGAAATGTGAGCCTGACATAGTTGGAAGGAAATAAGACGTAGAAGCTTACCCGAAGAAACCAATAAGAGTTGAGATAGTATATACTGCACCAATTACGATGGCAGCAATCAGAGCCTTTTTTACATCCTGGTCGTTGAAGGTATTAGAGGAATCTGATGGGGAATCCACGACGGCTTGAATGAGACAATGGCTGCTATAAACATAACAAAAGTGTATGCTTACCATGTGGGTCTTTTGTGACGATGAAATGAACAAGAAACCACATCAAAACAGCCACGGCACCGCAAATGATGAATGAAATAAAGGAAATAACAAGGACTCCCAGTCGGAGAGGTAAGCAACAGAGAAATTTGGGTGCCATGGTGAAAAGGGTGATAAAGGAGGGATGAGTACTAGGACGGTTTCTGTTGGCCACTTTATATGTAAATGACAGCACTGCCAACCGCAATCCGCAGTTCAAAAAAGCGGTGTGGACATAGGGTATTCCACTTTCGAGTAGTTACACAGCATATTCGCACGAAATAGCGCCAAGACAAGGCCTTATGGTGGAGCAGAGTAAGGATTATCTTATCGGGCATATTGGATACCAAAAAGCGGAAAAAGCGCTCATATCGGCAGGGACCGATGGCTGTGCACCCTGTTTGCATCCGCTTGTGCGTGGCGTGACTCGTGATCGATCTTCCCTATATTGATCACTCCGTCCCCTAACTCCTGTGCGCGTCCTTCTCCATCTTCCACCATGCAGAGACACAGCTTCACTGCCCTAAATTCTAACTTTGTCGTTGACTCTGAATACCAGTTCGTCAAAGAACTCGGTCAGGGCGCCTATGGTTGTGTCGTTGCCGCTAAGCACAGACGTTCTGGAGAGGGCTGCGCTATCAAGAAAATCACCAACATCAATACCAAGGTATCGTTGTATCGGCCTCTTGTATCTTCATGGCGGTCTTACCCAGCCCACAGCGCATTCTTACCAAACGATGTTTGAGGGAGATCAGGTATGCGTACCATCGAGTATCATCGAGCAGCTTCGTTAAACTCGGCTTAGGCTCCTACACCACTTCCGTGGTCATAAAAATGTTCGTACGCGTCCTTGAGCGGAAAAATGCGTGGGCGCTGACCTTTCGTCAGATTACATGCCTCTACGACATGGATATTGTTTTTCAGCCAAATGGAAACTTTGACGAAGTATATCTCTATGTGAGCATTGATTTAACATTTGTTGGCTTTATCTATCTGTTGACAACGGCCTATCTAGGAAGAACTGATGGAAGCCGATTTACACGCCATCGTCAGTCCTCTACAAATAGTCTTTATACTCTTAATGACTTTTCTTTCTATCTCTTATCCATCAGATCCGGTCTGGCCAACCTTTGACCGACGCCCATTTTCAGTCGTTCATCTACCAGACTCTCTGCGGATTGAAGTACATTCACTCGGCCAATGTCTTGCATCGTGATTTGAAGCCAGGAAACTTGCTGGTGAATGCAGACTGCGAACTCAAGATTTGCGATTTCGGTCTAGCTCGAGGTTATACTCCAGGAGGAGGTACTTCCAAGGCTGCAGGAAACCAAGGGTTCATGACCGAGTATGTCGCTACTCGGTGGTATCGAGCGCCCGAAATCATGTTGAGTTTCGCCAACTACGTGTGTATTTGTTTTCCATTCACATCTGTACTTGGTCTTACCTCATCTTCATTAGTCCACTGCTATTGACGTATGGTCGGTTGGATGTATTCTGGCCGAACTACTGGGCGGAAAACCTATTTATAAAGGACGAGAGTAAGTAAAAATCGTTGTTCAGACAGCTCGGAACCTTATTGTCGATTTAGTTATGTTGACCAGCTCAACCAAATCCTTCATTATCTTGGAACACCCTCGGAGGATACACTTCGCCGTGTAGGCTCCCCCCGTGTATGTCGCCCCCTTTGTGGTTTCCGTCTTTATTTTCTGATGTTATCTGTGATAGGCACAAGACTATATTCGATCTTTACCCATCAAACCCCGCGTCCCATTCTCCACTTTGTTCCCACAGGCAAATCCACTAGCGATTGATCTTCTTTCACAAATGCTCTGCTTCGATCCAGCTAAGCGAATGAGCTGTGAACAGGCGCTTAACCACCCATATCTTCAAGTTTGGCACGACCCAGCTGATGAGCCCGTTTGTGACACCGTAAGGCCCTCATCACTAATTATATTGAACCTTGGCTCAAAATCTCTTTCAGAAATTTGATTTCGGATTTGAGGAAGAGGACAGTATTGATGGAATGAAGAGGTTGATCATTAACGAGGTTAACTCTTTCCGAGCGGAAGTTCGAGCGCAAGCCAGAGCTGCAGGCCAGATTCGTCGCCAGGACAGGTTTGTTGCATGAGCGTTCGTAATTCATTCAAAAATTCTGATTCGGACTACTCCCTACAGTCTTCCCATCCCAACACGAGACGAGATTTTGAGCTCCCCCATACAAGAGTACGGCCCTCATCACGGAGCGACGTCTGGATTTACTGCCGCCCACACCAATGAAAGGCCACCTAGTCCTATCATGGATGATCCCAGTGAGGAATTGGAGCGTGAACTCGCTAGCACGCACCTTCACGCGCACGGCCGGAGATAGAGATAAATGGTGCAATCTATTCCAAGCACCGAGCGTCTACGGGTCGGGTAACTCGGTTTGAAGGCATACACGCTCTCAATATACAAGACAATCTACTCGACATTCTATAAAATCCATAAAATCCTTGCTGCTGTAACATTCAATAATTTCCTAGTACAATCTCCTCCTTTTTGGTATCGGTATATCTGTAAATAGTCCATTACATATTCTCTCTTTTTTTTTTCGAACGTTGCCCGCCTCGAAAGATGATAATTTATGACCCAGAAATACAGTTATTGAAATTGCGATATACACTACATCGGCACGTTACATGATTCGCCCCGTTCAACTACTCTCTTCATCCTCGTCTACCTGACTTGCTTCGGGTAGGGGAGTTGCATCGGCCTTGACGTTCTTGATAAATGCGACAACTTTCTCTAGATCCTTGCCGGTCGCATCGTCATTCTCCACTCCACCACTAACGTCCACAGCCCATGGCTGTACTAGCTCAATCGCAGAAGCGACGTTCTCGACCGTTAAGCCGCCTGCGAGGATGATAGGTAGAGGGTAAGTAGAAGATTCAGTGGTTGTGGCAGCTTCTTCCTTCACAGCAGGTTCTTCCGCATGGCCATTGGAAGTACCGGAAGTTGATTTCGTCGTCTTAGAAGAAGAAAAGGCGGTTGGGACAATCTCACCGGCATCGACGACTTTCTTGGCCAACTGCCAGTCGACGACCTTGCCAGACCCACCACTGACACCGCTGCCGTCGGCTCGTAGACTGTCCAAGAGGACGAACTGGTGGGCGCCTCCGCGAGTGATGCCCTCGACGGTGTCCTGTGAGTGCCCAACGTGGAAGACGCGGATGACAGGTACGGGAATGTGGTTTGCGAATTCTACAGGCTCGTGGCCGTGCAGTTGGACAATGTCCAGCTCGATTTCCGAGACGGTCTGGAGGATCACATCCAGAGGCGCGTCCTGGAATACACCCACTAATAAGGGCCGTGATTCGGCTATTGAGAGACGTGTAGCATGGGCATTGAGCCAAGGTACGTTTTCGTTGAGCTCGGAATTCGTAGAGATTTCGGCAGGGGGTGTGGTCAGTCGCAAGTCATGGATAGCCTGCGATATTTCTTTAGCCGCCTGGAGGCTGATCACGCGTTTGGATTTCTGTACGAACATCAATCCCAGGAAATCGGCACCGGCAGCAGCGACAGCAAGCGCTTCGTCTTTGGTTCTGATGCCGCAGATTTTGACTAGAGGCGGCTGAGAACGCCATGCAGGAACTTTGGGAGGCGACGGAGGGATAGAGAATAATTCTCGGACGAATGCAGCAGCGTCTTTTGCGCGCATCAGGCTCTCGCCGATGAGCACACCACGAACCCCTTCAGAGGCATAACGCTTGACGTCCTCCGCGGATGAGATGCCACTCAACGCGCAAAGGATCACGTCCTTTTCTTTTACCATGTCTGTCAGGCGACTTGTCGTGCCCATATCAACTTGGAAGTCGTGTAGATTGCGGTTGTTGACTCCGATCACCTTCGAGCCTAGCGAGAGTGCAATTTCCATTTCTTTTGCATTGTTGACTTCTACCAACGGTTCCATACCAAGCTCCAAACTGAATGCGTAAAGGTCTTTCAACAGTGTTTCTGGAAGCATACTGACGATCAAGAGAACGGTGTCTGCGCCCCACAACCGAGCCTCAATAATCTGATATCGGCTCAAAATAAAATCTTTGCGCAGGATGGCGGGTCGATTTGGCAGATGAGCGACGCTGAGGCGCGCGTGAAGCATATCTTGGAGTGAACCAAGGAACCATTTTGGTTCTGTCAACACGGAGATCGTATGAGCTCCTGAAAGCGCATAGGTCAAAGCTTGTTTGGCAGGCGATGTTGTCACAGATATAGGTCCTTTCGATGGAGAAGCGCGTTTGATTTCAGCAAATAATGCTGGCTGTCCAGGTATCGTTTGTTTGATACGGTCGACAAATGAAATTAGTGGAGGTGCAATGTTGAGTGAAAGATTGGTTTCGAGATCGGCTAATGTGGTTCCAGGAGTAGATTGAGCTTGAGCAACGTCGGAGAGTCTTTGTGCGTAAATCCTCTCAAGGATTGAAGGTACCTTGGTCGCAGCTCCAGGCTTTGACGTGATTTCCTTCGAAAGGGCTTCAAATGGGAATGGAGGGAGCGTGTTATCGAGGACTCTAGCTTCTGGGTTCTCTTCCCAGAGACCACCACGAAGAGCCAGGAAGTTGCGGATAAGTTCGTTGCCGCCATCACTGAGGATACTTTCCGGATGATATTGAACAGCTTCAACAGTATATTTCCTGTGACGCACTCCCATGATAACCCCTGACTCTTCGGTGGCAGATGTGATGGCCAACTCGGGTGGTAATGTTGTGTGTGCTGCACTCAAGGAGTGATACCGAATTGACTTGATGCCTTGAGGAATATCTCTGAAGCATCCACGGTTGTCATGTCGTACTCTGCTGACCTTTCCGTGCATGATTTCACCAGCGTACCTAAACCAATAGGTTAGCTTTTGTTTGTAGAAAAACATGAAGATCAATCATAAAGCGAGAGGGATAAGAAATCCATCCAAAAGGCTCTAAGTGAGCACATATGCCTAGGATAGATCATAACTTACGCAATTTTTCCGCCGTAGAGATCAACCAGACATTCCAACCCCATACACACTCCGAGAATAGGAACTTTGCCTTGAAAGTACTCGATCGCAGCTTTCGAAATACCCGAGTCTGTCTGTGGATGTCCCGGTCCTGGTGAAATGAGGAGGGATTTTATTTGCAGCTGAGGAAATAGAGAAGGGGATATAGCATCGTTTCGGATAACAGTGACATCTGCACCGTGCAGACATAGTTGCTGATAGAGATTCCAGGTAAATGAATCGAAATTATCGATCATCAATACATCGAGCTGGCCGGCCAAGTGGCTGGGTAATGATTCTGAAGCCATGATAGTAGGA
Source organism: Agrocybe praecox (assembly GCA_964017145.1). NCBI lineage: Eukaryota > Fungi > Basidiomycota > Agaricomycetes > Agaricales > Agrocybaceae > Agrocybe > Agrocybe praecox. Next base: position 1,623,051 of record OZ024842.1, on the reverse strand, counting down.
GTGGATGGTGATAGTAGCCTTTCAGCTTTCGGCTACTTAAATCGTACACTTTTTCAGCAACGTGACATTCCAAAAATGACTCCGCCCCTTCAGCCAATCAAATTCATTCTTGGACCCGACCACCAAGTTCGCACTCCTGAACACTCCTGGGTCTCAACTTTTCTTTATATTCGTATGTATTTACATTTCTCATAGTATATCGTTCAAGTAGCAGGAGATGGCTGTCTCCCAAGGAGGTATGAGATCGTGTTGTAAGCCGCCCATGGAACAAATTCTAGGAGAAAGATAGTATGTCAGTTTCGATGTCAAAATACACAATCATAGATATCCCTTACGAGGAGTCATATGGCCACTGAAATAAAACTCCACATCTGCGGTCGCTTTGTAAGTCACCTTTCAACACCGAAAGATAACCTCGAAAACTCACATGTAAGTTTGCGCTCAGTGTGCATGTTACCGTATACACCCATATTCTTCACCGTGAAAGTCTCATCCTCAATCGGTGTGTGGAATCCTTGGGCACCTCCCCACGTCATATTTCTGAAACGTCATGAGTACACGTATACCACTGCCATATATGAAGAATTTAACACGTACTGGATCGCGATGCGGGTACCCTCTGCAATCAAGATGAAATCCTGTAATTTCAACCAATGCTCAGCGAATTTGCGTTTCACTTGAAGTTGAAAAAGACACTCACTGCAAGTCCGTGAACAATGACGGTTCGAACTGATTTATCGATGACGTTGGGCAAGACACTGAGAGTCGATGGAATCGATGTATCTTGTCCTGGTCCACCAGTTGCAGGGTTGATATAGACAGTGTTGTCCGTGCAGGACTGCCACTCAATATGGGGTGCATGGATAGCATCTTGAACATCGGTACTAGAAGAAACATTTAAATTTTTAAAATAAAATAAATGTAACGAAGCATACAACTTACCGATTGAAGTAAATGAATTGTTGAGTATCTCTGGGGAATCCCAAAACACTCCCTGTGTCAAAATTGAATAAAACCTTCAGCAAAAAGATCGCAAATAGCACTTACATAAATTAGGGAAAGTATCAGATACTCTAAGAGGGTTTCAGCTTCTTAACAAGAGAGGGGTAGAATGCAACTACACACCGGTACACATCGAAGACCGGATTAAGGCTGCGAAACGCGCGAGAAATGGTCAAAAAAGATATACAACGGGCATCTGAACGAGACTTACACGCCAATAGCCCGTTGAATGGGACTGTGCATGCGGCAGTCACGGGTCACTGTGAACGTGCCATTGGTCGCGACAAGGGGGAGTTGACCAGCTGGTGGGTAGGTAACGAATTTGTCGAGGTAGTCCGTGTATCCGCATTCGTCGGAAGTTTGTTGTAGCTGCGCCCAGAATGAGGAGTTGAAAGGGAACAGGTTCTTGTTTGCCTAAGAGAGCCAAAGGGTCAGTAAGATCGGGATAAGGGATCACTGTGCATCTCTGACTAACTTGTGCGAAACGTAGAGCTGGGATTTCCTGCTGAACAAGACCGTAAGATAGGGATGGATCGGCAATCCAAATTCCTTTCAGGTCTAGCTCCAATCCGGGATGTTCGTAGATCCAATTAGCGATGTAAGGGACGTCTTATGGCAAACGATTAAGGTCAATATATGCACTTCAAGTTGAGCACAATACTCACAGAATCCAGCGTACTACAGGAGAGAGAATAACAGTAACAAAAAGGTAAGAAGCAATTAGTAAAGTAATACCATGACTTCGTATAAAGAATACACTTACACTTTCCCCGGTAAGCCACAAGTTGTTCCCTTTGAGTTCGCTGAATGTTTCTAGGAACTGTTCGAGGAAGCCCATGAGCTGTGCAGCCAATTCATCGTCATTGGAAATGGTGGCATTTCCTTGACTGAATCCAGTCTAGAGGAGAAAGAGGACATGAAGTAAGTCTCGGTACAACTACATATTTTCGACGCATTTACCCCAACTGGCTGTTCGACCCATAGAACATGCGACAAGTTCGTCCACGAAAATGGGTTTCTGTAAGACAGGCGAAGGATCAATCGGAGCTATATAATCAACGATACAGAGGGATCTTACGGTGTAGGTGCTGACTGACCCCAGGACCATGCTATACTTGGTGTCAGTACTAAATGAAATGGGATACATAGAAGAAGAATTTACATATGGGCCCGTTTTCTTGCAAGAATCCCTCAAGGGAAGAACATCCCGGGCCACCTAGAAGCTGGTTGAGTCTTTTCATCGATCATTCTGTCTGGAAATAGTCTCACCGTTAGTCCAAAACACTAGATCTTTTGTGTCCGCAACATTGTTCGCGGGCCAAAACCTGAGTGAGTGCGTACAATCAGCTTCTCGATACATATCTTAATCAACAAAACTATTTACTCACCAGAAAAATAGCTTTCTGGTCTCGTTCTTTGCGCCAGAAATAGGCATCAATCCTGACCAAGAAGGACCAGCATCGAAATTCACTGGCAAAAAATATTTGAGACGAGTCGACAAAGCAGAAGAACAGGAGAAAGTACAGACCATCAGGTATCTTTGTTCCATCAACCTCAAACTTTTTTGCTGCAGGGTTTTTGAACGTTATGGTGGAGCCTTTAGCAGGGCCACCAGGTGGTTTCTTGGCAGAATCGAGCAAGTTGCTCATACGAAGCATCTGTTCGCGTTGAATATCGAGAGCGTTCTGCATTCCATCCATTGCGTCGGCTGCGCCGGAATTGGCGGCAGCTTGGACAAGATGGAAGCATGCGAGTATTGTCGCTAAGCCAGAGAGTAAAACGCGCATCACGGAGAGGTCGTTGGTATCTGCAGTCCTCTCTGCATAGTTTCAAATTTTATACGAATACGAGAGTAGGGTGCTGCTAATTTTAATGCGAGTTGATAGAACTCTCCCAAGCTGTCTGGAGATAAGAATTGGAAGAAGGCATCACATGTGTTGGTGTTTGTCCTTATACACAGTACTCTGGAAATTGAATTTTTATTGTTTTTTCTTCTCTCGTAAGCTGGTATTTATTCAAATTACCTAGTAAAGCAATGTTCGAGGTTGCAATGTAATCAGACATTCAGAATCGACGAAGACTTACTTTTGAATGCAACTAGCAAGTGTATAAATTGGCACGATCGCATCCATCGTTATTGTACAGCACATGGACTCAATCGCATCTCAATCTCCGTTATTAAATATTCATGAATATTTCAGCCGACATGACGTTAAGGAAGAGCAATCGTCCACACTCTAACCAACGGCTGGGCCACATCGTATATCCTGGAAAGTCGAGATTATTCACACTTACTAATAGGAGCGCCGTGCTACCTGGAATTCGAAGTAGTAGCTGACTTGGTTTGTAGTAAATTTAGCACGTCCACCATGAGGGTCGCGCAATTCGGAATGGCGGCAAGAGTGTTTGGCAGACGTAAACTGTGGCTAAGACGACTCCATCGCTATTATCGCCGGCCAGCAGTGCACCGTTCTTTCCTCCACATGACCATGGAACGGACCGTATCGATTCGAATCTCGATAGGAAGAAATCCAGCAAAGGTCGCGAATTTTGCCTGTGAGATGATGGACCCCCTATTGTGGTAGATGATAGTCTTGTTTGACGTCGAAGCTGATGGAGTTCATTGTAGTAGGCGCACGGTTAGAATTACGCGTCGAAAGCACAAAAGCTTTCCATTCGAAGGTAAGCAGAGCAGAAACAAGTCGCGTCGATGCTTTGTCCAGTCAAGCCACTGCACGACAAAGGGCGTGGAAAATTTGGCCTAATTTAGACAGTAATTGATGCCCCCTGTTGGTGACCTCAGTCCTGCAAGCGTCTTTGATGGATTCCCCACGCTTCTTAGCCTCGACGGTCAATTACTTTTACAAGTCGAATCGGTCATAAATCGTTAGCTCGAATGACCGTGCTTGCTTGCCCTATGTTATAGACTGTGCTTCGCGTCGTCGCTGGTCAAATTTCCGTAAATAGTTCATCGGATAACAGCGTCTTGGACACCCCCCTTTGTATCCTTGTATTCACCTCTGTTGTCCGTGAACAAGCATCGATAACCATGTCCAACACAACGGAAGAATTCTGTCATAAAGAAGTTGCACCAGATGCCCCACCAATCTTGCAAAACGGAAGGATTGTTCTACAAGGTGCGCTTCTCGTGTTCCATCGTAATGAGAAATTACACTTGCTTATTCTTGTGTGTTTACAACAGCATATCATGTACGAGATCACTTTGGACGTGCAAACTTCAAAGGCTGAACTGCTCATCACAGATTGGTTGGATCATCTCCGGTTCACTGGCGCTTACTGCCATCATTACGTCCTTTTGGCTAATTAGTCGGCATTTGCAATGGTACACCAATGTACGTCATTTAACCTTCAATTGTTTTATTCACACAAATTCACAAAGAATATCAGAAAAGAGAGCAACGATGTGTGTATAACTATGCGAGCTATCAAGATTGATTGTTAATCTTCTCGCAGATATCGTTCGCTTGCTCTTCATGGTCCCTCTTTATGCTCTCATCAGCTTCTGTTCATTTTTGTTCTGGGTAGGCTGCATTTGCTCTCAAAACTTGCCCATAACTCATCTCAAAACAAGAACCATGCTACCCCGATAATTCTTGTGCGAGATGCATACGAAGCCATCGTCCTGACGGCATTTTTCTATCTCTTGCTCATGTACATCTCACATGATGTCGAAGAGCAAAAAAGGGTGTTTTTGAAGAAGGGTCTCTCTGTAGAGGCAGATGCAGTGGCAATACGAAAAGGAGAGGAAGTCTCCCGATGGATGTTTCCATTGGGTTTTATCAAGTGGAAACCAAAGGTAATTCAAGCGCAATTTCGTACTTCTTACAGTCCCTAACCTCAACTCTATGCAGGACGGACTGTACTTCTTGCAGCTAATGAAGTGGGGTGTCCTTCAATATTGTGTTATCCGACCAACGTAATTCAAAACATTAATCGACCAACCAAGAGATACTAAATGCGTTCACTTAGGACCACTCTAGCTGCTGTTATTCTGGATTACATGGGACTTTATTGCGAAAGTTCTTGGGGACTTGGATGGGGTCATATCTATGTGAGCTGACAACCCTGACTTCCATCCCACGATCATGGCTAATGACAACAGATCACAATTATCATGTCGATATCTGTTACAATTGCCATGTATTGCCTGATACAAATCTACGTACCCATTTCCAAGGACATAGCAAGGCATAAGCCGTTGTTGAAGCTTTTCTCCGTCAAAGCTGTGGGTGCGTAGTTTTGTCGTCTATACCATACTGAGAACTTTTTGATAACCCATACTAATTGATCAATTACTAGTTTTCCTTACTTTCTGGCAAGCGACCTTCCTTTCTGTTTTAAGTATGTTTGGTGTCGTTAAAGCGGTAATTTATTCCTCGTCAAGGTATCTGTATTTACGCTGAATCGATTGCGATAGACCAAGTATATGACAGTTGACGACGTCAATACCGGTATCGGAGCTGTCCTTGAAACTTTTGAAATGACGTATGTCTCTCTCTTTTTCTGTGTAAACCAACAAAAAATACTAACAAAATTACAGGATCTTTGCAATTCTACACATCAAAGCATTCACTTACAAGCCATACCAGGAAACGGCGGTCTCTGATAAATTATATCCAAACTTGGCACCGGTTCAAACACCTCAATGGCGTTCGCTCGGACATGCAATGGATTTCCGCGAGACCTTCAGAGAAATTTGGGTGGGGTGCATATATATGCTTGACAAAATGAGGGGTAAAGAACCAACGCCCGACTTTGGAGTTATAAGAGAGTCGCACTACGAGAGCGCATTTGGACGACCGAGGCCAATGTCTGGGAAAGTGCAGCAGTTGGATACTACAAATGATCATAAGGAGATAATGAAAAGTGCTACTCTCCCTACTGTTTCCGTTGCAGTCGATCGTCAGACGGAAATTCAGATTGAAGGTGAGAGACAATGGCTGGCACTTGATCGATACGACCGAGGCGTCAATGTTCCGAGGCGAGAAAGGAGTGAAGGCCTTCAGGAGCAAATCGATCACGAACTTCAAAGGCTTGGCTATCCCACATGTACGTGAAATGCTCTTCATCCTCTATCTGCGATTGCTAATGAGCGAGATTTTTTCTCTTAGTACGCACGGAAGATAGACAGGTAACCATTCCTGAGCCAAAACCACGACGAGACCGTCGGCGGTCATGGTGGCATAGTTTCTATAACCACATCTCCCAGTCGGGTTATGAGGCTGATGAGCCCGAGAAAGAACCTCTCAAGAGGAGAAGATTCTCGCTCTTGCGTTCTTCCGGTGATAAGAAAAATAATGGAGCAATGTCCAACCTCGTCATCAACACTGAACTCGATGACCCTCCCCCGAAGAGCGTGCTTCATCCGCAGAAAGTGCACCGAACACACAATAACAGCATAGCACCTCGGAACCGCGATCAGCAAGCTATGCCGACCCATGAGACCGAGAGCTTTTTACCATCACCACGCGACGATTCATATGGACGATATCCTCTGTCCCCTTCTCATTCATCTCCGGGAGCGCGAGTTTCCAGATTATACCCAATTATGGATAGTGGTCATGATGAGCCTTCAATATACAGAGGCTCAGATGATTCTTATAGTCCGATGCCTTCAGGCAGTCCAGGAGAACAATATCCAACCCGAGAACTCAATCCTTCTTTCCCGGAGATTCAACCTAACAGCGGTCTTCAAAACGTGGGTGATGCTGGATATTTATGGAGCCCGCCTCCCGTACCACCTAAACCGGGCATACATCTACCAACTCGGAACGATGCAGACCGGAATACTAATGCACGACGATCAAGGCATATTCGGGAGCCAGCAGCGCTTCCTGGTCGCCACCGACTCTCTAATTCACGACATACCACCTTTCACACAGGCATGAACGAGTACTATTATAATAGTAGTAATATCCCTCAATTCCACGACACAATCACGAAGTCTTCACGATGATTTTCACGATCTTACGACCTTGCTGGATCTACTAGTTATTATTCTGATATTTATGATTATATAAACGTTCCTGGATTGTCATCTTTTCCCTGAGTTTTTATTGGGAACATGGATTGGATGGTCTTGTATTATAATCTTTGATTTTTAAAATAAGGGTAATGTCATTTTAATACCTATACCTGTTTTAGGGATTACCTATTTATCTATAAGAATAACTACGCTACAGCTAGTATTATGGGAAGAACTCGGCGAGAGAATCGATGTGAATTTTGAAAGCGATAGAGTTACGAGTCACGGGCCGAGAAGGTTAATGTCGAAAGCTAATGGAAAGCGAGGCATTGTTGAGTACATGGATTTGATGTGACGGAGAGTTTGGTTTAAGAAAAAGGACAAGTGCAAAGAAATAAGTACTTTTGGAGACATGACTAACACGTCTTAGCCTTGGTTAATCCAAGTTTACCTTTCTCCAACTTCACCACATAACCTTCGAGGGACTCAAGTTCCAGATTGTTGATGGAATACTCCGGGTGAACAACTCGGCGCGCATTGATCTTGTTCAATATCATCTTCGTTTCGGTCGCCTTCTCTGATTCGGACGAAGCAGAAGACTCCTCACCGGAAGAATCCCCGTCGTCGTTTCCAGTCCTGACCCGATCAACACGAAAAGTGTCCTCAAAAAAAGCTGGATCAACGATAGGCGCAGCGACGTCCAACAATTCCTTCGCTACGTCCATATTGCGCGACAGACGTTCATGTTGCTCTGGAGACGTTGGGTTGAATAGGTTCACACAAAAGTCCAACGATTTTTGAAGTTCTGTTTCAGATAGCCGGGCCCCCATATCTGAAGCCCCCTGGATGACTGCATTGAAGAGTCAGGCAGGTCATGACTACAATCAATCGCGCTCGTACTTACCAGGCCGGAGGAAGGAAAAGGCACGGTCGTAGTTGTCTTCATTGATGTCTGAAAGGATATCGCCGCTTTGCGAACGTATCTGCTTATAGGCGCTCAAGACAACGACTTGAAATCTATATAACATTATAAGCAGCTTTCTAAACAGTAAACGCGAGAACTCACCTCGTATAACTCGTAGACACACGGCGAGTATGCCATTCGTATGCTTTAAGTTCAGAGCAGTGGCCCCTAACAGAAGCACATATTGTGGCGGCCGCAGACAGCGCAGATGTCATAGCAAGATGTACGCCGCTCGAGAAGAACGGATCGATGAATGCTGCCAGCAAGTGAGGAGTCAGTTCACAAAGAGGAGGGACGTAAAAGCAGAAACTTACCTCCAGCGTCTCCTATGATTCTATATCCTGGCCCACCATAAGATGGAGCAGAATAACTGAAGTCACTGGCACTTTTGACGCTTCCTTGTTCTAAAATTCCGGAAGAAGTGATTAATTTCACGACTCCTGGAGCGAAAGACAAATTCGAAATATAACGGGCTGCGACCGAGGATTGATTCGTCCATGCTGTTGCCTCCGACTTGAAAGGCCAAGGTGATGTTGGACGTTGCAGGCTTGCTTTGTACATTGTTTCATTCATCACGACTCCAACAGAGGTAGTGCCGTTGTGAAGGGGAATAAACCAAGCCCATCCTGATTCATCTAGAGACGAGTTCTTATGAGTAAAATGGCATACACCCAATTAAAACATAGTTTACCCGTAAGGGCTTCAAACCAAGGAGAACCATAGCGCGAAGATCCGACTCCATACTCTCCTACGTTGCGCCAGTATCCCCAAACAGCGACATTCTTGAGAGACGCGTTGAAGTGCCTATTCTTGAAGTATCGGGTCGATAAAATTCCGGCTCTTCCGGTTGCATCAATTAGATGAGTAAACGTTGTTTTTCCAGAGGTTGGTTCAGGTAATATCGCGAATTCTTTAGCATTGAAACTTGGAGGGAAAAAACCGGGGAACGAAGAATCAGTTGGGGAAGCTGGAGGGGAAATCGGGCTGGGAGGCGGCGTATGCGTCCACGAGACTGATATAGGCCTATCTGGATCCATAGAAGAAAAGGAAACAGATTCAACCTTTGTCCGTTCATAGACCGATGCCCCTGTAGACCGGGCATGATTCAAAAGCATTTGATCGAATTCTGACCGAACCTTGATAATCGTTGAGGGAATTTTCCGGAAGAAAAAAAAAGCTGAGTACTTACAACGTTCCAGGCATTATTGTTGTGACCTAATGCAATAAAGTCCGTGTCTGTCGATATCTGTAAGGGAACAGTGCATGTATATGACTAGTCACATTGTACTTACATCCCTCTCGTTTGAATTGGTTAAATTTTATAGCTGATCCTGGCTAACATAAATTTTCAGTAATGTAAGAGGGGCTATGACAATTTAATTCCACACCTTTTTCACAAAGCCATGTTTCACCATTTTTTCTTCTGCTCCGATGAACCGAAGGTAATGGCGAATGGATGGAATAAGACTTTCGCCGACATGATATCTTTGCTAGAGTTAGTGCTGTTCTATTTTGCCAGCATTAGCAGCACACCTCGGAAATTTAGAGGCCTCCAGAAGTGTCACTTTGATCCCCTCCCTTGCAAGGGCTGCAGCAGCATATGAACCTGCAGGACCACCACCAATTATGAGAACATCAGCATGCTATGATATGAAAAAAGTGAGCCATTAAGTCCTTAAAAGCATTAGTAATGGGCTCACTGGTGGAGGAATGGAAGAGGAAAGCGTGGATGACATGGAGAAGAGGGAAGAAGAGGATGGAAAGACGAGAATTCGAGATGACGACTTTATATCCAAAAAGTGGGAAGGCTCATAAAGGAAGGCCAATTTCCAGAAGAGGAAAACACACGTGGTATTGAGAATCTTTAAAACTCCACATCGGCCGCGGACGTTGGTCAGCCAGTGACCACACGCAGAAGTGTAATTAACCATGAAACGATTCGAGACAGTTTCTGTCAAACAGAGCATAATACCTCAGAAAATTCGATCGACCCAGGTCTTCCGCAGCCCCAGCTCAAATCCACAGATAATAAGCCATAGAACCTCAGGAGGAATAAAAATAACAAGCTAACAGCTGGTGTTACTTCCACGGTCGCACAAGATAAGAAAAACAGGCCATAGGTACACGTACGGGCCCGCGGCCAAATCATGAATGAAGGTTTTTGAGCAACCTCGGATTGAAATTTGCACCAAGTAGAAAGCATCTTGCAGTTTCCATGGACTCGTAACCTCAGGGTTTGAAGAGATGGTAAAAGGTTAGAAGAGAAAAGTTTAAGCAGCTAGGTGACAAAAACCTGCGTGACATTGCACGTGACTTATGTAACCTACCGCGTTTGTGACGCTTGCAGAACTTGACCATGTACTTCGAATCTTGAAGAAGGACTTGAATGTCACTTACTATTTCTCCCTCAAACTCGTGCCAAGACTCAACCGATAGCATATCCTGGCATTTAGGGCTAATATAACTTCGTGGTCGTTGTAGACCCTACCCTAAAGCCAAGAAACCGAGGATATTTGGCCGTCGTCCACATACGCATCCAAAGTCCAGAGCCCCAATTAAATGGATATTTGGCGAGACCTCAAAGAAGAAGTTGAAAAGTACGACTACAACGCGGATCACCCCAGATACGAGAAAGCAGCATACATCATACGTAAGCTTAACAATAAATAAATAAATGTCGTTTGGTGTGTCGTCTCATCTCTTTTCACTAGGTCAGCATGAAGAAATTATAGAAAACAATGCGGACATACGCGACCAACCACCGCCTCTATTTCTTATCGTGCACACGCTAAAGGGCACTATGCACCCTCAATTGTTCCCAGACTCCATGTCGGATTTTCTCCATCAATTCACCTTGGTTGAGTTCTATCGGTTGAAGGCAACCCAAAAGGCAGCTCTGGCCCTCCAAATGGACGAAGTGCTAGGAGAAGAAGGCCATCTTAACGATGAAGTAAAGGGTATCTTCAACGTTGTTATAGAAGACCAGCAAGGATTGCGAGACATATACATAAAAGTACTGACGAAGTGCATCTTCATCGTAAGCTACTCCACAAGTATTTTGATATATACATTTCCAACCCCTCTGCGCAGGATCTCCAGCAACGCTGGGTGGACTCCTCTATTACAGACTTTTGGATTCACTGGAATGAATATCTTTCTTTCCTTCGCGGTCCGAAGGGAACAACGGGAGAACACAAATTCCAAGCCACACTATCAAAAGACGAAGTAGCCAAACTGCACAAGTCGGCAGTGCAGTTTAGCCAATTCATGGCTGAATCAGTTCAATGGGCTGAGGAGCATAGACAAGGGTTAGTGGTCGTTCCTTCAATTTCATTGATATTGGCAGGTCTCAAACCCCCTTTCAGTGGGGAAATTCAAGATGTTCTAGACTCCTCGCCTTTTCGAAAGGAATTTCCTTGTCCAGCTATTCCGGTCAAGCTTATAAAATATTACTTGGATTTTGTACAAAGAACTGTTGATGAACTCGAAAAATGCGGTCATAACGTATTTGATATCGATCAATAGGGACATATTACGTAGGGTAGGTTGAGGGTAAATGTGGTTATTATAGAGCATCATAGTCGTGAAAAACGTTTTAGTCCCATCTTATCTTCTGAGCATAGTCCCGTATATTCGACACGAAACTGTCCTGAATTTCATGCCCGACGCCGGTAGCTACCTTGAGAATGATTTCATTCAGGCCTGTTGATCCCAGGATATCGACGTGATCACTGGTGTTCGCCCCTCCACGGGGAATCGTCGGAATAGGTCGATGCGGGAGCTTATCGCAATAAAAAGTTAGCAGGCGATGAAGAAGCACGCACAATATAGGCAGCAAAATAACACACCTCGACCGTGGTTATTGGGATGCCAGCAGGATTCCATCTCTTTCTTTTCCAGCCTTCCACGCACATGGCCCCCAAGCTTAACAAACTAACTGTCCCATCTCCTTCTCCCATCTTAACCCCATTACGAATCTGATGGTACCGAAAAGAAAAGAGCATGAATTAAGCTGCTGCTGCATGGCATTTGCTCGAGGAGATCCATGCTTACCTTGGGCCAGGCTGTCTCGTTGGAGTAAGCTGAATCTATCCAACTTAATCTCTCCAGAGGCATGTCTAGAGGAGGTCGTGGGTTGGTGCAATTCACGCCAACCAAATCCTCGCATTTCGCATTCTCAGCATCTGGGAAACTTTCGCTCTGACTATACTGTCCGCGGGCATACCTAAGCAAGACGTTAGCTTAAGTGCAGGGCCAGAGAAACTAGTAACGATATTTACAAGTAAGATCGCTAAGAAAAACAGCGTTCAGTTGTGTTACAAAAATGGATCGTAGTTTTGCATACCTCGGTTTCCTTCCCGTGGCCGTATACACAGTAAATTTTCATAGACGGCGCGTATGGAAGGCTTCAGATAATCTGTGACTACTCGCATGCATTATTTTACAAGTAGCTGCCTACCTCACTTCCAGGGGATTTGACCATTTCTTATGATCCGCATTGTTCCGCTTGAGTTGCTCCTCGTCCCTCTCGATGCCATACGAGTAATTGGATTCGAGCATTTTCTATGCATAATGACTTCAGACCAGAAAAATCAAAGTTTGTACCTTTTAATTTTAATTACCTGGAACGTGACAGGTGTATGCTCAAGGATCCATTGCGACGCAGTCAAGGACGTCATATTGTTATTCGAGCTTTGATCATCAGGCGCTGTGGCATCAGGCCTGAAAGAGATGAGGTGCCCATGTGAGTGGGTAGCGTCACAATCATCATCAGGAGCATGTGTGTCGTTTCCCCAGATGTCATTCCCACCCTATTTGTTTTGAGAAGAAAAAAAACATTCCATTGCGCAATCCTCGACGAACCTTTATCCACATACTTGCGCTTCCGGCCCAGCTACGGAACAAAGTTTGACGCTCTTTCCGCGAGAAGAAGCGCTCGAGGACTGAAATTAATTGCAGTAAGAAGTCTTGAAATTTGTCACGGCAATACAACGACGAACTATAAGCGCCGGCAGGATTGATCTGTACTGTATCCTTCATTTCACCTGAAAGGAAGGCGGCCATGGCTTTGGCCTGTGCATGATCGTTTAGGACTAACATATTTCAGTGCGCTTCAAGAGACGTACCACTCCCTACGTATAACAAGATAAATAAGGCGGATACACGTGCCGAAAATGAGTACGAACCAGATGTGTACCTGCAATAGCGATGTAGCTTTCGATGTGTCTCTGAAAAGATGACATAAGACGAATATCAAGGAATTTTTGGAAATAACAACGAACCTCAACCCAGTCGAAGCCACCGTTGCCATGATCAGGGGACTCAACCCATTTAAAGCTGTGTGCTGTAAGATGATGCAGAGAACCGGGATAGACGAGATCTTACAAGTACTAGAAGAATCCCGTGTAAGTACAGCTACTTTCGACAAGTAATTCGACTGACCAAGAGAACCTGCAGACGGTTCATTCAGACACCACGAAAGGTGAGTAATATCTACTAACTGCACTTACTGAGCAGCCCATAGAGTGTGCGGCAACAACAACTTTCTTCCGTTGCCTCTGTCTAAGAGTAACTTTCATTACTTCAGTCATCATGACCAGGAGGATGGAAGCAAACCTCAAGCTTTCAATGGTGGATTTTAATTTAGAAAAGTAGCCATCACGTTCTTCCAAGTTGTAATATGATAATCTCCAGTCGTAAGGGGCCAAGTATAGATTGTTGGTATCGTAGTTCACCACAGCCAGATTTTCGATAATCTTAGCCCTGTGCAGACATAGATCGGTTTAAACTCAGGGAGAATATATGGCAATAGGCGAACCATATCCAATATCCTTGTATTAAGGAGCTAGCTGCGTCGATGCCTTCCGCAGCACGTACTTTGGAGTCTGGGGGATCGAGGCCGGTCTCGGGGTCAAGCATCATAGCCGCTACCCACCTCTCTTTGTTAAAAGTTACTTGCGAAAGCATATTGAAACCTCCCCAAAGTTTCTCTCTGAAGAAAGGACGATACTCAGGAGCAGTTGACCAGGATTCAAGGGCCTTCACGTATCGCGTATCATTCATATTATAACAGAGTCCAAAGTAGTGGGAACGTACCGTAGATACAATGCCAGGTATCAACACCACTGGGTGTTCGGCACTGAGGCCCCGACTCTTCATCTCATCTCCAACCTGGAATTCCCTTCCATCATTGTTGAATTTCCAGACCTCTGGTATGTTACTCTGGAAGCGCGACCACTCGAGTTCCACCCTCGATAGATCAATTTCGGGAAGTTGAGGTAAGTTGATGTCATAGGAATTTGCAAGGGTCGTAACTTGAGCATGAAGTTCGTGAATATCTTGGGGTTCCACAAAGGCGAATCCCAAAAGTAAGCCGACTAGATAAAGACGCGTTCATAAAACATCTAGAGAGTCCTTACTGCACATACGAGTGATCCCAAAAGGAAGCAGGAACTTTCCAGTTCTAATGCAAGACTGGAAAAACATTCACGAGAGGGATATCAACGACTTCAGAATAAAAACGGACTCGATTGGTTTGTTTCTTCAATACATTGACTTCTTCTTGAAGCTTGTCTTTGGAGTCAGATCTATGGGGTGCAATCGCAGAACTGGTAGGTTCAGTTTCTTGATTTTGATTTTGTGAAGATTTGACCCTCCTTGAAAGAGCCATAGAAACGTAAAGGAGGAAGGGAAGCCCTTGACGTTTATGATAGACGTCAGCTTAAAGCACTTATAGACGGACGTTGTGACGGCATCTTTAGCCAATCGGCCGTGTTTGGTGACGCTTGGCAACAGCCTGGCAATAATGGTAGCTAGCATGGCTGCGCGGTGTTGGTCGACCAGTACAAGCATCCATACGACTCACCGCGACAATCGTTCGTTCGGGCAACGATCCCCAACTCCCTCTGGTCACTATGAGTGACGATTTTCTGCGTCTTGTTTCGCAAGCAAACCCCGCTGCGAGACAGCAGTATCAACCTGCCAACAATGGCTATCCGCCTTCAGGAACGGCAGGCCCGTATTCCGATCGTTCTCCGCAACTTATAGACCCTTTCTTCGACGATGAGGACGACAATGTACCAGATTCTGCGTTTGGACGACCTGCACCTATGCATTCTCAAGAAAGCGGCCTTCCTCTAACGCGTTCGGCCGCGCCTCCAGCAGGCTTTAATGCGCCGGGTTCCAATGGTCTTCCGCAGGAGTGGAATTTCGATGATGACGACTTCCAATCATCATCAAGCCAGAATTTTCCAGGACCACCGAAACCTACCCAACCGAAGAGTACTTCATCCGCATTGTCACGGATTAAAGCCAAGAAATGGAAATGGCCTTGGGAGAAGGAAAAGGTTTTGACCGGAGAGAGGGTTATTGCGCTCAACAATAGTGTTGCCAACGCTGAGTTTTGTTCCAACTTTGTATCGACAAGCAAATACAACATGGCGACTTTCCTTCCAAAGTTCTTATATGGTCTGTCGCTGAAGCTTCAAACGTAATGTCCTTCTCGCTCAACATTTTTGCGCAGAACAATTCTCGAAATACGCCAACCTGTTTTTCTTGTTCACGGCATGCATTCAGCAGATTCCCGGGGTATCTCCTACGCAACCATACACAACAATCGCACCTCTGGCCGTTGTTCTTATGGCTTCAGCGTTCAAGGAAATTCAAGAAGACCTTGTATGTCACATATTACATGCTTAATTATGTTTGTTCATTTAAGAAACCAGAAACGACACCAATCGGACAGTGAACTGAACGCAAGGATGGCAAAAATTCTTACTCCCCAGTGTACGTTTGTGGAAAAGAAGTGGAAGGATATACAAGTTGGAGATATCGTTCGTCTGGACAACAATGACTTCATTCCTGCCGATATGCTACTTATGACTTCAAGTGAACCAGAAGGATTATGTTACATTGAAACTTCGAATCTTGACGGGTACGTGATCGTCCAATATAGTTAGCTAAGCGTATCTCACTGTCCTGGTAGCGAGACCAACCTCAAAATCAAGCAAGCCTCCACTCATACCGCACCTCTTACGAACCCCACGCTAATAAACACCTTACATGGCTCCTTACGATCTGAACAACCAAACAACTCTCTGTATACATACGAAGGGACTTTAGACCTCATTTCAGATGGCGGAATCCCGAAACAAGTGCCTCTTGGCCCCGATCAAGTTTTGCTTCGTGGTGCACAAATACGCAATACACCTTGGGTCTACGGTCTCGTTGTTTTTACAGGGCACGAAACAAAGCTAATGCGGAATGCTACGTGAGATATTATGATATTCATTAGGTTAATTCATTTCTCACTATTCAGCCAGTGCGGCACCGGTGAAGAGAACAGCCGTCGAAAGACAAGTCAACGGCCAGATCGTGTTTCTATTCATCTTGCTTCTCGCCTTGTCTATAGGATCAACCATTGGTAGCAGTATCAGGACATGGTTTTTTTCCAGCTCACAATGGTACTTGTTCGAGACGTCTTCCTTGACCGGCCGAGGTGAGTGCCACTTGAGTTAACTCCCGAACTTCTGAAATGACGCCCATATTTCAGCGAAAGGCTTTATTGAAGGTCAGTTTATTATCTCCTTCCAGCGCCTAACATACTCATGCTGGTCTCTAACTGCAAGATATCTTGACATTCATCATCTTGTACAACAATCTCATCCCGATATCTCTGATCGTGACCATGGAAGTCGTAAAATATCAGCAGGCGCAGCTCATCAACTCTGATCTGGACATGTACTATGCGAAAACGGACACACCTGCTTTATGCCGGACGTCGTCGCTCGTTGAGGAACTAGGCCAGATAGAATACGTTTTCAGCGACAAGACCGGGACTCTAACGTGTAATGAAATGGAATTCCAGTGCTGTAGTATTGCCGGTACCGCTTATGCCGATGTCGTGGACGAAAGCAAACGCGAAGGCGAAAATGGAAAGGGGGGTTGGAAAAGTTTCGCCGAGTTGCGGGACAACCTAAATGCCAACAACAATCCATTTGCTGACCATCCTTCGTCTTCCAATAACGATGTCGCTGGCGACCAGGAAAGACGCATTATCAATGAATTCCTTACTTTGTTGGCTGTCTGTCATACTGTAATTCCAGAGGTTCACGATGGGAAAATGGTTTATCAGGCATCTAGTCCTGATGAGGCTGCGTTAGTTGCAGGTGCCGAGCAGTTAGGTTATCAATTCCACGTAAGCAACACCTTTTACCCATTTTTACTAAAAACTATAACTTTCAATACCAGACACGGAAACCTAAATCTGTCTTTGTCAACATTGCCGGGCAGTCACTGGAGTTCGAAATCTTGAAAGTTTGTGAATTCAATTCAACGCGGAAACGGATGTCTACAGTTGTTAGATGTCCCGACGGAACAATCAAGTTGTACACCAAAGGCGCTGATACAGTCATCTTGGAACGCGTGAGCAAAAACCAGCCATATACGGAAACGACTCTAGCTCACTTGGAGGTTTGTTTACTTTCTCCTCCGGTTTGTCAATCACAAGTCTCTGACATGCATTGATGTTTATTTAGGATTATGCTACTGAAGGCCTGCGTACTCTGTGCATAGCGTATCGCGATATCCCAGAAGCCGAGTATCAACAATGGTCGGAAATCTATAATACTGCCGCTGCGACCATCAATGGACGTGGGGATGCTCTTGATGAGGCTGCCGAATTGATCGAAAAGGACCTCTTTCTACTTGGTGCAACCGCTATCGAGGATAAACTTCAGGATGGTGTTCCGGATACCATCCACACCCTACAGATGGCAGGCATCAAGGTAATTAATTTCTATTGATGCTCGTGGGTGTTGACTCAAAAATATATAGGTGTGGGTGTTGACCGGAGACAGGCAAGAAACGGCAATAAATATCGGAATGTCATGTCGACTGATATCTGAATCGATGAATCTGGTTAGTTCTGTTGTTTCTATTCTTTTAAAAACAAGAAGCTAAATAATTTCTTTTCCAACAGGTCATTGTGAATGAGGAAAACGCTGACGATACACGCGAATTCCTTACCAGACGACTATCCGCAATCAAAAGTCAGCGAAGTACAGGAGAACTTGAAGACCTGGCTCTCATCATCGGTGAGCATTCTCGAAACATATGAACTTCTGACGGTCTTTCTGATGTCAAAACTCATAGACGGAAAAAGTCTCACATTCGCTCTCGAAAAAGAACTATCGAAGGTGTTTCTAGAGTTGGCAATTATGTGCAAAGCTGTCATTTGTTGTGAGTTACGATCAGACCCAACATCAGGATGACGTCTCAGGTTTCTTGTAGGTCGTGTTTCTCCGTTGCAAAAGGCGTTGGTCGTAAAACTTGTGAAAAAGAATCAGAAGTCTATTTTACTCGCCATTGGTGATGGTGCCAATGATGTTAGTATGATTCAAGCCGCCCATGTTGGAGTCGGTATTTCTGGAGTCGAAGTAAGTAGCTTTTGCAGTGCGCTTCATTGTGACATGCCTAACATCTTCCGCAGGGTTTGCAAGCTGCACGCTCAGCTGATGTTGCGATATCCCAATTCCGATACCTGAAGAAACTCTTACTTGTACACGGTGCTTGGAGTTACCGCAGATTGTCGAAATTAATTCTCTGTATGTGCGCTCCCATCGCAGTATCTTTAACAAACACTCAAATTATGTTTCAGATTCATTCTACAAGAATATCGTCCTATATATGACACAGTTCTGGGTAAGTTCTCGAGCGCATTACTCAGATCCAGGGAACTCAAAAATAATATAGTTTTCGTTCTTCAACAACTTTTCTGGACAAATTGCATACGAATCATGGACTCTTACTCTTTATAATGTTGTTTTCACCGTGTTACCGCCTCTCGTTATCGGCATCTTCGATCAATTCGTGTCGGCTAGATTCTTGGATCGATATCCTCAACTTTACATTCTAGGACAGAAAAACGAATTTTTCACAAGAACAGCTTTCTGGCTTTGGATTGCGAATGCCTTATACCATAGCTTGGTGAGTTTCTTGCACAATATTTTTTCTCTCTTTATCACTCATTTTTGTTCCAGGTTTTGTTCGGATTCTCCGTTATTCTCTTCTGGGGCGATCTGAAGTTAGTAGACGGCCTGGATTCCGGACATTGGTTCTGGGGAACTACGCTCTACTTGGCCGTCCTGCTTACCGTGCTTGGTAAAGCTGCACTAATATCCGAGTAAGTCATATATCTTACGCTTGTAGATACGATACTCATATTCCGCAGTCTATGGACCAAATATACTGTTGCAGGTATGATTTATGTCCATTACTCTCCATTACGTTTGCTCATATTTTTTCCTAGCGATACCTGGGTCATTCATCTTCACGATGCTCTTCCTTCCTTTCTACGCCGTCGTAGCGCCTGCTATTGGATTCTCGAAAGAATACCAAGGCATCGTGCCTCGCCTATGGGGAAATAGCATTTTCTACTTCGTCCTCATCCTCATGCCCCTGTTCTGCTTGGTGCGAGACTTCGCATGGAAATAGTAAGTCAGGTTGTTATGTGACAAGAATCCGCAACTAATGCTTTTTTTTCCGCAGCTACCGGCGGACGTATTCACCGCTTTCCTATCATATCGTACAAGAGCTGCAGAAATACAACATTCCTGACTATAGACCGAGACAGGAGCAGTGCGTATTTTACGTTTCAACAAATGATATTCGCCAATTACTAATAATCACGCCGCGTTTTCTTTTACAAAGGTTCCAAAAGGCAATCAAGAAAGTCCGTGCCACCCAGCGGATGAGACGTAATCGCGGCTTTGCCTTCAGTCAAACCGAGAACTCCGGGAAGCAGGACCAAGCGAAGATTATTCGAGCGTACGATACGTCGAAGACGAGTGCGCGACCAACTGGTTATTAGGATTTCATAGGCGCAAGCGGGACACTGTATTTATATCGCATGCAAATTATCTTACTCCCGATAATGATATGTAACTCATCATGTTAATTCTTATGTCAGCCCGGTGTCTACGTTGTGCCGTACATGAATTCTCACAGCCTCTGTTTAGGCATCACGGTGACGGGTGCCGATGGCCACAATCATCGCTAGGCTCATGCTGATGCGCGTCATACAGCCCCAGGTTAGGAGTATCATTCTCACAAGCTGTAAAATGTCACGACTGTAGTCGAGTCGCGAGATGAATGGCATCTGTGAATTTATAGGACAGAGGGTCCATCATCAAGGACGAGGGTCTAGAGTCGATTCGATAGGCGCTCTGGCGTCCTCTAGTCTGACCTGGTCAAAGAGAGATACGGAAAGAAATGAGAGACTCGGCGGGCAGCGTTATTGTCTCCTTGGAAATTGAAAGAGGCGGTACGTTTGTGTCGGCCGGCAACTTGCGTGCCTGTCTGAAAACAGCCTTAACAACAAGATCACTGATACAAGACCAAAGTCAAAGCTGTCTTCACATCCTCGCAGCCTTATATATACTCAAAGGTCCATATCCTTTTGTTTCTCCCGTGCCACGTCTGAGACTGCCCCCGCCCCATTCTTTTCTCTTTCTCTTCTCTTTCTTGTTTTTTAATCTTTCTTCTAAACACCCCTTGCATTGCACTATAGAGCGTCCGGAACGCCAGTCATGTCTTTGAAAGCGGAACTCGAAACCTGGGCAGCGGCCCTGAAAGCTTACGATGAAGAGGACTTTGAGAAGTCTCTCGAACTTTTTGCTGTGCGTTCCTTCTTCAAGTATAGTGGTACTCGTCGACGGAAGCTTATTGATCAAAAACAGAGAATCGCGGATTCATCCAAAATCCTGACCAATATGGGTCTTATCTACGCGACCCTTGGAGAGCATGAAGCAGCAGTAGAACGCTTCATTGAAGCAACAAACCTAGACCAATATCTAGCTGTAGCGTGCGTACCAGATCGCCCCTAATATTCACCATTCATTGGGTCTGATTCCGTTCAATATCTAGTTACTTCCAGTGTGGTGTTTCCAACTTCCTTTTAACGCGCTACGACTTGGCCACCAAAGATTTCGAGGAGGCTTTGTTGTACTTGAGAGGAAACCAAGCCATGTACGTCGTGTTTCCTCTCCTTGTCCCTGCACTCTCCTTAACTTGGAATAGCAATTACGAACAACTGGGTCTCAAATTCCGCTTGTTTTCCGCCGAGGTCTTATTCAACAAGGGACTCTCTCAGATCTACATGAACCGTGTCCAAGAAGGTTTAGCAGATATGGAGGAGGCTAGGAAAGACAAGGCTACGGATGAGCACAACGTGATCGATGATGCTATTCAAGATCGTGGTGAAGGTTACACAGTTTTCAGTATTGTGAGCACTTTATGATGTGTGATTACTTGTTTTTATCTAACTGTTGCTAGCCTGTTGGCGTTCTTTATCGTCCTTCAGAGAAGAAGCTCAAGAACTCTACACAGAGAGACTATATGGGGAAAGCAGTGGGTACCTTGCTAGTTTCTGCGACTTCAGATGATTAAACCATACATCAGAAATTGGTTGCCTCAACTGATACCAGCGACGTGATCACCAGCTTCTCTGGCTCTGCTCGATTGAAAGCTGGTATATCTCCAGCTGGGCTATACCTTGACCGACCTGACTTGCTGGAATCCCCTGCGGCGAATACCAGCCTTCTCCGCAGCGCAACTGTGCCCCCGGTGATGCCGGCTGCTAGTAGGTAACAGGTTGTCTCTTTCCGGTATTTTCTAACGCACCTTTTACAGGGCTTGGTGATGGTCCCAGATCAGCTGGAGTAGAACGTTCGAAGACTACCTTAAATGTAATGCCTGCGAACCGTGAAGGTGGCAGACCCGTTTCACCCAAGGATGCCCCCGGAGGTGGCAATATTTCGAGAAGTAACACACAAATAACTCCAGGACGCCCATCTCCCAATGCAACTATAGGTGGACCTGTACGGGGGTTGAGTGTTCGTAGACCAGGCGCATCCCCTAACAACCCCGCGCCTCCTCCTGCTGGCCCCAAAGGAGGTCCAAACTCCCGCCTTACTGAGTTTTATGACGATTACCTTGACTCTTATGGAGAAGACAACAACTCGCCGCCCGTTCCTAATATGCAAGCTGCACCCACTGATAGAGTAGGAGCTTGGGCGCGATCAAATGCCAATCCTAATTACCCACCTCTCTCCCGCAATCAATCGCGGAGTGCTCCAAATAGCCAGTATGCACCGAGTTCCTTTGGCGGTCCAATCGGGTCTATCAGGAGAAAGCCAACGAAACGTAACACTCGGGCAACCAGTCGTATTCAGAGCACCTACGAAGAGGAGGAAGAAGGCTATGTTAGTGGAGAGTACGATGATGGACCATATGAACTTACGCTCATCAGAGTTAAGGTTGGTGTTTTCTTCTGATTTTTTTATTTCTGTATTCTTACGTACTTTATGAATAGCTCCACTACCAGGACGATATTCGTGGGATGACCTTGTCTCCTGAGATCCCATTCATGGAGTTCATGGAGAAGGTTACAGCCAAGTTCGATAAAGATCCAAAAGGCCTCTCTCTCAAATTCAAGGATGAAGATGGCGGGAAAGTCTCCCTTCGTGATGAATCAGACTACGAACTTGCCATCGAAACTGCCCGTGAGCACGCCAAGGGCAAGTCCGAGGGCAAGTTGGAAATTTGGTGCACTGATAATTAATCTCTTCTCTCTCTTTTTCTGTCCATGACTGTCGCCTCATCTCTATAATACTCTATCTATTGCAAGGGTTACCGGTAGCTTGCGCTTTTCCTGCTTGCTGACGAATCTTTTTTGTTTGCTTTCATTGCTTCGTTATTTTTCGGATCATACCTGTATGTATTAACACCATTATTAATTATTTGGGTGGATTGAATTGGTACAACCTATATACATATAAATCGTGAACATCTTGAAGAAGATTGGGGAAGTAGCGGTGACATCATGTAACCCTAACCATACCTCTTTTTTTTTTACTTAAATCAGCTGCCTTCGCTCCGCGACCTCATCTTTGTTTTTACTTCATAACATGCCCCGCGTCCCATTACTTGGACGTCTCTACTTTCGAGATTATGCGGCCCTCATTTTTGGTTTCTCTTTTCTAGCCATTGAATCATTTCTCCATGTAATCATCCTCTTCCTTCCCAAACCCGTAATTAACTGGTTTTACCGTCGGTCGCGAGAATTATTCCATCGCATATCTGTATCAAAGCCCAAACATCGCTCGGAAGAGAGGAAGGCGGCGGATCGGGTTCTCAATGCGCGAGATTTTGGCGAACTTTGCGAGATATATGGATACACACACGAAGAACATGTCGTCTTGACCAAGGACGGTTACCTTCTGGGATTACACCGATTGCCCTCTAAGAAGGGCCAGAAGAAAAGGAACCCAGGAAGCAGTACAGGGAGACCTGTCGTGTATCTGCACCACGGTCTTCTCATGAATAGCGAGGTGTGGGTTTGCTTGACAGATGCGGAACGCGCTTTGCCTTTCGTTCTGGTGGAGCTGGGGTATGATGTTTGGCTAGGGAATAACAGGTAAACAGAAAACAACTTATACCGTTATGAACGCGGCTAAAGCCTTCTTCTAGAGGGAATAAGTATTCGAAGAAATCGATACACCATGGCCCTAACTCGAGTAAATTTTGGGACTTTAGGTACTTTCTCTTTTGAGAGAAAACATCTCAGCATATTAATACCTAGTTTCATGCAGCATGGATGACTTTGCCTGGCATGACATTCCCGACTCCATCAACCATATTCTTGAGGTTACTAAGGCCAAGAAATTGAGCTATATTGGTTTCAGTCAAGGAACAGCACAGGCTTTCGCAGCCCTCAGTATTCACCCCGGACTCAACGAAAAGATCACCGTATTTATAGCGCTTGCTCCGGCAATGAGTCCCCCTGGCCTTGCTGCGCCTATTGTGGATGGTCTAATGAAAGCTTCGTGAGTCAATTTCAGATCCTCTTCCTCGATACAACCGTCTTACTCTGTATAGACCAACACTATTATTCCTTTTCTTCGGTCGGAAATCCATTTTATCATCTGCAACTATGTGGCAATCCATCTTATACCCACCCATATTCGCCTCTGTCATCGACCGCTCGTTGGGATGGTTGTTTAACTGGCGCAGTGCCAATATATCCTCCGACCAGAAGATTGCAGCATACGCGCATCTATACTCGTTCGCGTCGGTCAAATCTGTTGTGCATTGGTTCCAAATTATGCGCAACGCGGCATTTCAAATGTACGACGACGACGTATTGTCACCTGTAACTCGGACAACCGTGAGTTCTTACCGTCCAGCGCGTTTTCCAACGCGCAACATCGTTACCCCTATCGTTCTACTCTATGGCGACTGTGATAGCCTAGTGCACATCGAGACCATGCTTGCCCAGTTACCTGATCATACCGTTGCAAAGCCTTTGCGTACTTACGAGCATCTGGATATCCTATGGGGCAAAAATGTGCACAAGGACGTTATCCCAGAAGTTGTAGACGTTCTAGAACACTATTGCTCAGCGGATAACGATAAGACTGGAGCCAGTATCAAGACAAACGCCGGCTTGGTTGTAGCTTAGTTTGATTAATCTTTGTAGCGATATCCACATATCCATATACCATAACTGTAATTACCTTCCTCTATAATTGTACCCACTTAATTTGAATTGTTTGCTGGATTTTACGAGGAAAGAGAATGGGTATATGGATGCAATTGATGACCTATCTATGGTCTACTGGATGGTCACTCTATGAATCTTCGTCGGATGTCCGATGCTTTTTCTTTTCCTTCTTTCGTTTTTCTTTCTTTATCGAGGAATTGTCGGCGACAGCTTTTTCTGTCTCTGTAGCATCTATGACAGAAACCTTGTCGCTCTTCGACTTTTTATCCTTTTTGCTTTTCTCTTTTTTCTCTGACTTTTCCTCGTCCATATCGCTGTCTGACGCCTTGCCTTTACCTTTCTTGTCCTTCTTACTCTTCTTCTTCTTGCCCTTTTTCTTCTCATCTTCCTCGTCAGAACCTTGTTCTACCTCCTCTTCTTTAACCTTTCCTTGCTTTTTCTTCCCATCTTTTTTCTCCTTTTTCTTAGGTTCCGATTCGACCTCTGAAAGATGGGCGACTCCTTCTGCATCTTCAGTTTTGACAAAGGTTGGTGGGATGAGGGAAGTAGAAGCAAGGAAAGAAGAAGACATAAGAGAAGAGAATTTAGACAATCCCATTCGCTGTGTCTCTTCCTCTATCTTGACCTCGGCGTGGATTTCCGTTCGAAGGCGCGAGGAACCTAGACCCATGCGAGGCATATCATAAGCGTCGTTATCTTCCGCACTGCTGTTCGACGACGAAGGAGTAGCAGAAGAATCCTCTTTTTTCACTCCTGCGCGGGCTTGTAATTTCTCCTTGAAGTAATCAGCGACGCTTTTTGTGGATGTCGTTATTTTTTCTACTTCCAGGCCGCTCGTATCAGCGTCTTCGGTGAGAGATGTGAGTTTTCCTTGATGCTCATCCTTGAGCGTGTATTGGGAAGCAGAGTCGGTAGGTGCGACACCCAAGATTTCGGAGATGTGAGCCGCTGATTTTGATGACATATTTTTGGCGGCGATTGCTCGAGCGCGATGACTGGACATAATATAAGAAATTGATAATTAAAATGAAAAAAAAAAAAGAAGACGGGAACATACGATCTATGGCGGGGGACAACAGGCCTTTTGACTTCGACCTTTTCTTCAATGACAGCGTCGACTCTCAAGACCAAAGTCGTCTCGGTCTGATCAACGTCCATCGCTTCAGAAACCTGTTCCTTCTTCTCTTTCTTTCTCTTCTTTTTCTCTTCTGGACCTTCGTCTCCGTCATCCCCTTTGTGCTTCCGTTTCTTTTTCTTCTCCTTTTCTTTCTTTGATTCATCTACATCCTCAGCCTCTTTCTCCGCCTTTTCATCTTCCGTCTTAGTTTCCGAAGCAGCGGCGGAGGTAGCCTGTTCCAAAGCCAAGTTCTCATTCAGGCGTCTCAGCATATTCTCGAAATCCGTGTTTTGCTTCCATGCAATACCATTGGGATCTTTCTGGTGTCCGGCACCGATGCCCAGCATGTCGAGTTTGTGCGACACCTTGATATGCGATGTCCGCCCATCGCCTCCTGCTCCAAGACCTTTCGACGCATCCCAGCCAAACTTTGAGAGATAGTTCGACCCAAAACGAGCAGCATCTTCATAGATAGAGATAAATTGATTATATTCGTGCTCCAGTGTTACCTAGACTTTATCGAGGGACATACCATCGGCCCATGATAAATTTCGAGGGTCTTGGGGAATACGTTGCTTTATTTTCCTTCCTGACAGACCCATTTTGGCTCAAGAAATAGAAAGCAAAGGGCACGAGAAAGAAAGAAAGAAAAGGCCAAAAAGATTGGCAGAGTAAGGTTAGTGGCCAACTTTCGAAAAAATGTGCTTAGTCAGCATCTCATTACCTTTCATGCTCCCGAACTTGTATAGCGTTGAACAACTTTCAACCGGTGATTTCATGCGGCAATATCGTTCGTCTCGACTCACTTCCAGGATCATTGCTTTCACCTTCCTTTTACTCTGTCTACGTGGTTTCTTCCGTTCTTCTCAAACATACCATCTACGGGACACTGTCGATAAAGTTGTCGATGACCTAGTTAGGAAGACTCTGCTTTCTGCGTCTTTGGAGAACGGCTCGATACACTTTGTTGGGAACACTACTTTGTCGCTGCGGTCCTTAATACGGTCAACTGAGACTGGTAACGTCTCCCAAGATGTTGCTCAATTGTGTCAACTTCTAGTGGGCAAGAAAATATTGCTTGTGGGCCCTGATACGACCTATCATCTGCATTCTGTTTGGCTCAGTATCTTGGAAGCCGGAGAGAAACGTGCTCATTATTGCTTGGGACGGGACTATTGTACCTTTCACCATATATGCCGGCCTGCAATACCTTCAGCGAGCGAAGAGGGAGAAGAATCCGAGGAGAGAAAGAAGAAAATGCCCGGCCGACATATGCTGGCAGCGACTAATTCATCCCTTCTTCTGTATTCGGCGTCAACATCACTGTTTGCGTCTCCAAATAGGATGAACATCAAGTATACTCTGGCTGATGTGGACCACCACAGCGGTGTGCGCACCTTGAACAGTTACTGGGTAAAGCAAGCTCGAAAGGCGGATATCGTACTCTTGAGTAGGGCGCCCTTGGCGGCACCTTCGTGGACATACAATTACAATCTAGACTTTGCTGGAAACTGGACTTACACTCGCCGACTTTGTAAAGAAGATAATTATATCAAGGAAAATTGCGACCATAATTTGGAGCATCGCATAGTCAATGCCGCGCTTCATGTAACTGTCAACCACTTCTTACCGACTCTTTTGACTTCCCTTGTTTCGCTATCTAGGGACCCTCAGCTACAGAGGGTGGTCATGGCCTGGCATGGAACCTGGTACATTCAACCTAGCTGTGTAGGAGCTGGCGCGCCCAAACATACTGCTTTGGTGCGCGACGTATGGTTCGACCCCAATAACGAAGGAGTTGTAGATCCCTGGACCTTGTATCATAATGTGCAAGGTTCGAAACATATTTTAAGCGTTTGGATATACTTCACTGACAATAAAAATTAGTTTACATTCATGATCGTTTCTTGCCGCAAATACTAGCTCATTTTAACATCACCTACATCCCCCTGACATTCCCGCCTGCCGCTGGCGTTCCACAATTTCGGCATTCTCATGTAATGAATCGAGGTCCCCCATTTAGTGGCAGAAAAGATTGCATTCGCCATGATTCTTCTATGAAGGGAGCTACAGAGCGGTTCTTCCGTGGTTTATTGGCGGTGTTGTCCCAGAGTGATATGTATCATTGATAGTTATCTCTTCTTTTTTGTTTTCATTTATGAGACGTTACAATTGTACTATCACTCTTCATTTCTTTCACGAAATTACCCTTATATAGAGCCTCTTTAGCAACGCTTGATATTAATTTCCATCTGTCCGACCCAAGCTTTACACCCCCATACCACCTCGAGACCACGACGATTACATTCTCGCACTCAAGGGCTTCCAGAAGGCGACTGAGGCGCTCACCACTACCCTTTCCCCCACCGTCATTCTGTCCCATAGTTATAATGGAGGGTTTGAGTGGGTCGACGAGGCGGTAAGCATACATGCAATGAGTGGCCTTTTTCAGAGCGGAAAATGAGGTGAGGTGGGCAATAAAGTCTGGGGGTGCTGAAGATCCTTGTAGCGTAGTTGCATGTGCTAGAAAGACTGATTTCTTCTCTTTGACTCGGTCAGAAGCATAAATAGGATGTTCCCATTGATCTCCCGAGTCTGAATGCGATTCGGTCAACAAATTTGTTCCTTGTTCCCGAACTTCTACAACGCCACGAACGCACCATCGATACGAGAATCATTTCGTTCTTTCATTCTAGCATGAGAAGTTGCCATATGCCGCTTGGCATCACAGGAGATACCACCAATTCCTTTGACTCGTTTCAACGAGGTGGTTGACCATACAAATCGAAAAGCCGGCGAGTGAATCATAAGTTTCGTAACGCAATTTATCCAGCGTTTCGGGTGATGGCGGTGGCCCAGAAACTGAACTCAGAGTAACAACAAGGAGAACAGCGAATAGCGAATTGCCATATGTCTTGTTCAGTGCTGCACGTCGACGCGGAAAGGAAGAGCTAAGAAAAGACACGGCCGCTTGTGTTGCCTACGTCTGGAATAGGACGAGGCACGTTGGTCCGAAGCTAAGCCACACTCACGTAGCTTGATCATATGCCTTTATCTGCTGAATGGATGGCACTGCGGCCCACACTGCTCGAGCTGGTCTATACATAATCGATGCATAATCATCCACGTACCCCCCTTTGGATATCAGAAAGATATATGATTCGAATGAGAGTCAAATGTCTCGACCACCGCCCGGTTTACTTTGCCTCTTAACACATACCATACCATCCAGTCTTACTATCTCCTATTGC
Source organism: Agrocybe praecox (assembly GCA_964017145.1). Lineage (NCBI taxonomy): Eukaryota > Fungi > Basidiomycota > Agaricomycetes > Agaricales > Agrocybaceae > Agrocybe > Agrocybe praecox. The sequence continues at coordinate 1,594,170 of OZ024842.1, read as the reverse complement.
TTAATAAACTATGCGTATGTTGTCGGCTTGTCCTCTATTCAGTGCAGCTCTATAATGACCATTTCCTAGGTCTGATCATTCGAGAGGATGCACCCTCCGTTGGCGACTACATCGCAAACTATATCTGTAAAAGGTTGGATGACACTTTGCCAGCAACATCTATAGTTTAACATCTCTTTTCAGGATCAATGAGTTCGCTCCTACACCAGACAAACCCTTTGTGCTTGGCCTGCCGACAGGTTCCTCTCCCATCCCGACATACAAAGCTCTAATTGCTTTGGTCAAGGAGAAGAAACTATCGTAAAGCCATTCGCTGTAAAGATCATTGCGCCGGGACACCCTCTGACTTTCAGTGTTATTTCAACAGTTTCAAGAACGTCGTTACTTTCAACATGGATGAATACGTGGGTTTGCCCCGTGATCACCCTGAATCATATCATACCTTTATGTTCCGCGAATTCTTCTCCCATAGTAGGTTCTTTATGCTTCTCTATAATGAAACCGAAGATGATTTATGACTTTTAAATTCTAGTTGACATCCCTCCGTCTCAAGTTAACATTCTCAACGGAAATGCTGTAGATTTGGTTGCTGAATGCAATGCGTACGAACAACGCATCAAGGAGTTTGGCGGGATCGAACTCTTCCTAGGTGGAATAGGAGAAGACGGACACATTGCCTTTAATGTAAGCACTTGACAGTTTCGAGTAAGGGGCTTTAATAAGCTAATATACGCTGAAGGAACCTGGTTAGGACAATATCTGTTTTACGAAAATCAATACCGACTTACAAACAACTTACGATAGGATCTTCCCTTGCCTCGAGGACAAGAATTAAAACCCTCGCATACGACACGATTTTAGCGAATGCAAGATTCTTCAATAATGATATTGCTGCAGTCCCTCGGATGGCTTTGACTGTCGGTGTGGCGACCGTGCTTGACTCGAGAGAAGTCGTCGTTGTCGTGACTGGACAAAGGAAGGCGTTGGCGCTAAGCAAAGCTATTGGTACGTCCCTACCTGTTTGACAATCATTCAACAACTCGCTGATATAAAGTCTTGCAACAGAGGAGGGCGTAAATCATTTGGTATGTCTACCTTGTGTTCGAACTTGTTGCATACCGCTAAATGAATATCATTATTCAGTGGACGCTGTCAGCCCTTCAATTACATCCCTGGGCCCTCATCGTCGTAGATGAAGATGCAACAGCTGGTAAGTATTATATTAGCACTATCCTGACTCGTCTGTTTCCTTTGTGCTTACACGTATCAAAGAATTGCACGTCAAAACTGTGAAATACTTCAAATCAATTGAACGCGTGCAGGATGAAGTCGAGAAGACCCAGGCGGAACTCAAGCTCAAAGGCAAAATCGCACAAACGCAAGTTGGGAGCTTGGAATAGACGCGTTTGGCCCCATAGTACATACACGAAGACAGATTTAAACCTATGGGTACATACCGCAGCAGCATTTTGTATATATAATCTATCACCTTAGAGCATTTTTTTATGGGAACACGTACCATTGAAACTCTCGTAGAATTAAGGAGGAAGTAATTAGACCCGACCTCACTTCAAATCTAGCGTTATTGAGATGCTAAATTCTTGACTGAAGATTCTTATTCTATAGCGAAATGAGGTAGGAATGAAGAGCGAGAATTCGGTCTTCGGCGGAGCGGCACTTCAGCTCTGGTTTCCTACAGCTTGTGACTGGGTCACCATCACCCGCGCTTTCCTTTCCACTCCGGCCAGCTAAGGGGGCGACAATGTCTCACAAGATGTGGTTCAAAGGCTTATCCACTGTCTCGGATGATACGGCTCCAAAGGACCCTTTGGACCATTCGAGCGGGTTGGCTTCAAAAGGCAATGGTCAAAAAGGGAAATACGTGCTCTCATTGGCTGTAGCAGAACCGTAAAGCAGGATAGAACGGCGCAGTTGCGGCACAACACGTAGGGATAATATAAAAAATATGTACATTATCACTAGCAATGTTAATAGAATCCTTTTACTAATAGTGTGCAGGCAAATATCAAATTAGACGCGGCGCAATATCTGAGCCATCGCGGCGCACCCTCACATAGTATGGCGCGTGTTGCGCCGTGCTATATTTGAATACCCGAGGTCATTGAACTGGCTAATGGGCTTACTTCCTGATGGGCTTAGGTCTAAACGGATTTAATTGCTAGGCAAATTCCACACCACACGTGCACTGCAGGAAAGGTGACTCATTTCCCAATGATGAGTCACCTTTCCTGCAGTGCACGTGTGGTGTGGAATTTGCCTAGCAATTAAATCCGTTTAGACCCAAGCCCATCAGGAAGTAAGCCCATTAGCCAGTTCAATGACCTCGGGTATTCAAATATAGCACGGCGCAACACGCGCCATACTATGTGAGGGTGCGCCGCGATGGCTCAGATATTGCGCCGCGTCTAATAAGCACGGTAGTCATTTCCCACTGGTCAGCAGCTTTCCTGCTGCGGAGGGGTAGTTTAGGTGTAGGACTGTTGAAGTGCACTCTTAGTTTATTAGTTACACTTGGATTAACGAATAAAATAAAACAGCAAGTATATATATAAACACTCAATATATATACAGACATCAAAAAAGTAATTAAGAGCAGCAAGGTGGCTGCCACATACATGGCAATACTCGACATGTTCCCATTCAACCACTGTTGTCATCATCCTCAGAAGCAGAGTCAAAAAACGCCTCTTCTGGTATGTACTCAAAATCTGCTGCCGTAAAAACTCTCTGTGAAGTTTGGTGTAATGCTGCGGCGACAGGGACAGCGCTTAAAACATCACTTGTTGATATTCCATTGCTGGAATCACTGTTGGAGTCAGAATCACCATCGGAAAAGAGATTTCCAAGGAAGGATTCGCGTGCACTGCGAACAGAATCCTCCATCTCATCCATATTGGCATCAATGATTGCATTGCGCTCATCAGCACTGGATTCATATTCAAGATTATGGTCTGAATCATCAGCGCTGGATTCATCTTCAATGTTATCATCTGAATCATCAGAGATGTCGCTGAACAGAGCCGTAAGCCTGGAGTCTGCCTCAATGGTAGAATTCCGATTGGTGCATTGCGTGTCCTGCGCGCCGCGTTCTATGCTAGTTGCGCCGTCTTGTGTGCTTTCTGCGCCGCTAACGTCGCCGCGATCTTCATGATCTCTTGCAAGATCACCCAGGTAATATCCATCGCTGTCCCACTTCGTCTTGTTTGCCTTCCATTGTTGAACCATTTCTTCATGCTCTTCTGGGTGTGCAGCCAAATATGCTCGACGGGCGTTGTGATCACTTGGAACCTTTATCAATGATCGCTGGGGATAGAATTTATAGGAGCGTTGGTCAATGGTGTTCTCCGGCAAGGGTTGTTTGCAATCGGCGGCGCATTCTTCGTCACTGAGGTTGGTAACAGACCCTACATCTTCCGGTTTGGCACCATCAGAATCAACTCCTGAAAATGTCCCGCTAATGTGGGATGTACAGTAACCAGAGTGTTCTGCTCTTGATTCATGTACCAGGTTCATAACTTCCTTTTTCGACAGGACTATGCCAGACGTCCACTGCGAAGTTTGCGGTATGGTATTTTTCTGCGCATTGAGTAGTCCTTGACTCTTTTTTGTGATCATTTTTGCAACCTCGCCTTTTTTACCTGCGCCGATTGTGCCTGCGGTTGGCGTATCGCTCGTTTCCTTATGCATAATTGCATCAAAGAGCAAGTACAATGTAGACACCCGACGAGCAGATGCCTGAACCTTGCCTTCCGCGGCGCGACGATATCCATTGACAGAGTTTGATAACTCTTTGAGTTGCTGGGTTGTGTGCTCGGCGACCAATTTCAGTTGAGATATGTCAGCGACAGATAGAACGCCGCTGGTACTGCCGCTAGCTGCGCCGGAGTTATTATCAACCGCGCCGCGTTTTATGGCGCCGCGTGCGCCGCGCTTGTTGAGTGACGGGTTGGGTATTATTGGCACTGGTAGCTTGCGGCGCTGTTCCTCTTTTAATTGCTTGTCGTAGTGGTCCACACAGGTTGAGATGTTATCTGCTGAAAGAATCCATTGTTGACCTGGTTCCGTCGATTTGGACCACCACTGCAGGTGGTACTCAGTGACAACCATCCCATGACTTTCACCGGTGCCTGCTTCAATCATTTGTATGAACTGTGAGTCAAACGGTGCTGGCAAATATTCGTTGCTCAACATGACAAGGCCGTCGATCAGGGAACGTATTACAAGGGGAATGTCCAGGACACGGCCGACAGCTGTCATTATTCCAATAAATCCGGCAGCAACAAACTGTTTAATGGAGTTAGTTTTTTTGACGCATTCTGCAAACGTAACATCAGCTCACCAATTCTTTTTGCAAGAAAGTTTGCATCCATTTTCTGTCGCGCGCATTGGCTGCTAGAATTCCGGCTACAGCGGCACGGCACCTTGACTCGCAGTAGTACACAAAATCTTGAACATCTTGAAACATCTCATCTGCTGATTCTTGATGTTGAAGATTGAAAGGGTGGAATGCGCGTATTGGACGAGAATGGACCATTTCAAGTTTGGGTTTATAAAATGCGAGGCTGTCAGATAAAGGAGGTTAAACGTAAAGCATGGAGGCGATCATAGATCATCGATTGAATCATCTGATTACATAATGATATTTACATAGGCGAAACGTAATGGCGATTAGTAAGCTTGAAATCCTTATCGGCCAGAAAAGCCATTGCATGCCATGTTGTGGCTTGTCGATCGGCATATGCAACGGCACCAGGAGAGGGTGCGGCGGGAGATGCGCCGCTCTCATGTTGCCCGTTGACATGTTGTTTCCATGTCTTGCATTTGAGAAGAAAGGAATTTACGGTCCATTGCATCTCATACGTCAAAAGCAGACATTCTTCGCGCCATCGAGCGGCCTGTGCTCTTGCCCGCAACCAGTGAACTCGAGCAACTTAATTTGGTTAGCATTGAGGCCAATATCAATTTAAGGTTGGACTCACATTCAATGCTTGTCGCAGGATCTTCTGGCTGTGTACCTTGCGCCGCGTCCTGTGCCGCGTGCGAAGAACTGATTATGCGTGTCCTCACAGTTTTCCAAATCCATGATAACTTGACCTGGGTGGATCCAGGAGTATTGGGGTTCAGAATGGCAGTGCTGGTCTTAATGTCATCTTTTGTTAAGACTTTGAAATGTTCCTCCATCATTGTTCCGTCTGCACCCAATCGTAACATTTTGCTGCGGCACTTATTGTAAATGGCGCAGTGGACCGCAATTTGTTGATTCATGCGGCGAAGGAGGGTCCGAGAGCGTAACTTCATTTGTTTTCGACCAACACGAATCACCCCAGAATATTGAAATGATTTTTCGGCAATCAAATCACGCAAGTAATGAAGCTCACTCTTTGCTTGTTCCTGGCGCGTGAGTAGCTCTACAGAGGCATAGGCCATGTCAGTATTCCCGTTCGAAGGGAGAACCAACTTGCGATTCTCCGGATATGTGGGATCATCCACAGTTGGGATAACAAGAGGTGCGGCACCAGGGGCGCCGTGGGTTTCGTCCAGCTCTGCGCCGCTCTCATCGGCAACATCCTCCCAATCGGCAACATTTTCATCGTCCACAGTTGCGAGTGTGTTTTCTTCTGAATTCTCATTGATTCCGGCCTCTTGTTGCAAATGCCCAAGTTGAAATAACAGTCCCTGTAATGATACTCTGAGGCTCTCTATTTCATGACGGAGTTCTTCACGGGGTTGTTTTGTGTATAGCTTGTCTGACAGTTTCAGTCTTGCCCTGAACGGTGTGTTAAAATGATAATAAGTAGATGCAAAACAATATGCACGCACTGTGTACGCTCAACAACAACTGCAAAGTCGAAATATTTTTGAACAGCGGTCCTCCCATTGGCATCTTGCGCCGGAGTGGACGGCGCACTGGGCGTGCTTACTTTTGCCATGTAAATATCCATCACAGCCGGATTATTTAGGCGGGTACTTTCGGCGTGGGCAATATCTCTTTGCCAAGATTGGAGGGTCTCTGCTTCTGCCGCGTTGGATTGCTTTTCATAATCTGCTTGTCTCTCTTTGTATGCGGCGCAAGCTTCTTCATATTTTTTGCATAATGTCTTGACCATCGCTAAGGCCTTTTTATGATTTGAATCGCAGGCATGATCATCAAGTAGTTCTGCACGATGTGCCAATGTTGAAGTACGGGCTGAGGGAGAAATGTAATTGAGAATGGCCCATAACGATTCCAAAATCTCGCCGGCGCAAATTGCGGCGCCAGGTATAAAAGATGTAGCGAATCGGAAGAAACATTCGTCCTTATGGGCATGAACGTGGAAGAGCCCAATAGCACTGTCAATAGTCATTCCTTCTGGAAGTTGTATTCTGTCCAACAAGTGGACAATGTATTGGCAAGCAATGTCGTAGATTAGTAGAACACCCTGTTTGGGGTGCACATTTTTGATAGCCTGTAATAACGCAAAGTCAACATTTTTCTGTTGTTCACCATGGTAAAGGTCAACCAATGCCCCAGGGCAGTAGCAACCATGACGGGCGCAAGCCATCGCAACCTTTCCTGTCACATCGCAAACTTTTGATGCAAGCAGAGCATTCATGATTGCTCGGAAAGTGTTTTCACAGGGTGCCTTCTGCAAAAAAAAGTGTTAATCCACGGCGCACTATTGGAATGTTTGTACTTGCCGTAAATCTTTCCAGAGCAACCTTTAAGAACGCCCAATAGGTAGATCGCTTGGGATCCATGCCGCTTCCTTCAGAAAGCCAGACATCCTGTGATGGAGCTTTCGCTTTAACGTGGTCTGCTTTGAAATTTCCATCCGCTACAAGTATGCGTTTGTAAACCCAAGTATTTGGGTCTTCCTGCCAATCATCAGGGACATTTTGATTTTTTGTGTCTGTTTGAGGACAGGCAACACAGAAGATTGCCAGCTCTCCGGCGCCAATGTCGGCGACACTTTTCGCGTGGGACCCATAACCAGCCCATTTCAATTTTTTCGTCCAACGCCATAGGCGCGACATGCGGCGAAACACGGCGTACAAGTCCAGGACATCATTGGGAGCCATCGGCGCTGTTATGCGTTTCAACATATTATAGAATTGGTAGGCTGATGCTTTCAACTCCAAGTTGCAAAGTCGGAAGTAGTCCAGAACCTGCGCCGTAAATAGTGTTTTAATGCATTCAAAGCTGGCTGGAATCAACCGTTGTGAAAGGAGGTCAATTGGCAACTGTTTCTCCCCTTGACATAGGCAATGAACCATTGCTAGATTATGAACACCATTCGTGTGCAATACTCGAACATATTTGTTGTAAAACATGTCGCGGCTTGGAAGGTCTTCACGGCGCCTATCTTGCTCCCGCGCATCTGTTCTTTCATTGTTTTGCTCCGGGCCTAAATATCTTGGTAGAACATTGACATCCTGTTCGGCGCGATCAAGGACATCGTCTCCTTCTTCCATAAAGTGACCTTCACCAGCTGCGCCGCAAGGTGCGCCGTCCGTATCCGGCATATTATTGCGAGCTGTTTGGTGCAGTGATTCCAAATACTGTTCAAAGGCTTCATCGCCATGATCAAATGTTGCATGCTCTTGCTCTGTCATGTGTTGCTGACTACTTTCCTGTGCAGTGGTAGGTCTGACTGGGTCGCCATCTTGTTGAATCCCAACGTCAGGTGCGGCGCGTTCTTCGGCATAAATAGTTTGCAAACGTTGTTGCTCAACAGCATCTTTGACCTTTTCTTGCTCCTCCAGGTATATGGCGTTTAGTTGAAGGCCCGCACACATAGCTTTCTGGCCTTGATGTTTAACCAAAATATAGGTCCCTACTTCCCATAGCTCGGCAGGGCGGAAATGTCCGCCACACCAGCGCTGTATCTTGTGAAATGGATTTTCACGGTGTGCGGAACGCATACATTTGCGGCACATCACACTTCCCAGTGAGCAATCTTTGCAACGCCACACAGCTATGCTCTCTCCATCTGAGCAATTGCTGCATGTGAATTGTTCTGCTGTCATTGCTTCCCTGCTGAGCAAACCATGCAAAAGGTCGTCAATGCGCAATACATATTCTTTTATGTAATGGTGTTGCGTCTCAAAATAGTCAATATAAGCGCCCATCATTCTAAATAAAGTATAGCCTACCTTCCTTGTCCGTGGCGCTCGGGGAGGCTCATCAGGCATGGGCCAGTCATCATTGCGCTCCATATTGTTGTAACAATTTGAATGCCCTTCATCCGAGCTGACGTCCATTTTATCGCTTAAGGTGGAGTCAGCATGCAGACGTCCGAATAAGCTTTGTACAACGTCCTTTGCAACCTCCTGTCCGTTTTTATTCTTTTCTTTCACCCGGCGGTATCGTACAACACGCTGTGCACCCAACGATGTTTGTGAGAGTTCTTTTCCCGCACGGCGGCGGGATCTCGATGCAGGAAAGCTCATGGGATGGAATAAAGGTAAATGAGGATAGAGATGGGAGTTAAAAGGAAAGGAAAGGAGACATGCAGGATTGTAAAATTGTTTCAAGATAGTGAAAATGTTTCAACCTTTTAGGGTAGCTGATTCATATTTGCGTGCTAACTCATATGTAGCTGATTCATATCTACGTGCTAACTCATATTTGCATGCTACTACATGTGATCGTCGTGTTCAATAACAAATTGTTTTTTGGCAGAGTGGAAAATTTTGCCCCTCTTTTTCATTGCAGCTTCCTCTTAACCATGTCGGGATATGACCCTACTGTGTATGTTCGCGCAACCAGAAACCAACAGACACCCAAATACGACAGAGAAGAACTCGCCATTATCAAGCAATACAAAGAAAGATACATGGATGCTACCACTCCTGCAGAAAGGCGTCATGTTGTTGTGGGAGATTTATGCCTCGAACTATTCAACTTCTGGGTTCTTTCCCGTGGTGTTCGTTTTACTGAGTTAGAGAAAGAACGAAGAGTGGATGTGTGTACATTTGTCTGTAACTTTGACATACCTGATCCCTTGCTTTTAGGATCTCCTTGCATACGTCCGAAATAGATGGCGCGGGAATAAATCGAGCATAAACTCTCAACCTACCTTTACAACGAAGATATCGACCATTGTTTGGGAGTGGAAAGAAAAGGAAGTATTCCAGGAAATTGCAGCGATGATGAATATCCGACATGCAGATAGCCATACAAAAGGCTGGTTTGCATACCTCTCGAAAGCTATCGGAAACATTATTGAGAACTTATCAGAGGAGGAGAAGCATAATATTCAAGGAGAGATGGAGCGTAGGAAGGGAGAGGGAAATCCTGAACATGTTAAAAGCAAGTGAGTGTGACAAGTTTTGGCGCTTATTCAAGCGCCGTAAAGCGCGGCACTGTTCTACCGATACTATGCGGCGCGTACCTTTTTACTGATACGTCCTTTTATTAGGTTGGCAAAGAAACTCATGCGCAAACGTCTAGATGACGCCGCCTATCGTAACTACCTGGAAATGGGGCTTTTGTCTATTAACTTTGTTTTAAGGAAGGATAGTCACGGTGTCTGGGCGGTACAAGTGTGAGTGACTTCGTTCACAGATTTGCGGCGCATAGTTCGAAATAACATATTTCAGACATGATACAGTTGCTGAACTGCTGGGAGTGAGGGCAGACACATTTGAAGAAGAAAACGAAGACCTTGTCGAAGAATGGGAGCGGTCAATTTTTGCCTATGTGGAATCTCTGGTCGAGAAGAAAGAGGGCTCAAAAGCACAGTTTGATTACCATCCTTCCGAAGCTTATACAAAATACATTGGGGTTGATCGTCCAACTGGCTTTCCAAAATTGAAAATGAATATGCGCACCGCGAAGGACTCCAAGAAAACATATGAAACTGTTTTTCGCCGTTATCTGACAGTTCAATATGGTATGTTTTCTTTCGCCTCGCGGCGCAATTGCGGCGCTGACAAAATTCTCAGCTCTCGCATGTGGCAGAGATGACCCAGTACCATACAAATATATATATAACGACCCGAAGAAATTCATAAGCAAGCAATACCTTCCAAAGAATTGGAATTTCAAGGAACCACGCAATATCACTATTGAAGAAATCCAATTCTTTTTTGATCACATCTGGCAACGTCAGCAAATGTATGCGGCTGACCAGGTATTCCGCTTCAAAAAGGTCACTTCACAACGTCGCCACGGCATAATGTTGGACGCAACGTATCCTGATAGAGCGGAGAGGGAACAACAGGAAATAACAGCACCTGACAGAAATGTTCCTGAACCAAATGTTCCGCCCCTACCAACACGCGCACGACAATCAAACCTCAGTCCCCATGAACAATTAATGGATTTGGGAAATCTTCACGCTTTGGAAGAACACGAGCGAGACAGGCCCTCGGCGACTCCTGCGCCGCAATCGATTGCGGTCTCGAATCCAACAGAACTTGTGACCGTGCCAGTAACCTTTTCTACCATTGGAAGAAGGGAGGATGTACTTACACCTGAGTGTGTTGGAGGTACGCCGCATCTATCGCCGCACAACACCTGCACAATGGATGACACAATGGAAGGCAATGACAGTCTCGTGCCGCGTGAACCGCCGCATAATACCTCTTCAGTGGATGGCACACCAGGAGGCAATGACAATTCCATGAATCTCATGCCAAATAGCGGAAGGCATATAACCAGTAATTATTGGCCCCAACCGAATGAGCCATTCATCGACACTACAAGAAACACTAATTCGCGTGAAACCAATCGGCCGCACGAGGCACAGATCGATGGCCCTGCACAACAAGCGGGGAGTGGGCATCCAAGGGCCAGTGCATCCAATAGTACGATGGCGCCCAGTATGATAATTGATCCTCAACTTGTCTATGGCGCAGGCAATGCAACAATGCTGGGTAGCATGTATCTGCCGCAGGGTGCGCCGCAGGGATCACCGATCAGCCAGCCAAATAGTACTATTCCTTCGAACATTGCAAGTATGGGTAATTCAAGTGTTCGATCTAAGACCAGAAAGCGATTAGGGCCTGATGATCAAGCCCAAGAGGAGGCGGCGCGTTGGCAAGTATCCACAAAGAGAGTCAGGAAGCCACGTCAACGCGAGGCCTAACTTATATATCTTACTATATGGACTTCTTACCTTTCAAATGAATTTGTTTTATCTCTCTTGTGGGACTCTTAGTTTTAGCGCGACAGAACACAGGACAAAAATTTATATATATAAATATATCGTGTACCTTTCAAGGTACACGGGGACATTGGGAGACAAAATTAAATATATACATTTTGGTGGCAATACAAGCACACCAGCAAGAAAAACATCTCCAGCAAGCTCAACTTTCATCTTCTTCAGTCCCTTCATAGTCAACTAAATCATCGCCGTTCCTCAAAGAGTTGGTGACGGGGGGGGGCACTGGAGCAGCTGGTGGGGGGAGGGGAGAATGAGAACGAGATCGCGCCCTGGTCGTTGGACCAGGAGGCGCGATAAACAAATTTTGGGGGGCAGCTGCGGTCGATGAAGATGCGTTTTCGAGGGGCGATGCTTGAGGTGCGGCGGGGGGAGCGGCGTGCGTGACAGAGGCGGAGGCGATAGGTGAAGAGTTTGATGGATCGACGGCAGACGGTGCGGCGGAAGGAGAGGTCAAGGAAGGATTGGCAGACCCCAATCCCTCCCCTGAAGTGAAAATGACCTTGGGGATGAGATGGGGCTCATCCCCTTTGTCGTCGTCAACATTGCCATCGACTTGCATGTTGGAGTTGTCGTCCACCACAGAGTGACCCTCTTGTTGGCGCTCACGGTCGCTGGTGGTGACGGGGAGCCTCCCAGAATGCTCTTCCGCATCTGCATCTCCAACGGCATCTACGTCAACATCCATTTGCACCTGGGCATCGCCGCCCGTTTCGCTATGTGCATCGTCGTCGCTTTCATTTGCACCTGCGGCAGAGGCTGCGCCGCGTGCATCTTCTTTGTCGCTTTCGCTGCTGGAATCGTCGTCAGTGGAGCTCCCAGACGTCACCTCCGCTGCAAAACCTGAGATGGCTTTGACTGGAGCGCCTTTCTCGTCGACGCGTGGGGCAGCATCCTCTGAGTCGTCATCGTCGTCGTCATCCGAGTCGAGCGTTCTGACTTGCGCCGCGGATTGCGCCGCACCTTGGTTGGCCACGATCACTGCCTTCAACAATTTGTCGACCTTTCCCAGCCAATTGCGGTTTTCGCTGGCACCTTTGTATGCCATGTCAGCCATGAACTTGACGCCGTCGAAGTCGTCGCGGGTGATGGTTCCCTTGGTGCCTTTCTTCTTCACTGCGGCGATTTCGAGCTTGGCCTGGTTTGCGATGGTGGTCCACTTGGTGTGCTGCTCGTTCCAATTTGCCACGGTGCGGTCCACCTTCGAGTTGAGCGCCGTGAATGACTTCTCGATCGCAGCCAACTTGGCAGTGAAGTCTGTGATAGTGCTTAGTAGAAATATAGATGGGTAGTGTCAGACATACTTACCTTGCTGATTCTTGACGATGGTTTCCTCCAAGGAACCAATGCGTTTCTCTAACGCCGCCACATATTCAGCACCTGTAAATAATCTTAGAACAACGTAGAAAATGCGATTTTTTTCAACTTACCTGGCTCTGCCACAACAATCTTGAACGGTTCTGGTTCTGCCTTCACCGTCTTGGCCTCCACGAATTTCGAGTTGGCGGGTATGAATTTTGGAAGTCCATTCCAGCAGCAGCGCCGCTTTGCGCCGCTACTTGTACACTCCTCACACGCAACTCCCAGGATTCCGTCGTTCCCGATCTTGTAAGACGCCTTGGTGTACGGCTTTTGCGTGCAGGGAGACTTCTTCGTGCGGCACTGCTCGCATTTGGTTGGCCGTCCCAGCGATATGAGCTGATTAACTTGTTCGGCCAAGGTACCCTGCAAAGAAATGCGCGCGCGAGAACTTCCTGCGCCGGAGTCTGCGCCGGCTGTCGTGTCTTCATCACGCTTGCGCTTTCGCGGCGCAGTGGAGGACTCTTGCACCCCTTGCTTCCCAACAGGCTTTCCCTTGCTAGCGCTCGTCTTCCCTACAGTATCCGCCTGACCGTCGTCGGACTCTTCATCGCTGACGACCTGCTTGGCTTTTCCCTTGTTGATAGTGGGTTTCTTCTGCTTGCGAGCCGGGGTTTCCTTGTCGTCGTCGTCGTTGCCTTGACTCTCGTCGTCATCGGTAGGAACACGGGTGGCCTTCTTCTTTTTCTTCGGCTGCTCTTCCTCCTCTGAGTCACTGAGGACCTGCGGCGGCCTGCGCGCCGCACGCGTCTTCAAAAGCGGTACGTCGTCGTCGTCTTCCTCACTGTCAACCTGCGTCACCTTGCGCGCCGCACGCTTCTTCGACGATGGTTCCTCTTTGTCATCGTTGACCGGCTGCGTCGACTTTCGCGCCGTGCGCTTCTTCGCTGGGGGAGCTTCCTCTTCTTTTTCTTTCGCCGCAGCGCGCGCCGTCTTGACCTTTTTCTTTGGAGGTTCCTCCTCCTCCTCATCGTGGGGCAACACTTTTTTCTTCTTCGTCGCCTGGTGCTCTTCATTGTCGTTGTTTGGGGCCTTCGCACTACCCTTCTTCCTTGAAAGCCCTTCCTCGTTGTCTGATGCCGTGGACGGCGCCGCCTTCTTGGCGTCTGGTTTCTGAGCCCTGTCCTTTCCTGTTAGCGCCGCACTTCGCGCCGGGGCCTTTCCTTTGGCGTTTACATCATCTCCAAACGTCTGCTGCGCCGCAGATGCCGCAATGGCTGCCGTCGACATTTGCGAGTCACCCTTTCCTTGTTTCAGTTTGGGCTTGGGTTTGGGCTTTGTCGACGTTCCATCCGTAGCAGCAGCGCTAGCCACGGCACTACCTACGCCGCTTGACGAAGCACCCTGTCGCTTCACCATCTCGACCGTCAACTTCTTCTTCTTACTAGGCGTTCCAAACTTCATTTGCGGCGCAGGTGGTGCCGGTGAGACACCCTTCTCGGGCACAAATGGGTGCTCCGCCTCATGGTCCAGAACGATTGTGCTGATAGCATCATTCAGCCGGTGGGTGGCGTTGTTGACCAGGCAGTCCTTGTAGGTCTGGATTACCTGCAACAGTAATGTTGTCTCTCCTAACCGGGGGTGGTCCAACAACTCCCTCTGGTTTGCCTTGATGTGTTTGACAATACCCCGCTATGCCGTAAAATTTAGTCATTAGTATTACATGAAATGCAGTGCTATTCTTGCTTACCATTTTCCTGTGTACATCAGGCAAAAGCATCAGGTGCTTATTCTCGTTGAACGCCAGTTGGAACTTGACTTCCAATTTGGCAATTGCTTGCTCAAGAGACTCGTGAGTGTATGGTTCGCGGGTAGGCATTGCGACGCAGTTTCGAGGATGTGCGCCGGTGGATAGGGATGCGGATAGCTGATGCTGAATGAGAAGGAAGGTGTTCAAAAAAAAGAACCAGTTCCGCGTCATCCGATCAACGGCACCACAGTGTCACACCACATGGCTTATCGATCAAATGAGTCACGTTCACCAATCTCCATCAATGATCTCAATATTGGATTACATTTTTATCACTTTGCATTCCTTACAATCATTCCAACGATCATTCTAAATTTCCCAACAATCTACTAGACTTATGGTGGAATCAGGCAAAAAAAAGGCGGGGAAGAACAAGGGATCTGCACCCAAAGCTATCAAGACCTTACCCTCCATTCCAGATGGTTATGTTGAAGGAGTAACGACAGAGGGCAAAGCATATATTGTTCCTCAATATTTGTTGACAGACTTCCAGACGCAACTGGCTGCACTCGAAAAAAAAAGGCAAATGCAGTTGTTACAGGCATCTACTGGGGTACGTACTTTTACACATTTATGTAGTACGATGCGGCGCATCATGCAGTTATTTCGCACTTTGGATCGCACAACACTGTTGCGATGCGGCGCACATTGCGGCCTATATTTGTGCGTTGCGGCGCAATATGCGTATTTTGATAGGTTACCACGCGCTGCATGTTTAGCGCTAACATGTTGTACAATTTGCTGAACTGTTCTCAATTTCAGTCTGGCATTCCGCATAACCTCGACAACTATGATAGAATAACGGAGCTTGAGGTCAAGTTCCCATCCGACCCCGTAAGTAATGTTGTCGTTCAAGCAGTTGAAATGGTATTAACTAGTCTGCTCAGCAAATGACTCAACATGATATATTGGAACAACACGCCGCAATCATGGCTCTTCGTGAGAAGCTAGGCATATCTTACAAGGATGCGTGCCATCGACTTTATCTCGCAGAAGTTGAACATCTGAGGACTGAGCGTGATGCCTTGTTCGCCTTTGAAGAGTTGGAGGAAAAGATCCGAGGGGCAATTTCGATTCCAATAGTGTCAGAGGGCAAGGTGGACCATACTGATGACATGACTGTGGATTGATAGGTCCCCCAAGTGTTGTACATACATACCCAAAAATGAATAGGCTTCTTATCATGGTCTACATAAAATATTAAGCATTGTTAGTGATTTCCTAACGCAGATATCCGTGTAAGTAGATCCTCACCTGTATGTCGAAGTAAGACGACATATTATACATTGGCGGCAGAGTGCGCCGCGTTTGATGTGCTGCACATCTGTTATCATGATGCACGATCCACATAAATCATTAATACTTGTATTGCTATTTACTACCTAACACAAAAGTCCACATAAGTAGAGTATCCTCACCCGTATGTTGAAGTAAGACGACATATTATACATTGGCGGCAGAATGCGCCGCGTTTGATGTGCAGCACAGCTGTATATCTCGCCGCAGTGCGCTGACAGGCATTGACCAGCCAACCAGAATGCAGGATTCAGTGTCCATATTGGGACACCTCTATCGAGTGGTTCAGCGAACACATTGGTTCCGCATCATACGATACAGTGCATATGCGCGCTCTATCGTATGTTACGGTACAGTGTTGTCGCCATATGTGCTCCGGCGTCTACTTGTTTTCCATCGCTCGGTTTCCGGCTACGTCTCTTTCAAGACCTAAATGGTATTGCAACTGTACTGAATGTTGTTAAAAGTTTAAGTCGACTTATGGGCGCCTAATCTATGGGCAGCTTCAGAACCATGGGAGAATAGAGAGTTTCACCTCCATCTTGGGATGCCTCGAAATTCAATTTAATTCAAAATTTTATCTGTTATGGCCACCAAGGCGCATGTTACACGCAATTGTAGGCTGTAGCCTAACTCACACTCATCTATGCTTATATGCATTATTACATGTCTCTGGTTCCTCCGATTCCGATCTCCAGCATATCTAATTTCCGGAGGGTCATAAAACAAAATAAGTACATTGAACAGTCACTCAAGAGTCAACACAAATCTTTGAACCTTTTAGAGCCTGGCGCAGTGGCTCTAAGCTCTGTGGCCCCGCTCTTAATTATGTTAACAGAGGGCTATATTCTGCGGGCACATATTCGTGGCACATTTACACATAGGGCCTCGCTCCATCACACACAGCATTAGAAATGCTTCGGTTTGCCCTACACGACGGCTAATTTTCCCATCTTTGTGCGGTGACCCGCAGTTACGACTCACAACTCACCGACACTACCCAAATTATATACCCCCATCATTACAATAATCCCTGATGATGACTTCTACTCGAGTTCTCCGCGTGGATGAACGAACTGAAGTCAAAGAGCTCGAATTTTGCCCACCCGCTGCCTCCCTGGTATGATTTCCTCCTTGTCAGCGCCTCTGCATGCCCGGAGCATTGGCATAGTATAATACATGCATATTACATTCCCAATTCATTTGTCTTGTACTCGTCAGGTACAGCCACCACCTTTATCATTAAGCAAGTCGTCACAGTGTGCCTAATTTTGTATTTTGGCAAATATTTACAGTGTGATGAGCGGTCTGAAACAGTTTGGCGAGTAGAAAAGGTCTCCGTTTATCAAGCACGTATGACCTTTGTCCAGCGGATTCGAGTTGTCGAGTTTCGCCTGAGTTGCGACGTAAAAGTCGTGATACCTGTCCTTGCCAAAGTGCATTGGCCACATGAGGGGTCCAATTTCGTGTCTTTCTTCACTGGACCCACCGTAATTGAGCTTTGGTGGCATATTGAAAGGGGCCACCGAGCAGTTTCGGATACAAGAACTTTGTATAGAGAACCTCACAACAAAGCTCCTGGTCACCTATGATACTGGTGGGCCTCGCAGTGGTAGTCGTAAGAATAGAATGGAGAGTAACTGTGACGTGTGACTAACAAGGGTTCGATCGCGACTGGCGCAGGCCAAGTCACCTGTCGCGGATAAAAGTGAACGGCAAGCACCGTGGCGGAAGATACTCAACAGGCGCTGTAGTGTAGTGGTTATCACTCGAGATTTTGAGTTATCCTCTTCTCGTAACCCAAGTTCGAACCTTGGCAGTGCCTCCTTTTTTTAATACCCTTCGGAAGGGGAAGGACAGACCGGATGGTGATCACCCCACTCGCGAGTACTCAGTGTTCAACCCCGTGTTCACAACGACAAACGACATCCGATATCAGTTTTGATTATTGTTATTGTTATTTTTACACCCGCAGATTGTACGGTAATACATAGCCCAAACCCGCAGATTGTACGGTAAAATCTCAAGGAGAATCTTTACGCTGCAAAAACCCGCAGATTGTGCGGTAAAATCTCAAGGAGAATGTTTGGCGAGAAAACCCAAGATGTAAGATTTTGAAGGATCCGGTAGCAATTCACGGATGAGCTGAGTAAATGCAGCTTTGGTCTGGTCTGCATGTTGTACGGGATTCATATCAGTCATAAGGAGCTTGAGGGTGCCTGGAAAAGTCGAGGTCCTTCCTATCGTCGAGGAATCGTACGAAGTCGTAGGCGCCCAGCTGGGGTCAAACAATAGGGCGGCATGAAACTGGAGAAAAAGGATTAATAATTAGGCCAAAATGCAGAGTATAAAAAATGAGATTACGGTGGAAAACATCTTTTTCAAGTCCTTTCGGGAGGTCAAGACCTTCTCGTGACGACGCTTGAATGCTTTGAATTTACGTTTGTATTTGTCGGTGTGGAGGGTGGATACGAACTCGGCCTCGTACTGGTTGAAGGTATCTGTGATATATTTTTGCTTTGCTTGACGGTCGAAAGATTGCCAGTCGATGGCAAAAAGGATGGCGTGGATCATCTTGAGCATCGAGTGGAGAAACCACGGGAGGTTTGTTGTGATATTGACATTTTGCAAAATTGTTTCTCGGCCTAGAAGCCCATCGACGGTGTCCTTTTTCTCTAGGTCGATGCTGTGGGCAAATACGGACTGGTAAATGCCATGGTTGGGCCTGTCTGAGAAACGATCGCGCTTTGAAATTTGTCAGTCACTTGTTTTGGGCGATATTTAAAGTGTACAATCAACTAGTTTTTCGCTGGAAATATCAGGCGCGTAGCCGGCCAAGAGTCGAGCAAATCCTTGCTGCTCGGCTTGCATCATTGTCAATTTGTGTTTGTGGAGAATGAGGGGCATCCATTCGTCGGCGCTCATGGGTTCCTGTGCCACGTTTGCCAAGAGTTCGGTAGACCGTTCCTCGGAGGACTAGGGAGTTTAAGAGTCCAGCAGCTGTAGAAAAAGCACTGCGTACTCGAGACGTGTTGTTGAGTACAACAAGGGGAGGGTACACCCATTCCGAGGTGTCTGGCTCTCCACCAGATGCAGCCAAAAGACCAGATATATGCATATAGACGAAACCAGATAATCGTTCGAGGGACTGTAGTTCTGCTTGGTCGCCATCCATGGGATCGTAGTCGGCCAGCTTTCCGAAAGCAGAGATAAGCAATTGGTGAGCCATGAGAGAAGGAAAGAAAGTGACGCGTCATGTTCAGTCCGAATTGGGAGACATAGGCCGCGACATAGGCCGGGGGATTTGAACCTCCCCCACAAGTACCACAAGTACGAGACCCAGGTTCGAACATCTTTTGTCGGGCGTCTATTTTTTTTTTCGAAGATTGACTTGGGCGCAGTCCGTATCTCGAAGAAATTTGGAGTTTCGATAGCATATTTGAAATAACGATAAATGTACATAAAATGCTGTTATGCCGAGAGCTGGTACGTATGTAAGGTTCCTCTCCTCAGGATTCAAATTTCTATTAACAGAGTACTAATGCATGATGTCCAAAACGGAACGAAAATATGAATAGGAACTCGACAAAACAAAGATTGACAAAGTATGATGCAAGCAGTCCATGAAAAAAATAAAATATGTATACAAAGTGGAAATTACATCAAACAACCACTCAACAATGATTGCATATCTTCCGCCAGCTTGCTGTGGTCAATTTCTCCGGACTGATTAGCTTGGTTCCATTCGAAAAAGTTTCCTGCATTCTGATCTTGCACAGGTTGTGTGTTCTCGTCCACCATCGGCTTGAATGTCGCCCAGAATTCTGTAAAATCTATCGTCTCTAGGCCATTCTCCAATATGGCTTGCATTTCAGGATCAAGAGTGATATCTTCCATTGAAGGGAAGACATCTGGTTGGTCATTGAGGTTTGTAAATTGTTCAAAAAGTTCCGATGAAGAAATGTGGCCTGAACAAGAGAAATCCGTCGAGCTACCAAGGAACGCAGAGAAATCGATGGTGTCTTCCGCAGTGGCATCCATATGGTCGGGAGGAGAGGCAACGTCGGTATCGCCATTATTCATATCTGTGTCTGTCTCGCTGTCAGATGTGGCTATAGGAATATCGTCCATCTCGTCATCTGTCGGATCCTCTTCCGGAAGAAGCAGCGGACTAGATGGCGCAGGAGGCGATGAGGGTGGAAGCCCTGCCCAATGTTGTTTAACTGGAAGAATTTCAGTATCATCATCGCCAACAGGCGTGGAAGTTGCCTCGTCAATGTCCGCTTCACTGCTAGCGATAGGCAGCGAACTGGTCGGGCAAGGAAGTTCCCCCATCGCGTCTTCCAGTTCCTGATCAAAAGATTTGCTCGAAAGGGGCCCTTCCATAGTCTTTGAATCCGACGATGTTGGCGTCGATGATGCACCCGTATTCCATCGAGGAGCAGCGAACGGTTTTCCGGTAAGCATCGATCGCATGGGCGACAATTTCGCCTTCTTGCGATTGCCCAGAGGTGATGTTAATATCGACTGTGACAATGGCGTCCGGAAATGACTCGAGTAAGCACTTCCAAATAGACTACCACTTCCCATTACTGGGGTGAACAAAGAATCATTTTGTCGCCCAGAAGTGGGCTGCAAAATATGTCGATCTCGAACGGGTGTCTTGGGTGTACTTGGAACCGCGCTAGGCTGAGGTGAAGGAGAACTGGGCCTGGAAGACATGAATGGGAACGTGATATCTGCAGCTGCAACCATTGGCCTATCACTCTGAGCAGTAATGGGACCTCTTGTAGTATCATGTTTCGGAGGCGGCGGAGGCGGAGGCGCAAGAGGCGGAACCTTTTCTGATAACACTGATCCTGAAGCTCCAGTTTTAAGCTTAGCTTGGACTGATGGCTGCTTTTTCCTCGCCGCATTTCGTTCTTGCTTCTTTCGCGCGTCCGCTTCCTCCAAAGCTCGCTGGGCTTCCTCAGACAATCTAGGTTGCGTCGACGTACTCGTCCTTGCCCATTCAGGAACTACATATTTCTTACGATTTTCATGTCTGGGCCCACGAACAGGTGAAGATGCGGATACCCTTGTTGAGCGTGGAGATGGTGGATTCTTCTCTGGGGTAGGTAATCTCGACAAGGACAAACTCTGTCCAATGAAAGGCAGTTCCGTCAATTCACCTTCGAAGTCAGGTGGGGAGCGAGCTGGGGATGTCATTGGCTCTAATGGCATTCTATAATAATTCGACGGTTGTTCCACTCGCGGTTGATTTACGAGTCTGGGATAATGCCGAAGCGAGTCGGTCACGGGTGCTTTTGGCGGTTTGCGTGAGCTCGAGTGCCGACGGCCATCCCGTTTTTCCACCCGCTCGCGCTCCTTTCCTTTTCCCTTCTTGCCATTTTCCCTTTCGTCCATAAAGTCGCTAAGAGTGCGCTTGCGTATAAACCTCTCCCCCCCCGCACTCGGCGCTGGGTCCTTTACGCTTTTCGATGATATATTTTCGTTAGAACGCGAACTTAGACCGAGATTATTGATTTGGCGCTCCTGAGGAAACAATTGGTTCGATGGTCCAGGTCCAGGCGGTGAATCCGTGGATTTGGTACGTTGAACATCCTTTTCCATTCGCTTTGGCGGAGGCATCGGATTCACGTTTTCCTTATCCAGAACGGCAATACTACTGTCTTGCGAGCTAGACTGACGATGTTCTTGCTTTGCGGGTGCAGGAGCAGGAGCAGTAAGAGCAGGTGGAATAGGCGCTGGTTCTGCATTAGAATTGCAAACAGTGAGCAGCTGCTTCAAAGCAGAGACAAGGATAGGGTTTGGGGCATTGGCCTCCGATGAAGCTTGGGTATTTGAAGAGTCGATGCTACTCAGTGCCTTCAAAAGGGCGGCATTCTCGGGTGTTGGTTCGGCGGGAGAAGCGGCAGAGAGTAAATTAATCAGGTCAAGGAGGTTAAGCTCTGGCTGTGATTCGACCTTTACCGATGGATTCATTGCAAGAGGCGGTGGTGGCGGTTCATTGTTTGGTGTTCGTCGGACAAGGGGGTCTTTAGTGAAGGGCGCTGTCGTAGGATGCTGCGAAGTGCGTTTTCTCACTTTAGCAGTGTCATTGCCAGCTGAGCCTCCAGAATTATTGAACTTGATTGCGAATCCATTCGTGGTAGTGGAATTATTGACATCACTGTCAGAACCGTCTATGACGATAACCTCCTTACTTGAATTCGAATTATTTGATCCAGACCCAGAAGCCACGGCATTAACCTGAGTGCCACCAGAAATTTTTGGTCTACCTTTCTTTTTCAAAGGCCCAATATACGTATCCGCAATCATTAACTCGTCGGACTCAGTGACTGGAACAGTAGATTGTCGAACAGGCTTCGGAGGTTTGACTTTTGGTTTATTTCGTAGTTGTATTGCGGCCAGCGTTTCTCTAGTCAAGTCATTCGTGGATGAACGCGTTTGCATGGAACTTGACGCGTAAGACTGAAAAGATTGTCGAGAAGAAACAAAGGAGCCCTTTTTAGCATGAGGATGAATGATTCCGAAAGTGAAATGCAGCCATTAATTTACCTGACTAGACCCTAGTTGAGACTGCGACGGCCTGGAACTACCCTGGCTGGCAGGAAGTGTTTCCACCGAACTCTCTCGTGACCTATCGGGTTGACTTGATGTTGGTTGGCTGTGCCACGATGGTTTTTTCATGGCCATCGTCTTTGAGAATGATTCAGTCGATATTTATTATGGACCTTGACGAGAAACGTACTTCACGTAAAGCAAAGATAACCTCTAAGGCTTCCTGGCCATTCAACTGCTTCACTAGTGTCCCCACGACAGAAATTAAATCGCTGTCGTCCGCGTGTAATGCCCACGACATCAACCCAAGTCCCACAGCCACTCCCTGAGGTTGTTCTGCTGCTGCTGAGCTGTTATTCGAGGTCGAAGCCTCCCCGTTGGAATTCGATATCCGTACAGGCGCGGGCGCCGAGTTTGATTCCAAAGGGTCAAGAACGTACAAAGAAAAATCCCGAGAGCTGTCGTGTGTCAATTCTGGACTCGATCTGCATATGGTATTGAGGCAGGTCTTCAAGAGAACGGTCGCGTAAAGAGGTCGTGGTTCAGTGCCGGATGCTGAGCCTTCCAGAGGTGTAATCATGGTTACTGGAACATATGTAAGAGAGCGCGCAAGAATGTATTGGGGTGAACTGTTTATGGTGTAGAGAACCCGAAGAGAAATCTTCTTTTCGGCCATGGTTGTTGTGAAAAAAGAGAAAAGGCGAGCAAAAGAAAGACTGAGGACGTGGCCGCGCCGTCGATCAATCTGGTGCTCGTGGATGGTTGAATGAAAGGACGCGTGCGTGGGTTGATTTTCGTTAGGTTAAAGCTTGTTGTCATCTGTCATCCCAAACAATCCATACCCTATTGATGACTCAGCAACGCGCCTCCGCGTCGCGTAACACCGTGATCTCTCGCGTTTCTGTCACACACTAATTAAAAATAGGGGGTCTACAAAATAGGAAGATCAACGTATATAGATGCCCTTCTTTCAGCAGCATTAGGAACTCTTATAAGCGTATGTGGTAATACAGGGAGTCTACGTTCCCCCTCTTTTTGACGCACAACTTGCGACGCCGGAAAGTTAGATGTGCTGGGAACCCTTCCATATTCGGCTTCCTTAGGGGCAGAAATGTTTCTGCGTCCATGAAGAGTACAATTAGGCGAGCATGTCGGGAGACAAGGAGTAGGAGGCGGCTCAGAAGGAGAGCACATTGGATTAGGTCCGGGAAAATGGCTTGCGACGCATGGAAAGAGGTAACCAGATATTATTCCTAAAGGAAATGGGGACGGGGATGAGTCAATGTCACGCATCCAGACATCCGGGTCAAACGCTGGTACTGTCAGCATAGATATCATCATAAGTCCAATGGTGTATGTCAAATCTAGCATAGTTTGGATGCTAAGTGGTGTCTCATGGAAAGATCAACGGAAAGAACGTACGAAGAATCCCACTTATAACACAAAATACCTTCAGTGCCATAAATACGTTTGCGTAGATGCTATGCCTCGGTGACATGCTAGGAGCGAGTAAAGTGACAACTGTGTCATGTTGAGAATTTTAGCATAGCAAGAAATATATCACGCTTACTAAGTTGAAAGGGAAATAGGACAAAAAGTCCTATGGTCTCCGAAGCTACTGTTTGTGGCGAAGAAAATATTCGCTTCCGAGTTAACCTAAGAAAAACCCCGGTTTATAATTCCTGAAAGGTGATTTGTCGTGATATAACTTACGACCACACAGACCTCATGAGGCTCGCCGATTCAACAGCCAGAAGCAACCATAATGTTCCTTGGCGCGTATGAATGTACGACAAAGCGGCTCCTATACCCATAGAAACAGCAGCGGTCAAAGCAATGATAACTATCCGCAAAATGTCGTCAATGCACAAGCATCCCCTAGTGAGTGAACTGACTTACAGCATATTGCATACCTGAAAGTTTGAAATTTCAGAGCCATTCTACTCCCACAGTTATGCCAAAAGTCTAGGAGTTTGGGCGAGTCCCAAAGTTGCGGCTGCCTTTATGAATCAAAACTGGACTGGATTGTTGGACGATTGATGGGCTTCTGGCCTAAGTCACATTTTGAACTCGGAGAAGATTGATGCTAAAGAGTAGCATCGAGGGGTTATCTTCAATCAGGATCAAAAGTAGAAAGCTCCCTCAAGTCTGGGGCACTGGCACTTCAAAGTTCACGGTCAAAGCAAAAGACAAGCAGCGTTCAGGGACTCAAGTCGGAGTTTGAGAGGCTGCAGTCAAGCAATGCCAAACTTATACAGCCAATCAGAATCAGTTCACCCAACATTTGTTAAGGGTTCCACTAATTAATGTCAGCCCCAGTACCTTTTCACCGCACGTCTGCTTTTCTCATGGAACTTCCTTCTCAAACAACGATATTGGGGAAAAGGAAATCCACAAGGGACGCTGACTCCCTAGTTCTGCATTTGAGCCCAACACCAAGTTCGGCAACACCTCTTCCTGAACACTCAGACTTAGATACACCCCAAGCCTCAAGCTCTAAAGTACAGCACATCATAGTCAATGGAGTGCTTGTTCCCAAGAAAAAGAAGTGTTTTGAATGTACATATGAAGGCTGCGACAAAGCATATAGCAAACCGTCGAGATTAGAAGAGCACGAGCGGTCGCACACCGGCCAGGTACCGTGGACTACCCTCCTACTCTAAACAAGTATTCTGACACGTACTCAAGAGGCCATTCACTTGCGAAACATGCGGGAAGTCTTATCTCAGAGAAACTCATCTTAATGCGCACGTTCGGTCCCATCTTCCTGAAACTGCCCGTCCTTTCCTTTGCGAAAGGACAGATTGTGGAAAACGATTCTGGACAGCTCAGCACCTACGGGCCCATACATCATGGCACGATGGTGCCAAACCCTACAAGGTGAGTCCATTAATATTCTTTCAATATCTTCAGTTGTCTTACATGCCTTGAAGTGTAACGAGGCAGGCTGCCATGAGGCCTTTTCCAAGCACCATCAATTGCGGACGCATATCTGCTCAGAGCATTCTCCTCCGGGCACCAAACCGTATATCTGTGATCATGAAGGCTGCACAAAATCTTTTGACACAAATCAACACCTCCGCACGCATCAGAAGACACACGACGGTGAGCATCTTTCTTTCTTTCAATCTTTCAATTTACAACGTGTCTCAATTCGTCCACAGAAAAACGATACGCTTGTTCCTACCAAAGCTGTGTTCCATCTGACGATGCATCCCCTAAATACTTCTCCACCTGGTCTGCTCTACAATCCCACATTCGGACCAGTCATCCCCCAGTATGTGCACATCCGTCTTGCCATGGTAAAACCTTCGCAAGCCAGGCAAATTTACGGGCCCACATAAAATTACACGAAGAACGACATGCGGAGATGGAACTTGGTGATGCTGACTCAGGTAACGAAACCGATAGACCTCCTAAAAAGAAACGTAGAGGCGGTGAACAAGGCCGAGACTGGAAATGCGAATTCGTTGGATGCGATAAAGATTTCAAATCTGTAAGACCTCTTTAACTCTTCTTCGTTTTCTTCGTCGCAGAGGCTGACAGTAAATACGCATCTAGAAAAACGCCTTGAACACCCATACAAACGTCACACACCGCGGTAAAAGGGATTTCACTTGCCACCACGCAGACTGCGATTCCAGTTTTGGATATAAGCACTTGTTACAGCGTCATCTAGCCAAATGTCATATAGCTGCTGATGAGACCTCTGGTCCAGACTTGAGTCAGGATGACTTGTCTGAAGGTGAGGACCAGGAGGCCATGTTCGACATTGACGCGATGACCGGGAACGCGTATGCTAAACGTGCGGAAGTACGCTTGAAAGAGGCGAAAGCTCTACGCTGCCCCTTCCCGCATGTGCAAGAGTTGGTAGACGAGGACGCGACTGAACCGCTCAGCGGCACACAGCAATCCTGTGATTATGTCTTCAACCGAGGATATGATTTGAGACGGCACTTGAACGCAGCCCACGGTTTAATCTGTTCGAAAGAGATCGTAGATAGATGGGTAAGAAGACAAAAAAGAATGGCCCAGGAAACCTCCTCTCTGGCCTTGCAATTGTAGACATTAGATAGATATGTTAGATGTTCGTTTTCGCAGTTAGATTTACTATTATTCTCGTACATTGTATTGTACATGGAACGGTTTTGTATGGCATGTAACTTACATGAAATATCAATGTGTGTTCTTTTACATTTTAATCGAGAAATAAGATGCGAACGAATGTGTGCTTGATAGTTGGATAATGGCCCGAAATGCACATATTGTTGATGATCCTTTGAAACAGTATTGAAACCTCCGACCCATGGCTAGTATAGTAACGTACCTTGTGCACGCACATCCCCCATCTTTGGCAGTGTCCTTATCCCTTAGCTAGGGACGTCGGAGACTCGAGCGGGACAATGGTAGTAGTCGCGACTTGAGGGGTGATTTACGGAGTATGCGACCGTGCGCCAGGGCACACAAGAGGGATATCTGATGTGGATTGTACCTTCTGAAGTCAGTAAAGTAGCGAAGTCGGGCAAGTATTAGAGACCTATCGCTGACTACGTGTGAAACCCATAGCGTACAATCGAGGTTCCCCTACTGCAAATTTCTGTGGGAAGGCCCAATTGATGCGACTCGGGATTGAGATTGAGATTCATAGCGATGTTTTCCTTGAAGTTTCTTCATGATATCAAAATTAAGTGATATTGTTTTACTCGTTTTTGACTTCGCTACGATTGAAGTAACTTAAAATGCGAGTCATTTGGGCCGTCTTGGAAGAAGTCATCTGTACGCGGTCTAATGCGAGGTCCCAATCGTCAGTGCTTGAGTCGATAACCCCCAACACGTGGCGCAGTTTTTCCAACAGTTCCGAAGAGGACTCGATCTTGTCTTGCAGGAATTTTTCCGTCTTAGAACCTGGGAATGGCGTCCGGTTTATCCATCCGTATTTCATATTCCAACACATGTCGAACCGTGCTATCGCATCGTCTATATCCTTCGTCCAGTCAAGGAATAGGAGATTGGACTCTTCAATTAACGCGGCTGTTTGCTGAATATCGGCCTCTGTCCGTACCGAGCCATCGTCGGTTGGGGTTCCGGAGGGCGTGAACGGTTCGCTCGATGCGCCGCCGTTTCTGGCTCTCCTGGAACGTAGCAGGTCAAAACAAAGGGTCGTCCAGAAGGATTAGGTGGCTCGCCTTTTCTCTTCGCGCTCCTTTCTGCGTCTAGCGGCATTGGCTTGGTATACTTTCTCTTTGTTTCTGGTTGATCACTATCAGGTCACATAGAATGGATATTGTACGAAGGACTAACCTCATCACATATCTCTGCTGCTTGGTCAAACCATCGTCGTACTTCTTTGAGCGAGTTTGATGCATAGGTGACAGTATTCGGGTGTATGGGATTGTGGTGGTCATGAAGTAAACAATGGCAAAGTGAGTTATCGCCAAGTTATCGCTGCCCAAATTTCTCACGGAATTGAGCGCCTAGTACGCGTTGGTGAGAAGGCTAGACGCTTCGTCATATGTGGAGGTTGATTTGGGCTTTTGAAAACATTCTGACGTGTTCAAAAACAGTTGGATCTGTCCAGCTTGATAGATAGAATTTTAAAAAAGTTCCACATCATTGTAACTACGCTCAAGAGGTCACTACTAGGATGTGACCGGAACCTAGTGTTACCTTTACCTGTTGAAATTCAAACACAGACGTCAGTAGTTGGTCAGTAGTATGTTTCTCTCTCTATTGATCGTTAATTTCAAGTCGTAATTTCATCTTTTCTTTCGTTTATGGTCATGTACAAGAAAGTGAACTATATTATCAAATTAATGTCTACTGGGGGAAGTAAGTCGAGAAATCCCATGATTTCCCTTTAGAGATATGCGGCCTGTCGCTTCCGCGGTGGAAGTTCTTCGCTGCAGCCAAAGCCTTGAATGGCACATGAGGTATCTTCACACCCCGAGGACCAAAAGAAATCCCAAGATCGTGAACGTCTCCTGTAACTTCATCGTATACAAATCCATGGACGAATGTATGATTGGCATCTTTCTTCTTGTATGCCTAGTAGTGGAAAAGGTAAGCATGGTCATTTTTAATGTATCAAATAGCACACCTCAGCCAGGATATTGCTTTTGCGAAGTTCGCCAACGCTCCGCTTGACGTTCTCTTCGACAAGTGCTCGGAATCCAGCTTCAGAAAGACATCAAATTCCAATTTCATAAGTACTATCAGAAAGCAACATACCGTCAGAGGCAGGGGGTGCGGTATGTATGCCTTCATCGCGACCTCGTTTGGGTTTACGCGAATCACGGAGGATCACAATTTCACGTCTTCTTGACGTAGAATACAATTCTGAAATTGACTTGACCCATTTTCGAACGAGTCGGCTTGCACTGTTCGATTTAGTGATTGCTGTCTCCACGCCTTTGCATCCGTAATGACCAAGAACGATAACGTGCTGCACATGGAGATCTTCAACGGCATACGCAACAGCGCTTTCTCTGTAAGATGGTCAAAGTTTAAGTCATCTACTTTATATTTATTTGACATACGCGCTGGAGTCCTTTGATGAATACTGATTGGCAATATTGTTATGGGACAAGATAGATCCAGCTGGCGCATTGAAAATACTGCCGGGGCTTAATCTATGCGAGGGTGCAATCGTCATAGATTATCACACGCATATTATCTTGGAGATACTCACTTATTATCCACGCAGCCCAAAAACATAAATGAAGGGTCTACAGGGATATTTGAATTCATTTCAAAACGGTACAGCGGAGTCATTCTCACCTTCTTCCGCTAGTTTCTTAGAATCCACCCGTGCGCCCTGACACTTGATATTCCCATCGAATAGATCTTGTAGTGTATGTACGCCCCTCGTATGATTCAAAGTACCATCCAATGGAACCTGCACAGACCTTTGAGTAGACGGAGTGCGCGGCGAGAGATCGACAACGACAGGATGTGCAGAAACGAGCATGAGCAGGAACATGAACGTGAGGAATTTGACAGTAAACATGATATCCAGTTATTCGTTTATCTCGTTAATGGCACCAGGCCAATGTTTGGTAGACGAACCAGCGCCTAGTAGGTTGAGAAATGAGAACAGTCCAAGGCTCCGAGCTGAACGATGTCAAGCAACTCCCGACTCCGGAGATCACGTGTATGGCGGGCAGTGTTTTGCAACAGTTCCTCTTGTTTCTCCTTGAAACGATGCATGGCTCCATTGGTGTGAGCTCGGTAAATATATAATTGCGCAAGGGATTGCTTGTTAAGCTGGTTAAGCTTTAAGCCTCAGGTTGAAGGAATTCAAGGAGTTTGCGTCATATGAATTACGTAAACCACATCAATAATGAATTTGTCGCGTGAAGGCTCGCTTGAGAAGAGTTGCCATCTCCCAAAAGAGTCGTGTGTGGGGACCTGGGCTCACTTTCATATCTGGCTCCAACATGCTCAGTGAACGGGCAAAAGGGAAACGACGAGCTGTCGATCCTATATACGATGAACTTGACGACTTGGAGAGCCAGGCTTCCAGTAGTGAAGCAGCCGCCGCAGGACAGGAGGACCTTGCACACACGCCCGAACCGACATTTCGAGACCTTGTAGTACGCTTTACAGAGGGTGCCCCCGATTTGACTATCTCTGTGGACAAGTTAGATTCAGTGAGGGATGTGAAACGAAGGGTTAGTCTTTTCTTTTTGTAAAGCTTCAAATTGATGACATCGTCTACAGATTCGAGAAACGCGACCTGAGCTACAGAATCGCCGCCTTAGGCTTATACACTCAGGTCGTCTTTTGACTGATGGGACTCTGTTATACGCATGGTTGGCCTCGCTGGAAGAGCGTCAGCAACGGGCGGACACTTTGGCTGCAGATGCGGGGGTGGGGGCGGGGACGACGGATGCAAAAAAGAAAGGTTCTACAACTTGGATACATTGCTCTGTGGGCCCTGTTATGGACCCTGAAGCAGTAGAAGAGGATACCAAAGCTCAGGTGAGTTGATCCTCGTCCACATCGCTCGCTTCCTCATCGCTGACCTGCGTTACATTGCCAGACATCTCAAATACAGCCCTTACGAGGGTTTGACAGGCTTGCCTCCGTCGGCTTCTCTCCAGAAGACATCGAAAACTTCAGGCGGCAATTCCATAGTCAATCATCATCTAATTATCTTGACCTTGATTTTGCCACCGAAGAAGAGTGTAAATATGTCCCCAATTATTTTCCCGCAATATTGTGCTTATGATAATGTAGACGACGAACATGCCCGTGCTCTCGAAGAACAGTGGATTGATTCTATGGACAACGTAGGAAGCGCAACTCTGTCACAATCCGATTCTTCTAGCGCCTCGGTACTACAAGGCATGCTTGTCGGGTTTTTCTTCCCCTTCCTGCCGTTATTTTTCATGCGCAGCAGGAAACCAGCTGTGTTCTGGGATGATGGCAGCGAGGTAGATACCCCTTCTAGCGTTGTGTTCTCGTACGTCGTAGCCTTCACTATTTCAATTCGCTTATACTCACATAATTTTCAGACGTCGGATGTCCATGGGCATCACCGTGGGATTTCTTGTTAACATTCTCTTTGGAATGTGGCGGCTCCTTCTCGACTCATCATGACAATAATGCTTTTATGTGTTACTTTATTATCGCCCGACTAATTCTGATCAATGCTTTTTCGCTGTTTCATGTACATCTATCATCATACCCTATCTTTATTGGAACAAATTATATAAATACATAGATGCATAAGTGGGGGTTATATACATATCAGCAAACAAGAAATCAAGCATCGTACACGACTCTTCCGCCTATCCATGGGTAAGGATAATTATGTTGATAGAAGTTTCTGACAGTACGCCTCCCGGCTAGCCGAGGAATAGTAGCATATGAAGCGCCAAGCTGAATCAAAACAGAAATTTAATATACCAGTAAAAATGTATTTAATTCAGTACTTACCGCGACTTGATGCTTGGTATCGAAGAAATCTGTGGAGTAACCGGTGAACAGCTTGGTAGGCACCAGCCCATCGTGTGTATCAAAAACAGTCGACGTCCATTCCCAGACGCCACCATTGGAGCCTTTGCCGTGGTACTCATTCAACCCAGTCGTCGCTCTGCAATTAAATTAACTTACGACTAGATATTAAAATTTTGGAAACACTCACGCGACAGGATGCCAGTTGCGGAAACCAACGTTCGCACCACCTTCATGGCCGACGTCGTACAGATCGAGGAAAAGCCTGAGTTCAGGCTCAGTAGGGAGGCGACCGCCTTTATATTGCGCGTAGCGCTCAAGGTCGTCGTATGACGTGAGCACTGGCCAATGTTCCGCCGCATCCATAGGCACAGGGCCATACATCGTGCGCACCTTATTTTCGTTCAGCATAAGGAAGAACGACATATGTACTAAGCGGATGAGCGCACCTTAAGGACGTCTTCTTCAATCACCCAACTCTTCGGCATCTGCACGGCATCTTTACCCGCTCCTTTCCAGAAGCGCTCGAATTCCCCATTCGTAACCGGACGCCATTCCGCCTTGAAAGCACCAACATGCACTCGACGACTGGGACTCTCATTGTCCCATCCAAACGTGTGACCGCGAACGACGGATTCCGCGAGCTCTGGGACCATATCGTCTCCTTCGGAGTCATCATGGCCCATGATTATATCGGCTGGGCCCACTAAGACTATAGGAGAGCTAGGAAGAGGCGTTGATGCCCATTGGGCTGCTAGTTGCTCCCATGGAGGGATAGTAAATCCAGAGGGGGGTAGCGTACCGCTCCCTGCTCTTTGAATAAGCATGTACAACAGGGTCTGATAGAGGTCTATGAGTATTTCGTGTACAATTTTTTTTGGAAGAATCATGCTAACCTCGATGTGGAAGCCTTCGTGCTCGTGGGTCATCACGAGCGTACGAGCGATATTGCGAGTCAATGGACGCTTTCCACTTTCGATATCTTCGTAGAGTCTCTGGAGGCGAGCACGGACACCATTGCGGAATCCAATGATAGTTTCCAATATGGGCCAATCTTCATCCTTCTCCGGAACTTCTGAATGGTTCTGAAGGGTTAATCAGTAAGTCACATTTCTAAGTAGTGATAAAAAAGTCCATACGTGACAGTGGTCCGGATCATCGACGTGAGGGTCAATGCCTCTCTGATTATGCTTTGAGTACAATTCTAACATGTAAAGAATTAAAGTTTACCTCAAAGATGTTCCAAAAGTATTTGGGTTCCGTTGCTTCACCTCCAATTGCTTTGGAAATTAGCATATCTAAAAATCTGAAACAGATGGATACAATTAGAATTCCGTGTATAGAGGAAAAGATATGAACGTACGTCGGTATATGCCCAATGTAGAACAAGCATTTGTGACGCAGATCGATGGGTTTCTGGTGAAGCATGGTTAGGGGAATCATCTGGAGCGTGATGAGGTCCCATGTTTTCCACAGAGTCCTCCATTGGTCGAGA
This sequence comes from Agrocybe praecox, assembly GCA_964017145.1. Classification (NCBI taxonomy): domain Eukaryota; kingdom Fungi; phylum Basidiomycota; class Agaricomycetes; order Agaricales; family Agrocybaceae; genus Agrocybe; species Agrocybe praecox. The sequence goes on along the minus strand of OZ024842.1, from coordinate 1,561,577 downwards.
GTGGGGATATTCCCCGCAAGTAGGTCGTGAGATGGGGCCAAACTATGCGCGGTGTCGTACTTGAGGAGTGGGTACACAAAAGTAGGTCTTTCGAGGATGTGTAAAGTGGTCCGAGAGTTCACGGAATATGATACAACAGCACGCAAAGAAGACAAAGAGAAGAGGTTGTGATGATTAGCATGGATAGGGTCAGTAGAGATCAATGCCTTCGACTAGAATCCCTAACATAAGTATAATGTTCACTTTTCTTGAGCGAAAGGAACGTACAAGCTCAACGGGTCGGTAGGTGGATGAAACGAAGTATTTGCCAACAGTGGGCTCATTGTGCTCCGACCAATCCTCCTTGCACATTGACTGCATAAACATGAGTTCATTGCCGTGCTCGACGATGAGTCCCATGCAGCCGCCCGTCATATGTTCGGTGAAAATTTTGGCCAGGGTTTCTGGCCTCACGTCGTCGGTTGGAATGTGCGCATAAGTGGAAGATAGGGAGTCAAGAGACTCAGATGACGGTGTCGTCGCACGAGTGTCTGGAGAACCAGATCTCGACGAGTTTGAAGACGAAGACGAGAGTGAGTGCATGAGAATGATTCAGCTGACTTTGCTGAGGATTCAAGGACAGAAAGACCCTTATTTATACCATTCGAAATTCAACAACACATACAAAGAAAGGGCCGTATTTCTAAATTTCTACCAATCGATAATGGGACATTATGGCACGCCAAGACGCTAGCGAGATAAAAGGGCCTCGAGGAGGTCGCGATAGGGGCTATGATCCGACCTGTGAGCGACCCCAGGACCCCAAAAAATTGCCGTGGGCCGCACAGTACAGGACAACGAATGCTTATCGTATATTGCCTGTCACAATAGCAGAAGCATGACCAGCGTCGGAGGTTGAAATTGATGAAATAGCCGGGAAACCAGCTCAAGTACGCAAAAGACACGTCGATGGCAAGAATATAGCGGAAAACACGAATACTGGATGAGATAGCATAGATGGTGGTGGTAGGATGGCAAGGGAGGACGCGACGCGTTAATTAACGCGCATTATATACCAATGGTTCAAACTCAGCCATGGTGTGCTATGGCGTGCTCAGTCACATGACTTTAGTCTGAGGTAAGACTCGTTAGCAAATAATGTACTCGGAGGCATTACCCTCCTTGATAAACACTCTTACTAGAACTTTGAATTTTCTGCAATGTTGACCTCATTCTGGCACTTGACTCGATTCTTTCTGCGAACTTAGAGAGGCTAAACTTACAGCGGTGTATTAAATACTGGCATCAATGACACGCTCTGATTGTAAACATGTTTCCTGTGGATTTCCCACTGCTGTTGCCCTCTGCGAAGTCTCTCGTGCTCTGTTACTATTCTAAACTCGACCGTGGTTTCTCTCTCGGCAAATGAGAGGTGCAGACAAGATAAGGACTAGAGCCTTTGACGTCACAATTTTGCTAATAATAGCACACCTCAGCACTTGCACTTGACTAGCAGAGCGACCCACATGAATGTAACCTTCTCTCATCCTTCAAAAACCTAATGATGCCTTTTCTTTCTTTCTTCCTTACACTTCCACATACATCATGGATTTTGTCCCTCCAGAAATCCTTTCCCAGATTTTCAGGACGACTTTACAGACGGGGACCGCCTCTATCTCTTCTCAAACGGGACCTCTTCTAGTCAGCCAAGTTTCCCAGAGATGGAGACACGTAGCAATCAGTGACTCGGTCCTTTGGGCCTCTTTCAGGATAGATGTTTGCCCCACTACGGCAGAGGGTATTCCATTCATCGTCAAACTATGGCTTGACCGTTCGTCATGTCAGCCACTCTCAATATTTGTCTGCATGGATCCTTTCACCCACATGGAAGACAGGACAAACAAAGTCATGCAGGACATCTTTACCGTATTGGCGTCTGTCTCGACACGCTGGAAGAGCATCACTCTATCACTCCCAAATTATACCCAGAAGTTTTGTTCAAGACTCTACTCGGCCCATACTCCTATCCTCGAGTCATTGTCAGTCAAGCTCGGGAATTGGACGGCAGACGAAGCATGGCAGATAAACTTTCTTCTTCAACATTCACCCGCCCTCCGGAAGCTTACATGGTCCAACCGAAGCTCCTGGGCATCCTGGGACTCTCCATTTGACAGCGGCATCGAGCAGCTGTTGGCACCATGGTATTCCCTTACCAACGTCTGCCTGGATACATGGGTCACATGCAAAACTGCTATCAATATCCTCAGCTACTGCAAAAGCATAGTTCACCTTGATTTACGCCATTTTTCCTATGGAGACGATACGCTCGAACAGGGTCACCTCGGATCGTCCTCCGAGGGTGACATGGTCGTTCATCTTCCCCACCTTGAATCCATCACTATATACCAACTAAAGCTCGACGAAGGCCTTTCTGAGCTTCTCGACCGACTAAATTGCCCAAACCTACAGATATTCAATTACACTTGCGGGTTTGTCGAGTTCTACACATGGCCCCAATCATCTTTCCACAACTTCCTTGCCCATTCCAAATGCAGCCTCCAAGCTCTTATGCTTGAATTCACTGGCATCACAGAACTTCAGCTAACTCAATGCCTAGAGCAGTCATCTGCTACACTAAAGAAGCTCGAAATTTATGACGCTAGAGGAGATATATGCGTGACTGACGATCTATTACACAAACTAGCCCTTCACAAATCGACTTGGGGAAAATTCAACGACGTTCTAGTCCCCAATCTAGAGACCCTTATTCTCCATCACGTAGTAGACTGTACCGACGGGGCGCTCGCAGCCACATTGCGGACGCGAAAGGCCTATTATTTAATCAGACTCGGAGCGCCGTGCAACCCACTACAATTCGTACACGTCCGCTTTTCCAAGCGATTCATGTCAACCAACACAACTGATCTAGAATACTTGCATCCGAGGGATATTATGGACATGAACGTGTTATAATAGCAGACATCGTGACTATGATACGAATGTATATGTATATGTGCATGTGTATAGAATGATGGTATTACACGGAGAGCATGCATGGATCGACAAAGGGGCAAAATTGGGGGTATCATCTAGAAACTGCCCCTGATAGTATGTGAAAGAACGAAAGTAGATGTGGGCAAATGCGAATGGTGAATACAGTAGCCTCGTCATATGTATGAGGTGCAAAGCGGTAACGATGTAAAGGGGTAGACCGATTAACGGGGAGAGAATAGCACGAAGAATTCGAGGATGCAGATCATTTAGTGGTCAATCATCAATGCATCACGGGTCATTACAGCTTCATCAACCCCTTCATAGCATTCGCAATCGCGAAGCTTGATTTAGCCATGATCTGCCTGGATTCCTTCGTTACTTCCGGCAGTGCCTGTACCTCGCTGAGCTTGTTCGCATGCTCGCTAAGCTCTTGCAGGATCCCGCTGCCTTGTTGTGTGGATGCTGGAGGGAGATTATCTTTGCAAACAGCAACGATGCTTGAAACAATAGTAATGATCTGAGTCAAGTTCTCGTTGAGAGTAGGGGAAGGCGTCGGACTGCGCACGCCCGACAGTACGCTTTGGATGGCGTAGACAATCGATTCAGTCTGAGCTTCAAGATATGGCTAGAAAGAATTAAATGAGAAAATTGCACAAGATAAAAATCTAAAAAGATCCTCTAACCTTGAGCTCATTCCACACATCTTCAGAACTTTCAGCTTGCGCTGAATCATCGCTCACAACTCCTCCCGAATTCCCATGCGAGTCAAATATGGGAGGAGGAGAGCTCGTCTGTTCCGAGCTAGAATTTTCAGAGGGAGGTCGACGCCTGCTGCTCAAGTATCCTCGGGACTGAGGAGGCGAAGAAGGTGACTGTGACTCTGAGAAACGGCCACTACGACTTGAGGTCGATGCCTGGCTAATATTGCGCGAGTGTCCCGATTTTGTCTCCTCTACAGTGCGAAGAGCAGGTTGAAAGTTACTTGTAGCAGACGCCGGCTGAACAAAGGCGTTGTACGCTGCTTGATCTTGCTCAGCTTTCGTCGCTTTTCGGATGAAGATAGTCCTCCCAATTTCCGTAATTGTAGCAGAAACATGGCTGGCGGCTGCATCTAGTAAGCTGACCGGAGACATGCCGGAACTCGATGCATGTGTTCTGCTTGCAGCGGCCAAATTGCTGAGCGTAGCTTCTGCCCTATCTTTCAGAGAATTTATGTTATCGATATCAACATCAAACTGTTCGCGCGGAGAACGCATTTCGAAAACTTTGATGTCTTCGATGATATTTGTGACAGCATTAACGACGGCCTTCATCGGTGTAAGCACTCGTGTCGGAGCGTTCGACCGCCCAGCTGTCAATAAACTGTCAATTGCAGACAAAAATGCGGTGACGTGTATGTCCAGAATTCCACCATTGGGTTCCATAGGAAGCTGATCTTCACCGCGGTCAAACTTGGGTGTTTGCAGATACAATTGGGAAGTAGCTGTGGTCATGTTGAGATTATGCGATGCGTCTGAATGACATGATAGATGTAATTACCTTTGAAACTGCGCAATTCTGTCTTTGCCTGTTCGTACTTGCGCTTGTATTCTTTTAATTGAGCATCCAATTCCTTGATCAGATTGTTGTCCGAATCTTTCACGTCCATCAATTCTTCGTTCCGTCGGGCAAGGTCATTGACTTCCATTAGCACTTCCTCCATGTTCGCTCGTAATTGATCCACATTCTCGGAATCAGCCTTCATTATAGATTATGTTAGTTTTTGCAAGTGGAAGAACTTGAAAATGCTCACTATTCCTTGTCGAGACTCTAATTCCTCTTCAAGTTTCTGGCAGCGTTCACGTAACATGGCAAGCTCTTCCTGATCCTCTCGAGCCTGGAAAGCTTCTTGTTCACGAGCTTCCTTCAGTTCCTCGAGTTCTCTTTGTATATTGCGCATTGTGGCACTTTGTTCTTCGGCTCGCTATTTCTTTTATTAGAAATGCCCTAAATGACAATCTTTACTATTTGTGGAACTCACCTGGCGCAAGCCTGCCAATTCTTCGTCGAGCTGCCTAACTCGAGCTTCGTTTTCTTTAAGCTTCCTTTCCTGCTCACCAGCGTCTCCGAGGTCCTTTTGCATAGTCGTAATTTGACTCTGCATCGTTGCGATCTTGAATTCGTAATCTCGCCTCATCTTCTCGCTTTCCTCTGACACTGCCAAACGAGAGACCATACCGCTTCCTGGCGGAGAACGAGTAGAGTCGACAGATGATCGTCCGTATTTATCGAAAAGTTCATCCCCGCTGCGAGTGCCCGCAACAGCGGTATCGTCTTCATCTTCTACACCCATAAGTCGGGCGCTTAGGCCACCAAGTCCTGCAGGAGGACTCCTACCACTCATTGGACTTGGATAATCACTGGCACTATCGGGTTCGTTGTCGGTAATGACACCATCCCTTCCAAGCTCGCCACTCCTTTCCCGTTCATCTGGCAATGTAACACCGCTTTCCCGTGCCTCTCTACCATATGGGATATCAATGTACTCTTCCTCCATGGTACTTTTGTTGGGTATGATGACAGCACTTGTCGCTGTTGTACTTTGTGTGGGCGCAGTACTTGCCAGGGCTGTACTGTCGCTTGCCATGCTAGTTGCCTGGCTTGGTCGCCTTCCGAATTCGCGATCCCTTTCATCCGATCTTCGGGTGATGTCCTGTGACGGCTTACGGCGTGAAGCTAATGCAGCAGCGAAGTTTTCTTCGCCTCCTCTGACAGCATACACATCATCAGGCCGTCGATATGCATCCTCGCTTGTCCGTCCAAAGCTAATGTTACTTTCACTAGGTCGCCGCCTATCTACCGACGGTTTGCGGCCAGATGATCCGTACCCACTATCGGGCGGTCTGTCAGCCGACGTACGTCCAGATGTCCGGCTGGTATTGCGTTGAACAGCACTAGATGGGAAGTCCGGGGCTGGATAGTCGTCATAGTTGGACGATGTAGACGCCCTTCCCGACGGCTGATCATTACAGTGTACGGTGAATGGGATGAGAATCGATTAAGAGTGCCGTGGGACTCACGTCTTCCTTGAACTCTGGGTACCGCCTTGACAACTCAAAGTAGACATCACTTGAAAGATCTTCAAAACGGGTTGTCGGTAGTGTAGCCAATTTCTGACGCGCTTGATTCCGTTTTGGATGGAACTCCTCTCTTACCGGAAGAAAGGGAACTAGAGCAACGATGAGCAATAGGATAACATAAAAACGACACACTTACCTTCTTTCGCATTCTTCCTTCGAACGAGTTCGTCGTAGACATCTGTCGAAAGTTCATGGAATTGCTGTATTGTCAATCTTGTCAGCTTTTGTCGAGCATTAGATCTAGAATTAGGGGGAGCTACGAATAGTGTCAAAATGCGACCCTGCCACTAGGCAAAAAGTCGTACCTGAAGCAAGATAGTTGGCAAGATATCTTCCGAGCTCTCCATAGTGTGTCTTCGAGACTTGTCTGTAGTCGATGGTAGGCACAGCCGGTGCACCTCTGGTATCCCTGGGACGGTATGACTCTGTACGATAATTGGATATTCCCGAGAACGAGGTAGGCGTCGGGGACGGTGCACGGGAGGGTGTTCTTTTCATGGTCGTCTAGGACGTTGTATTAGGAAGAAAGCATATTTATGATAACAGCCCGGGCCCTTCTCGACAAAACACGCTGCAGTCGCATTTCCACTCGTACAAACACCCCTAAACACAACAACGTGACTACAATGCACTGTTCATCTATTTTTATCTCTACTCAAGTCATATTACGCCCATAATTTAGTTCTAAATTACTGCGACTTGGCTTCGCGTGCTACTTTGGCCAAAGCGCGTTTACGGATAGATTTATGCAGCCCGTGAGTGTAGCTAATGAAGAGACTCGGGATTCCAACTAAAGTCATCGCGTACTCAAGAAGGGCGTGCGACCAGAAAGGAGTCGAAGTGTTTGGGCGTCCGCTATACGCAGCTCCGCACGACAACCCGATTTTTCCGAGTACCGATCGAACAAATGGCCCTGGTTTTGGGATTAAGGGAGTAGGCTTGCGAATCTTTGACAGTTTAGATACCTGTGCAGAACAAAGCGTCAGAACTGCGGAATTTTTTCAAGGAAATGGGACTTACAACAAAGTATGTGTTTATGTGCTCCACGGTGATGTTGTCTTTCTTGACTTCTTCAGCGAGAGCATCAGTAAATTTGGACAAGAAGGCCTTGGTTCCAGAGTATGTAGCAAGCATTGGAGAAGCAACCGATCCAGCGAAGGATCCGATGTTCAGGATGAGTCCGCGTTTGCTGAATAAAAATGGTGTCAGCATCAGCATCTAAAAACTAAGAATATGCGCTGACCGTTGCACCATCCCGGGCAGGATTGCATAAGTGACGCGGAGAGTAGCAGTAACATTAATTGCAACGATGTCAGTCAACTCGTCCTCGGGAGTCTCGGCAAAGTATACGGGCATCGAGTGGGATTTCCCAACGTTGTTAACTAGACCAATGTCAATCCTGTATTCGCATAAAACATTACAGGTTTCCACATACCAAGAACACCAATATCTCGTCCTTCAACGAACTTGCTGAACGCGTTGTAAGCGGCGACATCCGCTTTGGCGAAGTCAATAGAGTAAGAGGCCGCAGAGACTTTGTACTTGGATTCTATACAGACGTGTCATGTGTGTTCGCGGCTCACGAAGAGGAAACAACGTACCGATTTCCTCAGCAGTCTGAGCAAGAAGTTCCTTATTGCGTGCAACCACGATGATGTTGAAGCCAGCCCTTGCCAATTGCATCGCAAACTCTTTACCGATTCCATCCGTTGCACCAGTTACAACTGCCCATGCCCCTTTCTTTGCACCATATCGTTTCAACTATTACAATTTTCTCTGTGAATCACCTGCAGTCAAGCCCACACATTGTCCACTCACGCTAGCACCTGATAGAACGAAAGTTTGGAGAATGACGGAGAGTGTCTGATATACGACTTTCAATGCGCTGAGCGAACCCAACCCTAACAGCAAAAGCGCGATGTAGGGTTGACCGCGCACTAAAGTAGACCCCACTTGAGTAAGATTACCAGCGTATGAAGATATATACTCACGAAAACTGCTAACTGTAGCCTTTAGTTGCGACGCGTCCATCGTTGATGACAATGAAGAACCAATTTTGGCAGCGCCCCGGTATCCAATAGTGGGGCAGCTCTCGATTTGGCAATTCTCGGCCCGGTTACGATGTCCGGCGTCTTGTCCAGGAGCTAATATTCCATACTCAGCCGACATGCAAGTTCGTGTGTACAGGGAGCGGGGGGTAGTTACAGCCGGTTTCATAACGATAGGCCGCATTTCTTAGACTCGCGACCAGTGCGTTACGGTGGTGATTACTCATGCTTGGTCATTTGTCATGGTTTAGAGTTTTCCTAAGCTCCGACGGCCATCAAGCGGAACTCAGTCGGACTCTGAAAGGGGCATCACCACCTAACGACTGGGAGTAACGGGGACGTTTTGGAGGAAGGCCCCCTGGTGACAAGGACTTAGTGAAATTTCGCATTTTGCACGTGCATCACTTCGTCAAAATTTTGCCTCTCTCGCTACACTCAACAAATTACCACTTTACCAATATGTATGACCTTCATAAAGTGTTTTAAATCATAATAAAATTTCAGAATGTTGTATTTCACAAATACAGTTGAATTATCAGACTTTTTGTTCGTTATTTGGCAGAAAAAGCTTGAAAAATGTTAAGCTGTTTTGATATAGCACCATTGGCATACTAATAACACTATAACATGACCTATGGTACATATTAGACACTGTATACACTGAATGAGTTATCACTGGCACATACCAACTCTTTGAAAAGGGGACATTCACAAAACTTCCTCCTGCTACACTGAATCCGCCTGTCTCACATCAAGAATCAACTCTCATACTGAAGCAGCTCTGATATCCTTGAAAGAGCGCGATATTGAACCAGATTCTGGCGTTGTAGAAAATGAACAGGGCACTGCTGACCAGTGACCGACACTCCGCGATTGACCGACGTTCAACATGAGTCGGATTGGGGGCGTGCAATGGAATTCCAGCAACAGTGGGTACAATTGTGTTTATGATTTGACTTGGGTGTAACAAATAAGGGTGAGCTGGTTATCTTTGAACGGATTCCACTCACGAGTCGCCGTCGAGGTATTGACCAGAAATCCCCATGTTGAGGTTCAACGGCTTCTTAATGGGCGGAGCAGCATAAGATAGAATTTGTATCAGTGGTGGCCACTCCTTTATACGCCAACCGTACGCATGCCCCCAAAAACAAGATCGAACATAGAGAAAGTGACTCGGCAGGCGAGCTGGGCCCTGGGGCCCGGCAGGCGTTGGGAAAGGGGCTTATCTGCCAATGAAGGTTGAACTGCCAGGAGTTGCCTAGCAGCAGCCTGATAGCAAAGTGAGGCGAAGATTTCGTAGTTTGTGATGGGAAAAGCGAAGAGGAGTGACGGAGACGAAGGGCGAAGGGGTCCGTGGTTGACAAGTGCGGGTGATTTGAAACATTTTCGCCAAGTTCTTTGTGACATTGCGTGACCCTACTAAACGTCCCCGTTACTCCCAGCCGTTATCTGGAGATGCTCGCGGCTGACCTTCGGCATGTAGCGGAGTTTGACAGATAACGGCTGGTCACGAGCCTAGCATATCGTTATGAAACCGGCTGTAATGTCACAGAATCTTCCGGTGGAAGCCCCTTGGGTCAACCCCACTGATAACGCGCTTGGTACATTGAAGAGCTATAAACCTATTTATAATTTGTGACCTTCCCGATATGAACTAAACTCGCTTACATATGCTAGGACCCTGTAAGCCATTAAAGGAAGGGAGGTGGGGATAGTTGCAAGAGTTCAAACCCACTGGGAGATAACGTCCCACGAGAATGATGGGATAACCCGACTGTGCCGAAGCCTTTGGGACCAAACAAAGGGCGGGATCACAAGCATTGGCGGGCGTGGCATTGGGTCATGCATCCGACTTCTCCTTAATTCCAAATCACAATTATTAATGATTTCATTGAAACATGGTCAATATACATGAAGACGGAAGATGATTACGAGCGAGCGTCTATCGCGGCCGAGAATTGTCAACCTGTCGACGCCTAACAGTCTGGTGGCGTCGTTTCTAACGCCGTGTTCGTGCAGACAGCGTTGCGCCGTCGTTTGGCATCAAAGCCTTATCAAAGTCCACGTCGTTTCGTCGAATGTCCGTCGAGTTCTTGACCTGCGGTTATCAAGCATCGTTTGGATGACAGGTTACAGCTCACTAATGCTGTTGTTTGCCATCGTTCCGTCGATTTTTTGGCCTGCAGTGGTCTGGTATCGTGCGGACAACGTTGCAGCTTGCCAACGTTGTTGTTTTCCCATCGTTGCGTCGACTTTTCATCCGGCAGTGGTCTTGCCTTGTTCGAACGACGTTACGTCGTTGTTTTTTGTGTTGTTTGCCATCGTTCCGTCGACTTTTTGGCCTGCAACGGTCTGGTATCGTTCGGACGACATTACGTCGTCGTTTCTTGTTGTTTGTACGCCGTCGTTTGGGACGGTTTCTTCGAATTTCCATTGACCTTTCGACACCTAATGGTCTGGTGTCGTCTGCACGACGTTATGGATGATTTACGTCGTCGGTTCGTTGCTTTTCCTTCAACATTTTGACCTATGGTGACCTGGAGTTGTTCGGACAGTGTTACGCCATTGTTTGGCGTCGTTTCGTGACCACGGGTAAGTGATGGTAGTCGAGTGGTGGTGGTACCATTGAGTGCCAGACTTCGTCCTTAAAAAGCTGACCATAGTTGTGGAATTATGTTGATATCCTCATCGATGCATGATGCTAGTATCTTTTGTAGCCTGAGCGAGATTAGGTCCGGAGGAAAATGAACATTGACAGTTTCAGCCTCTATCTGACCCCGAGCAAAAGACGAGTAACGGAGAAATTGAGAAATTGTCATGTATTTGAGACGAAGAAGAAGCGGGTAATGCTTGAGTGTGCTGCATATATTTCCCAAGTCCATTTTTGCAAAGCATGGTGTAGTCACTGTAGTTTGAGGGTGCAGAAAGGCGCGCAAATTTACAGATTCGCCAGTGGTATGTTATATGCGGAAAATGACGTATGGCCGTGACTAATTACAGATTACTCATCGTACCGACGTACCGACTGTCCATAATAGGTTGCCTACGCATCACAATTATCCCATCATTCTCGTGGGACGTTATCTCCCAGTGGGTTCAATGCCCTCCATAGTTGGACGCCCCTTGATTGTACCTATGCTATGAGTCGACGTTCGTAATCACTTTTTACACCAAATGTCGTGACGGACTGGCGGCAACATTGATTAAGTCAGAAGCCAAGGATTAGGCTGTGTAAGAGGATTTAAATTTGTCACCTATTGCCCTTCGAATATGTATTCGTTTTCAAATTTGACTTTTTAGCATGCAAAATAAGTGGTTGCCCGCATAAATCGGCCACCGAACACGACATATTATGCGCCGTCGCGCGAACTACATGTCAAATTATTCCTCTCCCTTTTCTCTGTACAACATCCTTCATAACTGCACGATCGGCGGTCGCATTCGTTCCCCGCCTCTTGCTCATACGTTCTCCCAGCAGAAACGAGCATATATATGCAAAAGACCGTGAATGGATAGTTCGCTTTAGCGCTTGAAGCTTGAATCATCAAGATGATTCCAGCTCAGTCTTACTTGCCTTGGAAGAGTACGTTCATTCCTTCACTGATATCAATTTACCAATCCATGCATTTATTCCAGTTTCTATGACCATTCTTCATGTCGTTTCAATCTCATTGACGGGTCTCAGACTTGAACGTCGTCGTAGGACTAACAAACTCTGGTGGGACGACTACGCCGCAATTCCTCCAATGGTTATCAATATCCTGAACACTGTTGTTCTGTGGTTTAGACTGCGGTATGGCCCACGTTAGTAATTTTCGTTCCTTTTTGATCGCAAGCTTCCTGATTTTAGTTATTCCAATTTCCAGAGCCGCGCGACGTTCGTGTTTTATACAGCTATCTTGGTTCTTCTTGCTTTGTCACGATAATCTGGTGTGCTTGTACCATATTTCAGATCTCATTGCATCAATAACCAGAACCATTTCCACTTATAGGTGGTCGCGCATCAGTCTTTCACTCGCAGTCGTTCGAATTACGCCGGTATTTTCAAGGGTACGGCGCATCTCGGTTGGAATGACAGTCGCTTTCATTTTCATTTGGATCGCCCTCTTATCAGCTACGATTGCACGCTGTGCACTGAGTAGAGAGTGGCAATTCAGCACGTCTACAGTTCTTACCTGTGGTCTAAGCTACTGGGCAACGGTGGCATCTATATCATGTAAGTAACATCAGTTCTTGCTCAATACCCCGACAGACCAATATTTCGATTACAGGCGACATTTTGGGAGATATTGTTCTTGTTGCAATTCCTCTATATCAGCTCTGGAACATTACATTACCACCAGAGGAACGCTTCCGCGTGCGCCTGGTTTTCTCAACCAGTCTATTGACCCTTTTGTCGGCGATTGGGCTATGTCTATTTACCTATGGTGGCATTGTGAGCGGGCCTGGACGTCTGATTGCATGGTTAATGGTCTGTCATATTGAGGTACATATATTATGGAGTTCTCACTGGCCATAATTTACTGATCTCTGTCCTTTCTCTTTCATTTTGAATACTTTTATACAGGAGGCCGTATCGCTCACTGTGTGTAATCTCCTGGTATTGATATGCTGGGCTCACCACCATCTGAGCCCCGAAAGGGAAACTGAGAACGACAGTAATCAGCACACAACCCGTGATAATAACTACAAAGCCACGTCAATCGACTCACTGGAAGAGATTTTGAACATGTGTTCAGAGGGGAGTACTGGTCCAAATCAATCTATTCATAGTCAGGGTCATTCTGTCACTGTTTCACCTGTATGTTCTATATAACTGGAAACGTCAAATATTCGAGCTTGGTCTTTGTATTATTGCGCCTGTTACTTGAAATTTATATTTATATTTTTGAACATGGGGCGAGTGGTGCGGACATGCCGATACCTGTATATCGGAAATACAGTTTAATATATACCGGTCGCGCGTAGAGTATATATTGACCTGTATTTCCAAGATACAGGCATCGGTCATACTATATGTGAGATTCCCCGCAATCTAAGTCAAGTTGTAGGCACACCTAAAAAATGTGGCTCATTTCGTTGAAGTTTGAGACAGAAACTTAAAAAGCGACCTTATTTTTTAATCCGAACTGAGCATACAACTAAGGGCCTAATTTGGGTCGCAAATGGTAAAAAGTCCAAGTTTTGGTCGCTTTTGATTTTTACCCACTTTGACCGCCATACCATGCGTCTTTATTCATGGTCCGACGGAACACATCGGTGGTTCCGGTACAAAAAAGACATTTCTATACATATGCTCCAGGTTCTTGACCATTTGAAATAAAAAACATGATAAAAATGAGCTATATATTTAAAATGAAAAACGTCCTAGAAAATAATTTTCCATTTTATCTGAAGAACGACATAAAAAACCGCTTTACATAATGTACTACATACTAAATAAAAAATGATGCTCGATGACAATTTCTACTTGAGGTGGAAATTGTGATGGAGAGTATGTTTTTAGTTAAAATGAAACGTACCTTTTTAGGTTACTGTCTATTTAAAATGAAAGACCACGTAAAAATTATTTTGGATATTATGTATAGAAATGTCTTTTTTATACCGGAACCACCGATGTGGAAGTACATCCGTCATTGCCATCCGAGCGCCCAATTATAGAATTCTATTTATCAATGTTTGTTTTTGCACCTCTTTAGGTAAATCTTATTGTTGTTTTCACTCCTTTTCTCATTTTTTTTGCTCTCGTCATATTCTATCCTTTGTCCTCCATCTCTCCATTTTACCTCGTCAAATTTGGAACTATTTTACAGATATTATCATGCCTTTTCAGTGTCATCTTATCTTTCCTTTGATTTTGGTATCATTTTGATGCCTACACTTTACGGCTATGTCCTCGCCATATGCTCTCCAAATTTTATTCATATTTTTGGTGCCGGAGCGAAGCGAGGCGCATGCCTTGTCCTAAATATAACTCTTCTGTTTTCTGAGTTTTACCATGGACATCGAACAGTAAGCAACACTTATAGAAGTTAATTAAATGCTAATGAAGAACTTTTCCCGCTTCAAGGTTTAGGAAAGCTGGCTACCAAGCCATTGATCGCATCTGTGACTACTACTACTCTCTGCAGGAGAAATCTGTTGTGTCTAAGGTAGAACCTGGGTATCTCAGAGGTCAAATTCCTTGTGAGTCCGCTCATTCCTTTGATGTACACGATTAATCTGATCTTAACATAGTAAGCCCGCCAGAAGAAGGAGAAGATTTTCAAGTCATTGCAGATGACTACCAGAAACTCATCGCACCAGGTTCTTCTTATTCTATTAGATATACATTGACATGGGTTCAAATCACTCATTTATCATAGGTTTAACTCACTGGCAACATCCATCTTTCTTCGCTTATTTCCCTACAGCATGCACGTTGGAGGGCATCTTGGGAGATTTGTACGCATCGAGTATGGGATGTAACCCCGGATTTAATGCGAGTTCACATAAATATAAGGATCTGTTTCTATTTCTCATCTACTTTCAACTTCAGTGGTCATGCAGCCCCGCTTGCACAGAACTTGAGGCAATTGTGATGGACTGGGCTGCCAATTTACTCGGACTAGGTGGTCAATTTAAGAACGCGTCAGGCGTCGGGGGAGGCGTTATTCAGGTTAGACCAAAAATCAAGGGACTTCAACTATTCAGAAGATGGCTCATAATGATCCTCTCTCTTTAGACAACTGCATCGGATTCAGCCTTGGTCGCGGTAGTTGCAGCACGCTCTCTGTATCTTACGAATAATCCAGACAACAAGATGGAGGACCTTGTAATCTACACGACGACACAAACACATTCCCTAGGTGCGAAGGCTGCTCTCGCTCTAGGTCTACAAGTCAAGTCGATCGAAGTATCTCCGGAAGACGACTATGCTTTGCGAGGCGACGCCCTTAGAAAATCATTGGAAGAAGATGCTAAGCTCGGACGGAAACCCTTCATCTTGAGTAAATATTCCTTTGTATTCTTAAGAAAGAGACATATATTAATTACATATCAGTCGCTACTGTTGGAACAACCTCCTCCGGCGCTGTAGATAATTTGCCAGAAATTCGTGACGTTGGTAGGGTATAATATTTCTTTCTGCACCTATTTTTTCTTCTCATATGGTCCCGTAGCCAAAGATTATCCTTCCCTCTGGATTCACATCGACTCTGCATGGGCGGGTTCGGCTCTATCTTGCCCAGAAAATCGCGGTAAACTCTACCTAGATGAAATCAATGCATTCGCGGATTCCTTCTGCTCCAATTTCCACAAGGTACGCACTATACAATTTATATCGACGATTTTAAAATAAATCAACATATATGAACTTAGTGGGGGCTTGTAAACTTTGATTGCTCGACGCTGTGGGTCAGGAATAGGAAACATCTCACGGACGCTCTCGACATTACGCCTCCTTTCTTGCGGACAAAACACGGAGACGCAGGTAGGGATTAAAAATGCGAACACAGGTTAATAGAATTCACTTCGCTACTAGGCACTGTCATTGATTATCGAAACTGGCATTTGGGCCTTGGTCGTCGATTCCGCTCTCTGAAACTCTGGTTCGTCCTACGAGGATTCGGCGTCAGCGGCTTCCAGAACTACATCCGTCAAGTAAGCGTCAAACATCTTGAATTTATGAGCCCAAAGAACTCATGACGTTTTCCAGTGTATCTCCATGAGCGATATTTTCTCAGAATTAGTTCAAAAATCCGACAACCTCGAGCTTGTCACCAAACCGTCCTTAGCGTTAACGGTCTTCCGCGTCGTCCCAAAGCCCGATTCCGAAAAACAAGAAGCGCTCTCTCAACAGTCGCTCAACGAACTTAACCGTATCTTCTACGGGCGCATTTCCTCGAGGAACGACATTATGCTCACTCAGACTACATTAAACGGTGTTTTCTGCGTGCGATTAGCCGTTGGTGCTGCTAGGACCACAGAGAAACACATGCAAGACGCATACAATGTAATTGAAAAGGAAGCAAAGGCTTCACTTGAAATTTGGGGTCAAACTATTAACGGGGTTACCCTGGTGGGATGAGTCGTTTGTAGCAGGTATATAAAGTAGATAAAGTGATACATTGGAAATTTACTAGTACTTACTATCCAAGAGTGGCGCGGTGGCCTATTCCTCCAGCGTCAGGTGGAACAGGTAAATTTCCACTGCGGTCAGAGATAAACTCTTGATATCTACAGGAATGTTAAGACACATCGAACGTAGAATTAGAGAGGGACTGACATTCTGCTTAGTCGCAGCCGCTCCTCAGTTGAAACGGATGACCGGGTGGACTTCAAAGCTTGGATAATATCTGCCTGCTGTATTTCACCCTAAATGTTAATTAGTAAAAAAAACCTGTGCGAAAGTAAGGTTTCAAGATCATCTACCTTTTTCTTCTCTGACACAACTTTATCTGGTTCGGAGGATCCTTTGTTAGCAGACGAATTAACCAAGATCCTACGAAGTCTCCTTTGCAGAGCCATTTCCTCAGCTTTACTCAATACTGTTTTCGAAGGTTCCCCGAGCGTCGTGTACCTGAAAGGTATTTCTTCGTCTTTCCGTTTGGAGTCCAATGAGGTGGCGGGCGCTGCGGCGATTGAGTTATGGATGACATCAAGATGAGCATTGTACAATAGTGCTTGCAAGTCAGCACCAGAGAATCCTTCAGTCTTATCGGCGATCTCATCGAAATTGACTGTTGATGATATAGTCATCTTTCTAGCTACGGCTTTCAAGATCTAAGAACACCTGTTATGAACACCACAATAACAAGAGAATGTATTCTTAGAAGGCTTACATCTTTCCGTTCTTCAAAATCAGGAATGTTGCATAAAAGTGATTTATCCAGACGTCCAGGACGAAGTAGCGCCGAGTCAATGAGATCCGGTCGACTGACCAAATCCTTAGTATATGATAGTGCATGAGCAAAACAAACGATTCATTACCTTGTTGCTGCCAATACATAAACGCCGTCCAGGCCTTCTGCACCATCCATTTGTGTCAACATTTGGTTAACCACGCGATCGGTTACGCCGGTACTATCGTGGCCTCTATTGATCTCGTTTAACAAACCAGGGTACTGACGTAGGAAAAGATTCATTCATACCTTTTGGGGGCTATTGAGTCGAACTCATCAAAGAATAAGACACATGGTTTGGCAGCACTTGCTCTCTCGAATAAGTCGCGTACCTATTCTAAAATTAACCTCAATAGCCCATCAAAACTCTTTGAATAACATACTGATTTCTCGCTTGCTCCAATATACTTGTTGAGGATTTCAGGTCCCTTGACGCTGATAAAATTCAATCCACACTCTTTCGCAACAGCTGAAGCCAAGAGGGTCTTTCCACAACCAGGGTAGCCGTACAACAGTAAGCTAGAAAAAACCATTATCATCATCAGATACTATCACGGACAAAGTAAAGGAACTTACCCGGACCGCAATCTCAAAGGAGACTGTTTGAAAATAGGGCCGTACTTAGTTGGCCACTCCAACGTCTCCCGTAACATCCGGCGTGTTTGATATAAGCCTAAGACGAGTAACAGGATTGAAGACCGGTTCAGTATAACATGACTCCAGAAGAACGCACCTCCAATATCGGACCAGGCAACGTCTGATTTCTCCAATTTGATGTCTCGTAAAGACAATGGTACGAATCCAACTTGAGCAGCGGCGAAATCGGCTTGAGTCAGATATAGCTTTTGGTAGACTCCAGTTAGTGAAAAAGTTCAAGTTTCGAGATCAGGTTTCGGGGAATATGCACCTTCGTGGAAGAAGAATTTGTGGCTCTCATTGCGACTTGGTGCATTGCACGAGCAACTAGGTCCTTCAAATCCGTTGCGGAGTATCCTTCTGTCTGAGTAGATAGCTCTGTAAAGTTAACCGGGGCTTCACGGTCTTCTACTATATCTTTTGCTATATCTAGTCGATCTTTTACTAGCCTAGATAGAATCTGGAAGAATACACTTGATGTTAAGTATTGCGACAAAACAGTCGAGTATTCATTACTTACATCACGGCGAGCATCTTTATTGGGCGGTTTCACTTGAGCAACTTCCTTGAATATATGCGCACTGTTTAGCGAAGAATGCAAAGAAGCTGTCGAGTCTGCGGTTGCCAAGAGGAGAATGCCTCTACAGTTAAGGGATGCAGAGCGAGCTGTCGATGAAAACAATCTTAGGAAGAGTTCTGTCAGGTGTCTCGATCTGAAGGAATCTGCATGCTATGATTATGTCAATGGGGGTAGAAAAAATGTATGCATACAAACTCAACTCACCTCCACTTCTGCGCTCAATAGTTTATCCAGGTTATCTAAGATCAGAACACTTGGTTTACGCCAGGCGCATGTATCGAACCAAAAGTTGAACTGAGCCTTTACAGCTGAGACGGGCTGTTCGGATAATTTTGACACATCCACGTAGTGTGTATCTGCGTGCACATTCAGAATACATTGTTTGGCTTGATGGAGACTATACTGTACATGTAAGTGTCCTTGAGTCTTCTTGGATGGCCTTTGCAACAGAGCGAACGATGGAAGTCTTTCCTGCACCTGACCTTCCGGTCACCAATAGACCAGACACTAGAAATCATATCAGTAAAATCTCTATTTAATCCGAAATGAATGACTGGACGTACTCCCATGAACGGAGTTGCTGGTTGAATGCATATATAATTCCCGAATACAGTAGTTTTTACAACGTTCGAGAAGCTCGTCAACACCTGCTAGGAAATTTGATGATCTAACAGAGGAAGGTGAATTTATAAAGTATCAACATTTTGAATCTATACCAACCTCGAAAGACTAGAAACAGTCTGTGTTCGAGCATTTTGGGCAACTAATTTTTCTTTATCTGCGGAGAACGAAACTCTACAAGGGACGTTAGGTTTTTATGAAAGTCGAGTGACATTCACATAAGGTACCTGACCGAGTCCCATTCTTCAAGTCCGTCAGGTAAAGCATAGAAAACAATATGGCCCTGAGGGATGTTCTCAGCCGCACCAATGAAAATATCATTAGGATTCGGGGCCACTGTATCTGAGGCAGAAGCTTGATTCAGTTGCATGCCAGGATTTAACACTTTAGCAGAAGGCTCTACTGCTGGTGTCGAGGATGACGAAGATGATGGATCAGAAGGACCTTGAAGAATTTTGAATGTGCCCCGATAGAATGAACCAACCACCTGGGTATTTGACTTGGGATGATCAGGATGAAGGCTAGTCATAGTTCTTGAGGAAACAGCTGCCAGGAGCTCTGGACCATCGTGTTCAAAGAATTTGAAGCCCGCTACTAATCTTGCTGGAAGGACGCGAAGGACTTCCGACAAGGTATTTGGAGGTGTTTTTACGTCCCCGTTCACAGTAGGTTTCTCATTGAAGTTCGCACTTGAGGTTGTGGTGGTATGGCCATTGGTCAGCGGCTTGGAAGGTGCTTTATCCCTGCTGCGGTGCAGTTTCGGAGCGATGCTGACTTCCGTATTGGTGGTAAGTAACAACGCGTTCCCTTTGGATGGTGGATCAATGCTAGCTGAACATACATTCAAGTCAGCTACACATTATGGGTCCTGCATATCATTACTCACTCACTCTCAGCCTGACTCTTGTTCTGCCTAAAACCCAAACATCTATCTCTTGCCCGACTTTAGCAACGCGTACTTGGGAAAGTAGTGTCGACTCGACGTGAGATGCATGAATTTCCTGCCAAACTTTCAGAAAATAGCTATAGGAGTGAATTCTGTTCCTACGATGATTTCCCAGTCGTCCGATGTCAGAGGTTCTGTTCCCACTGTTTTCGCGTGCGGTAAGTCGTGTAAGAGACCGATTTCAACCTGGAAATTTCAAGTCAGGGGGACGCGTCAATCAAATGATGGTCAACGTACAAGGTCTCCTTGAGCCAGTCCCAATCCTTGACCATACTGCGGATCTATCTCAATGGTCTCAAATCCACCATCGTTCGACTGCCCGGCGTTGAAATGAGCTAGAGATGATGCAGAAGCCATTCCAGTCCATCCGACATATGCCTCTATCCGTTCTTGAGATGCTTTCTTTGAGCCATCTGCCACCAGGATCAAATGAACCGCAAGGTGTTGGGGGCGCTAATCCATGATCAATGAACCTCTAACTGTCTATGTAATTCGCTTCGACTTACCACACTGCGTTCGACAAGTGGTCCATATATTGAGATTGGGAGATTGACTAGAGACGATCTGAGAGATACAAAGTGGATACGCGCCCTCTTGGGCATTCTTCTCCTTTCTAGTGTGGTGAATGGCCTTTCTTGAAGTTATAGAGCGAACAAAGAAGAAGAGAAAGGTTTTCTCTAAGTCCGTCTGCGGTCCAAACGGTGAACCTGGTCAATTATAGGATTTACCGGTACGGCTAAGTGTAGAAATATTCACGTGCTGCAAATTCTATCTATAGACAAATTAATCTGTTTCCTCCCAAGTCTGTACGCCGACTTCTGCCAATTCCCTCCACATCCTCACAACCTCATCCGATGTCAACTGTACAATGACCATATTAGTGACCCTCATCAGGCCCTCGTACTCATTTGCTGTCAAATCTGCAGGGTTCTCCACGCATTTCTTCCCGTTCAACTTGGGAATTCTCTTTCCGTAAGGCGGGATAAGGTCGAGACGCTTTCCCAGCTCTGTCCTCTCGCCATCGCCAAGGGACTTTACGAGTGCCATCCAGTAGCACTTAATGCATGAGAGGAGCACAGGACGGAACTTGTACGGTGGTGGAGGCGTGAATGCATAGGGTGGATCTACTTTGAGGTCTTATATATTTGGGACTATCAGCTCTATTTGAATCACGTCTTCTCTTTTACTGCTTACCAGCCAAATCCTGTGTAGCCTTAGCCAATGCACCTTCTGCATCCGTGAGAATACTCTCTCCTTCTGTTGCCTCTTCCTCTGCCATGATCCAAGCAATCAAGCATGTCCTTATGCGTATTATTTGTTTCAAGTGGTCCGTCGACAAAAGGTCAGGAGGGAATGGGAGGAGCTTCGCGTTGGCGGGGGGAGCGTTGTTTATCTCTTGACTTGTTGGCTCAGACATGGTGAGTGTTTAGTAGAGAGGATGAAAAAAGCTTGGGTATTTGAATGCCTGCAAAACAGCGATTTGAATGGCTGGGCCGCGTACATCTCACGCCAGAATAGAAGGCAGACTGGTGACAGGAAAAGAACTTCTCATTGATAAATATCCGCCACACACAAAAATGATGATATTTATATGCAAGATGCGAAACTGGGACGTGTTGTGATATTCTGTGCTATGTACACGATAGGACTGGGTGGCATGCAAGGGAATTGCTAGGGATAATGTACAATGATACAACATAAACACTTGAAAATACCTCAAATAATGAAATAATGAAACAATAACAATGCCAACAAAAGACAGCAGATAGAAGGGGCGAGAAGGAATCAAAATACATACATAAAGTGGACGAGAATGCCGTGACAGTTGTTCGTTGGAGAGCAGTGTGGGGAGAGGGAATGTAACCAAAAAGGCAAAGAAAAGAAAAGTGCAGGTTTTACAGGAAAAATGCAAGGGGGTATTTTAAATATACTCATGCTTTATTCTTAAATGTTTGCATGATAGACCTAAGTCCGAACCGTTTAGGTGGTGGGGTCGATGAGATAGTTGGAACAGAACGACCCGCAGCGGCAGCCTGATCCGCTACAGGAATGCCCATCTTGGTCAACTTTTTCGCACTTGACCTCACTTGTTCGCGTTTAGAGAGGGATTGTGGAACAGGTTTGTGGGTTGAGCTGGTAGGGATCGAGTCTGTCTCAGTATCCACAGCATCGCTGGAGTCAACTCGACAAAGCGAGTCTTCTGAACTTGGCATGATGAGCGTATTCACCCTGACGCCTTCCAACGACAGCTCGTTGCTACTGGGCTGTGGTGTGGGTATACGATTGACCCCAGATACGGGCTGTTCTGCGTTGGCATTTAATAGTTCAGGTGACTGACTGGAGCCTGAAGTAGAGTGTGAGGATTGATGAGAGGCAGTCCGTCCTGGGAAGAATGTATCCGGCTTGCTAGAAGAAACTTGATAGATGCCGGTAAGCTCATAAGTTGATCAACATTAAACATATAACACTTACGACCATCAGCCGTTGAAGGTCTACGAGGATCTCTGGGCCGCTTTCTGCGCCTGGGTGATCCCGCTTTATTTTCAAGGCTAAGTTGCCTCTCCACGCCATCGCGACTTTTCTGTCTCGGAGGAGAATGCATAGTCATAAAATCCTTAGAAACATCTCCCGATTTGCTCGCCAGGGTAGGAACTGGCGGTTGGTCCTGAAAGAATGATTCGCCTTCCTTCTGTTCCCGTAATTTCCTTTCCAAAGCAAGACTTTCCCCGTAGGCAGCAAGACGGGCGCTCAATGGAGTGCGACCAAGACCGCCCGAGGGTGGTGAGGCATCTCGGGTATTAGCAAAGTCAAGGGCTTCTTGCCTTGCTCGCTCTACAAGAGCCTCAGCTTGAGCATGAGACGAGACTAACGTGATATCAATATCCAACGGTGAATGAGCACGCCGTTCGTTTGAACCTGGAGTGGGAATTGGTAATGAGCCTGAATGAGATTTGTTGGCCGCATCAGCGTCGATAGAAAGATCCACTTTCTTTATCGTCGTTGGTTCTATGCGGTCATCTGACTGTAGGAAATAGCTCTCGGACGTTCTTGGGCTGGCGACAGTGACATTTGGAACACTGCTGCTAGATGTAATCAGTATGTGGTGTCGACTGTCGGACGTGCTGTTACTGCTCAACGAATCGCCCCGACCACGAGAATCTGACAAGATGGGAACATTCAAGTGGTCAGGACTTGAAATGATACCTTCAGCAGGTTCTTCGGTAAAAGATAGCGGTCGATTGATACTGAAAGGAAACTCGGCATTAAGGACAGACATCGCGGGAGGATCTGCAACATCATTTGATAGGATAGGAGATAGCGAGGATTCAGAGGAAGACACGAATGAGTCGCCGCGCTGACGCTGCAGCAGAATAGATGGAAAGTTTGAAGACCCTTCCACTACTTCATCTGTGATAGGTTGTCCGTAGTTCTCCTCTTCAACATCCGCGTCTGCACGTTGCTCCTGCGTCAGTGAGTTGTTCGAAGCTTGAGATCGAACGTTGCGCTCCACTGGTAGGCCCTCAACGATGTTTTCGGCATCCTTTCCGGTCTTTGATTTGTTCAATGACCCGACACTATTATAAGATCGAAGTGGACCAGGTACAGGCCGGGGGCTGTCCTTGATATGTCCCTTGCGCTCGGTATTGGGGTCACTGGAAGTTGAATCAAAGCGAAGAGTCCTAGAAATGATCGGAGATCCTTGACCATTCGAGTTCGTACGGTTATGGGCCTTGAGTATACCAGGTCTGGGGCTTGGGCTAGGTTTACCACTTTCACTTTCTGCGTTAATACTCGGTGAAGAAACGATACCATCCTCCGGTAACACTCCAGGTACAGGCATGCTGCCTGACGATGCAGAACGGTTCCGATTACCATTCAGGAGCTTCGAATTTAACCTAGCCAAAGGACTAGACGGTTTTACTCTGTCTCCATCTTCTTCAATGCGACTTGAAGAATTAGAACGTTCACGATTCTGCGCCTGCTGATGAGCAAGGGCCATATGAAGTTCCACTGCAAGTGGCACATTGGTTCTGGGAGGGGTCTGGAGGTTGCCTGATGGTTTTCTTGGAATAGGTGGCAGTCCAGAAGATTGATACAAAGGTGTTAACGCTGTGGGGCGTCCCTTCTGTGATGCGTCGCTGCCACGATGCACTTTAGAAGCAACACGCGACGTGACTGTACTTAAAATGGAAGATGTAGACGTCGAGACCGCATGTTCATATTCGTTATTCGGTAACTGGTCTGCACGACTGTCGGTCCTCGATAATGTAAGGGCACTGGCGGAGCCGCTCTGACTGTCTCCATTTTCTCCGCCTCCGTCTCCCGAATGGGCTTTCTTGAAGATGTTCAATAACGAGTACTTACTTCCAAGTTTACGCCCTGATCCGCCTCTTCCGTATATGGGATGAACTTGTTCTTGTTGACGATCAGGGCCATCTTCGTTGTCACTGCCAACAGACCGCGGTCTGCGTAGTCTTGGAGCAGCTGGGCTCGACGTTGTTGAAAACTTTCGGCCCCGGCTAACATCATCGGGTTGAGGCTGTAGGACATGAGGTAACGATGGACGCCGTGAGCCACATTCCACAGGCATATTGGTTGAAGAATTGTTCTGGTTCTGGTAGAATGTATATTCACCGAACGGCTTCATCGGAGAGGCGGGGGGAGTCGAAGTAGTGTTGGAGAAGGTTGCTTTTGAGCTCGCATCTGGAGTCTTGAGCAGGTTGAGGGCGGTATCAATGGATTGTTTCACGAGAAGGCGTCTTTTAGGTGAAGAAGTAGAACTGACTTCCAAGCTGGATTGATTTGGATAGCCAGGGCTTGTTCCCGCCTTTACGCCGTAACCTTCGCGCTCCCTGAGATCGCGGTCTTTGTTCACGATCCAGTCTCGCAAGACTTGCGCGCATTCAACCCAACCATGCTGCTGAGCAAGGGCTTCCGGGGTGACACCGTGCTTATCCGGTCTATCTGCATGTGCTCCATGCAGAAGCAATAGTTGCACGACCTCTGTATTCCCATTCGCCGCCGCAAAATGAAGAGGAGTCGATCCAGAAGTTCCAACGATGGGCGCTGATGAGTCTCGATTTTTATCATACGAGTACTTTCTTGGGAGGCTTTAGAGGCGTAGAGTCAGTGTAATCAGGAATAATCAATATATGCGATGTGAAAGCGCACCGAGGGGCGTTAACGTCTGCTCCATGGTCAATTAAGGCTTTGACCACCTGCACATTTCCACCTGCACACGCCGCATGTAAAGGAAGCACACCATCGAGGACGGAATTGATTGGTTGACCGTTATTCAAGGCGTACTCGACGAGGCCGACATTTCCAGTCGCAGCTGCCGAATGAAGGCCAAGACTGGGAACTAGACGACATGATGACAGTTAGTTAGATTTTGTTAAGCGGACCAATACTGCAGCACATACATTCAGTTGTAACATTGTATTTCGCCTCCGCCTTGTTGTAAAATGCCGTCCTCATTGGGACGGGCATGTTGTGGTTCCCAGCCTGATACTGTCAATGTCTTTGATGCTCCGAGATGGTGAAAAGACTATGCGTGGCTCGCGAAAGAACTGAAAGACAGGTAGTCTACAGTAGAAAAGAGAATATCATGGGGATGGCGGTGGTGGTGGTAGTGGTAGTGGAGGAGGATGTCTTGTGGCAGAGTGTGGTGGATCCCGGGGTCACAAGCGATCAGAAGAGGATGACTGCCTTATCCGGAAAACTAGTTCACCGTTTATCTCATCTCCGCACATTTCGCACATTTTGGTATTTATTTTGGGCGCTATCGTAGAAGCAATAACCAGCTAATTACTATACATGCAGTCCATCACCTAAGTACAAGGTTTATACTCCTAAAAAGTATCTGACGTGTCATCACTGTGTAGTGTTCGGTCAGAGTTTAGTGGTTTATCACAGCCAATGAGGCCTCTCTTTTGTACCACCGTTGTCACTTGTGTCCCCCAGGTACACCGCGTTCACCCCTCTCTCGACTCATGGTCAATAGATAGGGTATTATTGCGCTAAGAATGTCCGCCGATGACACGGTGTGGCGGTCATGATGAGTGCCGTACTCCCACATGAGGATGATCCATGTGTCCCTGGCCTCCCATGCCACAAATGGTCACATTTTCCGTATCCATGTCGTAGTTGAATTCGGTGAGGTCGAGAAAACGAGAAAACCTAGGCAATTGTTGGTCGTTGAACTCTCCCATATGATGGTTCGTGTTCAGAGGTGGGGCGGAGGCGTACACACTAGCCATGACACTGGTATCCCCCACAGTTTTGTTCATGTGCACAAGAGTGGAAAAGTCTAGAAGCTCGGGTTCAGGCTTAACTTTGGGCGAATTAGTGTTCGATCTTCTGGAGGCCTGGTTCCGAATGGTAGTTAAGACTTCGAATGCCCTAGCAGCGGTCTCCCTTGTTTTGCCTTCTTCTCTTCGGACAACTTCGCTGAAGGTCTCCAAAGCCAGTTCGATTGCAATCGCCGCCTCTGCAGATTTTTCTTGCCATTGAATTTGCGCCATTGTCGTCACAAGCGCAACAGATGCTTCGAATAAGGAGAAACATCCATCGAATAGCCAGGAGCTCCCAGGATAGAAGTACGGAGAATCCTCTTGGTCAACACCTCCAGAAAGTGTTTTGTAGGTCTTGCTTTGAACGTGTATGATATCCATCGAGATTTTCACACACTGTTCCATACTTCGCCGTATATCACTCGGGGGTTGAGGGGCACGGCCCAGTCCAGTTGTAGACGTAACGTGCAGCTTGAGACGCCCGATCAGGAACCATGTGTGTATGAGATATCGCTGCTGCGCCATGACCTTGAGTTCAGATGCACAATACTCCTGGCGAAGCAATCGTGCATCGCAATCAAGCCGGTACTCGTGGGGTAGACGTTCTGCCCAAGCCTTGAACTTGCGATCCAAGTCAAAATATGCATGGCAATCCGGGAATTCCACGTTGAAGCACTGTATAAATAAATGATCTGGATGACAACAACAAAAATAAAAACCAACTCACTGCCTCGATAGCAGTTCCTAACAAGGTCATGAGATCAACGAATAAGTTCAACCCAACACAGAACATATTTTTCGACCCATCCGGATGGGTCGCCGAGGGTAAATGAACATCGAACTGTTCGCTTTTTAGCATCTGCGGTCTACCTAAAACATAAGAGTAGGTCCTAACCAAAAATGAGAAGGGATCAATACAAAAATAAACGAACTAGAGACAAAAAAAAAACTGACTTGTCTGCGGTGAAGAGACCCCACCAAGCCCGTCTTCTCAGAGATTTCTCCTCAGCAGACATCATTTGCCATAATTTCCATTCTGGATCACGATGCATGCCAACAGCTTCGGCGTTTCGCAATCCCTGCCCGACTAGTTTCCATGCTTCACTAACTCGGCCTCGGGCTGCTAGATAATCGCAAAGCAAAGGCGTGGCCAAACACCCCAGCACTGTCCCATCCGCCGCTGAGAACATGAGAGAACAATTTGCGTCGTTGAGGTGTTGGTCCTCCACCATGCGGCGAGCGAGCATTGCGCACATGAAAAAATCATCGTTGTCGTATGATCCGATATATGGCCTAACTTCGTCGTACGCTGATTTGGGCGCTGATGCAAGGACAGTGAACAGAAGCATTAACCAATTCAGGTTGATCTGTGATAAGTTGACGAGTCTTTGTTGTAAACTTGACCACATCTGAGTACGTGCCCCTCGGAACCATGCTTCTGGAATAGCGTAGCGCCAGTTCACTTCAGCGAAAAAGGCTGTTGTGAGGGTGTCTACCACAGCGATCGCAGGCATATGTGTCAGGAGTTCACTGACAGAACTGGTGTATGGGATCTTGGAAAATTTAGTGACGGACTCTCCGTATTCAGAGATACAGTCTGTTGATTTGGCATATAAAAAGCGGGCTACTTTGCGACTTGTCATCTGGGCAAGGCAAAATCAGAGTTTGTCAGACTGCGCAAAAGGCAAAAGTTACACATACCGAGTGAAGGGCGCAAAGAAGACTGCCCCGCCCAATAAATTCCCCATGATGAGCCAGAGACAATTGGGTCAACGAAGAAGTTGCTTCGTAAGTGCCATCGTCGATGATTGCGTTAGCCCCAGGTGCATCTTTGTTCAGGGTGAAGAAGCGCGTAAGTCGATCTCCCAGTGCCGTACGAGGAGACTGATTAGCTATTTCAGATGAAGGGGAACTTGACGACCATGTACGACAACCAGGAGAAGAACAAGGTGAAATGAGATGCTCTCGAGCTTTCTCCAGTTCACCCTCTAGACTCGTGATGCGCTTCCTGAGTTCGTCAATAAGTTCCGATTGGTCATTTGCAACCTCTCTGGCTTCGCGTAATGCGCTAGCTGGAGGTCTTGCCGGAGCTGGACGGGCAACAGGAACAGACTCCCAACGGCAGAGATGTTCTACACCTCTTGTAACACATAGAGAACAGGGATACTTGCGGTCACATTTCTGTAAATCAGGTCTGTTAATTGACCGGTAGGAGATAGCACTTTGAACGACTAGAATGTACCTGACGGCGTTTTGTGCATTCGACGCAGCTTAGGCGAAGGCGTCTTCTTGTCTTTTTCTCTTTGAGGGCGAGTTTGCCCCCATCTGAAGAGGCACTATCCATGATAGGTATAGAAAAGGTATTGAGCGCTGAATAGAGAGAGGTAAACAAAGAATAGTAACCGAACGGGCCACTACTTAACTAATACAACTAGTGTGGCAATGCCCTGTCATCTGTGAGTACAAATCATGCAAGTACGGTTACCATATCCATCTCCTCGACGCCATACCAGCTTCACATAATACGTTCTTAGAAAAGAAAGGGATCAAGATCAACTGTCAGAGTTAAGAATTGATGAACCAGCATCAGACCCCATTACTTACTACAAATATAGTTCTTATGATAAAATCGTGAAAATCTATACATTGAGGATACGTTTACCACCTTGCCAGACAGCAAAGCTGACAGCCGTCATAGGAATGATTTTCAGGTATCCAATACTCAGCCCGATGTAGAATCCCCTCCAACCAGATGTTTGCCAAATCGCCTGTACCGTTTCACCCCAACGAAGCCACCTATCTGGGCGTGTGATGCCGCCAACTTGCATTCTTCGGCGAGTCACCTCAAACGGGTATGACGCTGTTTGAGCTATTGCCCCCGAAAACGCGCCGATTGCAAGGTCCGCCATAGGTGTCGCCTTGTTTTGATTCGACGGAGGGATGAAGTAAGCGCGTAGGTAACCCCAGCTCAAAAAAGATACACCAGCGTAAGGTATCATGCCAATCATTGTGACGGTGAATCCGCGATAAAACTTGAACATTGGGTAGAGATCTAAGATATTCTTTCCAGTTGATTTGGAGACAGAAGTAGACATTGAGGGAGATGATGAAGAAGCCAAAGGTGTCGTGCCTTCATGATAGAGACGCTTCGCTGCTTCCAGGAAAGAGAGCCGACGTGCAGCCGCGGATTCGTAGGAACGCGTATGAAAAGCCATCCGCACTCGTATTACCTCAAGAGGATATGTGCAAAATACAGAGAGGGTGCCTGTGAAAAATACCGTGAATATCGCGATTTCTTAACGGTATCTGCTCGACGTACCGGAGATCGCTCCTGCCATAAAGCGGCGAATATTTGTCTCTTGTTCCCTCGTGGGCATTAATACCTGACATTGCGTCAGTGCGCAGTAATCTTTATAAATACGATGGCATCTCACATGATGGACCTGGTCGTACGCCATGAATTTTATGGCAGCGTAGGGGAAAACGCGTAGGAGGGTCGCGGAATGCCCCTGGAAGACACCCCGTAGACCGCCTTGTCGGTATATTTCATTGACTGCTCGAAATGCTCCACTCCATGATCCTGTTAATAGAGCACGTAAATTGAAGACATGAAGAATTTCGTTATCAAGAGACTAGACGCACCTGCGTATTTCTTGTATTCCGGATTAGAGGCCTGGAAAAGGATCTTGACTCTGTCAAGTGGTGCGACAACTGTTTTGGCCTAGAAGACGCTCAAACTCAAAACTTGATCACACAAATAGCCAGCTTTCAAGAAAACATACAACACATCCCGCAATTCCACCGGCGAGACCAGAACGGATGATGAAGTGCAAAGATTGTTTGTCTGTTTGCGCGGAGGCGGCATTTGGACTCATTCGCAGAGCTAGGAGGACATAAATGTGCTCTACGACACTTGATTAGAATCAGACGTGGAAGAGAGAGGAAGATGTTTTACCAGGCTTATGTTGCGTCCCTCCCGAATGGCGATGAGAAATTGAGAGAGCTGCTCAAGCTCCGTCAGTCGGCATCTTCGGCAACTTGCCTTTCCGAGTCTTGCCCC
Organism: Agrocybe praecox; assembly: GCA_964017145.1. Classification (NCBI taxonomy): domain Eukaryota; kingdom Fungi; phylum Basidiomycota; class Agaricomycetes; order Agaricales; family Agrocybaceae; genus Agrocybe; species Agrocybe praecox. The sequence goes on along the minus strand of OZ024842.1, from coordinate 1,531,419 downwards.
GTAGCGATTCCGCCGCCCGGCGCGTATGCGGGGCCCCACCTGGCGCTTGTCCCTTGAACTTCAACCAATGGCATCAAAGGTAAAACAGGATCCAGGCAAGGCTGCCGTCCTCAAGGGACAAGAGGGTGAGTTGCTTCTGAATTTGTATCTATCTGCTCTAATGTCGCGTTATAGCTGAAGATAAAGTATTGGAATACGTCAAAAAAGTAATTTTGCCCTGAACATGGCGTTCTTGTGACAATCTTTATCAAAAGCGGACAGATGAACCGTCCATATGGCGCTGTCGACGTCGCTGCAAATCTAAAAGGCGCCGTACCTAAGACTGCAGTCCAAAAGATCCTCGTAGCTTTAGCAGAAAAGGGTGAACTCGTGCAGAAGGTTTACGGTGAGGAGACTGATCAGGCCCTTCAATCGCTCGTGTCCACGGAGTCTAAATGTACGCAGGAAAGACAACTTTCTTCGTTTACAATCAATCCAAGATCGATTGCCTCCCTAATGAAAGAATTGCGGATCTCAATGCTGAACTTTCCAAGGTTGAAGACGAGAATAAGGCCTTATCAGCAGAGGTCAAATCCTATTCAACAGGTAGGCAGCTTCCGGAGACAAACTCTCGTGAATCGATGCGCATATAGCTGGTTTTAGAGCTAGCAAAGGTTAGAACAACACCCACAGACCATGAACTCGATGAACAGATAGCGAAGGCTCAATCAACGGTGTGATGCCAGCGTTATTCTCTATCATGTTTCGTCAAGTTTACGTGTCTTGCAAGATCTCACAAATTACTGCTACCCTGCAACCTCTCCGCGCAGGTGCGCCACCGATAACAGCAGAAGAATTGGAAAAGATCCATGCCGAGTGGTCCAGATGGAGACCTGAATGGGTTCGCCGCCGGAAAATCTTCATGACGTATGTCTGCCCAGTCTGTAATCATCCTTTTAGCGATTCACGGCATTAATAATTGAACCTATCAGATTCTGGCAATTAGCTACCGATGCATTACCACCCCAGGATGCCAAGGACCTGGAGGAGGACCTAGGGATCGAAAGGGATACACCTGAACACGACGCTCTTGAACAGGGATCTCTAGTTCGACAACCTCAAACTAAGTCTTTGAAGCGCAAGCGCCAGTAATGCACCCGCACTCGCCTATAGGTCATCCCGCATGCTCGGGCTGAATGATATCATATGATTCTATTATATCTCTCGGGTGCCTGATCCTCGCCAACTTCTGCATTCTCCAAGTGCATCCTTGCTGCTGTCTTTCTAAGAACTACCTTCTCACCACTGTCAATGTTCATGTTTTTCTATGATATCGCTATGCAAAGTAGCGTCATCTCCTCAAATCCGAAGTGTGATATTGGCAATTGATAGAGCACTCCAAAGCCAGCATTGTGCCGTATGGATTGTCAAGATGTGATAATTCTGGAGTTTAAAAGGCTGCAGACAATGCTTTCAGTTTGCAGATTCTCGATGAAGCTTGTCTCTCTTTGGTTTCTTAGTTTACTGGCGTCCCTGGTGACTGGGCAGACCCCTCCGTCCAACCTGCCGGTGTCTGAACCAGGCGCTATCCTCATTGTTCAAGCTAGTGTGCTGATCGACGCTCCGATTGAAACCGTATGGGATGTGCTGCTAGATTTCCAGTCATACGCTGAGTGGAATCCATTTGTTAGGTTGGTTTGTTATCTATCCATACTTGGAAGAAACTTTTCACTTAACTGTATGCGTACAGGTCGCAAGTCGTAGCGGATTCGGCATTCGTACCGTTAGCAGATCAGACACCTCACGAGAACCTCCGCCTTATTATCCAAGCACAAATACCACCTCTCCCTTTTCCAGTTGATGCAAACACGCCCCCGAACCCTTTGCATTCACAAGTTTCTTTCGAAAATATCACAACGATTGACCCGGTAACTCACCGTGCAGCATGGCGCCAAATTATGATACCGACGCCGCTGCTGGGTGCAGAGAGGTGGCAGGCACTGAGTACATACGAAGGAAAGACATACTATGAGGCTAGAGAGAATTTTTATGGACCTTTGGGCTATGTTATAGATGCAGTGTTTGCAGATGGACTGCAGGCGGGATTCAGTGCCCAGGCGGAGGGATTGAAAAGCCGAGCCGAGTAAATGACGTCTGTTTGGTTAACTAGTTTAAATATAACAAATACATTGGCCCGGCGCATCTTGTCCGTCAACCTAGCCTTGTATGCACAGCTTCCTTTGTTCCTTCACTATATATTCATTCTTCTTCTGAGTCTTTTCTTTCTCTCCTTCTTTAACGAACTATCTCTATTATGTCCTCACAGGCTCCTGTGCGTCTATCTTGCTGTATGACTTTCTCATTATCTCAGTATCCTTGCAGATTCGAAGAAAGCTGGTCATCGTGGGCGACGGCATGTATTTGTCCTCCATCACTCGTTTTCATTCCTTATGTCTTTGCTCAGGTGCTTGCGGAAAAACCTCACTTCTCTGTACTTTTGCTCTCGGAGAATTTCCCAAGGAATACGTTAGTGGTCCTTTGATCACCGTCTTGACCACCCCCTGACCTTGGAACTGCCTCTTTGCAGCAACCGAGTATGTCTTATCCTAGGTGATACGCGTTGGCAACACTCTTTTTCTCTAACGCTGTGGTTCGTCCTCGTTGCAGCCGTCTTCGATAACTATGTAGCCGAGATTAGGCTCGATGAAAAGCCCATCCAGTTGGCTTTGTGGGATACTGCGTACGTCCCATCATCAATTTAGGTCGCGGTGAAGCCTTCTAACACTCTTACTTGGACGTCTAGTGGTCAAGAGGAGTACGAGGTAGGTCGTCGCGGACTTTCGCTTTCATCTAATCTAGATGCTCAACTTCTATCTTAAGCGTCTGCGACCTATGTCATACTCCAAGTCTCATGTTATCCTCATTGCCTTTGCTATCGACACACCCGACTCGCTAGAAAACGTCACCACTAAGGTTGGTCCATTTAGGTTTAGGTTTCCTCAACGATTGTAGCCTAACTCGATACATTATAGTGGATTGAAGAAGTCCGCAATATTTGTGGCCCAACTATTCCCGTCATTCTTGTCGGATGCAAGGCTGATCTACGGCCGTCAGCTCAGGACCCTAGTGCTCCAGATAACCCGCGGCAATTTGTCACCCGTGAACAGGGAGAACGCGTCGCCAACATTATCGGTGCTCGAGCCTACAAAGAATGTTCCTCTCTCAAAATAGAAGGTGTAGACGACGTCTTCGAAACAGCCACGAGAGCCAGCATGCTGATGCGCGACGGTGTGCCGAGCCATGGGCAAGCCGACACAGCAAAAAGTCATCGACGTCGAAGTAGCGGTAAAGGAACGTTGCCGGACCACGAGGAAAATAAAGGGTGGGCGTGCTGTGTTATCTGCTGAGGCTGGAACCGTTAGAACGGACATAGTGACATCAGTCTCGGTTCTTCATGACCCATTTTCCCATATATCTGCTAATTCTTTTCAACGACCTCATGGACACTAGGGATCTCTTTGCCCCACATATATATGTCAACCAATTTTTTCATTTACCTGTTACTATTATTTCTTTCCACACTAGTATCATTCCCTTGCGTAGAAGTAGTATTCCCCCAACCTCTTTCTTTTGTTGTAATTGCTTTCTTGTAAGTTATCTCCAAATTTTACATACCGACAGGGGCTTGTGTCATGTGACCTTTCTCTCTTTCTCAGCACTTCACGGTGAATCGGTGATTCAGAACTTCCACATTAACCTCTTGATGGTTCGCAAAGTTATGTTTTCTATGTTCTCTTTGGAGCGCAGAGTCTCTCGACCCTCGCTTTCAACTCTAGGGCAACTACTCGACTTCACTTCCTTTCAAAACGGCCAACCTCTCAATCGAAAGTAGTCGCTTGCTACGCGTCTGTTCACTCTGCAAATCGACCGGGACGTGCAACGTGCAATCTTATCTCCAGCCAGGGTCGCTGCTCGTGAGTAATGGAGATCTGGGTTCCGCCATACTTCCGAGTATCTTACCCATAAAACAAGCCTCGAAGGACCAGAAACAGCGTGCTATGACGCCACATAGTACTCTGCGTCGAAATCGCGTTTCCTATTTGTTATTTCACTGTTATCTTGACGCAAGTGTCGTTGAGCTCCACTGCGGTGCGTTAGATCTAGAGAAGCTCGAATTTCATCAAGCCGACGGCGTTACGAAATCAAGAATTTCATTTGAGTTCTCTCGTACGTCTAAAGTACCTGGCGCCGGGAAAAGAGTCTTGGAACGCACTTCCCTACTATGACGGAGATTCCCTTTCCATTCACTAACAGAACCACGCATCCGGCAACTCGATGAATATCCGCACTGTTCTCTTCTGGACTTTCTTGCCATCTCAAATTCTCTAGAAATATTCGCGCTTCTCAGACCGGAAACGAAGAAGAATCACTGACCACCTCGCTCCTCGTGCTGCGGCAAATTGACAGTCTTCTAGTCGTCTTGCAAAGGGAATCGGACTTCCGTTAATTATTACTCATTCGCTTGTGGGTACAAGTTGCTTATCGCGCCCTTTATTTCGTTTTTCATAGTTCTTGTGTGTGGATATATTTTTACATAAATTGACATTGGATTACTTTATCGTATGTAGATCTGTCTGGACTGTGGAGATTCTTTTCTTCTAATTATCAACTGGATTAAGACTAGTTAACTGAGTTGCAAAATATTCATTGCCACCCTATGATTCACATCGGTATAGCTCCAGCAATTTTTCCACTACTCAAGAAGCCGTTTGAGGACCCCAGGAAAGTATCCAAAGGATGGAGTATAGATTCGGTAACACTACTATATTCAGCAGTCGTGTAGTAGAATGGTTATGAGCACCGACATGTGGAGAGTGACGTCGTGAGTTCGAACCAGCCTGGTATCACATAATGAGGGGTTTTGCCACTCAAAAAGGTCCGTACTATTTTAATTGACTCGGGGGATTGTGGATGACGAACCCTGATTGTTAGCCCTATATGGTATTCAACTTACACACCCCTTGAGTACCAGCTAGGCATTTCAGACGTTCCCATCCAATTCCCTCGATGGGGGAGAACCTAGCCCTCCTCTACCTCATCATGGCTCCAATGGGAGGAGTATAGGAGCGTACATGGGTACACTCGGAGTCGTTTTTTGTTATTTTATTTTATTTTATTTCAAACATTGCACAAGTTTATTGATCAATTGCATCATTATACATAGCAATCGGGCAAAGCACCCGGACTAGATAATTATTCTCTTCATTTCCAACTCCCATCACTCTGTACGATGCGCGCTTACTACTTCGATAATATCCCTGGTGACCAACGCCTCCCCCACGACTATGTCCCTTCGCGTTCCGTTTCGGACGAAACGCTGCACAAATTGAATGTTAAATACTGGAACGTGCCGGTCGAAGGATATGAGCCCATAATCGACGCCATTGCTAAGGAGAGAGGATACAAGAACAGGGACATGATCAACGTATCGAAAGAGGGTATGGGGGAGGTGAGTTAGTGTTTTCCTTCGTATCCGAGTCGAAAGGAAGGAGATTTTAAAGGAGGATTGTGTTGTAGATCTATGAAGAAAAGATCAAGACGTTCTTTGAAGAGTGCGTTTTCTTTGGCTTCGCCTTCCGCTATTCTTGAGCTCATGCTGTGCAATCGCAAGACATATGCATGAAGATGAGGAAATCCGGTACATCCTCTCGGGAAGTGGCTTTTTCGATGTCAGAGGTGCGCGATCTAGCTGGGCTTGAATCAACGTCGGGTTGACTGGCCTATGTATCATGATCAGAGACCCCCACAGACGAATGGATCCGTCTCGCAGTCGTTCCAGGCGATCTTATCGTCATCCCCGCAGGAATCTACCACCGATTTACCCTTGATGAAGCGAACAACATCAAAGCCATGCGTCTCTTCAAGGTAGGGTGCAGTTGGTCGGAATAAAACCTGTAATTTTCTCACTTATTATCTACAGGACGAACCTAAATGGGTCCCATACAACCGAAGCGAGCAGACTGATGCCAACCCTCACCGCGTTGAGTACCTCAAGAGCATTGGTGTCGGTGCATAATTGGTAATATCAGTATCTCAAGGATGGCGTAGAAAAAAATCGAGACAAGATGTAAGATATATGTATAAACAGGTTATCTATTTTCTACCCGGAGGGGAACAAAATTTCCTGACGTACAACTTGATATCCACGTCCGTGCTCAATACGCTTCCAGATCACGCCAGGCACTTATTGGTGATTTCATAAAGGTATTCAGTAGTGAACGTAAGATGACGAATTTAGTCCGTCCCGATGTTTTCAATTGATAAACACAATCGGATGGACAATTTTTAAGTATACATCAAGTACCTCAGATGTGCAGCATTAGGTTGCATCTTGAGGTTGATTAGCCTACTATACACGTTATAAGTGTTATTTTAACACGATTAACTATCCACGGCGTGTTCCTGGATGTCGTGTTGAAATTTGGGACGCGTATGTAGCCGAGACGTGATTATATGTGGCGTCTGGTGCGTGCTGTAAGTTGGGATTATGGTTAAGAAACTACAAAAAAATTAACAGAATTCAAAATACACAGAGTGCATTGGCTCTATTTATGACGACCTGGTTGTCGTACTCGTTCAGCAGGGAAGCTTCGGGTTGAATAATTTGCCATCTTCCTCGACAATAAGGCACCATGTTGTGGTCGTCATTTAGCAATGAGGCAATGATCGGAGAATCCTTTGCTAGCAAGGACAAAGCCACGGTAACTGTTACCTATTTATTTTCTAAACTTGTAAGAACTCTGAATTTCGCGTCATTCAAGCTTTCCATCGGAGAAAGGACACGAGAAGAGGTAGTGCATTATGACCGGTATATAGTTGTCTAGTGATGTTTGCTATGAAGAGAGCGGGGTAGTGATACGATATCGATACAGAGCAGTAATGATAAGTGTACATCAGACCTTGATTAAAAATTCCTGGGGCAAAGGATTATGAATCCTTCAGTTCCCAGCTCACACCGCATCCGCAACCACTGCCTTTTGCTTGGGGGTTGTGCGCTATCCGGAAGCTACTTCCAATTAACTCTGTCGCAAAGTCGATTGTTGAACCATTCAAAAGTGATAGCGAGACTGCATCCACTAGAATGTTGGAAGGTTTTATACTGGGATGGCTGAAGAGACTGTTGAGGGTTAGCATCTTGTATAACAAAGGCGATAGAGATAAGCGCACTAATCATCTGGTGACCGACTCTTCGCCAAATCCATCTTGTACTGATAGCCATGACACCCCCCGGACTCGACCGATATCCGTAACGCCGCATTCTCGTTCTTCTCCCTGTCAGCAATCTTCATCAATTGCTACATACATGTTAGCAAGTCAATTCATGGAAAACTAGCCCAGTCGGGCTCACCTCCGCTGCACGATCGGTAATTTCTAGCTTTACTTGCTCAGGTGGGAGCAAGTCAACATCTAGTTCTTCCTCTTCGACATACTCTTTCGAAGGAGTAAACAGCACCTCCGTAGGTCTTGTGGGCAAGGAAGTAGATAAAGCAGCAAGTTTAGGCGTGTTGGTTGAAAGATTTCGACGCATTGAATGTGTAGAATTGTTGGATTTGAAGCATGACGAAGACACTTGGATCCAGGGCCTCGTTATTGGTAATTTGTGAGCAGAAGCGACGCGATTGATTGTTCGCGAAATCTTCAAAGCTTGTGACATTCTATCGGACTAGGTTCAAGGAAGATGGAGAGACGATTATTATAGCCAAAACCCGGCGCCGTATGAGGAGGTCAGAATGAGGTGCAGAGTAAGGCCTTTGATTGGACTGAATATTAGTATTACCGAATGGCAATAAACTCACGTGACTACTGGCTGACTCATATAAAGATTGTCATCACCCTCTTAACATAGTACTACTACTAGTAAAGTCTGACGTTTATAGCACTGAGCGCTGAGCCTTGTCGCCTTGTCTTTTTCCTGCTTTTGCGCATCAACTTCTCGTTCTTTGATTGAGCCCACACTCATGCCAGTCTAAATAACTCGATAAATCCACATTACGGCAACCTACGTGACTGACGCGTTAGGCCCCTATGAAAATGCTACAAGTTGGCCCTCTAGGGTAACATAAAATATTATCTGCTAAACAACTATTGACCGGTCTTCCAAGCGTCCTCCAAGTCCGACAAACGCAGTGAAAAGGAAGAACCTCCTTGATCACTGTTTATGGGAAGTGGCGTTAACTTACGTATACCTCCTTGACGTCGTATAAATGATTTCTACTTCTCCAGATTATCGTGGCGCCGCTTTCATCTTTCGCTTGTCATATGTGACATACAAGTCCATGGCTGGACATACATAAGTCTCAGGGATCTGCATCGAAGCATATCAAAAATCAACCACGCCGATACTGGAAATGCAAACTCACATGTCTTTATGCAAGAAAATCTCAAGTGAGACATCGTCCGATTTGGGGTTCCTATTGTAGAAAATCTACGCGCCAGGGTTCTGATATCTTACAAGGCCATCATCTACCGATGTCCGACCCAGTTCACATTATGCGGACACCCTTTCCGCATGACGTAGATGATGCTTGCTCCTCTCTGAGCAGTCGTAAAAGGTCTCCGAACAATACGTGCAGCGGTATGGTTTTGCACCCGTGCTAAAACAAAATGGTTATAATTAAATCTTCGCGACGAACGTCATGCTCACTGGATCCGATTAACATGGGGGGCAACTGAAGATTTCTAGAAGAATCAAAGGTAAGTAAATTCTCTCAGTCAAGAAGATGCTTCTTGCCTGTGTAAATCTGGCGTCGCAATCATCATACGGACATTTCCAAGGACTAAAGCGCGTGTGTAAGTTGCCGTTTATATTGTCGAATATATTGTCGGCTTCTACTCACTGATAATCCAGATGGACACCCTGTATGTGTCTCTTGATACCTCCCCATGCACCGGTAAATGTGCATTGTGTATTCCCGTCTTCGGACCATACGCAACCATACAATTTAACATTAGGTGCCTTTCTCTCATCGAGCGGAATGCAGTACTTCTTCCAGTCAGCCGCGCGGATGGCATCGCCCACGTCTGAATCCTCGGCGCTATTTTTTCGAGTAGAAAATCGTCCGAACAAAGGGAGGTTAACGCCATGACTGTCCTTGTCAGTGCTCGCTAATTGACTATGGGAAAACTATTAGAAACGGGGACAACGAATGAAACTTAAACGTGTGAAGACTCACGACGGTGGCGGGTTCATCCTATTCGCAAATATCTCGGGGGCATTAACCTCCTCTGTATCGCTTCTCTCTTCGAGCGGTGAACCACGACTGATTTGACTAAAAAGTGCAACGTTCAGAAAGACGTCATAGAGATCCATCTGTGCGCTCACGGCGGATGGCCATAACGGTCTATCTCGACGGCCTGCAAGAGCTCTCTTAAGGGTGGTAGGGTGGGTCGAGGGTTCATATAATGTCGATGCCTTGCCATCTGATCCTCGTCATAAGCGGGAGTCGCCTCTGTCCGCTTGCTACGGTCAAACACTCCTCAGTAACGATGGTCGATCATAGAGTATCGTGCCTTTCCTACCTCCAAGACGGTCGCTCTCGAATGAACCCGGAGCAAGGACCTATCAGACTTTTATGTGCGTAAGACTCGGAGTTCTGCATAGGATAACTTATAAAGATGGTGGGAATGGGCAAAATGAACTTTAAATTACTGCAACATGAATTTATAAGCTCTGCTCTACGTCGGGTCATGTTACTCTCCTTAAGTAGATATAATCAATGGACCGAACTTCGATGTCTACCCATAGACTATATAACTTGTAGACTCTATGTAAGGAAAAGGCATCAAATCGCGCAGCATTTTAAGATTGTGAGAGAGTTGTTAACACATCGCCGCCGAAATCAACCGCGGACTCTCGTTCGAGCTCTGACAGAAAAAGGGAAATACGACCTCTCAGGTGTTGTGTCTTAACCATATTCTCTCCAAGCTCAAGCAATTTCCGGAGTACTATCGATTGAAATCGCAAAGAAACCTTGTAAAATGCATATATTGTTCGATCGCGGGATTTGCCTCATGCCGTTCTATTTCAATTCTCGGTACCTCCTTCCGATTTTCATAGGTACTAGGAAGCGCCTCATCACTTGATCTTCTCGGCTTTTTACTTATTATGTACTTATTCGCACTGAGGGCTTTTCTGTTCGAAACTTCGCACAGTGTTTCCGAGCTTGACGGCAGGTTCATGCGTTAATCAGGGTGACTGGAGGCATGTTTACCATACTCCACTAATCAGGGGCCTAACCCTATATGTATTTAATCTTCCAGACTACCCTCGGGAAAATATAAGCAATTTAGATTTAGGAATAAACATGCATAAACCACGGCAGAGGTTCAACAGCCTCAGGGCAGGGTTATCGTGAGCATGGGGTCTAGGAATCAGATTAGGTCGCATGCTTTCATTAAATGAGTCGAAATATCTTAATATTAGGACTTGAGCTCGAGCCCTCGACTAGGCCCTTCTTGGTTTTCCTGCAAGCGCGTGTAAGACAAGCGAAAGTTGACAGTGCGACATCTGTGGGATATAAAGATATATACTAGTAGTTCTATAATTTTAGCTCTGGCCTTGCCTTTTGTCATCTTATCCCGCTAGAAAGGAAGTTGTGTTTTGCCAGAATATGGATTCCGCGTTTCGTGTACTACCGTCTAAGCTATTTTCGGTAAGTCACCTTCCCTTTCTGGACATCTCGAACAATCCAAAATATGTCTTCGTTTCAGCCTTCACTAATAAACTAACTATACAGATTAATTTTTACCGGTTCTCAAGGCATGGAAGATCACGACATAATTTTACCACATAATGTATTCTGTGTGGGTTACTGAGCTTCCTTCCGTAAGTGTGTACTACAACTTCATGAGAATTAATATACGATATATTAAGCACATACTACTTGGCTACATTATTGCTACACGGATTGTCAGAATAAATACGATAAACTATCGCTATAAATGAATGTTGGTATCAGTTTTTTTTTTCGAAATCTTGAACATATTTTTAAGTGTGATAGAATGTGGCTCGATTAAACTATGGAGATGGATCGTCGACCTCTGCAAAAATAGTAGTAAGTTCTACGCTTTCCCTCCTCGTGCTGGACAGATACACTCGACGGTTGTATGTAAAGGTTGTTATGTTCATCGTGATCCTGCAATTCTTGATGGGCGTTAATATCGTGCCAATCGATTAATGAGTTCTGTCCACTTACAGAGATGGATAATACGGCAACATATATCCTTTTTGTAAAAAATAATTTGAGTATGATTCGTGATTGCAGGCGGCACCACTCACGGGAAAACCACAAAGCACAATTTCTCCACTTGAGACCAGATCTGAATCGAACTAGCCAACATGGAGGCGAAAAGCGCTAGTTTGGAATGGAGGGATTAGTAATAAGTCATAAGGGTTAGGTTGTATTGACCAACCTGTAACCAGTGCGAACAACCATAATCCATCCCGTGCAACGAGAGTAAGGACCGGTATTTTCACCCAACCGTTTTGGATATACAATTTGAGGGATTTGTACAATGTGACCATGCCAATAGCTACTTGGGTGGTTAGTTGCGCTGCGCTGAGGAGTCATACAAGGCGTTAATGGGATTCATGGATCTTCGAAGGAATGTCGTACATGAGATACGCCACAGAGTTCGATGTGCCCAATGGCAGACATCCACGATCGCTGAAGCGTAAATGTCGTATGGCTGAAGTCCCGTATATTCCAGCAATGACGACCTCGCAAGTGACACAGGCGCATAGTACGAATATAACCCATGGATTCCCTTTATACAATGCATAAACTTGGAAAGGAGAATGTCAAAAGCTTCCCAGAGATAAAGGGGCAAGACAGACATACTGCGATAGATCAAATTGCAGTCCAATGAAAGAAGGAGACACGTAGCCGTAATCAGCTGGAAGCCAAGCCATGCTCTACAATGAAAGGGTGAACTGATATGATGGAACTGCACGAAAGCGGCAATGAAGGCATTGATTCTGAATGGCGATAAATTAATGGAAAGACTTGGATAAGATGAAGGCGTCCTACGTTTGCGCTGCGAGTCCGAAATACCGAGAAATGCAATACATCCATCGAATCCGTAGATCTATGCCCTTTCTACGCATGATATTCCTTGTTTCATTGCCGCTCGAACGCATAGAAGTGAGTGCGTACCTCCAGATAACGAACGATTCAAAATTCAAAGTTGAAATCCACTCGTATAGGGTAAGGAAGAAAGCAGCATCTGGGTGGACCTGAGTTGAGAAGACCAGTACTAGCAGTCACCTCAAAGCAACTCACAAGAACATGCGCGGACAACAAAGATCATATGGTAGTCAATAACCATGGACGCCTCATGCCCGTCCATGTATATAGTTCACAAGGGAGAAAGAGGATATAGAGTGAGGAACAGCATTTCAGGACCGTGGTTTATGTTATACATAATTGTTGGGGTGACCAAACCTAAAACTAAAGGGTTAACCTACTGTGGGAGTCGAGTTCGAAGAAATCAGGCACTTACGTAATTCAGCCAGACTGCATACTGACTCCAAAGCTGTTTTAGCGTCGCAACAAAGGTTTACCATTGACCACCACTACCTTTTTTCTATACCATTTCTCATGGCTTCCAAGGTATCCTTTACAATTCGCAGGCCGTCGCCCGTGTCGAGAGCAGTCTCTTCAGGACCGGAGTCAGATGCAGGGTCAACTTTTAAAGTCCCACAACTGCCTAAACATATCTCGACCACCGGGGATTCCGCTCTTGGAAGCCCGCTTGCACGAAGTACGACTGCGTCTCCATATCCACAGCGCTCAGAAGCCGAAGAGTATACGCAAGCCAATGACTCGAGTGACGAAGATAGCGTTAATGAGGACGAGCTCGTAACGGGGTTCGATAGATTCGGTGTTCAGCGGTGTGTTCCGTTTCCTTCTCGGGTGCTTCAGTTGTTTCAACTCACAAAAGAACCTTTTCGATGCAACAGTGTAAACGGTGAAAAGAAGGTTCAAAAACCTTTGGTTATCCCAGCCCTGAAGAACAAGGATTGGAGGGAACTCGCTCGTAAAAGACGCGGCGCTTCGCAATATGTGCCTCCATCCGCTGCTGCACAGACAGGTGCCGACGGAAGCGTAGGAGGCCTTGGCACCAAGGATACCATAAATTCCGGCCCTGTCCTTTCAGGTTTGCAAGTGAAACAGCGGACGGTGGTCAAAACTGAGTACGACGACATCGTTCAAGTAGACGTAGAAGATGTTAAAATGGAAGTCGTGGAAGAGGAAACAGAGGATCAAAAAGCCTTGCGGGCTATTCTGGCCGAAGCCACTGGGGAAGTTCACAACGAAGGAAACATGATCGATATTATTCCAACACCAATTACAGAAGCGGACGCTTTCAAACAAGATGTCGACGAACTTCCGGACGCGGCGACCCTAGACGACTATAACAGAGTCCCAGTCTCTCAATTCGGCGCTGCCATGTTGCGAGGAATGGGTTGGAAGGAAGGTACCGCTGCAACCAGAAAACCCGGGAAAGGACTAGTCGAACCTTATATTCCGGCGGCTCGTCCTGCCCTGTTAGGCATCGGTGCCAAAGAACAAGAAGTATATGATGACGGTAGCAAAAAGAAAGGCTCCAACAGCAAAAGACCTGAACGTCGATACGTTCCCATTGTCAGGCAGGACCGCAGTGAAACGGCTTCTCCAGCCGGTGGTAGCCGCGATCGCGACAGGCGCGAGAGGTCGCGTTCACCTCGTCGGTCAGCACCTTCGTCAAGACAAATCTCTCCAGATCGCTATGGTAGTCGAAGCGAAAGGAATGGTGACTCAAAGAGACGATATGACGATGATGATCGACGACGAGATTCTGATAGACGACAGGATGAAGATCGTAGCCGTCGAGACGACTACAAGGGCAAGGACAGGAGCGAGAAACGAGACGGGGACAGAGATCGACGTCGTGATAGGGACGACAATAGGGATAGATCTGACAAGGATAAGTTTGATAGAAGAGATGACTCGAGCAGGAGAAGGAAAGATTACTGAGGAATTCGATACTCAATATTCAATCTTCATCTGTTGCCGAATCTTAAGGAACTGAATACATCGTCTGTGCTTAGAAATGTAATACACAACTAGCCGATGTACATGTTGTATTATATAGTTAACCTACATATGTATACATCATCCGAATGTGCTCTTCGAATTTCTCTTTTTCCCCTTCCCACTGGCAGCAGAAGCTGCGGTTCCTCCTGCCGGTATTGACCACATTGCCGTATTCGATGAGCCTGGACGACCGTGCTCGTCTGGTTGCATAGTTCGGTACTGACCAGGAGGTGTGGTAAGAGTTTCGGCGCTTATCGCAGAAGATACAGCGTCGTCATTGTCGTAGTTAGTATTATGCATATCATTACCCCATGGTAAACCTGCAGCTTCGCTCTGGTCGGGAGTAGGGAGAGTGTAATCGTAAACACCAGGTATCCCACCGGGCATCCCACTAGGAATCATTGACGCGGAGAAAGACGGGCCCTCGTCAACAGTAGGAAGTGGCTGTCGATAAGATGGCGAGGGGCTACCACCGCCTCCACGCTGTGAATCGGCACCCAACAACGAGTCGGTCTTAAATGAAGATTGGGACTATAAACGCGTAAAAAAAATTAGATAACAAACAAGCAAGCGTCATTTGAGATTGGGACAGGTTCATTGTTGATGTTGGCTTACGGGAGGCTGAACGCTGATGTTCGGTGCAGAGCTAGTCGCGGAGATGCGGGAATGGCGGTCTGGGGGCTGCTGGTCGACCCACGAGCCTGCATAGCTTGATCGGGAGCGTGGTCGTTCCTGCTCATGGTACGTATTTTCCATGGGTCGGTATGATCGCTCAGAAGGAGCGCGATGTGATGTGGCAGCCTATAATGTATTGTATGTATATTTTAGTACTCATGTGCTACGAAAAGAAATTTTATTATACACTCACAAAAGATTGACGATTTGGGTTGGGATAACTCCCTCCTGCCTCTGATTGCGGCAGAGGGCTTCCGGAGTAGGCACTGTTTACTTCTGGAATCACGCTCATGGGCGTCCGAAGACCAGCGTTAAGTGGTTGGTTGAGAATATCAAGCTGTGACAGTGTAGATGAATTAGAACCAGTGGAAGAGTGTCGTGAATGTCCCCGTTGAGCCCGGGGTGGTATAGGTAGAGCATCCTGGCTAGAGTCGGACATGGCACTGGGGAGCTGAGGGGATATCGGCCGCTCTGGTGTCCTGCCAAATCCGTAAGGTGGTGGGATCCTTATTCGATTGTCAGCGTCCAGAGAGGGTATAAGATTGTCTGGCGGTATAGGACTATGGCTCCTTCGAGGAGTCTGAGCGACGTTTCGCACACTGATTGGCCTGATGTTTTCGGATGGGTGAACACTTGGAGGTGCTCCTTCTACCATGCTTGGTGCACGGCTCCTAGAGTTACTGGGACCAACATAAGATGTTTGGATTACACTTGGAGGTCTGATGTTTTCGGATGGGTGTATACTTGGGGGGTTTGGAGACCTTCGCATGATGCTAGGTGCGCGACTTCCAGCTTCCGAAGGTCCAACGTAAGGAGTGGAAATGACATTTGGAGGTCTGATGTTCTCAGAAGGGTGTACACTTGGAGCTCCGTTCACGCTAGGCGCCCGACTACGAGGCTCGGTGGGAGCCATCCGAGGGGTATTCCTCATATGCATCGGTAGCACGTTCTCGGAAGGGTGTATGCTGGGTGCTTGACTCGGGGCTCGACTATAACCACTCCTGATGCTCATCGGTTTTATGTCCTGAGGAGGATGCATAGTTGGAGGTGGAGATGGTGGATTCGCAGGAAGAGGTACAGACACTGGTGAAGGCGATAAATGCGCTTGAATTGGAGCTCTTGAGCGCTCACTGGGAGCCATAGATCTTGTCCTGTGTCCCTGTACATCGTTCGTAGGAGTGGCAGAACGGTTGCTCCCATCATGAGAGTAATAATCTTCTTCATCGTCTTCGTAAATCACTGTTGTAGGCACATGTGCAATAGCAATATCTCTGCCTTTCTGTAAGCCTTCGTTAAGTCCGTCCCTATAAGCTTCTTCACGGGCTTGTTGCATAATGACCCGTTCGTTCAACTCCCGAACTTGGCTCCGACTCTGCGCAGCATCCTTTTCCGCTTTGTGTCGTTGTCTGTCAACAATACCGACAATATCCTGAGCGCGATAGATTTCCCGTTGTGCAGTTTCCAGTTGAACGCGATAAAGTCTTGTGTGTTCCCGATTGGCACTCGGACAATCCACGAGAAAGTTGGAACTTACTTGAGTTCCTCGTTTGCTCTGCTCGCCTCACGCAGAGCGGAAATTCTGGCCTCATTGATAGCTGTTAAGTGGATGGTAAGCTCTGCAACATTTCTTTCTGCCTCGTCTGCGCGTCTTTCAGCTTCATCTGCGCGTTTGGTCTCATTCTGTAGCCTGTTGTATAGTTGTTGAAATCCAACCTCTAGTTCAGAATGAAAGGAACGAAGGCTTGATCTGCGTGATTCCGAGCTCTGTCTCGATCTAGAAGAATCAGTTGCATATGAGAACGGCCTGTTGTCAGTCCCTGGCTCCTGGGGAGGTAGAGGAGGGAGATCGCGATCTGTTGAGTCGGACGACATCAACTATGAAGTCAACCTTAACACAAGCGAGCGGCACGGCCACATTTGCTCTTTATCATTTACCACCACGAGTCCATGCATATATGTCTGCTCAGAATAGTATCCTAAATCTGCCCAACAATTATTTTCTGCTCATTGCTCACGACTTCCTCCGGTGCTTGAGTTTGACTTGATTGGACTTCTTCGTCGAAGACTTTCTCAGGAGCACGATATACCTCCGGGTATTGACTTGTATCGCATGGTTCCGTAGGTGACGCGATATCCTGACTAAAGTAATCCTATCTTGTCACTTGACTTTTCAAGCAGCACATATATAAAGACAAGATAGGAATGCCAGCGAATATACATACACCGTTCTTGTCTTTTTCAACTCGAGTCTCTCTCAACGTTATGGCCAGCATTAGCCCTGTCAAGAAGACGTTCCTAGCAGCTCCCCATTTCGCTGTTGTTG
This sequence comes from Agrocybe praecox, assembly GCA_964017145.1. Taxonomy (NCBI): domain Eukaryota; kingdom Fungi; phylum Basidiomycota; class Agaricomycetes; order Agaricales; family Agrocybaceae; genus Agrocybe; species Agrocybe praecox. The sequence continues at coordinate 1,514,304 of OZ024842.1, read as the reverse complement.
GAGCTTCTAAGGATACTACTAAGTACGGCACGAGGGTGAGCATTCCGTTTTCTTGCGAGCGCTTGTCCATGCTGAATGCCTAGGATAGATTCTTAAATGGTACCAGCAGCGCAACTACGATGTTACCCCCGTTCATCCGGTAAGAATTGACGTTCTACTACTTTTACGACGCATTTCATAAGAAGAACAGAAAGAGAAGGAGCTCGAAGGTGTTCAAACCGTATCTACGATTGCAGAGCTCCCCTCGCCTACTCAAACCAGTGTTTCCATCATAACTCCCCCCAAAGTAAGATCCTAGTCATTACTCGAGCAAAATAAGATCTTATTTCGTGTCCTAGGTCACCCTCGGCATACTCGAGCAGGCAAAGAACCTTTCTGTTCCTGCACTTTGGCTACAACCTGGAGCTGAAGACGAGACCGTGATTAAATACATCAAGGATAACAACCTGGAAGACCGTGTAATCTACGGCGGGCCATGCCTTCTTGTCGAAGGCGACGACATCAAGCTCAGCCTGTTGTAAGAATGAGCAATACAACTTTTCGTCCGCGCGTTGAGCTTGTGGCGAAGGAAGACGTCTTTTGTATTAGAATACGGTGAATATCAAAAACCTTAGAGAAGGAAACTTCAGCATCATCTTATCTTATCAGAGGCATGAAAGATTGAATGTAACTCTGACCTCTACCATCACAGAGAAGAAAGAATCTAAAATTGGCCGGAGGTTAACGTAACCTCGTGGTCATGGAAAACTGATGTCCATTTTGCGCCCATTCATACCGAATTAGACTTAAGTAAAGCCCCAGCCTCTTACCTGTTACTCTCCACATGGCCCCATAAACGCTCTTGCTTTTTCCCTTCATCCTCAAAGCCTGTTATAACATGTTACACGTTCTCTTTCCACTGTCGCTCTTTACGGCAATTGTTGTCGCTTTAGATTCTCTACCGTCTCCCGCGGTGGTCAAGAGTGATTCAACTATATCTGCAGCATGGTATACGGGCTGGCATGCTACGGATTTCCCTCTATCCCAGGTTAGCTGGTCAAAGTACACACATATGACTTATGCATTCGCGTGAGCCAGCTTTTTCTTCGTTTTTTCGTTGAACCACTCATTGTTTTGCCTCATGTTACAGGGTCACGACGCCGGACCCCAATGTTCTTTCTTTGGAAACGTCCGACCAGAAGTTGCTTCGCCAGCTAGTGTCCTCAGCTCAGCAAAATGTGAGCTAGTGTTATATTGAGCTTGCTCTAAATTCTTACTTGGTCAAAATTTCAGAATGTTAAAGCCAGTTTGTCCATCGGTGGATGGACAGGGTCGCGCTGGTATTCTTCCAACGTGGGCACCGCAGCGAACCGTACAACATTCGTAAAGACAGTCACCAAGCTTGCTGATCAGTTTCAATTGGATGGCTTGGATTTCGAGTGCGTTTCAGATTGAACGAAAGATTATCTATCGAATTTAGGCTGACTGCATCATTAATAATCATCTAGTTGGGAGTTCCCAGGAATTCAGGGGATTGGGTGTAACCTCTTCAACCCAAACGATACCGACAACTTCTTTTCATTCTTGCAGGAACTTCGCAATACAACCACGGGGAAACGGCTCGTTCTATCAGCTGCGGTATTCGACACACCATGGGCTGATGCGACTGGCGTACCGTCGACCAATATCTCGCATTTCAGTCAAGTGCTGGATTATATTGCCATTATGAACTACGACGTTAAATCAAACGCGTCCGTAGGCGCCGGACCTACGTCACCGCTAGACGATACCTGCGCGCCTGCCGGAGCACGCTTCGGGTCGGCAGTCTCTGCAGTGAAAGCATGGACGGATGCTGGCATGCCTGCGAGCCAGATCGTTCTTGGTGTTCCTGCGTATGGCCATTCGTTCGTGATTTTGAATTCGAATTCGACTTTGTCGGCTGGCACTTCCAATGGGACTGCCCAAAATATCAGTCTGCCCGCGTATCCTCCGTATAACGCCACATTGGAAAAACACGGCGATAGATGGGACGGGGATAGTGGCTTGGACGTTTGTGGTGTGATGCAAGGCCCTGGAGGTGTGTACACGTACTGGGGTTTGATGGAGGAAGGGTTTTTGAATGAGGATGGGTCTCCAGCGAGTGGAATCGAATATAGATTCGACGACTGCAGTCAAACGGTGCGTATACGTTATCTTCTCTAATTGTGTTAGGGCATCTTATTTATTTCAATTTTTGTATTGCAGCCCTTCCTGTACAATAGCACGAGTGGGATCTACGTCGCGTACGACAACCCTCAATCCTTTGCTTTCAAGGGTGGCTTCATCAAATCCGCGGGCCTGAAAGGGTTTGCTATGTGGGAAGCAGGTGGTGATTTCAAGGACAATTTGCTTGACTCTATACGTGAGTAATTTACGTAGCTTTGTCGGTATTTGAAAGATCCTGACGAGATTTCAAAGTAAATGCCACTCAAAATGGGGGCCCGTCCTCTATGAAAGCACCTGCGAGTATAATACCTCCTTCTGATTCATCGAGGGCCAATACCTTGTTGGTAGAGTGGAGCAGACTATTGATGGTGCTTTTCCTTGTACAAATTATTGTTTTGTAAAAATTGTAATTATGGTAGGCTATAATATCTTATTGGTGGAGACTTATTGCGCACAAGCATGACCTCTGTATGTATATCTGAAAATTGGAAGTGAGGACTCTGAACCATTTTTTGCACGAGCGCTTGGTAGCCCAATGGTAGCCCCTAAAAAGCTTTCTTACTAAGGCACCTTCTGGAAGATGGTTTACTAAGCAGGCTTTTGGAAAGTCATATTATGTAAGCGATCGAAATAAATACATTTTCCAATTTGGTCGTCGCGCTCGTACTTTTGATTCCGGGCAAATTACACACTCTTTATCTCTCCGTCGTTTCCTTTCCTACTTGATCATTAGGATGCTTTCACGCTGCCAGATATCAGCGCAATTCAGAGCGTCATCCAGCTGTGAGCGTATTACTGTCATTCAGTAGGATATATTTAATTAACTAGAAGCCAGCACTTCACGGTGCTTTACCAATAAAAACGATTTCAAGGACGTCGCGACGGAGGCCGACCACATCGTTTGCATCGTCTTCACGGTGTTTATCAACAACCATAACCGTTGGAAGTGCCTATACGTATGCTGCAGCCTCGCCACAAAATCAACGGAATTTCTGATATTTTGGTATAGAAAACCTGGTCGTACTCAGTCTGACTCACTATGGTCATCAGAAGGCTCCTGGGACGACGTTTTCAAAGACACGGGACCGCTCCCAGTGCGCAAGCGTGAAAGCGAACCACCGAGACCCGCAGCCGCAGAACTTGAACTTGTACCACAAAAATCGCGACGCGGTCGTGGTCCGAGACGAACGACAATGACCGAACGCGAGGCGAAAGTCCTCTCCGACATGATGGACGTGGTGTGGGCATCGAGGGAGCAGTCGTCTGCAGGGAAGGACCTAAATGCGACGTCATACCCCAGTGCGCCCTCAGACTCAAGCGGCCCAGGCTCAGAACGGGGTATTGACCGGGGAAAAGTGAGCGACCTTTTCAGCCAGTTATTACGGTACTCCCGACACGCAAAAAAGTATAGGCCATCAAATGAACTCCTGGACAAGAAGAAAGAGCAAATGAGTGCTTGTTCGAATGATAAGGAATTATTGGAGTGGGCTCAGCGAGAGGTGTTTGACGAATCACGCAAGTTCGAGGAGGAGGCGAAGAAGGCGATAGTGGAGGGCCAGGCTAAGGGAATTGAGGTCGAACTCCCATACCTCCAATCTTCTGCATATCCCTATATGATTGCTCACCTGATGCGAACATTTCGTGTTCAGTTCTGCGATCCTAACTTGGCCATTTCCATTTTCAAGCACGCCCAAAATCTCTCTACCATCTCATACGTCTTTGGCTGCTCAACTGGTGCCTACAACGAGCTCATAGAAACCCGTTGGTCTGCATTCGGAGACCTTGAGGGAGTGCTTACTGCTATCGAAGAGATGCACCTGAATGGTGTCCCAATCAACGAGACGACGCATAAACTGGTCGAACAAATACGGCGGGACCTCGGAAATGCAGAAATTCTACCCGATATACCGGAGGCATACAACGAGAAGAATTGGACTATTATGACCAAGATTGAAGAAATTATCGCGCCGGTGAATCAACGACGCTTCAACAATAGGAGAAGCTTCCACGAGTGGAAATCTGAAAAGAGCAAAATTGACGTTGAAGATACATTAAATGACTGGTCGTTCGAGGCACTGAACGAGTTTGGACGCGAGGAAGACAAAAGCGACCGACCAAGATCTGCACACTCACGGTCGGAATGGGATACAAAAGGTTACAAAGACAACGAGGACAACATTTTCATCCGAAGATAACTAAACAACAACTAACTTGTACCGGGGTAGTAGGAATAATATGGATGCGGGTGGGTATAATATACTAGAATAATATTAATGAAATTATATATCAAGACCCCCCTTCATTTCATTTCATTCATTCAATCCTGATTCCTACATTATTACTATTCAAGAAAAACAAAACAAGACACAAAAAAGGATCGCTGTCATTTGGGGGGCGGAGTGCCGGATTATTGTTCACGACGTCGAGATCGGTTCCTTGGTTTCTTTGGTGCTGGGACGTTCGCTACAGCGCCCAGACCGTGCACAGGCTTGTAATCAGGGTCCAAGTCGTCACATCGGAGATGCAGCAATAAATTGTAGACAAAGATTTGCTCATATCTAAAGGCAGAGTGAGCAGGCGCAGCACATGATCATAATCAAAATAAAATGACATGATGTCAGAAAAAGTTTGAAACGACGTACTGTGCATTGGTGAAAACGACAGACATAGAGTCGGAATTACATCGCAGCAGATTTGGTGCCATGACGAGGGCCAAATTAGCAGGGGTCATCTTGGTAACACCCTGAACACGCTCTTCCAAGAATAGTTGTAAGAAATTGATAACAAACAGGACGACGCGGCGGTTGATGGTAGGCAAGCGCTCGACGATCTGTATGCAAGCATCCGGAATCTTCGCGTGTTCCACGCACTCGTCGTAGAGCTCTTCTGGGACGAGGGGGTCGCATAGCTCGCGAAGCCACAGTTTGAGGAGAGACGCCAGAACGTGGGGATCGTCAACGCCATCAAGTGTATAATAGCCACGGTCAATGCGGAGCCTGAGGCGTGACACCGAGTCGTTATCGCCTGGAACGCGGAAGATACCTTCTGCTTTCATGCCTCCCAATGCAAGAATGCCATCAGCCAGGAAAGGAAGGACGATAGGTATCTTTTGATGAGGGTAGTTCCGCTCCTGCAATCTGATAATAGCATCCAGTGATTCTCCGAAAGTCGAGGGATTAAAAGCTGCATCCTGTGCGAAGTATGCAGTGTTCAGCAGATTCATTACAAATGAAAATACCACAGGGCACTCACTGATGCCGTTTCAATTTCAGCTATTGAGGGCGGTTTACCTCTGGGTCCTTTCTTCGAGATGGCAGCCAGACGCCGCAAACAATGTTTGGCTATGATGTCCACTCTTCCCTCTTGTTGGGTCGTGTTATTGTGAATGAAAGCCTGCAGGTATGTTTCAAAGTTCTTTGAAGGTGGAAAGGAGATTAGGAGGACACAGAAAAGTTGCCATCCCTTGAATATGCTCTCCCTAATCAAAGAAGCAGAGTAGAAGTAATCAGAGACAGGAAAGAAAAGAGAATAGACCGACAACTGCGCCACATACTTTCCAGGGTTCCCTGTTAGCTGCTTCATCAGTTGACAATATATCTCATCTCGCAGTTCACCGTGCTTCAGGCCTTCGCCAATGAGCCACCTTTCCTCTTCGAGGATATTAACGGCCGTGGCAGGGAGAGAGATCGTCGACGCATTGACGGAATTGACCAACGATACATGAGTATCGGGCTGAAGGCGGACATTGACTGCCTTCTCGCGTTCGCGGTCTCCCATGATGTGCTGGATAACCTTGAAGACCTTGACGGCATCTTTTTGTAATGCTCGATTAAGGACGAGTAGTGGCGACGCAAGAGGATACTGATCGCACGAGATAGATGGTAAATATGCAAGAAGGAAGCAAGCAATGATTCTTGATTCACCTTTTGCCAGGTCATGAGCTGAGCCACTGGTACTCTTCGTCTGAAAATAAAACCTGTTCGGTGGGTTGAAAAGTACTGTTTAGCATAATCTGATTCCGAGAAATGTTGTATATCTTGCGCGAGAGCTGTAGGTAGGATAGGAAATGTGCTGAAAAGAAATGAGCGTGCAATGGATATCCTTCGAGCAGTAAAGCTCACCCTGACTGTAACGTTGCCATCGATGCTCCTGGTATCATTTTAGGTGGCGGTGGTCCAACTGAGATAGCTCGTCCATTATTTCTGTTTTTCACGGGGCTCATTTGTAGTGTTGCGCCTAACAGAAAACAAATGCAGAACAATTAAAATAATCACTCCACCGAGTATGTTCACAACGTACCCTGGTTAAATATGGGTGCGCTAATTGCCCTTCCTCCAACGGTAGCTTGGTATTTGGGTGCTTCGGGTATAGGACGTGAAGGAGAAGGTGGGATATCCCTTAGACTCCTTCTCGAAGGCGATGGTGGCATTTCGTCCGACGACTTGTAAGCATGAGAGGTGCTGCCATTAGAGAAATCGTCATCATGACTGGAAGTTTGTATTGTGATCCTGCTAGGGGATGTAGATAGCTTTTCGAGAGCTGCGTCTAGACTTTGAGGTGGCGGAGGACGATGCGGGGTATATGACTGTCTTGTCTTTGAACGCGTCGGGGACTCTGCAGAACGGGTTGGTTGAGTTCCATTTTCTGACCGACGCGTGGGGGAATCATTTTCTTTGGGTACTAATAAGCGTCCACCAGTGTCGTTTTTATTAGAAGTTAGGGAGATCTTGGAAGCAATTGAAGGTGGAGCTGATCCATCTGTAGCATTGGGCGAGCCTGGTATAGGGGATAGTTGTACGCTGATAACATTGTGTCTCTTCGGAGAGGTGTAATTAGTTGAAGAATGTTCACCCGATACGGATCTTCGTAAAGCTGGTTTGAGGATTCCGTTGGGTCGAGGGGTTAAATGTGAGTTTTCCTTAGATGGGTCCTGACACTTGAATGAGTATTAGTGGACTTTGGAGGTGCCAGAGAGCGTACCTTCTTATTGTTAGATAGGGGTATCAATTTAGAGAAATGGTCAAAGGTGGTTTGAGATAGACGTCGTCCAGCGGCAGTGTTCTGAGCAGCATGCAGTCAATCGACGATGTCAAAGGGTGAGGCAACTTACCTGCAGAATGCCCAACGGAATGACAAAACCTCCAGGACGCTCCCATACTGTCTCCCCAGTTTTCGTCTGATAATAGTAGGGTAATCCTCCCCGCGATTCGTCGCTTAATTCCCACCATTCTCCATCTTCGCTTGGGGGTAAACTGTTTCTGGAACGTCAGAATTGAACGGAAGGCCAAACGGACATGCCACATACACAAACGTTCCAACGGGGGGTTCCCAACTGACCTGACCAGTCGCAGGACAGGCATAAAAGGATGTCTGTGACTGTTGTTAGAGTTGGGCATGTGGCCGGTTAACGGTAACGTAATTTGAAAAAAGCAGAAAAAAAGCATGTACCTGAGGATCGACAAGGGTCACCCAGAAATTAGAGCCCCATGTCGCGTCATCTGCATCGGGGCTGCTGCGCGTCGAGGAATCTAAAGTAGACTGCCGCGAGACTTGCTTGAGATTCCCAGACTTGCTTTTGTCGGACGATGTCGAAGTCTCTTTGGAGATGACCTGCTGATTGACTGTGTGTGATGGGGACGGAGACGGTGGTGTTTGAGAGGAGGAAGTCAAAATTTGAGGAACTGCAGACATTGTGCTCGGTATCACTAGAAGAAAAAAGAGGAAAAGAGAGTATCAGAGAAATGAAGGGGAGACGAAGGCGGGAACATTGTGAATTACGAGAAGCAATGCAACAGGGCCCAAAACACGCCCGTTGTCGCCACTGATCATTATTAGATTAGATTAGATTACTCTACTATCTAATCTCCCTTTCTCTTCTTAGCTGCCTCAACAAAGCCCTCCAGTATCTCCACATCGTCGTTCTTCTCCGCTATGGACTTTTCAATTCTCGCATACGTCTTTGATACTCCATGGTAAATGTCTCCAGACCCTTCTCCAACAAACCCTGCAATCTCTTCCATCTCGCCAACCCACCTATAAGCTTTCGGAATCATTGCTGGAACAACCCGTGTGATCCGCGACAGAAGATCTGGCTGCGAGTCACCTAATTCCTCCAAAAGTGCGGCGCTTGTTGCAGGCGAGTTGGCATGCGCAGCTGCATAAGAGTCAACCAGAGCGTGCAAGATCCTTCGAGGACTCTCTTACCCAAAATTATAGTGGTAAACAACCCAGTTAGTCCCTTGGAAATGCCCTAAAAACCACGCGTACATAAGACCGTCGAGTTCTCGGTACAAACAACACGAAAACTTACCGCGTACGACATCTTCAACGCGCTGGCATCGCTTATCCCTGCCCTCTCACTGTCTAAAACCTTGACTCTGATACCCGATTCCCGAACAGCGCTCTCGAATTTCTTGAGCGAGGAAGCGTCTCGAGAATTCGCACACCCATAAAAAATGGGGACGTAAGTACCAGTCGGTGGTCCTCCTATTATACAAGCATCGATGAATTTAATGGGTGTACCGGCGAAGATATCTGCGATACTCTTGATCGTGACCACGTTAACGGCATTGCAATCTGCAAAAATGAGTGGTTCCTTGCTATCGGGTCTCTTCGTCGTGTTGAATTCCTTCAGCAAGTGCTCTGCAAAAGACACGGCGTCTCGGGGAGGTATGATGCTCAGAATGATCTCCGAACGCTGGATGATATCTGGCCAAGGGGCGTCGGTTAATCCAGCTTCTGCTGCTCGTTTGCGTGTTGCCTCTGAACGACCTTCCAGATTCGTGAGAACCGTGAAACCCGCTTCGACAAACTTCCTCCCAACGTTTGCACCCATGGCCCCTGCTGCAATCACCGCAATGACAGACATGTTATGAGGAATGAAGAATACCACTTTTCAGCAAGACAGGTATACAGTCAATATGATTCTGCATGATTTCCGTGCGAAGGCGCATGGTGAGAGACCGATTGCGCCAGCTACCCGTGACCGGGCGGGTAGGACTTGGTAAAATAGATGAAATTCCCATCGCCAGAGAGTCAACGTCGTACACATTCCGTAAGCCAGTGATGTATCCCATCATCGAACATTAGCAAATAGGTCTAGGCAGAATGGAATGGTGAGTGGAGAAAATCTATTTGAGTACCAATTTGTCCTTCGCTCTTCTCTTCCTCGGAGACGCCCCCCGTCTACCAGTAAATAGTCGTGTGAATCTTGGAACTGTTCGGAAAATGTTCCCCCGTTGCTGGGCGTTTCGCATTTTAATTATGTGCGGGGCCATAGGAATTAGAAAGGGGGGTTGATGTCGAGGTAAAATGTGTTGGTTGTCGCAGACCTCATACATAGAAACCAACGTGAAATATATCAATCGCATACGCGTCGGTATAAAATGTGCGAGTGCCTGCTTACAGCTTGGTGATGACTATTTGCTTAATATTCTTGCAAAGCAGCATTACCAATAGATGTTAAGGACATCTGCGCCCGGCTATGCACAGCTAGCGCTTGTTTTGTAACTGTGAAACCATCCTTCTTCAGGCCATTCAAATAACGCATGAATATGATCAATATATATATATATCAATTCCGGAGATCAACTGCACAAAATAAAAAAAGTCTAGCAGCCGTTGAACATTACCTCGCGAAACCCGAGGAGGAGAGGAACGGTTTCGGATAAATTTGTTTAAATCATCAGTCTTCATCCATGTCTTCTCCTCTAGCCTTCCGCTGTTCTATCCGGTTCTGCATCGTCTTCTTAGCGGCTTCGGTTGCAGAAGATAACTTGCCTGCTTTAGCGAGAGCTAATAGCAGAGCTTGGACAAGGCCAACATGATTATGCCGACGTAAGCTATTTTCGAACTTGCAAAAAGAAAAGTCCAGTATCAGAACGCGAGTTGCGTACACGTCGGAATATGAGACTACAACACTTACTGCCCACCGCTCTCGTTTAGCATTTTCGTTAGTAATTTTTGCCATGAGTTCATTTGCCGCCGTGGTGTTCCCGGAAGATTGGTAATGTATTAACTGCGTTTGTAGCGACGGGAGAGGATCATCCCGCAGAGCAAGCAAGCTAAACTCGAGCTATGTGAATACTTGTATGAGTTAGGGATGCGTCCGATAGAATCTGCATACGTACCGCACCAACGGGGTAAGTGTTTATACGAGCTTCGATGACTTCCCTAAAGAAATAATCAGCAAATTCAGCGTCACAATAACTGCAGATAGAGGAAGCACAGACCTTGCGGTCTTTAGCCACCCTTCACCTGACTCATCGAACCCCCCATGCCTGATAGCATGGGGTTTCAGCCCGTCTAATTCGTATACGGCTCCCATCACGGGTAGATAAACAACGAAGTGATATGCGTCTTCGCTTTTTCTGGGTAAACCAAGTCCATCTAGAGAGAATGCACTGGGTGGAGAAAGCGCGTTATGCAACTCCCGAAGCCAGTCTGCACTAGTGATCACTAAACCTCTCGTTTGAGGGTCCATTCCATTCGTGAACTGCAGTAGTTCCGTAAGTTGGGGGCTAGGTGACAATGAGGGTATGTTTCCTAGAGCGTTTAAGACGGCTAGAGTTGCACAGGCGTTGTTGACGACCTGGTGTGCAAAGAAACCAGGGAAGTCGGAATCATCTGTTCCAGCTCGTTGGGTCGAAGAATCAGACGAAGTTGGAATCCATTTAAAAAGAAAAATCAATGCATGGAGTGGTTGGAGCGCAGCAAGTGAGTCGGAGTCTAGAGAATATAGATCATCTACTATAAGAGGTAGACCCAAAGATTTGAGCAACTCGCTTTTGGTCAAATCACGTCAATAATGTCCGAAGCTGATTACCCAGGAGCGACAACGTACGTGAATACTCCCGGATCTGATTCGGTCAATTGCCAGCCACTTTGTTCGTCTTCTACGGACATTCTTGCGAGTAATCAACGCGTTAAAAGAATGAATGATAATAAAGACTTTTAAAAAATTGTGTGGAGTCGGACTGGACTCTGATTAAAGTGGTCGACGCGTCTCCCGAAAGTGTCACGTCGTGTTTGCAAAGGGGTTTAAAAGTAAACAACAACAATCAACGCCCAGAGATGAACATCATGATTTGCCAGAACTGGACTTGACCAGGGTCCTTCTTGGCGGCCAAGTTGATTTTCTCCCTTTCTTAAACTACTATCTATCTTAGCGCACCTGGGATTGTTTACATATCACTCTGCTACAGGATTTGCGTGTATAACATGGATACCGATCCACAAGCTGAAACGGCGGCCGTCACCGGAGACCCGAAAGCCGCGAATCGCGCTAGATTCGAACTGGAACTCGAATTTGTACAGGCGCTGGCAAATCCTTTTTACCTTCATTCTCTGGCTCAACAGAACATCCTGGAACAACCTGCTTTCATTAATTTTCTTGAATATCTTCTCTACTGGAAAGAGAAAGAATATGCGAGGTTCATCCAGTATGGATATCCATTGTCTCTTGCATTGTCCCACATACAATCTGACTAAATGCGTAAAGTTATCCTCACGCTCTACACCACTTAGAATTGCTCCAGCACGCGCAATTTAGATCTCAGATGAAAAAGGACGAATATCTTAGAGAATATTTGCATCAAAAACAATTCGATCACTGGCGCACCTGGTAAGATTCCTTAAGTCTTTGCGTCATTTAATAATACTCGTCTCACGTTTTACCGCTCCCCGCACAGGCGGGAACCATCTGCCAGTAACTCTAACCCTGAAGCCATCGCCACAGACGAAGCCGGAGAATTATAGGTCCAATATCCTACGTGCCTAATTCCGTGGACGAGAGACAAACCCCCCTCGTCCTTTCTTAAAACAGCACTGCAGTTTCGTAACATTGTAACACTAAGCAACATAGCTCTGGGTAGACGACACGTTGGCGTGTGCGCTTGAACTTGAAGATGCAGGCACCACCAAAATTCAGAATTGACGCACACTGACGTCCCATCCCGACAACTCGTTCCTGGATGTTAAACTTTTGAAAGGTGTTCATGTTGATCAACAAGGGCGGAACTACGTGTGGGTTTAACGAGTCTAATTTCAGACTTTGGAGCTCAACGGTTCTATTCAGGTGGTCTATCCCAGTCGCGAATTGTTGCTGGTCGTCATCGGCATCCTTTCGGACATCATGAGATACATACAAAGAACATAACATCCTTTTATCTCAGCATTAGCTCTCTTTCTTTCTTTAGTAAAAACCAACCGGCTTCTAGTGGTCGTTGATTCGGCTTGAGATAATCATCCACTGCGCAGTCGTGCGTAGATGATACACTTGATGGTCACGCAGTTTCTCTCGGGCATTACACATGTTGTGGGACCGCTGTTTTGTATGTACCCTACGTACATTACAAATTCAATTTGCAGTCCTATAATTGCCGGTGTACGCGTTTGTCATGGTTCTCTTTATAACGACAGGTTCATGTAAACGTTTGAATCAGATCTGTAGAGTCCAAATTGCAGACAGAAAAGGTACTTTCTATAACGTTGGATGACTCACACGAACCTTGATGTAAACTATATGGTCACTGACTTGATATCCATCCGGGCCCCTGGCCTCAATACACTTCTCGTGACGTCTCTGTCCCAGAGGCTACTGGAACAGGTGATTTACCAATATGTAAGGAGAGTCCCAGTGACCTACAAAAGAGGATTGAACGGTCGATCTGCTCAAGTTGTTGACACGCTGTAGAGGTACACACACAAAAAGGTCCACACCCACGCGTATCATTTGGAGCCACGAACGCTTCAAGATTCATATAAAATAATTGCTACCATGCTACCACGCAAATAGTGTAACCTGCAAAGGCTCACTGTTAATATATCGCAATGAAGTAGAATGAAAGGTAGTGCCGTCTCGACCTTAATTTCAACCGTTTCTTTGCAAGCGCTATGGGTGCTATGTATACTTCCGGGAAAATATTAAGGTGGAAGACCCCCCAGAAATAAAATCATGGGCGGGCAAAGATATTATATTTGCCGTTGGCCGTGTCCATGGCCGTTCGCCCGGAGCCAAATCTCCCACGTGTACCTCTTTCCTTTGACACTCATCCATGGATCATGGAACGAACAAACCATGTCGATGACTTTGAGCAGTCTCTCGTTGAACCGGTTAGATCTAGACGGTCTTACGATGACGAAGCGCTACTATCTAGCTCGCGCATTGAAGGCTTCCACATAGCATCCGTTGAAGAGAAAAAGCGCCTCTGGTGGAAGAATGCAGTCATTAATACCCTATTTATGCTGTCCTGGTAAGTGCCCGAAATCTAACCGCTTAGGTTACTGAAAGGAATTAACATGAGATGCAATTGGCGCCTACAGGTTTCTCTTTGCGACTCTCCTGTCCGTGTACAACAAGTGGATGTTCTCCCCCGACCACCTAGGCTTCCCAGCACCCCTGTTCGTCACCACGATCCACATGTTCATACAGTTCGGCATGGCCGCTGCTATTCGTGCTATGTGGCCCAAAACCTTCAAGTCCCCGTATAATCCTTCTCGAGAAGACTATGGGTTTGTATTCTCACAGCATCCCTATTCACCGACATGTCGTATTCATCATTTCATTAAACAGAAAAAAAGCAGTTCCGACCGCTGTAGCCACCGGCCTGGACATCGGTCTTTCGAATCTGTCACTCAAAACTATTACTTTATCATTCTATAGTGCGTGCTTCCTGTCATTCACAACACATGGATCAAAAGGCAAATAGCTCATCCAATCCTACCCAGCCATGTGTAAATCATCATCCTTAATATTCGTCTTGCTGTTTGCGTTCCTGTTCCGCCTCGAGACCTTTTCTTGGCGCTTAATTGCAGTTATCACCCTAATTTTTGCTGGGGTGGTGCTGATGGTGGCCACAGAGGCTCATTTCGTCTTGGAAGGCCTGATTCTCGTAATTAGTGCTAGTGCTCTTGGCGGTCTGCGATGGAGTCTTACACAGGTTCTCCTCAAGAGTAAGAAGATCGGCTTCGATAACCCTGCGTCGACAATCTTCTGGTTGGCGCCCTCGATGGGTATAACTCTGGGAATAGTCAGTGTTTCCTTGGAAAACTGGCCGTCTATTTTTCGCACACCCTTCTTTGACGGCGGACTCAAAACTATCGGGACAATGTTATTTCTGGCGGGGCCTGGTATCATCGCTTTTTGCATGGTTTTGAGCGAATATTAGTACGTCGCACACTGTTCGGATGTTTGCCTGAAACTAGAGCTTAAAAATGGGTTGATATAGTATCATTCAGCGTGCCGGCGTTGTGCCTATGTCAATAGCTGGCATTGGGAAGGAAGTGTCGACAATAATAATATCGTCGTGGTTTTTCGGAGACAAGCTCACATTGTTGAATGCGGTCGGAGTAGCCATCACTGTCTGCGGTGAGTTTACTCTATGTCGTTCGTGTCCTTTATGTTGATTAATCCGGTTTCAAAAAGGCATTGGGTTATTCACACACCACAAATATCGCAAATCGATAGAATCGACTGTTCCTTTGGACGCTCATGGCAACCCAATTGCGGACGAAGACGAAGAATTATCCTCTGGACGAGAAAATGGATACATGCAACCTGAAGAAACGATATTCCTTACTTCTACAGAGGCAGGAGACGACCTGAGTGCTGTGAGTGCACGTTTCAGGGCATCATATCGTCTGTGCACCTCTAAAATTGACTATTCGGTATACGCATAGGAGGATTTGAGTGACCGAAGGATACAAGCATCTGAGCATGATCAGCATGACGCAAATGGACATCACAGTCGAATGATTGCTCCTGAGTTTCAGTGGGACTCCGGGTACAGCGGGGACGGGCCCAGGCCGAAATAGACCTCCGTGGATTGGTAGAGTAGTAGTGTGTATTTAATAGAACAAAGAAAGAGAAAGAAAAAAAAGTCTCCATTTGACAGGAAGACAATGTGCAGAAAACATATCGCAAAGAATGAGAACCGAAGGTGACGGAACACGTGCCGGGAAGCGCTCATTGTTTTGGAATGTAACTGTGACGACGACGGCGGGGGGTCTGATGGGAAGAAAAATGTTTTATGTTTTTTTTTCTTGTAAGAGTTGACGTAAACAGACGGGATCGCGCTGTCAGCTTGTGAAAAGAGGGAGATTTGTTGATTTGATGCCTAAAGCGGTAAAGAGATCCGATCGGAGTAGTTATGGCCTTGAATGCCATTTAAAAGGTCGTATCCCATTTTGTTCCTTTTATCCACTCATCCATCCCATGGAGGACTCTTTCCAGTTCATCATAGAATCCCCTCAACATGCCCAAGGTCACAAGAAGCGCCCGAGGCTCGTTACCTCCTGCGACAACTGGCATGTTTCTTTCCCCTTTCTCCTTTTGCTCACTGACCTAAATCTTCCTCAACAGCCGTCTCAAGAAGATAAAGTGTCTCCAGCCAACCCCAGAGGCAAAATGCGAGGCTTGCAAGGCTGCCAAGATTCAGTGTCGTTTTCGTGACAGAGAGCGGTATTTTGCAGAGCGTAGCAGGGCAATTGCAGGTCCCAACTCGGGTGTATATGCAACTGAGATGAGGTACAGCTGTTCGTTTTCATTGTTCGTCAATGTTTCCTTAAAATTTCTTTGTTCTAGGCACGACCCGACACCTTCAATGGACGCTTTTGCAGTCGCTTCCGGTTCCTCGAGTCCTTCCGTGTCGGACCCCCGGTCAAACTCCCATTCTCCAAAGGCTAGTGGCATGGTATCGGCAGATATCGAACACGGTGCGCGATATCCATCGTATGGATCCGATTCTCGTCATATGGGTGGTTCTCATGGGTGCGCGCACACAAATTTATAATCAGCTCTTCATCTTTATCCTAATGTTGTTTTCCGTCTCAAGCCACTCTTCATCTATTTCATCTTTCGATTCTTCCAGAAGTAATAATGGAATGCCGTATAATGTTGCGGGACAAGTCCCTCAAGCGTACCCTAATTCAAGACCTAATTCTTTCCAACACGACCAACGTATTCAGCTATTCGATCCGGTCCATCAACAACGACCTCATCCGAGTCTGATGAACCACCTTATTCAAGTCTTTTTCGAACATTACAGTCAAGACTTCCCTTTCCTTTCTTACCAGGATGTCATTGCCGATTACTGGGATGGACGATTACCCGACGTGATTGCGAATTGTGTTGCGGCTATGGCAGTCAAGTACGTTTGTTCTTCTCCTCGGAGCGTGCTAAAACTAACTGGCAACCATCAGACATTCAAATCTCTCCGATATGTCACAACGTGATCTTCATAATGTTGCAGAGACCTACATAGACAACGCTAAAGTGATACGACTTTTTTTCACCGTTCCGGATTTGTTTCTGACGCGTCTTTCCCTTTTGTGCAGCACCTACTTAATGCTATTGTTCATATCCCGAGCCTAGAAACTCTGCACGCTCTTATGCTTTTGTGTTGGTTGGAGCAGAGTCACCATAGGCTGCCTGGTTTCCGCACATATTACGCTATGGCTACTAAGATGGCTGCCGACCTTGGTCTCCAAGACCCTCATAATATCGACTTGTACCCTCACGAGTATGAGCGCAATCGCAGGCGCAATACTTGGACCGGCATGGTATCTTTGCACATGACAGCTAATTCATGTATGTTGGTTTTCCTTTCTTCGTATGTTCTTAATATGCTGACTGAACAAAATAGTCCGCGCGTAGACATTAATACCTCCTAATGCTAGTTTTTCTGCTTCTCGTCGCATGGTCTGGAAATATCCTTACTTCTTTTTTAAACCTTTATTTGCTCTCACATTATAACACACGCTACACTAATTCGCATAATCCATACTATTGTCGTCGATGTAACTTTTTAAGTAGTCATACATCCTTCTCCGGGGGTATCCATGTAGCTGGATCTGCAATAAAGAATCTACCAGAGCCGCCCGAAAGAGAGTAGATTGCGATTGGCCGAGGGTATCGGTAAAGGCAGTCAATCATGTCTGTACAGCTTCCTTGAAACACATCAGTACCTGTCACAAACCGTCCATTTTCTCCCAACTCTTCCGGTCTCTTACTATCGGGTTACATTCGATCCTGAATGCCGACATGTGGGTCGCAGACGTATACTCTCCGTCTGCGTCCACGGAACCACTGCTTTATTTTTGTGTCATTTTTTCTGTATACTCGAACGGTGGCAATTGTATTTTTACCTCTCTGCATTTCACAAAAACTAAAGAGATATCACGGTCGACATGGCTTCGGATCCTTGGATCACGGATTATCAATAACACTCAGTTTTGTTGCCTTAACCATTTCAAACTTATATGCGAAAGCTAAAGTCGTGTGAGCGATTACCGAGTTCCAAACAAATTTCTCGCCTAGAGCTGTCCCTTGGCGCCGAAATGTTCTCAGCCACCAATCTACGGCAAGCCAGACTCTGTGCCAGGTGTACACATGCCACTATTGAGTCTGTCACTGATTTCCATCAAATCCATCATGAGCACAGCGACGTTACATCGGAGCGGCCTCGATAGGCAAGAGCTAAGTTAGACATGTTTGTCTAGGTGGCATATAGACAATCTTGTGAGTCCTCGCCGCCCTACTTCCTCTGCACTTTGTATATGCAAACTGACCTTGCAACACCGTTTCTGTGTCGCTGACAGCTAGCTGCACGACCTTCCTCACCCCTCCGCCATGACTATCAGTCCGACAGAACTCAAGAATGCCTTTACAATAGCTGCGTACATGCGCGTAACATCGCTTGCCATCTCAGCTTACGAGTAAGCCTACAATGCACTATATTTACCTCTGCTGATTCTTTCGATGGATTCTTTCGCTCCTTTCGTTTTTTGCGTCTCGGACTATAGTTATCTGGAGACTCAACCGACGGCATGGCGGTTTTATAGGGAACATTGGCAATCTCGAAGATTGACGTACGTTAGGTTCCATTCGATCCTTTGAAAGGAAAAAAAAAAACTTCCAGGGCAACACTCACCCTGTTTGATCTCATTCTAGCATTTCAGTCGTGCTTTTCTTTCTACTTCGGTGAGTGAACGATCGGAGTATCATTGTCGGTCGAATCATCTAGCTCAACCCAAGTCGGCTTGGCCATTAATCAGATTCGTGAGCATAGTCACGCTCATCGTCAGCAACGTTAGTCCAGACAACGTTAAATGAAGTCATCTTCATTAATTGAACTACTACTATGCAGTTTGGCTTCTTCTATCCATTCTTTACCGAAGAAACGTGCAGACAGTTCTATTTGATACCACCTTCATTCAAAGGTGCGAGACGACACTCAAAATTTCTGATCATCATGATCAAGAATCTAATATGTAATCTTGATCTCTAGTTGCACAAGCCATGGTGACGCAGGCTATCCTGGCCGTCCGGTGAGAAGAGGCGATCCACGCGGACGATCTTCATTAAACTAACTTCAACATCCATCCTTCTAGCGCGTTCAACTTATCAAGACGGTCGAAAGCTGTTGGTTATTGCTTGCTGGTGATGTACTTCGTGGCATGTGTGGTAAGGACAACAATGTGCTTATAACACTGCCATTGATGAAACTAACGCCATCGGATTATCCATAGCTCCAATGGGTATTCACTCTCGTTCAAAGAACACGCGAGTTCCCCTCTTCTTATTCGTTCTTAAAACTTTCTTGCTGAATCGTGGCTTTCATATCAGCGCAACCTGGTAACCCGAGCATCCATGTAGGCTTTGTTTCTTTGGATCAGTCCTCGGGGAGATCTCATAGTTTCCTTCTTTCTTCTAGGCAAAGTACGTCTCGACGTCTTCCTGATCCAAGGAAATAGATGACTGACCACAAAAATAGTTGTCTAGCAGCCAGCCACGTCAAGGCATTAGGAGCGTATTTGTTCTACGCGATCGCAATGGTCTATGACGTATGCACGACTTCAATAGCGATATACTATCTGCTAAAGAACAAGCTTGCGAGCACCAACTCTCTGTGAGTCGTGACGACATACGGTCGGATCTTTATAACCTAAACTATTTCCCGTTAGTATGGCGAAACTTTCCAGGATGTGAGTGTTTTTAAGTAAACTTGTTTTAATTGGCCATTAATAAATTTGTCTTTGCACAAATAGGATGCTTTATGATGGGCTGGGCTACCTTGTAGCTTTGACAGGTTCATTGTTCCTCCTCGGAATTTCGAATTTCGTAAATGAAAACTGTTTTCAGGCATCAATATTTTTAACCTGATCCTATTCAAAAGGAGTCAAGATATCCAGGTGAGATATATCCAATGACTCATCTTTCCTTATTTCTCTTCCATTAAAACTTGGTTGCTCACTTACAACGAAACTGGTTTCAGACCGCCGCGTATGTGTCCCGCTTAACTCTATTTGAACATTTGTCTAAAATTATGTCGACGTATTTCATACAGAGCGTCTCTAGGCTACTGTGTCTCCTGGATCATGTCACAACGATTATTGATCCATCTATACGGTTTGTGCTCTTTTGCAATTTATCAAATTCCGAGCGTCTCTCACGTCAAGGCCTCAAATCTTTATCATATGCAGATGCTTCTCGCGAACGCCGCGAAGACGATAACTATGAGGGCGCTGAGATCACTATTACGAAGAATATCGGGACCGCTCGTGAAGTTAGCCGGGTTGTAAGGGCGCAGTTTGACCACAAAGCCACGGGTAGTACACCCTTCGAATTAGCGCGTCGGCCACGGTCAAGTTCGGTCACGGATGACACAGATTATCCGGACGGAGGAGAGGAGCCCTCGGTGCAAGTTAGGATCGAAAAGACGGTCAAGATGAAGACTTTCAGTCGGACCTTTGAACTTGAAGACTATTCACGGCGCAGTCGACGATGATTATTTAATCGTTTTTTAAAAACGCACAAACTAACCACACGCACATGGAGTTTTTTCTAGGCATTATTATTCGGAAGATTAACTTCTGAACTCTGTATCATATCTTATTTAAAGTCTACGATCTGTTCGTATTTAATAATGGAGCAAAATGGTTTATATACCCTATGTCAACGCGTCCTAGGCATTAGAATCAATCAATGTCATTTTAGTACATATTCCAAGAGGTATTAAATAATTATCATATCCCAACAAGATCGTGTTACTGTGTAGATCCTAGTCATTGATATAAAAAGAGTATGCAGGTCTTCTTCGCTACAAATTGACAAAATCTAGATTGCAACATGGAAGAAAGAATCACCGAAGAGGATTAACGATGCGGGTGACAGGCTGCCCATCAATCATCGCGCGATATAGTTATAGTATTTCGGTCCCACGGAAGTACACCTTTGAAAAGAGTATCCCCGCCCCCTTTAACATCGCCTGGACACCAGTTAAATAATGATGCCAGTTGTGGTGCCGATGAATAGTATGGATGGAATCTCGTAAAAGGATTTCTTTGTCGGCGTTTTTTAAGAAGTGTGGAGTGGCATCCATAAATATCCATGGTATAAGGAAGGAATCCGTTCTGGCGCTATATTATCAAAGGGCGGCACAGGCGTTTAGGTTTGTGGAGTCAAAAACAAGGATAGATTAAATAAACTTACCTCTCCTTCCACTGCATTCGAACCACCGTCGTGTTCTGGATCGACGCCGACATAGTTAAATGACTCTACAGGCCAACGTAAGGCTTTTCGATGCAACTTTGTGAACCTAGCGCGCTTGAATTCGTATCCGACGACAGTGATTTTGGAGGGATAGTGGCCAGTGAACTCGGAAAAACGGGCAATTGAGAATAGAAAATTTTGGTAGGAGTCCATGGCGTAGTTTTCGGTTGTGGCTCTTGTTGATACAGATATATTGGATAAAAGGCCTGCAGCCTCTGCTAGTCGTAGGTATGATTCAGCCTCGGTGGTCGTAGACATGTATTTAGTCTGTCCTCTATTAATCGAAGAATCAGAAGATAGTCAGATAGTGAATCAATTGAAGGATGCATTACCCTGAGAATACAAGTAGAGAATGAGGATCATTGTTGGCTAGTTCAACACTACGAGACGTGTAAGTTTCTTTCTTGAAGTATATCAAGGTAGAATGCATACCCTTGTGCTGCATGTTCGTAGAACGCACGAACACGACCAGGCCCCTTCTGATATGGTTCCAATAGCCAATCCTTCTCCTCTAACCATGAGTTTGTTCCTTTCCAAATAGAGTGACAGGGGACCATAATTAAATGATCAAGTACGACGCGCGAGTCTGGGTATCCGACGGCGAACAGAGGAATTCTGGGACGAGTGAGCCGGTCTTGTTGATCGAATTCGTATCTCGAGGATGAGAATGCCCAGTAGCGCATGTTGAAAAGGAGTGAAAATGCACAGACGCCAGCGAGCAAAAAGACGCCCAGGTTCGTAATCCTGGAACGCCTGGTCAAAGTGTCCATGACATTTTTGCGCGGTGAAGAGTCCAGATAACGTGTCTTGCGTGGGTATCTCGTTACAGAATGTCGTGGAAGCATGGAGTATAGACTTTCTCCAGCATTCCTTTGGTATCAATGGTAGAAGACAAAATCCAAATCTTTCAGAGCCAGGTGGCGGTAACTCCGGATTCCTTAAATGGAAATTATTGCTTATTTTTATGATTTAGAGCTTATTTATGTTTTTTATATGTTCTGAAGAGTTTATTCCAATGGTTCAGAGTATAGTTGTTATTATATAATTCTTTATATATCTACGCATATTTCTTAGGGGTTCGCGAGATTTCTTGCTCTATCGCCCACTTTACAGCTTCTTCGACATCTCCCGCGTATTGAGTTGGGATATGACTAGGCAGACCGTCCGCTGGATCATAGACACCGGTTTTCACCAAGATCGAGGGCCATTTGGCGGCGTTAGCGCCTGCAATATCTGAAGAAGAAATCAGAGTTCGGAAAAGTAGGTCAGGTAAAATGTAAAGAACAGTCCGGTACCTGATTCGGGATTGTCTGGTAGCGCACAATTATCATAAGTGAGAGTGTAAAGTTAAATCAACTCATGCCTTCTTACCTCCAACCATATAGCTACAATATTGCGAAACAGTCAGCAACGACCATGATATCGAGAAAACACGACATACATCTGTGGGACTGCAGTATTTTTACCATACATTTCTGCGATCCTGTCTAGTAATAACTCTTCTGCAAACGTATAAGTTGCTTTGGTAGGTTTCCCAAATTGCACGTGTGGATATTCTGAGCCAGTTAGTTCCTAATGATGGATGAACATTTGCATTTTCACTTGAAAGCAATCCAACATACTTTGAAAATAGCTTGGAACGCTGTTTTGAAAGCACCTTGCCCGAATCTTGACTTAGGAAAGTCGGATCTCCAAAGAAGGTCAGGATTGCAAAACACAAGCTTGACTGGTTCTTTTTGCTGGTCAAGGGGTACGTGAGGTCCCCCTACAATGCCTCCAGACAATATGATGTCGCAAGCAACTTGAACTACATTCCAAAATGCCAAGTAGTAAGGGGCAGAGTGAGATGATAGGAATTCATAAAACATACTATCAAGAACCCAGTTCCTGGGATCATGATAAACAAAGATGGCAGATATTGGAGTCTTCGAGAAGTCTACGGTCTACAGTAAAAGCTCTAGTCAGATGAAGGAGGTCGTGGTAGACGAGACAAAAATATGAAAGACCTTTGTGGAGTCTCTCTCTTGTTCCGATAATCTATGGAATGGCCAAACTCTGATTTGGGAGATTAGTATCGGATGGATAGGTACGAGGAAGAGCATATGTCAAACTTACGAGGGGTTCCATGCTAGAACGTCCAAGGTCGTGTAAGCTTTCTTGTATCCATATCTGTAAATTAAATGAAGAAGGTCCGGGTGACATGAAAAACATGATAGCTAACTGACCCTATGGCCACTTTCCGCACCGTATCATTCTGTCCACCTAGGACTAACACCGGGGAGTCGGTATATTGAGAAGAGAACTTTTTCAAGATTGTATGCGCCTGACAGTATTGGCTTATGCTTATCTATAAATTCACGTTTTAGTTAATGGCCAAGGTATTTAGTTTTCATTGCGCACCGGTCTGCCTAGTTGCGCACTCAACTTCTCGCATCGTTCATGTTCTCCGACACCTCCTCCGTTGGTAAGCTATCTTGGGTTCGCGGTGAGATTAATCAAGAAGCATGATTGCATGGAAATATCGTCGTACGAGAATGTATGGTATTTTCCTTTGCAAACGTAGTTAAATTAAGCATTTCAACTTCAGTAACCTCATTCAAACACTCACTTTCGGAAAGGATTGTTGCCGTCAAGCATGTTCAGAGCGCGTCTCGCAGCAGGAAGGACGTCTGGTCCACGGAGGAGGACTCCATCCTACATATCCGGTTGTACATCATGAGAATACACGTTCCGAGAAACAGACAATGAACATACAATGTCAAAGGCAAACGCCAATGGAGGAGGTTGGTCGGTTCCCGAACTAGAATATCGGACATGGTCGCATGGGATGCGCTGAGAATTTTCTCGTTGAGTGGCTTGTATCAGCCTGGAGCACCTCAGTATACTTGTTCGTCGCATTTGGCCAGAAAATACTGAAATATTGAAAGAGTAAGACGGTCGTCGTTGATAGACTGATAGTGGTGGTGTTAAATAAATAATTCAAAGTGGCTGTGCATAACAGGCTAATATTCTACGCAAACGTATTCCGAATTCTTTGTGATTGCTTCAGTGTTGGGGTTGTGTCCCGCTTACTTGCAAACCACCATCCTGTAATGATCAGAGAAATCTACTGATTTCACGTTACCCTCTGAACCCTTCATGATCATGAGTCTTTGATAACAACTTCACGCTGGTGGGCACGCGTAGTTTTGAACCAAGGCTGGTTACTTTCTGTATCCTCCTATGAATCACACAGACCCGTCACGATTTGAAAACACTATGGCATATCCTGCCCCTCCTGTCGACAGTGGGTCTACCGTGTTCTGGGATTCGACCCATGTTTCTACCCACCTCAGACACCTCCGTCTCTCAAGCAGACTCTAAAGCTACTGTCTGTAAAACTCTCAGTTTACCATCTATCAACTCCCTTGAATGTGAAGCTGAACCCAGCCTGGATCAAAGAGGATGTATTTCTGACAGCAAGCTCCCAGTCCCCCCGACTTAGTCAATAAAGCGAATACAACCCTTGCACAACTTCTTGCAAGTTACAAAGAATTGTACATCCAGATTTGGCTCAATCACCTTCAAGCAATTTATTGGCCATCCGCAGAAACCCAGATTCGATGGATTGTAAAACTTGGCGGCTTCGTCTTAGTGATAAATGCGGTACTGCCGCACTTGGACCTCAGCGATTCCAGTGCAGTCAATCCATGTGAAGACTTGGAGGATATACATCGCAGACGACATATTTACTGGAAAAAGGTCCACACGATGACCGAAGTAGCATTGCGTACAAGGAACTCTTCAGCTCTTAACTGCTAAGCTAATTTGTGTGTAGCATTGCCTTGTGTGGTCTCCTCGAGAACATGCGTGAAGCGCGTCATCTCTTCGTATTTGCATAATTCCAATGTAAGTGCCGACGGGCATTTTATCTTCTCTCTGGATGCAACTTTCGATACTGGTATCCCCTCGCCAGAACCTGGAGTCAGCCAATCAGCTGCTATCTCAGCAGTAGCTGATGAGGAAGGCCACACTGGCAGTAAAGAGGCCATTAGGCTGCAAGGCTTCTGACCGATTTCGATCATATACGCACTAAATCGTCAGAAAGCTCGCACTATGCAAATCGTGAGTCTGCAAACATTTGCAAGATGACCAATTCTAATTTATGCACCATCTTTCTAGCACGACACGTTTCTGCGCAACCCTATTGACATACTGTCGAAGAAGCTCCTTCTCCGTGACGGCCACGATGTCAAGTCGTTACTTTGCACTATCCCAACGATTTGCCTTTGCATGACTGGCCCTTGTAAAATGTGTGTGCTCGCTCTTGGCGACGAGAATATCCCATCCAAGGAGGATGGTTTTACCAAACCAAACCAATGGATCTTGTATTTTACAAAAGCCGATACTCAAACGCGTTTAACTACTACACCAAGCTGCACCTCCCAGTGTATTTTGCTCTGTGCCTTAAAAAGGATAGTTGACGCTACATGAACGAGAAGAACAATTGCTGAACATATTAATATTGCAACTTATGAAGGCTATCGACGTATACTTCTTGATGCGCTTGAGAAACACGCGAAGCAGGATAGAGATAATCCTTTCCTTAGACCCCATTATGCCCCCGGATGACTATATGAAGAATTGTGCCTTTTGGGGCATTGCGTATACTTCCGATTGGTCTCTACGGACTCTGTTTCCTTGTTCGCCCCCCACTGCCCCCCACTCAATTTCGAATGCCGATTATCGCGTTAAGGGCAATAGCATTACAAACCTGATGTGCGTATGCAAGGTCGTACAAGGAACCTGAGATTTCGATTCTCCTCGGGGTATACAAAAATCCGAAAAAGGATCCCAACGTACTCAAAAGTCTTACCTATCGGTGATAAGAAGAGCTAGAGATACATGACGCTTAATTGAGAATTCCGTTGATCAAGCGCGCGTCCGGAAAGATGACGTCACGCGACAGTCGCGATCCGCCGATCAGTTCCTGCCGGAAGCGCGCGTCCGTACGTACTTTGAAAATGCTTCACGTAAATATCTATCTGACGGCGTTTGTCGTAATATCTCGATGAAATTTATCTATCAACATCTACCATAACTTTCGATACGACTTCCTCATATCCAGGTCTTCAGTACCAAATTACTTTTTTTATTCTTCACCTACGAGTAGCAGGACTAAAGGAGGACATAAGGTCAGCAGATTTTCTTCAAAGCATAGCTTTATTGATATTCCTTGGGAATAATTACTATATTGAAGTTCATTCTTATTAATTCTAACTCTGGGTCCAGACTGATAGTGAAGGTCGTAAGTTACGAAAACGATTGGAAATATTCTTGAATCATGTAATCCATCCAACAAAGACCAAGTTATCTACCCAATCAATGCACTCACCCCCATCTATAACTGTGGTGAGCAGTCTAGCGTATATTACTTGATCTCTTGACCCTGTTTGGTACGCTGGGTGAATTTTTAGGAATCTAGCTCAGATGAATAGGGACGTGGCAGTGCTAATGTTTGTAATTATTTAGGTCAAGCGTGCAGGTCGCGCTAAATCTGAAACGCCTCCTACTTTGCCATCATACCACTCCATTCTATAATCTATACCTGTCTCCAATGCTTGGATAGACACACATATTGTGAGTTTCTACAACCTTACGCAGAAATAAATCTGACGCTTCCACGATCACTCCAGTAAAGAATGAGCTTCTTCTCAATGTCGAATGCTGCTCATCACGGCAATGCATCGCCCTCTATATCTCTCGAGCGAGGGAACTATAGGATGCGGGCTCCCATAACTCGACCGCCTCCACTCCTTTTAGAACCTTTGGACAAGGCAAAGAATCCGCGAAAGGCGGTCCAACAACGCGTGAACGGAACTTTAACATTCCTCGTCGCCTTGCTTACCTTTGGCTGTATGACCTGCTTCGGAACAGCTTGGTATCTATATACCACGAGGTGGGAAACTCGACCGATTAACTCGTTGCGCTCGTCTGCTGACTTGACCTCTCAAGTCATCGTCACTAACGACTTTAACGCCAACGACCTCGACCAAACCCGCAAATACCTTTCGTATCTTCCTCACAGTGGATTCCATAACCAACGCATCGCTTTTGAAAATGCTATCTTGCTCTCACGTACCCTTAATCGCACCCTTCTTGTACCACCAATTCGCCTGGGCGATAAGGCCATTCGTTATGTTGAATATAATACTCTATCTCGATTTCTCGAACTATCTGGAAAAGAAGGATTAAGCCATTGCCCTCGTATCCCGGCGTACCTGTCTCTCCCTCTGGAATGTCTGCAGTTCTTTGAATCCTCTTATGTGTCCTGGAGCTGGTTAGTCAACATAACGACGCTCGCTGCGCACCAGCCACTGTTACATTTGCCAAACCTGTCACAAACCTGGATACGAGCGCAGTTGAATCTTTCACCAGGAGACATTTACACACTAAGGGATGTCTCTCCCTATCAATTCCGGTTTTTGGATACCCTGAGTGACTCTTCGCTGCCGACAGATAGGTATCAAGAAGACATTTACATCAACCATCTTGCTACTGTCAATGAACGACTTTTACAAATTGGCACACTTTTTGGCTCATCGCGTCTTCGTTTGAGAGATGGCGAGAACATTGCATACCTGAAAATTATCCGTCAGAGTATGGTTCTCAAAAATCAAGACCTTGATAAAGTGGCCGAAAAGATTGCTCGGCGACTTGGAAATTCTTATCTCGGACTACACTTGCGCTCTGGAGACGGAAAATTCAGGAAAAATGTCGACGCGAACATCAAGGCCGCCTGGTGGAAGATTATTGGTGACGTGCTTGGCCTGGGTTTGACGGCCATGTGTGATTTGGAGAGGTTTCTTGCCGTGGAGACTTCCTCAAATTGTTCACAGGACGGACCTCTCACCAGTGACTTGCCTAGCGCAGATCGTTGGTCATCTCGTTATGATGGGCCTTGTCGCGCAGTTCGATATTCGGAAGAACGGTACCGGGTATTGAACATGCCTCTTTACATTGCCACCGACTTGGACAGCCCTGACGTTAATCCGCAACTTGAAATATTTCGCAGGACATTTCCTTGTTTATTCTTTCTGGGAGACTTCAGGAAAGAGATTAAGCCTCTTGAGGGTTTAAGGAGTCCCTTGGACGAAGTAAATCTTTTCAGATTTTCCCTTCCTTTTGTGGAAGCGTTGGTTCTTGGAAAAGCGGTAAAGGTTGTTGGGACGGAAGGAAGCACTTTTAGCAAGTATGTAGAAAACACCCTATGGCCATCTTTCCGCAATCCGTCTATATGATATTGGTGGATACTTAGACGAGAATTCATCATTTGATTGTGATGACAGGCACTGTATCGCCGCCCATATTTCTTGAGTTTTGAATGAAAGATTCGACATTTACCTGGCTTTTCGATAACTAAGCTACCTGTAATTTCTTTGAAGACGGTGTAGAATTGAACTAACCTCATAAAGTTCTTGCTGTGTATTCCAGTGATTTTTGAATGCGCCCATCAATCCCGGCCGAAACACCGCCTCCGACTTTTTGTTGCGATGTCGCCGGATTTTCGCCCAAAACCAGGGGTTGCTATGGATAACCTCTACATCAAGTTATCATTTGTTTCGGCGCCGCGCAGGGAATAAAACTAGGATGTCCGTGGCAGATGCTCCTTGTCCCTGGTACCCCATCCCATCCCAACACTGATCACAGCAATGTCGACCATTGAAACTACTCCTCAGCCTATCGTCGCTACTGAAGACGCAAACAAGACTCCTGCTTCTGGCCAAGCAAACGGAGCAACCACTACGAACCCAGCTGCTGCCAACCTCGAGGGCTTTGACCGTTGGATTAAGGATTTCCAGAAATATGAGACTATCCTTGTGAGTTTCTCCTGGCTGTCATGGCTGTCTCCGCCTTGGATCTCATGCCCCTGAAAGAACGGTATGACCAAAGCTACTTTGGATGTCAAGTTCAGAGATGAGCTTGGAACTATTGAGCAATGTGAGTTGCTGGTTCTTGTTACTCGTACCGGGCGCTCATATTTCACCAATATGAAGGGTTTAAGCTGTTGACTGAGCCTGAGCGGACTGCAACCCTCTACACTCTCCTTCAACACTCGAGTCAAGAACAATTGAAGTTCTTCGTTGGTACTCTCCAGCAGATGATCCGTCCTGAAGAGCCTAAGCCTGTTGTCACTCCAGGTCAGTTTATCCAGATATCTAACCGACAGCATAGACTCAAAATAACTATTATTAGTTACATCTGAAGGCAAACCCAAGCTCGGAAAGTTGAGTTTCCGTCCTCCCAGCTTGAACTTGCCAGAGCTTGGCTCTCCTCCAACTCCCACACCGGTCACAGCCAAGGAGTCCGCTACCGATGAACAAAGCCACATCGAATTGCTCACTCAAGCCGCCTTGAACCGCGGTGCTCAGCCCGGTGCTGCTCAGACAACTGAGGCCAACTGGACCAACCTCGCGAACACTCCTTTGATTCCCTTATTCCAGAAAGATTCGAAAGACGCAACCAAGCCCGCTGCTGCAAGCACTGCTGCTTCGCTCCCCGGTTTCTCTGGCATCAACCCTTACACTCTTAACATGCTCGCGAACGCAGGCCTGTCGCCAGAAGCACAACTTCTTGCTGCACAGCTCGTTATGAGCGGTCTCGTTCAACCTACCGGTCTTGCTGCCCAAGGTTCTGCCAAGCCCGGGAAGAAGGTTCCTGTTCCTCCCAACTGGCGTACCCCCAGCAGCGCTCGCTTCCCTGCTAGTGCTTTGAGAAGCAGCGGACTTCGCCCCTCCAGCGGCTTGAAGAGTGCCGGGCTCAAGAGCAGTGGTCTCGCCGCTCCTGGAACCCCACTCAGCGCCATGGAATCTCCTCGTGAGGAAGACTTCGATCCGGAAATGCTCAAGGATATCCCAGCCTGGTTGAGGACTCTTCGTCTTCACAAGTACACTCAGTCATTCGACGGATTGACCTGGCAAGAAATGGTCGTACTCGATGACGCTACTTTGGAGGCTAAAGGAGTAGCGGCCCTCGGCGCCAGAAGGCGCCTCCTGAGGACCTTTGAACACGTCAGGAAAAGGATGGGTATGGAAGAACCGTCTAGTGCAACCCCCACGACCACGTCGATCCCCACTGGCGCCGCATTCAAGGCCGCGTCCGAAGTCGACCGTGTCCCCCACAGTGCACTCCCCCGGTCTAAATTGTCGATCAATTCCCCCATCTTTACTCCCACATGGGAAGCTGGTAAATTGCCAACCAGCGCTTCCCCTGCCGTTAAGGCTGAGGCCACTGATGCTGCTGCTGCAGAGTAGGGGCTTATTTAATTGAATCGAAGATGTATATCTGGGCATATGCATCGTTTCAAAGTTCCTATTTTCTGTTTACTATCTCCGACAACTGTGATCATATCTATCAAATAAAAATAAATGATTTTGTTAGTCTGGGTGCTCCTTTTTTTGTGCGTGAAATCGGAGCACAATATCGACTTCAGAGCAGGGGTGTTTGTATACACGATTTTGGGGAACCGTTTTACCAAATAACTTACTGTAACGGGGTCAACTAGTCAATTGAAATAATTGTACTAAGGCCTGCTTTGCAACTGCCTTGGCTTGCCTGCTCTACATGTGACATACATACATACATATGTCGCCTCTTGGTCGACTCTCATCGAAGATTAACATACATTTTCTTGACTGCTTCTGATCCCAGAAACTCTTACAATCCTTGTAGGCGAGGCTGAGAAATTATTGAGCAATATTCTGCGACATCATCATGGAGAGGGAACGAGCAATATCGTCGATGACTCGATATATCATGTTGCTAACTAGAAGACCAAAAAAAAGAGGGCCTGAGCCCAATGCATCACTTGGACTGAACACACGAACTTGGGCTCCGGTGCCATGTCTGGGACATGGGAAAATAAATTCAAAAATAGACACCGTGCCACAGAGTCATCCATACTGTTAGGACATGGATTTATGCCTGGCAGAAACGGGCATAGGCCTATGTCCAAATATGGACATAAGTCTGTTCCAGACGTAGCCCTAGAGCCTGAACAAGTCATAGCATCATACGCATGTTGATACACGACCATCACCATGTTCATGGTCTTGCGTAGTTTTTTTTGATGTATGTACTGCAGGGTCGTGCAAACCCAAGGTATTAAACGATCATTTCCGTGTCGCAGACAACCCGAACTCGTGAAATTCACGTTTTAGGTCTTTTCGTTGACAAGGCACGGTACGCGTTACCTGGGATTGTATCAGGATAATTATGGACTCCGTTCCTCTGATTATATTTATCCCTTAACCCTTTAGGCGCTCTAGTTTTCCTTCATCGCTCTTATAGGTCAATAGGATGGGATTGGTAGGTGTAAATCCTAGATGCACCATGCAATCGAAATTTGAGATATAGAGGAACCGAATTCGATGTATGTATACCATATACTAGAAAAACCGACATTTCCAGACAGGCGCATCAGGAAAAGATCAAGATGAATTCGTAATTGTTGTCGGTGATGCTGCCGGTGCGCATGCTAAGATGTTCAGGGGTATAACTCAATCCAATCCATTTTCTAGGTTCGGACATAATTGAACAGAAAATTGAATACACCATAACTCTCCATGGCCATCCACTTTCCCTCCTTAGGGAGTACCACCATGATCGCCAACGACAACTCTCCTGATCCCCTCGCTCTAGCTATAGCGCCTCCTGACGATGAAACCTCCGAAGAACGTGCTGCCCGTGAAGAGAAAGAGAAGGCTTCCTTGCAAAGGAGTCAACAAATTGACTTGGAGCTCAAGACCGCAAAGGCTGCTATGAAGAGGTATAAAAAGGCCGTCAAAGTCCTAGTGCTTGGGCAGAGCATGAGCGGTAAGTGACCTGCTACATTCTTTTACATTCCTGCTGTTCTTGTAGCTAATATATTTGTTTGTAGGCAAGTCAACCACGATTAAAAGTGGGAACATGAATGATTATCTGCTCTTTCCTTTTACTCACTTGTATCGTCAGACTTTCAGATAACCTATGCACAGAAATCATGGGCAGAGGAACGCGCATCATGGAAGGCCATCATCCTTCTCAATCTCGTGCGCTCCGTCAATATTATTATCGATGCGCTGAGCACTCCCAGAAGCACGGAACATCTAGATTCAAATGACGAGCCTTTGCAAGCAGCTCTACAAGCTGCGGACACAAACACACCCGTTGTCACACCTACGGAACGTCATCATAAAACAATCCTGCGTCTCGCGCCGTTACGGCAGATCGAGAGAGAACTGAAAAGGTTTCTCGGTGCTGGCTCCGAGGAAATTGAACTCACCCAAAGATATCTCGACAAGGAAGCCGAACTGTATTTTCGCAGACAGGTCAAAAAATCGGAGTCGGAATTTTGCGTCCGCTCGACATCCGGTTGGAAGAGTGTAATTGACCAGATACGAAACCCACAACCAGGCAGAGAATCGACTGTACACAAAGTAGGTTGTCAAGTCGTCAGCGGCTGCAAAGAAGACATAAGATGGCTTTGGAACGATTCAATAACGAAGCAAATTCTTCATCAACGACATATCCAACTCGAAGATACCCCAGGATTGTAAGAGCATATCCAAGCGTGCTGGGAACTCAAACTGACGTCTCCACAGCTTCCTTGAAGATATTGACCGTGTAGTAGCGTCGGACTATGAACCGTCAGACGAGGATATCCTACGTGCTCGACTCCGGACCACAGGCGTCCAAGAGTATCATTTCACTCTGGATAGAGGTAAGCGATGTTCTCCTGCAAAGACGGTGCATCGCATTTACGCAAATGGACTAGCAAATGGTACTCGTCTCGATTGGATCATGTATGATGTTGCTGGTAAGCATCTTTCTCGGTTGCGTTTAAGCCCCTCGAAATCAGTAGTCTCATCATCGTGACAACCCTCATAGGCATCCGCACCGCCGTGAGTTTCTGGTAGTTGGCCCTAGTGATTATTTCGAATTTTACTGATGTCATTATCCACATCAAGCGAGCAGCATGGGTGCCATTTTTCAAAGAAGTGACGGCACTCCTCTTTTTGGCCCCTTTATCGTCATTCAACGAGCGATTGGATGAGGACTCGCGCACTTACCGATTGGAGGACACATTCTTACTCTGGAAGGCGTTATGCAGCAATAAACTGCTATCTAATGTGCAAATTGTGGGTCCCACTTAGAGCGCTTAAATTTAGATGCCGATTTTGATTGACCCTTTCTATAGATACTTCTGTTAAACAAGACGGATTTGCTTCGCAAAAAACTCGACCAGGGTATTCGTCTGCAAAAGTACATCCCTGAGTATGACAAGCCCAACGATTTTGAGAACGTATCAAATTGTCAGTTCCGGTTTCGCCCCCTATCACAATAAGTTTATCTTCATATAACAACATTCCAGGGTTCCGAAAAGTCTTCAGGAGATACCACACTCAATATTCCTCACCGGATCGGGTTTTTATCTCCCATTTTACCTCCGTCGTGGTGAGCGAACTTTTACCCCAATTATAATTTGCCGTCATTTTCTGAAACTTTGACCCCAGGACACCCATGCGACATCCCACACGCTCGACGCCAGTAAGGCCATCTCCGGTTTCTGCAACTTCTGCATTCTACTGACCAGTCTTCCATAACTAGTACGCGAAACTATCCTGCGCAAGGATGTTGTCGGCGCTGGTCTCATGTAAACTCGAGACTATGTAGCAGATACGTCCCGACCCGTCCTCATTCAAATTGGCCCCTTACTTAACATGCAACCCTCACAAAATAAGATCGGATCCGGATACCTGATCTAATGACCAATTAGCCGTAAATCATCTTGACAATGACGTCCCCCACACATCTTGACATATTTCTCCGGACTAGGGCATCCTTTCATTCCATATTTCGTTCTTTCTGACTCGTTCTTTCCAGTTCTTTCCATCTTAGTTCTGTTCTCTATCATTATATGGTATTTTAGATGATAAATAAGTGCTATATCGTAGATCTGCGGCTACTGACGTGTAATTTTTTCTTCCTGTATCACCTATTTACAAATGTATAACCACCAAACATTTTTCGTTCGTTTTTTTGAATCAAGTAACACCCAATTTTGCATATGTCTTTTTTCATAGATTTCTCGGATAAATTATTCGACGTAGAAAATCACTTGTCCATTTTGTAATAAAAATTCATCGCGGCAGATATATTTCCTCCCTTTAGAGCTCGACATGTTTAACTGGGAGGTCTGGACGCTTCTTGTACAGATCGTATACAGGAAGGGTACCAGCGGCCTGCAGGTCTTTCGCGACCTTTTCTGCGCCTTGGAAAACGCGCAGCAAATTGCCACCTGTGAGTCCAGCAAGCTCGTATTTGTTCCATCCTCGTTTGTAGAGTTCGGCAATCTATTCATTTCATGTGGGGCCACGATAAGTATGCCACCCTTGTCACGGATCTTTATATAATTCGACGTTCAGTACTCACCAATGCAGGATATTTAGACACATCTTCGAGCCCGACTGGGACTTCGTCGATGCCATCAAAGTCGCTTCCTAGGCCAACACTGTAGGAAGATTTATGTTACTTTTTGTAAAAAGAAAAGAAAAGAAACAAGACATACTGTGCTTTGCCTGCAACTTTGGCAATGTGATCTACATGGTCAGCAACAGCAGCAGTGGTCGCGTTTCCTGGCTCAGCGACGTAGAAGGGCGCAAAGTTAACCTTGAGAATGCAAGGGAAACAATTTAATCTATGAGCGACGCATGTCCGGGTCCCTTAGGAAATGAAAATCATGGCTGACCATCACTACTGCGTCTTTTTTGCCTTCCTCACGACCGATAAGTTCCAAAACATCATCAGGAACGTTCCGAGGCACGTCATAGACGGCACGAGCAGATGAGTGCGACCAGATAATGGGTGCCTTGGAATGAGCAATAGCTTGCTTTGCAGTTGCGTCCGAGGTATGTGAGAGGTCGACCAAGACACCTAGGCGGTTCATTTCATCAATCAAAGAGCGTCCCAGAGCACTGGTAGGAAATTTAAGTTCAGTGCAACTTCGCATGAGAAGTATTACAGAGGTAATTAAACACTAACCTCAGACCGTGATGAAGTGGGATCATGCCAGGCAAGTAGCCACACGAGTCTGCAAATGCATTGTGGCAGGCATGGGTGAGGGTAACATATCGAACACCAAGAGCATGGTACTGCCTGAGAACACCAATCGAGTTTCCGAGTTGATGTCCACTGAAGTAATCGTTGCGTTAGTTATCGTGTCGTCAAACGAAGCCCAGAGAAGTGCATACCCTTCTATACCAATGAGACTTGCAATTTTGCCTCCAATTATAGCCTGCTTTATGTCGTCTGTTGACAATGCCAGAGCAAAAGTCTGCACTGATAATTAATATTTCAATATCAATATACGCAACATAGATTCCTACCTTGGGGTATTTGTCGATCAGCAATCTAGTCACGTCAATTTGCTCAAGGGTATCTCTACAGGAATGTACTAACACGTTAACCCCTCGAATACTACCCGTGAAAGAGTCTACATACCGAACGCTCCATGTCGGATCGATGAAGGTCGGGTCTTCAGAGTCGGGGCAGGAAGCATACGCAGACCTAAGAAAACGCGTCGATGATAGTTATATATTAGCAGCACGACTATTCAAATAGTGAATAGCAGCATGATAACACATACCAGAAGAACCCTCCGACTTTGCCCTTCCTCAGACGAGGAATATCGACATGCCCAGGCATCTCAGAAGTAAGGTCGACTGCAGAGACATTGTTCGCGAAATAAACACGGACGAGGTAGGGTAGGTCTTCATGACGACTCAATGGTAAGCTGCTGTACTAGAAAGAACACGTCTGACACGAGGAATCGTGAACTAACCAATGTGACCGTCCTAGTACAAAAAAAGGAACAGCGAGCTCAACAGAAGCCTCTTTCAAAAGTATATTGAAAGATATACTACTCACAATAACAGGGGCTTTGTTCAAAATAGCCAACGCAGCCAACTCTGGGTCCTTGGGCAACCTTCCCAACCATGGCGCGAACGGATCACCAAGCAGCCTCTCGAACCCGACCAACAAGATCAACGCGGCGACGAACAGCAGCGTCAACACCCCCCAGACGACCCTGCGCGACTTCGGGTTGACCTCTGGTGACGGTGTTTGGTTTTCCTCGTCCGAGTCATGATGATTCGTATTATTGAGCAAGCGCGAGTTCTCGTTCGGACTAGAGCTCATGGTGGTCCAATGACCAATTAGGCGTAAATCATCTTGACAATAATGACGTCCTCACACATCAAAACATATTTCACCGGACTTGGGCATCCTTTCATTCCAAATACTTACTTCGTTCTTTCTGACTCGTTCTTTCTATCTTAGTTCTATTCTCTATTATTATTGGTAGTTCAGATGATAAATAAGTGCTGATCTGCGGCTACTGATATCACCTATTTACAAATGTATAACCACCAAACATTTTTCGTTCGTTTTCTTAAATCAAGTAACACCCAATTTTGCATGTCTTTATATATATATAGATTTCTTGGATAAATTATTCAACGTAGAAAATCACTTGTCCATTCTGTAATAAAATTTCATCACGGCAGGTATATTTCCTCCCCTTAGAGCTCGACATGTTTGACTGGGAGGTCTGGACGTTTCTTGTACAAATCGTATACAGGAAGTGTACCAGCGGCCTGCAGATCTTTCGCAACCTTTTCTGCGCCTTGGAAAACGCGCAGCAAATTGCCACCAGCGAGCCCAGCAAGCTCGTATTTGTTCCATCCTCGTTTGTAGAGTTCGGCAATCTATTCATTTCATGTGGGGCCACAATGAGTACGCTGTCCTTGTCGCGGATCTTTAATTCGACGTTCAGTACTCACCAGTGCAGGATATTTGGACACATCTTCGAGCCCGACTGGGACATCGCCGATGCCATCAAAGTCGCTTCCTAAGCCAACACTGCGGGAAGATTTATGCTACCTTTTGTAAAAAGAGATGAAATGAAATGAGACGTACTGTGCTTTGCCTGCAACTTTGGCAATGTGGTCTACATGGTCGGCAACAGCAGCAGTGGTCGCGTTTCCTGGCTCAGCAACGAAGAAGGGCGCAAAGTTAACCTTGAGAATGCAAGGGAAACAATTTAATCCATGAGCGACGCGTGTCCGGGTCCCTTAGGAAATGAAAATCATGGCTGACCATCACTACTGCGTCTTTTTTGCCTTCCTCACGACCGATAAGTTCCAAAACATCATCAGGAACATTCCGAGGCACATTATGGACGGCACGAGCAGATGAGTGCGACCAGATAATGGGTGCCTTGGAATGAGCAATAGCTTGCTTTGCGGTTGCGTCCGAGGTATGTGAGAGGTCGACCAAGACACCTAGGCGGTTCATTTCATTGATCAAAGAGCGTCCCAAAGCACTGGTAGGAAATTCAAGTTCAGCGTAACTTCGCATGAGAAGTATTACAGAGGTAATTAAACACTAACCTCAGACCGTGATGGAGTGGGATTATGCCAGGCAAGTAGCCACACGAGTCTGCAAATGCGTTGTGGCAGGTATGGGTGAGGGTGACGTATCGAACACCAAGAGCATGGTACTGCCTGAGAACACCAATCGAGTTTCCGAGTTGATGTCCACTGAAGTAATCGTTGCGTTAGTTATCGTGTCGTCAAACGAAGCCCAAAGAAGTGCATACCCTTCTACACCAATGAGACTTGCAATTTTTCCTCCGATTATGG
Organism: Agrocybe praecox; assembly: GCA_964017145.1. Lineage (NCBI taxonomy): Eukaryota > Fungi > Basidiomycota > Agaricomycetes > Agaricales > Agrocybaceae > Agrocybe > Agrocybe praecox. Next base: position 1,476,849 of record OZ024842.1, on the reverse strand, counting down.
CCTGCTTTATGTCGTCTGTTGACAATGCCAAAGCAAAGGTCTGCACTGATAATTAATATTTCAATCTCAATGTACGCAACATAGATTCCTACCTCGGGGTATTTGTCGATCAGCAATCTAATCACGTCAATTTGCTCAAGGGTATCTCTACAGGGATGTATTAACACGTTAACCCCTCGAATACTACCCGTGAAAGAGTCTACATACCGAACGCGCCATGTCGGATCGATGAAGGTCGGGTCTCTAGAGTTAGGGCAGGAAACATACGCAGACCTAATTAAAACGCGTCGATGATAGTTATATATATCAGCACGACTATTCAAATAGTGAATAGCAGCATAATAACACGTACCAGAAGAACCCTCCGACTTTGCCCTTCCTCAGACGAGGAATATCGACATGCCCAGGCATCTCAGAAGTAAGGTCGACTGCAGAGACATTGTTCGCGAATCGAGCACGGACTTGGATGGGTAGGTCTTCATGACGACTCAATGGTAAGCTGCTGTACTAGAAAGGACACGTCTGACACGAGGAATCGTGGACTAACCAATGTGACCGTCCTAGTACAAAAGAGGAACAGAGCTTAACAGAAGCCTCTTTAAAAAGTATATTAGAAGATATGCTACTCACAATGACAGGGGCTTTGTTCAAAATAGCCAACGCAGCCAACTCTGGGTCCTTAGGCAACCTTCCTAACCATGGCGCGAACGGATCACCAAGCAGCCTCTCAAACCCGACCAACAAGACCAACGCGGCGACGAACAGCAGCGTCAACACCCCCCAGACGACCTTGCGTGATTTCGGGTGGCCATCTGGTGATGGTGTTTGGTTCTCCTCGTCATCATCATAATGATTCGTATTATTGAGCAAGCGCGAGTTCTCGTTCGGACTGGAGCTCATGGTGGTGGTGGATGAGGAAGGAGTGAGAGCTTTCTGTACAGCTGAGATAAGTAGGGCTTTGGCCACGGCCTTGCAGGTTTCCGCGTGTCTGTGGTGCTTCTGTTTCTTCGTATACGTATTAGTAGACAAAGTTTTGTTACTGTCCGCGTTTCGTCGCCACCAATGTCCTTTACCACTATCACTGGACGATGAGGAGGAAGAGGAAGAGGTCGAGCTGCCACTCGAGCTCCTCGAGCGTGCCATCATCAATAAAAGGCTATAATAAGCAGAGAATTTCCACCGTCAAGCCCCATCTTTCCATGCAATCCCTCTATTGCGACGACGATATGACGCCAAGATGGGCAAGCACACCATGTGTTACCAGTATGTCGTGAGATAAGATAAATCAAAACAGACTCAGATCAAAACAGACTCAGCATCGCGTCTTCTTGCCCAAAATACCTTCACACAACATTCCGAGATAAGAAAATAGAGATTCATTGTGCTACTTATACAAATATTGACCCGCGTCCAGACATACTAAGAGGTGATAAAAGGGCAAGCCAGAAATATGGCGCGATGTGTGTGTGGGGATAACTAATAAAATGCAACAAGGAAGAAAGAGAAAGCAAGGGTAATATGGTGTAAAACAAAAACACGACGACTAATAACAGGAAACCGAAAACGGTGGTCTACTTTTGATTTCAAGATAGAAACAGCAAAGCAGTCATCCATTAACGGCTTCATGCCTTGACCTTGCCGATCACAGAGTCGGGTGCATATCGAGGAATGACCTTGGGGTCGTGCAGCATGTTGAACTCCTCGGTGGCATCACGGCCGGCGTAGAGAAGAATGGCCTTCTCACCTCCGGGATGGTCAGGGAGGAACTGAAAAGAGCTTGTCAGCACAAAACTTTTCAATCGTACAGAAACAAAACACTACTCACGCTGGTGACATCAAGGACCTTTCCGTCAATGACGACCCAGACATCATCTTTCTTGTTGTGCTGAGCAACCTCAGCAAGAGTGTATTCACCGGCTTTTGGTTTGTCAGCAGGAGCGTCGGCAGTGACGACGGGTGATGAAGGAGCAGCAGTTGATGACGATGATGGGGCGAGCTGTCCAGCGAGAGCATTTAGACGTCCACCAGCCTTCTGGATAGCGGCTGAGGTGGTCTGCAGTTGGTAAGCAGCGGCAGAATCACCAGAGACACGACCGAAGACAACACATCCCAGTAATGATGAACCACCGAGACGGTTAGCACCGTGCACACCACCAGCAACCTCACCAGAAGCGAAGAGACCTGGGATGGGTTTTCCGTCCTTGCCAATAACGCGGGATTCAGGGTCGATCTCGAGACCACCCATGGTGTAGTGGAGAACAGGGGTCATGACGGCGACGTGGAAGAAGTCGTCGAATTTCCATTCACCCTGGAAGAACTTCTTGCCGAATGGATCCTTCTTGGTGCGGACGCTCTGGTTGTAGTCGTCGAAGGTCTTCTTCAAGACTTCGGGTGCAAGACCAAACTCCTTAGCAAGAGCCTCGCCATTCTCGAAGCGCTTCATCAATCCACGGCCGACGTAGTGCTTGCAGTGCCATTCGATTTCCGTGGAGGCGGGGCCGTTGAGGACAAGGCGAATGGGGAACTAAAAAAGCTTCTTTAGTAAACCGTATAAAAATAACTGTCAAGTTGACAAAGACTAACTTTGCCGTTCTCCCAGATCTTTCCAGTGACGTAGTCACGATGTTGAAGCTCATCGACGAAGCGCTTGCCAGTGTTGTCGAGGAGGAGACCACCGACACCACGAAGAGCCTCAGCAGCCAAGAACTTAACCTTGGCATCTGGGTCCTTGGGGTCCACAAGACCAGTAGGGTGGACCTGAACTTTCTCAAGATCAATGGCGCTGGCGCCGATTTCCATGGCGAGCTTCTGTCCATCACCAGTGCAGTGGTCCCCGTTGGTGGTGGGGAGGTTATAGTATTCAGGACGATGCTTCTTGAGGAGGGAGTTCTCAGTGAAATCAGCGGCATATCCACCGGTGGCGAGGATGACAGGTCCGTAAACTTCCTCAGTCTTTCCGGAACGCTCGTATTTGACACCAACTACGGCGCCAGACTCGTCCTTCAGGAGCTGGGTAACACGGGCCTTCTTGAAAATCTTGACGCGCTCTGGGTTGCTCTCAGCAAGATCTTCAAGACGCTCCATTTGGGCGTAGGTGATGACCTGGCGTAGTACGACTGCAATCAGAATGCGAATTGGAAATAGAGTAAACATGGTAAATACACACCATTCCAGGGAATTGAGCATCACCACGATGGGTACGGGGCTGGCTGTGGCCACCGAGACGGGAGACCTTGGAAAGGTCGAGGCCGAACTTGCTTTGCAGCCAGTTGACGGCGTCTCCTGAGCGACCAGTGAGAACGTGAATAAGGTCATCACGGGCAAGATCACGGGCCTAAAAGAATGCGCTTAGATCTAGGAAATAAATAAACCAGCGCAAGGAAGATAAACATACGGATTTCTTAGTATCCTCGAAGAAGATTTTTGCAGAGTCAGGAATGTTCAAGTCCTTCTGTGTGTTTGTGCCGGCACCGTTGATACCGGATGTGGCCTTTGTAGAGTTACCACCCATGAAACTAGCCGGCAAATATTAGGTCGAGCAGTCAATGGCGAGGTTCCGGAACAGGACTCACCCTTGCTTGTCGAGAAGCAAGACATTAGCACCACGCTCAAGAAGAGTGTGAGCGGCAGAGAGACCAGCGAGACCTCCTCCGACAACGATAACCTGGGCCATATTGTGATATATGTGGGGAAGGAGGGAGGATGGAAAGTAAGGAGGTGGTAGTAGAGAAACAAGATTGGAAGGAGCGGGAGAGTTGGATTCTTATAGGGAGTCGCATCACGGGTTAATGAACAATCCCGAGCAAATAAAACATGTGATTTGTTCGGCGTCTACTCCGCCCGGCTCGTCCTATACCCGACTTTGTGTCCGTCACATACATACGAGACTCGATTCCTCGCTCACTACTGTCATCATACAGCGTCTGCAGCCAGACAGACGGGTGGTTCACTCGAGCTTGCGGATATCCGAGACAAAAAAACGGCGGAAGAGTGGGATTTCGCATATCCTGGTGCGGTGTTAATGCACGACCTCTCTTCCGTGCGTTTTCTGTGTAAACGCGCAAAGTCCTACTACATCCCTTCAACCAATAAGCTTTGTCGGCTTACTCAAAATATATTTCGGCTTGGTCAAACTCGAGGCTCGTGTTTAGTTGTTCTACCCCACACAACGTTATTTACAGCTAATCGACCGAGTCTAGTAGAGCCTGGAGGCCCGCCGTACAACATCTATTTTATGTAACATTCCCCACAATCAATCTAATAATCCATATATATACCCCCAGGATGCGGCCTCGAGCTCGGCTGCGTTTCTCTAAAGCGTCTCTGCAGCCTCTTTAATCACCATACAGCACCGCTCGACAGCCTCTGTCATCGTAATATCCAAGCTCTCCAATAGAACCAAATTCTCCACTTTATTCGTGGGCTTTCCATGCTCGACATCACCGTTCTCGAATACCGCTTGGTTCGCTTCGACGTACGCTGGATATACGATGTCTTCCCAATAATGGGGCGGGTCACGCCATAAGGTACCCTCTGGGTCGGATTGAACTCCATGAGACGGGATCCGGGACAAGCGAGCGCGGGGTATGGTATGTATTATTATCGGCGTGTTATAAATCAATGCCGAAGGCAAGGCACAAGATGCGTCGTTGTCGCATCAGAATAATATAGCCAACGGCGCATTACAGAAAGCGGGGAAAGGGGAAGATGGGAAGAAACGTATTAGCTTCCAGCGAAGGAGTAGTATGGATATTTCGTACCAGCAGTATGATATCCATGCCTTTCATGTCTACGCTGCTTCAACACATCATGAGGCACGCGAAGCATTATGCGGACGTCTAATTGATCAATCACATCCTGTGATTCAAAGAAAGCATCATCAGTAGAACAACTCAAGATTTGAGAAACACGAGCCTCCGGACAACAGGCCCGAGGGTTGAATATTATTACTCACCTTGTTCCAGTATAGCAAAAATCCATCCACCAATCCCCAAATAATCTTCTCGTCCTTCACTTCCAGCTCTTTCTTCAACCGCTCAAACTCTGCAACCCATTTGGCCCGGACTTGTTCGTCAATCTTGATATCCTTCTGTTCGTTGAGATGATCATGGCTCCTGTGGTCCGGCGGAATCTTTCCAGTTTGCTTGACTTCTTTAAGAAATTTAACGAGTCGAGGCCATGTTATCGCGCCCGCGGGTGCATCCCAGTCCTGGACTTTATGTATAGGGTGAAAAGGGACGAGTTCTTGAGGCTGAATAGGATGAGATGAGCATAATCAGCTCATGGTTGGCGTTTTACGCACTGGGGCAAAATCCTAGCAGATATATCAGGAATTCAAATCAAGACGGAGAAAAAGTCGACTCACATCCTGATGAATTATGACACTGTCTGGCAGGATGCGATTGAGATGCTTTGCTAGGGTCGTTTTACCTGAGCAAGTAGCGCCTCTAATTTGCACTGAAAATGAGTGTCAACCTTTTAAAAACAGGAAGAAGTGATACTGACCCGACTCCAATTAGAATGACCCTCGTCTGCTCGCTCATGGTGGCAGTAATTAGGAATCAATATGACTCGATAAGATTACAACGAGTTGTCCAAGTGTTCTAAATTTGGGCTTTTGTCACGTGCCAGCCCACAAGTAGTGACCCTACGTCATTTTAGTCCATGCGTCATTGGTGAGGCCAGTTATAAAAGGCGCCCAACCAGGATTCCACGATACTTCAGTTCGTTTTTACTATATCCCAGTCCAGTCATGTTCGCATCAAATACCATTCGTGCTGCTCGTCTTTCGACAAGATCGACTGCTCTCGTACGTTTTCATCTCTATCTATTGCACATCTTCACTTCATGCTGATCATGAGCACACATATGTAGCTTCCTGCAACCCGTGGATATGCCACCCCACCCCCACCCGCTGGTCAACCAGCACCCAACCCTGAAGCGCAGAACAAGTCTGATTATACCCTTCTATATGGCGCTCTTGGTCTAGCTGCGGCGGGTGGTGCTTACATGTACTTTCAGAATTCAGACGAGACTGCGAACCTCAAGGACAAGGCGAAGAGAGAAGAAGCCAGCATAGAACGCAGGACACAGGAAGCCCTCGATTCAGCCAAATCCCGCGCAGGCGGTGTGCTGAACAAGGGAGAGGAGAAGTTTGACCAAGTCAAGGTGGGTTCCAATCGTCTCTTCCCTTGCCGTGTTTTTTCACTCATGCTCTTCAATACTTTATCCTTTCTAGGCTGAGGGAAGGGAAAAGCTCGACGCAGTACGTTCCGCTGCAGATGCACGCGGTCGAAGCCTCAGCGAAGACCTCGAGGCAAAATACGACGCCGCTAAGGATGCGACTCGGCAAGGTTTGACAAGAGCCCGCGATTCGACTGAGAACCTGTACAACGAAGCTCGTTCCTCTGCCGACAAGAAAGCCGCCGAAGCACGAGCAGAGGCTGAGAAGAAGGCTGATCAGGCTAAATCTGGATGGTTTAACTGGTGGGGAAGTACCAAGTCCCAGGCTGAAGCGAAGGGCGACGAGTTGAAGAGGGATGCTGCTGGGAAAGTTGCTGGTACTGCTGAGGATGTGAGGAACAAGGCGGAAAAGCACACATGATTCTTGCAAAAAAATAACTTGAAGGACATTTGTTGTTTATTATATGAAAATTCACATGAATCTAATAACATCTATAATGTGGTTAATTGTGAGAATATTCAAGGTAGACGAACGTTGGAGACTCGGTGATAAACACGGAAAGAAACATGGATATCAAGGCACGGTAACATAGTAGACTGTGAGAACGAGTCGTAGTTATTTTTAATTGTTGCCATGAAAGAGGAGAGTAAATAGCAGCTTTTTCGCCATCCATCGGGGAAGCCACAGCCGATCTACAGTCACCGTAAGATTGAAGATGTCAACAGAGGCAAGTAAATGCCGCGTTATTGGGTTGAACGTTGAACCGTTGAAGTTGACAATGGCACTAAACATACTGTTAAGAATAGGCACAGAAGGCTAGAGGTTGATTTCGTGTGCAAAAAGCTCGGAAGAAGGACGTACCCCAAGTAATTGGTAGATTCTTTTTTTGGGGGGGTAATCCAGTGCAGCCTTGACAATATGTCGATATGTTTTTCTGTGAGACGGGCGTGGGTGTGGATATATTATTTGTGGGCGTTCGATGACCGAGTGCCCGAGGCAGGTCCACCACTGCCAGATGGTTCGCGTGAGAGTGGTTGTCGTTGGAAGGGTTGATTATGATTATGACAATATGTACGTAAGTACGAGCAGCAGGCAGGCAGGCAGGCAGGCAGGCAGTGTGTCTATTAGGTCAGAGGTTAGAATTGTCGTGGCAGAAGAAGTTGTCAGCGGAGTGGACCTAGCAGTGTTCCATCAAGAATTAGTATGACCTCCCGAGCCATCAATAACGCATGTGCTCATACTCTGGACTAGATGGAGATCAGATCCTGGGAAGGAATGAATGCACCTTTTTAGTTTTAGCAATGACTCCCTAATTCACCTTTCCTTCTTCTTTCTCTTATATACTATTCTCAAATACCGCTTTTTGAACGTTTTCCTCCTCTGCCATCCACCGCTATCATCCCAGAGCGCCGCAACGCGCCCCGTCGTCCCATATCACACCAACATAATGCCCCGGTTCTTCGGCAAGTCTCAGCAGTCAGAGTTCCTGCAAAATGACAATATCGACCCCCTCAACATTCTCCTCGCACCCCCTGAGAAGGAGACTCGAGAGCAGATGGAGGTCCGCCTGAGAGAGCAGGAAGAGGCAAAGAAGAGGTCAGACGCCATTGACGAAGAAATCAACAAACAGCGGGCAGAGATAAAGAAGAATAATTTCGTTCGTGTCATGTTGCTTGGTGAGTAACAAGTGTTAATCTTTCCTTGCTTGTTCCGCGTGCGACGATCAATCTCTTTGTCGCTTATGCCTGATATGAATGCTTGTGAGCGTAACTGATCAACGGATGTTTATTTTCAACCATTCTTGCCCACAGGCCAGAGTGAATCGGGTATGTCAATTACTTCTAATGAACTATGTACACAGTACATTAATCTTCATTGTCCGTTCCAGGTAAATCGACGACGTTGAAAAGTACGTTCATTCCTCGCTTAGATCATTGAAAGGGACTAACATATGGGTTAAACAAGACTTTCAGCTGATGAGCTCGGCAAAGGTACGCATTCATCATGTTAACATAATCTTCGACGACCAGCGCTGACAGCCATTTTTGTACTATTCTCTATTAGTATTTCCGCCACGAGCGAGCATCATGGCGGGCTGTCATCCAGCTCAACGTGGTGCGATCCGTTAGGATTATGCTGAACGCCATCAGCGAGGCCAACGGATCGCCACCGCCCACCGCGGCGGGACGACGTCGCACAGAGTCGATCATGTCCATCGATTCCGACGCAACGACAGCCGTCTCCGAGCCCAGAAGCAAACCGAGCATAAGCCTCTCTACGGGTCACTCTTCCCAATTTACGCTCAGCCCCGAGCTGCTCAAGCTGCGCATGCGGCTTCTGCCACTACAGCAGGTCGAGGAAACGCTACTGCGCAAGCTAACTCCAGCCGGATCCGCAGAGTTCGAAGCGACCCACTTATCCCCTATCACGAATTTGCCGTACAAAGCGCGCCCGGGTGGGAAGCAGATGAACAAGTTTGGCGAGCTCACGGTGAACTCGACGATGCAGTGGAAGATCGCGTTTGGGAGGCTCATGGCGAGTGCGAGGGAGAGCTTGGACAGTGCCGCGGATATTGACTTTGACGACCCTAATGATCCTGGTGTCGTGCTTAACGCGTGTGCTGAGGATATCATTCGCCTGTGGGAGGATCCGGTGGTTAAGCAGCTGCTTATTGTTCAGAAAACGCCATTAGAGCATATGGGAGGATTGTATGTCGATCTTTTCCCCCCCTTTTCCCCAGTGCTTACATGATTATTTCTCCAGTTTCTTGGACTCGATACGCCGAGTTACGGGGTTGAGATACGTCCCAACGGATGGTAAGTTTTGGTAAAACTCAACGAAAATTTAACGGTAGTAATATCATTTGCTCATTAACAGACGACATTTTACGCGCGCGGCTAAAAACACTCGGTGTTTCTCAACATGATTTCTTTCTCAAGACTGCGGGTCTGTCATCCCTATAACTCAGAGGCGCTGTCATTCTGACTACATTAACAGGAGGCAACATTCTCAGCAAGAATTGGCGAGTATTCGATGTCGGTGGTGCGCGCTCCCTGGTATGTAATTTTTGTCTGACGAGCATTCTGTCACTTGCTCATTCGAGTCAATTACACTTTTGTAGCGAGGTTGGCGGAATCATTCTTTGACTCGGGGCTCTTTTGTATTAATATACTTTCTCCGTCTCCAGCTGCGTGGGCGCCATTCTTTGATGATTTACACGCAATCATCTTCCTTGCTCCTATATCTGGATTCAATGAAGTAAGTCTCTTTGTCGCTAGATTTACTCCGGAATGCCGTTAACCCTGACGTGTTAATGTTTTGTGCAGACTTTGCTAGAAGATCCGAAAGTTAACAAACTGGTGAGGCATAATTAATATTATCCATCTGTCCTTTCCCCCGTCGATGGCCCTGGTGATTTTTTTGGGGATCTGTTGTATTGATGCTGGGAGTTTCCTTCTATTTCTTTAGGAAGATTCTGTTCTACTGTGGAAGTACATCGTTGGCCATCCTATCCTGGCCAAGACCCAAATCATACTATTCTTGAACAAGGTTGATTTATTCAAAGGTACTTGAGGATTTGTCCATGCCTATTATGTAACCTGTTGGCTGATTTTTTTTGGTCTCTCTTCTAGCTAAGCTCAATGCCGGTGTAAAACTGGGAGACTATATGGTTTCTTATAATGGGAAAGCTAATGATTTCGAATCCACCACCCTCTGTAGGCCATTTCTTTGAACGAGCCATTACATTTGAACTAATCATTTCCATTTACCTGCCAGATATCCGCAAGAAGTTTGGTGAGCTAGAAATTTGCTTATTGCAATCTCCACAACCTAAACTCAATGTTATGTTTCTAAGCTCATATGATGAAAATGCATTCCAAGGCCCCACGGACATTCTATAGCCATTTGACGTCTATGACGGTGAGCGGAGATCTCCTTAGTGGGGTTCAATACAGATATCTCATTTTCACTTCCTTCTTCCTTCTCTCGTAGGACTCCAAATCTACTGAAAAGATTCTTTGTAATGGTGCGTGCGATCACGGCTCCGTCGAGCTCGCGTTTTCCCAAGCTTTGTCCTTTCTTTCTTCTAATCATTGTTTATTTTAGTCAGGGACATGGTACTTCGCACTATGCTCGAATCGAGCAGTTTGCTATGAATAGAATTCATGGTAGTTTATGTCTTTCCCCCTTGCTCTGCAATCTTTTTTCTTCTTGTTTTCGTAATCTTCTTCAACTCCGTTCCACCTTTAACGTCAAAGTTCACCTCTCTTTTTTTTCCATTGCATACTTCATTCATCATCACATAGCTATACCTCCTTACTGTCTAGATGGCTACATGCCTCCACCCATACTCGGGATACCACATACACTGGCGCCACGCTATTTTGGTTCAGCCAATCGCACCCAACCTGCGCAAATATGACAACAATCATCACCGCATCCTTTTTCGTTCCATCTACATACACCACAACCACAATATCCAGCGACAGTCGACGGTACATGACAATCCACGCCTGTGAATATGCTGCTTTTGTAGCTGCTGTTCAGTCGTATTCGTCTATCACCCATGATATACCCATGCATTGACGACAACCCTCTCCCTCCACCACCTCCCACCATCGTGATCACCATTCAAGTACTCACAACCATCACTTCAGGAATGCCTTGGCCTCCTTTCCGCCACTCCCACATAAAACTATCATACATTGTCCCATCAGCTTTTCCGCCATCTGGAAGTAATTTTCCTCCTGTGTCAAATATGTTAGCTGTCATGTTTTTTTTTATTTAGAAAAAAACTTCTGCTATTTGTTGTTGTTGTTGTTGTTGTATATTACCCTCTCATTAACATGCACAAGTTCTTGCTCTCCGACTCCCGAGTACAAAACAAAAACGCCGAGGCAAGAGAAAATGAATCTTAGAAGACCTGAAACGGGCCCGAGTCCTTGAGTCCTTGATATCGGACCTATCTTTTTCTGTCTGAGACTTATCTTGAACATACTTTTGTTCGGAGCCGGTGCGTACTTGAGTCCAACATGGCACATGTACAATTTGTCTCGACAGTCGAGACCGTCCGGAATTGGTTTTTAGGAGGCTGACGCGAATATAGATTTTAGGTGATGGAGGCACGTGATCGTATAATGAGTCGCGTCGACCACTCACGAGAAACTAATTAGTAACTCGGACTTCTTGTACTGGAACTACATCGACAAAATAATACCACAGGGGAATCATAAACTCCTCAGAGATCTTATAGCTGCTCATCTTACATCTATACTTCTATCACCGCTCTCCTATACCTACTCTTTACGGAACTGTGTATTACCGATACACCGCATTGGCAACGCTGAACGTTGAACTGCACCTCCGAGACAGTCTACCTACGTACTACAGCCTACTTACACTACACACACTTGCATTCTATCACCGCGATGTCAGATATTTTGGCTAATTTCGGATGCCTGGATGAGCTCACTCAAGTGATATATCAAGGCATTTATAAATTTGTGGTCTTGTCTACGGTGTCGGATGACGAGTGGAATGTCTATCTCGGTCTGTCTGGTCCTGAGGGAAGATGGTGGCGCGGGTGTTGGACTGAGAAGGATATCCAGAATTTGTTGGTATGTGTTTGTTTTGTGATCTGTTTGGAGTCCTTTCGTTCCCTTTTTCTTTGTGTCGTTCCCGATGCTAGATGGTTGTCCTTCTCTGTTTGGAATCACATTTTCTTCTTTGCTTGGTCGCTTATGGTCGTCTTTCGCGTGATACTCATCTACCATCTTTCTCTTAGGGCTCCAAAACATCGGACAAACTTCTAGAGTCCTTCGCCGAAAAGCTCGCGGATGTCTTTATCAAAGGTGAATTATGCATAAGTGACTGGAGTACCGACAAAGGCGCGAATATCAAGGTTGGCGGGGTGCATGACGCGTTTCTTGACATTGACTAATTCAACGAACTTCAGTTCACCCTTGGACCGACGTCAAAGAAGCCAATGAATGTCGATCTTGAAGAAATCACTTCACAGGAAGCTGCTGCACACGCTACGAGCGTATTTATAGACGTAAGTGAAAGATTATATATTTGAGGTGTTTCTTGAAATGTTTTTTTTGGTGCGTAGATTGCCTTGCAAGCCCAATCGAGGAAGTGTCGCCTTTTTCCAACATCTTCAGATGTGGCGGACTACTCGAGCGTTCCTGCTCCGCTGCCATTTACGGCGTTACAACCATCACATTCAAGTTCCGGTGTTCCATCTAAACGTAAAGAGCCAAGTAGGTTGCACTCCACAAAACATTTGTTTTGACAACTTAAGCTATGCCCATAATAGGCCCTGAGTTGACTACGCGGACCGATACACGGGGATCAAGCACCGCCAGTGGCTCCAAGACGGGGTCGAAGGAGGAGATAAAGTCTGACAGGGCACAGCTTGAGCAAGTTAAGCAAGCTGTGCCTGCGGGAGCAAAAGGTGGGTGGAACGGATGTTCCTGTGGCAATGTAATTGACGCTCGTTCAGCGCCAGCTTCGGTTCGACCTAAGAAAGGAGCGTCGTTGGCTAATCCGAATAAAAAAGCGAGAAAATACCAAGCCATAGAATTTGGGAGTGAAGATGAATGATCAGGTGCATAAGACACGTTTGTACGGTGAAAAGAAATAAGCTGCGGAGTGAACTAAATATATTATGTGAAAAGCAAAGGAATCCATGATTAATCCGGTGGTGGGGATACGCACGGATGGATGCCGGCAACGACCGAAACTGGGGAACAACACATTAAATAAATATTTCGTCACCCTCCTTTCTTTCCTTCCTCTCATTCTACCTCGACATACACAATGTCTTTTGCAGGTTTCTTTAGCGCAGGCGATCCCCCACATACCCCTACGCAACCCCCTGACATGAAAACTCTCGAGGCCATGTTCCAGCAAATCATGCTGGCAGTCCACAAATCCGTCAGTCGCGTAACTCTGACTCTTGGATCCTTTGTTTATATATCGTTTTATCCATTAGCACCACGATATCGGCGAGCTCAGGCAAGAATGTGCAGAGCTGCGGATGGCAAACGCTTCGTTAGAGCGTCAGGTTCGGGAGGGGCTCCAGGTATGCCAGCCAACCTGACAACATCTGGTTATTTATTTCTCGGGATTTAGTTCAATATGTATGGATCGCGCAATGGTACTCCAGGTTTCATGACCCCTGCACCTCCAAGTCCTCAACTACGTCCAAAGCTGTCACCCTTCCTGGTGCACAATATACCCTCCATTACGACCTCATCCCCTGAAGCCGTGTATTATCGGCCTTCACCTTTGGGCGACAACTCGCTCACCGCATTTCCCTTTGGAAATCGCGATATCCCTGGATTCTACGTGGTTATTCCCGCTGGCGGTGCTGGAACGCGTTTATGGCCCCTGTCTCGAGAAGGTCACCCCAAGTTCTTACTTGATGTCACATTGAAAGGCCGGTCTCTCATCCAGGCTACCTGGGATCGTCTAATTCCCCTCACTTCCCCTGCTCGAACCACCATCGTTGCAGGCCCGGCCCACGTGAAAAGTATCCGTGACCAACTCCCAGATCTACTTCCCAACAACATTTTCTGCGAACCTGGCCCCAAGGATTCCATGGCGGCTATTGGTCTTGCCGCGGCCATTCTCGCCTTGCGCGATCCTGACGCAGTTATTGGTTCCTTTGCTGCGGACCACATGATTTCAGGCGACGATGCCTTCCTTTCTGCGGTTGCTGAAGCCGTTGAGGTGGCGAAGGAGAATTACCTTGTCACTATTGGTATTGCTCCATCACATCCATCCACAGGGTTCGGTTACATTCGTCTTGGTGATAAATTGGGAATGAAGCAGGCACCAAACGCCAGACTTGTCTCAAGCTTCAAGGAGAAGCCAGATGCACGCACTGCGGCTCAATATATCGGAACTGGTGCTTACCGCTGGAATGCCGGTATGTTCGTCACCAAAGCAACTGTGCTGCTCGACCTCCTCCAGGAGTACAAGCCTGATCTTGCCGAGGGACTGCGAACGATCGCTGCTGCATGGGACAACGAGTCTCAGCGAGACGCTGTCCTTGCAGAAATTTGGCCCGGGTTGGAGAAAATTCCAATTGATAATGCTGTAGCCGAACCTGCTGCGATGGAAGGTCGCGTAGCCGTTGTTCCGGCCACCTTTGGTGAGTATCATTTCTTAACCTATTTCAATTACGCCCATTAAATTCCTCTTTTTAGGTTGGGATGATGTTGGTGACTTTTCCTCTCTCGCCGATCTTTTACCCGCTGAGGCCAACCAACCTCGTATTCTTGGAGATCACCATCTCGGTATGTTGTGTTTCATTGCTTCAGCTTCGGTCGATCATTGATCATGGTTCATTTCACGTTCCAGTTCTCACAGAGCAAGTTGCCGGAGGAATTGTTGTTCCTGGTTCTGGACGTCTCATTGCTTGCTTGGGTGTCGATGATCTGGTCATCGTGGACATGCCAGACACATTACTTGTCACTACCAGGGCTCGGTCGCAGGAAGTCAAACGCTTGGTCAAAAAGGCTCGCGATGCAGGCTGGAAGCAACTCCTGTAATTTTTTTTATCTATTTATCATAACAAAGGAACAGTAAGTATGGACGCTTGTCGGGAAAAGGACTTTTTAATAGTTGTATCTACCTCTAATGGGCAAAAACTGGCTTGGCTTGAATATTTAATACCAACTTCTTTTATACCAGAACATATTGCGTTTTTGAGAATTTGAGGAGTATTTTGTGTTTCGGTCCGGATAAAGCTCATCGTCATTTAGTCGCCATCTGACCTTAGAGCCCACGGTCATTTCTCTCCTCTCCACAAGCCTCATGGACTCCCTCAATTGCTTTCATCTCCACGCTCCCAGACATGAGTACTTCTCATAGTACAAAGCTTCTGGGATCTCAGTCTTCCAATTATGGAGCTACAGCTTCAAGCTCGACTGCTCATGTCGTTCAAGAGGAAGATGACCAACGACACAGCCGTCTCCATCGAGGGCTGTCAGCACGACAAGTCCAGATGATCGCCATTGCAGGAACGATAGGAACAGGACTATTCCTAGGAACCGGTCGTTCGTTGGCGCAGGGAGGCCCCGCGAGCATGCTCATCTGCTACAGCGTCGTGGGGTTCATTGTCTACATTACACTATTGCTCCTTGGCGAGATGGCGACCCAGTATCCGGTAGCAGGCTCGTTCAATGCGTATACTACTCGTTTTTTCTCTCCGGGATATGGATTCGCCTTGGCTTGGAATTATTGGTTCAATGATGCGGTTTCAGTTGCATCAGACTTGACTGCTGCTCAGCTGGTGTTACAGTTTTGGACGATAGAGCATGCGTGGATCGTCAGTGTTGTGATTTGGATATTCTTGGTGAGCGTGAACTCGTTGCATGTGGGAGGGTATGGTGAATTAGGTACGATAACGTTGTATTGTACAAGTGATGCAAGATTTGCTAACTACTTTTTCTTACCTAGAATATTGGCTGTCATCGCTAAAGGTCGTCACTGTCGTTCTGTTCATCATTGTCGGGACTTTTGTCAATGTTGGGTTTAATGCTGAGCATACATTCATTGGGCTCAGCAATTGGAAAATCCCAGGCGCGCCGTTTGTTGGAGGTATTGGTGGTTTCGCGAGGGTTTTCGTAACTGCGAGTTTCGCCTGTGAGTTTCAATTGACTCTGATCTCTTTATCTTAATGACTAATGAATATTATCAGTCGGTGGGACGGAGAGTTTAGGTATAACTGCCGGAGAAACGAAGAATCCTTCTAAAAACATGCCCAGAGTTGTGAATCTAGTTTTCTGGAGGTTCGTCCGCGGCAATACAATAGAGTGGAATCCGGGTTATATTCTAAACCAATTTTGTCAGAATTATGATTTTTTATATCTTGACTATCATCATCATTGGATTGAATGGTGAGTCTCCTAGGATATCTATCTCCTTCTCTTCGGTATTCTGACCTTCATACCCACATAGTACCATGGGACTACCCAAATTTATCTAATAGGAGCGCAACTACTTCCCCATTCACTATTGTATTCGTATCTGCGGGCTCTTGTGAGTCTTAACTTTCTCCAGATTCCAAGTTAGATTGACCCAAGGCTGACAATGAATCCGGGAACAGCGTTGGCTGCATCTTTCATGAACACCGTAGTTCTTACCTCAGTCTTGTCTGCTGGAAATCATGCCTTATTTGCGGGCACTCGAGTCCTTTATGGTACAACTATATTCTAAAAAGGATTGTTTTCACGGGTTTTGATTTTGTGTATGCTAGGTCTTTCGGTATCCACCCCTCGTCAAGCTCCGAAACTATTTTCATACACCACAGAAAGTGGTATACCAATACCAGCACTTATCATGACGAGTAGTATCAGTGCTCTGTGCTGCCTCACTAGCTTTATCGGAAGTGGAGAACTCTGGGGATGGCTCCAGAATATAGTTGGGGTTTCGAACCAAGTAATTACCGCTTTTTCGTCATAAAAATGATTTCTCATGCATGCACCGCTTTAGATCGCTTGGCTATCCATTGGTCTCTCTAGCTGGAGATTCCGTAAGGCTTGGATTAAACAAGGAAGATCCCTGAAAGAATTGAAATTCCACGTTGCCTGGACTTGGCCATGGGGCCCGCCATTCGTGGTACGTCTCTTTTCATGTGTTAGTGGTGCGACTTTATGTTAAACCATCCACTCTAGGTCATCGCTGTTATTTTTCTCATTTTCTGTAAGTTGTGCTTTAGAACAAATATGTGTGGCGTCCCTTCCTCATCTTGCCGATTTTAGTCCAGGGCTGGTCTTCGGTCTTCCCTGTATTTGCTCCAGTCGATTTTGCCTCGTTCTACATCGAAGTTCCCATCATGATCGTTATGTTCATTGGATGGATGATTGTCCGAGGATCGCCAAATCAGGTCGAAGACACACCTGCCTCACGCTTGTCCGAACCTCTGCTTCCGGGATCTTCTACTTTGTCGTCTGGTGGCAACAGCAGAAGTCGGCTGCATGATCTTGTTGATGTAGATTCCGTCGATTTATATAGAGACGAGTATACTGAAGATGTAGAAGAAGTGGAGGCTGAGGATGAAGTAACCAAGCGCTTAAGTAGTCGCTTTGGATTGCTTTGGAGGTTGTATTACTGGCTAGTGTAAGTTTAGAGGAATAGAAAATACTGTATTTTTCTGTTTGGTGCACCTTGAATCAACCTCTCAGAATCGGATGGAATTGGGTTGATTTGTTTTCTTCGTATCACAGTATTTGTGCCGCTCGGGAAGACGAATGAATTTCTTGAAAGTTAGTGTGCACGCTGCTTTCAGTGGTTGCTCACACATCTGGGGAATCTCCTTTCTCGGACTGTTTTGCCAGTCTGTATGCCCTTCTTTTCTATCTATCCCAAAAGGAAATCTGAAGGCATGGCCGAAGTGCATCACATTATCCTGGCCAGTCCATATCAACAGTCAGAAACTAGTTCCGAGTCCAAGTATGCGGGTCCTTCGACTAAACGGTCCTCGTGTATTTATCGTATGAAGCTATTTGCCAAATCAAGGACCTCAGAAGCGAATGACCCACCATGCTCACCTTGACTCGACTCAAATTTCCTAATATGAACTCCAGTTCCTAATGGGAATTACAGTTAGGGTACAGCCCTGGTACAGCCCTGGCCCCTTCTTTCAAATTCTTGCTAAAATTAGTACAATGGACGCAAACACATGGGATTTAGCTGGTGCGGTATATAAAACGTGTAAGTGGGAAGTTTATTACGCAGAGCATTTTTAGCTTCTTGTTCATTCCCCACCAAGTCTCATTCTTTCATCAGTCGTGAACATGCCAGGGATCAACCAAAGGAAGTCGTTCTTCGTCAATCTAATGTTCGTGACCTTCTACTTGTCCCAAAGTTATGCACTTCTCGCATACCCTTCGAAGATAAATGACGCCGAAGACACGATCGCACGTCTCGGTGCGTCCCTCATATGTAGTCTAAATATGGATATGTTGAAATTGATTTCGATTCCTGCCACTAATACAGAGAAATATATCCTAATCCTTCGTTTAGCAATAATTTTCCAGTTCTTATTGCATTGTATCGGACAGTTTATGGTGGAGGAAGAAAACGTTAGGGAAGTAGATGCCCCTCGTGAAGCTCGGGCCTCCGGAAATGAGAATCTCGTTAAGGCGACGTAGTTATGAGTATCCGGCGGAAACTCAATGCTGAAGATGCGATCATCGTTAAATCGTTCCTCTGTTCTTTACCAATTCTCTAGACCGGAGAGAAATATGTAACCCAACCATGTACTACTTGCAAGACTTTTGAATATACGTTTCTGATGTTGCTCATAAGTATGTATGATTGTACGATACTGGAGTGATACTGTAAAAAAAGAACTTGGGCTTGAAATTATGATTCATGCATAGGCTTGAATCATCCCCTACCATAAATACACTGCGAGTTTATACCATAATCTTGATTTGATATTTTTTGGAAAACCTGTCTAATCCTGTAACCGGTTGGCTATTTTTAGTGCTTTCTGACGCTCGGCATTAGCCACCAACGCCTCCCATCATTTGCTATTTTAACTTTTAAGAGTAACCAACTTCATGTTCCCGCCAAATTCTTGCTTTTGACTCCTTCCTGAAGCCCAAATGGTCCATCCAATTCTTGATTTCTATTTATGATCATTTTCTTATATGTTTATCGATGTGTGCGCGATTTGTAGCCTGTAGGTCGGTGGCAAAGGCATTTGAAAGAACTTCGTGGCTGTGTGGGCTCGAAGTTATAAATTTGGTTCGTGTCTCGTTACACTGAATATATTTGTTCAAACTGATATTACCAAACCAATCGTCTCAATGAAGCTTAGCTTGTGTCCAAAATAACGATGTTTGTGAGGTGTGAGAAGATCAATGGGATCCTGACGGGAAAGTTCTCGCCCAAAAATACAACACTGATCCGTGTGCACGCAATGGATGCGCACAGATCCAAGGAGAACAATTGCTGCTATGCTTTTGTTATTCTCGGTTTTCCGGACCATTCTGCAATCTATTTTCCCTTTTCCTTCAACAGGATAAGGACTGGAGGCATGGTCAACATTTCGAAGTAAAGCCCACACCCCAATCTACTATCCACAGCATCAACATCAACAAGCATGAGTTCAAGTTCCAGTGGAAGAAAGGATGAGAAAAAAAGTCATTGCTTTGCATATCTCTGGTCATCCTCGCACTCTATGTGGGAATGAAACTATAACAAGATTCCCACTGTAAGCCTGGGGCGAGGGCTGTAATGCGGCCGCTGCAGCGTACTTAGCTTGAGCCTTAACACCCAGATGATTCTCATTGGGAAGAGCATACCAATTCTTAACATCTAGATTCTTCTAGATCAACTACCTGGATTTCATCCTACCAGAACTTTCATGCATCATGCTCCTATGAGCAGGAAGATCATGTCGGGAAAATCGAAATTAAAATATCGGTGGTTATCCTTGATTACTGAACCATGTCATTGGATTATGGTGGCATATTTCGCAAGATATGGTCAGATATGGGACTATAATCCCTGAAATGGTTCAGTAATCACTGATACACTTATTTCGATTTTTCCGACAAATTCATTCGTGTCACAATTTTCAGTGCCAGCGAGCTAACAAGCACTGATCTTAGTCGCGGGTACTTGTCAGTTGTCGGAACATTACGAGTAAACCTAGTGGTCGTTTCAATTATTAACTGCCTTCGTTCAGGAGGCAACGGAGTATGGGGCCGGGTGTTTTGCCTAACGATCAGAGTCATATAGTACCAGTGACACGACGTTGGTCATCGTGAGTTGTTATCTTACTTGTCAAATTTCAAATCGAGAGATGATATCCTCCACGTTTTCTTCGACTCGATTATTCAAGGGAGAAAATTTCCTAATAAGTACGATGTACCTCAGGGTAAAGGCGAGGAGCAGTGCAACATGATTTCGATTCATCATGCGATGCGCGGATCGTATCATCAAATCCAGTGTAATATCCACCTATAATCTGTATCCTACCGAAACGAAGCTATAGGAAGACTCGTACTATTACGAAATTGGAGTAGTTGTAACCTCAATCTATCGGAGCGTTCAAGGAGCGTTTGTCGTCACTACATAATAGTTAAGGTCACGTTATATTTAGAGCAGTGGAAACAGCACAATCGTTGGCAGTATAAAGACGTATGCCAGAAGGGTGCATCTACCCTTTTCTGTTTCTACCCAACTCGTCTCATTGTCCAATAATTCGTTTAACTCGTTGCCTTACCGCACCTGCACAAGGTAACAACAAAAATAAACCCATTTAATGATAACTTCCAACCTCCTATCCGAGCACAAACATCCTTTAACTCTTTGTTTTAACCCATATCGAGTCCCCGCCATGAGAACGACAGGCGTGTACCAAGGGAAGGTGTGGCTGACATCGCTCACGATCCTTGCGTGGATTTCCGAAGTCTATGCGACCACAACGAAAATATTGACTACCAGGGCAACAGGCTCGCGCGGTGGTGGCTCACAAGGCGACGTTGATGACGACACCGTCCCTATACCCAAGGCGAAGGGTGGGGTGATTGCAGGCATAGTTCTAGGCTGCCGTACGTCTCTTCATATACATATGCGAAAATGACTTCCTGACACTCATTATTGATCATACGATAGTGTTTGGCGTGGCCCTCCTTATCCTTCTGGTTGTCAGTTTCCTCAAACGGAGGGCGAATCGGAAACGAGTCTTGTTGGAAGAGGAAGAGGCGAGGCAGCACATGGACGTTAGTAAAGCACAGATTCGGGAGCTTTTTGGTGTCATAAACCAACGGGATCATCAATATCCCAGAGGAAATAGCCTGTGAGATGATACAGGATGATACCCGTGTTGTTGATTACTTTATCCTCTTGTAAAGGGTGGAATGCTAGAGTGACTAGCTTCTATTGCAATATTTACTATACGCTTGGACTTGATGTATTAACTAATAAGACACTTACCTTTATTCGGAGGAGTCACCTCCTTCATGCCTCCTAGTTCTTCTTATGTTTTGACTTTGACGTTTGAGATGAACGTCTCGATGGTTTACAACGACGTCCCAGCCGTCAAACTGAGTCAATCCCAGTTGTTCTACCACCGCAACGCTGCGGTGTTTGCCCAATTCGCAACAAACACCAACGGTAACCTGAGCCACTCTATCTTCGATGGCCTGTTGCAACCGCAATCGAATCTGCTCGCAAATAGCCTCAAAGCGCTTTTGTACGTCCGCATTCGCAAAGAACGACTCCCTGAGTGGCTTGTGCAACCCAGTTTGATGGGTGCGGATGTTTCTTGGAGGATTTGGCAAGTTGCGGACGTCGACTGAGATGTCAGGAGTTGGCTGTAATGGTCCTCGACGATGACCGAATGAGGTGACAAATAATGTGGGCAGCTCCTCTGTTTGAGCCATAAGAGTATCTAGCAAAGGTTGGCCGTGATGATGTCAGACGACGAGAGGAATGCACCGGCAATCACCGGACCGTCCACTGGAGCCAGTTTACGCGACGCGAAATGAACGATAGCTATGAGTTCAACAAATTGGACATCGTCCATCACAAATTTCCTATCATCGTATATAAGTCTCCCGTCGCGGTCTACGTCTCGTCATGTTCTCATAGGTCTCTTGATTGGATTCTCGTTATCCCTGAGCTCGACTTCTCTAGTACAATCTTACCAGAGGCGCAAGAAAGAAAGTCGAATTGCTCACTTCGCTCCACGTCCTATCGAGCTTCGAAGTGATGAAATTGTAAAAGGAGTCTCTGGGTTAATTGGTGAACGGAATACAAATACAAATATCTTACTGTGGCTAATGCAAAAATCTAGGAAACACTCCTCTCGTCAGAATCAACTCGTTGAGCGATGCTCTTGGTGTGGAGATTCTCGGAAAGGCCGAGGTGCAGACGATTTTTCATCGCATCATTTTTGCTACTACTAAGAACTATATAGTTCTTGAACATAGGTGGAAGCGTCAAAGATCGGGTTGCATTGCAAAGTATGGTTTATGAAAACGAAAACTTTGCGTCAAACTCCTACTTAACCACTGTTGTCTAGTGATCGACGACGCTGAAAATGCAGGCCTTATTCGGCCATATACAGGATCACGAATATTTGAAGGGACTGTCGGGTCTACCGGTATCTCTATAGCTACAATTGCTCGCGCAAGGTGTGTAGTATTTTGCTTTCAACGCATCATTTCATATCAATTCAACCTTCTTCAGAGGTTATGAAACGAGTGGGTGCAAATTTCCTAGATGCATCAATACTTTAACTTATATGCGCCAGCTATTATCATGCCTGATGACGTTGCCGAGGAAAAGGTCAAAGCATTAGAAGCACTAGGTGCTGAAGTCGAGAGAGTTCGACCAGCCAGCATCGTCGATAAGAAGCAGGTCTGTCTTCTCTAATTCTTAATCTTGCATAACTCTCACCTTCGTTCTGTAGTATGTCGTACGTCTAATTCCTTTGCTTGGTACTATTTTTGTTAATACATGGTCCTATGACAGAATCTAGCCAGACAACGGGCTGCGAAATTCGGAGAAGAGGACAGCATTGACGCCAGCGATCCGTCCTTGAAATCCAAAGAACACACACACATCCTTCGATCTACTCTTGACTCTGTTGTATCCGAGATCCCACACCATGCGCAATTCGACAACGACGAAGACGAAGAAGCCAGTTCACGGAATCAACCAAGAGGGTTTTTTGCAGATCAATTCGAGGTTTGTCATCGTCTGAAAACTACGTGATTTTGTACTCGTACTCAAAGATGGACCGTCGGTTAATCTAGAATCGAAGCAATTTCGATGCTCACTTCAAGGGCACAGGTCCTGAAATATGGAGACAGACGAATGGTCGGATAGATGCTTTCATCGCAGGCGCAGGTACGGTCCTTCCTCCAGCTGAAATGTGATCATTTAAGCTAATCCGAACACTATGGTCAATGTCCAGGTACCGGAGGGACTGTCGCTGGTTGTGGTCAATATTTAAAATCCATGAACGACGACGTGCTCGTGGCCATCGCAGATCCCGAGGGTAGCGGCCTCTATAACAAGGTACTTATATCCAGGGCTACTCATACTGTTGCAATCCTTACTGACGAAACATGCTCTAACATAGGTCAAATTTGGTGTGATGTTCGACGCGAAAGAGAGCGAAGGCATGAAAAGACGCCACCAGGTGGATACAGCTGTCGAGGGAATGTAAGGAATCTACCGTTTTATGGAACTTGCTTTCATTAACATCCATCTTCCATTACAGTGGTATTAATCGGCTTACCTACAACATAGAGTTAGCCCTTCCGATCCTGGACGATGCTTTTCGGTAAGAAATTGAAAAATAATTCTTCCAGTTCGGTAGCTCAGATTTATTTCTGGCTCAAAAGGATATCCGACGCAGAGGCGGTATCGATGTCTCGCTATCTCGTCAAACATGATAGTTTGTTTTTAGGATCCAGCAGTGCATGCAATCTTGTCGCGTGTATCAAGCTGGTCAAAGAGGATGGAAAGAAGGACAAACTGTTGTCACCATCTTGTAAGAGCAATATGTTACTGTTACGACTATTCGTTCAGTGCTCAAGCGCTCACAGAGCAAGTTGCAGGAGGAATTGTCGTTCCTAGTTCTGGACGTCTTATTGCTTGCTTGGGTGTCGGTGATCTGGTCATCGTGGACATGCCAGACACATCACTTGTCACTACCAGGGCTCGGTCGCAACCGACTATCATTGTTTATTTGGTCTGTTCTAAGAGACTAGCCATCTGACCTCAGAGCCCACGGTCAACTTTTCTCTCCACAAACCTCATGGATTCTCTCAATTGCTTTCATCATGCTCACATAGCTTAGACATGAGCACTTCCCGTAGTACGAAGCTCTTGGGATCTCCCTCTTCCCACTCTGGAGCCACAGCTTCAAGCTCGACTCCTAGTATTGTTCAAGAGGAAGATGACCAACGACACAGCCGTCTCCATCGAGGGCTGTCAGCACGACAAATCCAGATGATTGCCATTGCAGGAACGATAGGAATAGGACTATTCCTAGGAACCGGTCGTTCGTTGGCGCAGGGAGGCCCCGCGAGCATGTTCATCTGCTACAGCCTCGTGGGGTTCATTGTCTACATTACGGTATTGCTTCTTGGCGAGATGGCGACCCAGTATCCGGTAACGGGCTCGTTCAATGCGTATACTACTCATTTTTTCTCCCCGGGATATGGATTCGCCCTGGCTTGGAATTATTAGTTCAATGATACGGTTTCAGTTGCGTCGGACTTGACTGCTGCCCAGCTGGTGTTACAGTTTTGGACGATAGAGCATGCATGGATCGTCAGTGTTGTGATTTGGATATTCTTGGTGGGCGTGAACTCGTTGCATGTGGGAGGTTATGGTGAATTAGGTACGATAACGTTGTATCGTACAAGTCATGTAAATTTTGCTAACTACTCATTTTACTTAGAATATTGGCTGTCATCGGTCAAAGTCATCACTGTCATTCTGTTCATCATTGTCGGGACTTTTGTCAATGTTGGGTTTAATGCTGAGCATACATTCATTGGGCTCAGCAATTGGAAAACCCCAGGCGCGCCGTTTGTTGGAGGTATGCCCAGAGTTGTTAATCTCGTTTTCTGGAGGTTCGTCCGCGGCAACAAAAAAGAGTGGAATCCGGGGTATATTCTAAACCAATTTTGTTAGAATTATGATTTTTTATATCTTGACTATCATCATCATTGGATTGAATGGTGAGTCTCCTAGGATATCTATCTCCTTCTCTTCGGTATTCTGACCTTCATACCCACATAGTACCATGGGACTACCCAAATTTATCTAACAGGAGCGCAACTACTTCCCCATTCACTATTGTATTCGTATCTGCGGGCTCTTGTGAGTCTCGACTTTCTTCACATTCCAAGTTAGATTGACCCAAGGGCGGGAACAGCGTTAGCTGCATCTTTCATGAACACCGTAGTTCTTACCTCAGTCTCTCGAGTCTTTTATGATCCTAAAGAGGATTATCTTCACGGTATACCAATACCGGCACTTATCATGACGAGTAGCATCAGCGCTCTGTGCTTCCTCACTAGCTGTATTGGAGCTGGAGAACTGTGGGGATGGCTCCGGAACATATTTGGGCTTTCGAACCAAGTAATTACCGCTTTTTCGTCATCGGAAATGATCTCTCATGCATGCACCGCTTTAGATCGCTTGGCTATCTACTGGTCTCTCTACCTGGAGATTCCGTAATGCTTGGATTAAACAAGGAAGATCCCTGAAAGAATTGAAATTCCACGTTGCGTGGACTTGGCCATGGGACCCACCATTTGTGGTACGTCTCCTTTCATGTGTGGGTAGTGCAACTTTCTGTTAAACTATCCACTTTAGATCATCGCTGTTATTTTCCTCATTTTCTGTAAGTTGTGCTCTAAAATAAATTTGTGTGGCGTCTCTTCCTCATCTTGCCGATTTTAGTCCAAAGCTGGTCTTCGATCTTCTCCGTATTCACTCCAGTCGATTTTGTCCCGTTCTACATCGAATGATCGTTATGTTCATTGGATGGATGATTGTCCGAAGACCGTCCAATCAGGTCGAAGACACACCTACCGCCTCAGGCTTGTCCTAACCTCTGCTTCCGGGATCTTCTACTTTGCCATCTGGTGACAAGAGGAGACGTCGGCTGCATGATCTTGTAGATGTAGATTCCGTCGATTTATATCGAGACGAGTATGCTGAACATCTAGAAGAAGAGGAGGCTGAGGATGAAGTAACCAAGCGCTTAAGTAGTCGCTTTGGATTGCTTTGGAGATTGTATTACTGGCTAGTGTAAGTTTAGAGGAATAGAAAGTACTGCATTTAAGTCAGTGTGCACGCTGCTCTCAGAGGTTGCTCGCACATCCAGGGAATCTGCTTTCTCGGACTGTTTCACTAGTCTGCATGCCCTTCTTTTCTATCTCAAAAGGAAATCTGAAGGCATAGCCGAAGAGTATCACATTATCCTGACCAATCCATATCAACACCAGTCAAAAACCAGTTCCGAGTCCAAGTATGCGGTTCCTTCGACTAAACGGTCCTCATGTATCTATCGTATGATCAAAGTTATTTGCCAAATCAAGGACTTCAGAAGCGAATAACTCAACATGGGCATCAGGAGAACTACAACTTGTCTTACGCGTCTTACACGACTTGGTACAGACGCGTAAGTCACTAAGACCGGGTCACTTGGGTAAGAAGTGAATCTCCTGCTCCAAGTGATCGGTCTTACCCAAGTGGTCGCTAAGTCAGCCAAAGTCGCTAAGTCACAAAGCCATCAAGTCAGATAAGTCATGTATCATTGGTTTCTGGGTCACGCATTTTTGTAGGGCAAATAGAATAGTATTCAAATATAATTAAAATCATTACAAAAAAATAAAGTTATACTACTATGCACCATTAATAAATCCTAGTCACTGTCCTCTTCGAACAGCCACGAACATCGTCGACTGGGCTACTACCGCGTACTGATAGAGCGAGGGCCCCTTGAGGCGACACTATCATCTCACGTCCTTGGTCCTTGATCCTCTCCCATTGAGACGGTCGCAGTTTTTTGACTGAAGGGAGGCACTGCGATGTCTTGACTCCCCAGTTAGCATCGGAAAGTTTCGCTTCTTCTTTCGAGGCGGTACAGTCACCGGTTGTCCAAAACGAATGTGAATACTAGTTAGGGCGCAGCCTTTCTTTCTTGCTAATTTAGTACAGTAGACGCACACATGCGCGATTTAGCTGGTGAGGTATATAAGACGTGTAAGTGGGAAGTTCATTATGCAGGGCATTTTTTAGCTTCTTGTCTATTTCCCACCACCAAGTCTCATTCTTTCAACATGCCAGGGATCAACGAAAGGAAGGCGTTCTTCGTCAATCTAATGCTCGTGATCTTCTACTTGTCCAAAAGTTATGCACTTCTCGCATACTCTTCGATGACAAATGACGCCGAGAACACGATCGCACTTCTTAGTGCGTCTCTCATATGTAGTCTACATATGTTGAAATTCAAGATTTCGATTCCTGCCACTAATACAGAGAAATATATCTTAATCCTTCGTTTAGAAATAATTTTCCAGTTCTTATCGCATTGTATCGGACAGTTTATGGTAGAGGAAGAAAACTTTGGGGAAGTAGAGGCCCCTCGTGAAGCCCGGGCCTCCTGAAATGAGAATCTCGTTAAGGCGACGTAGTTATAGGTATCCGGCGAATGCTAAATGCTAAAGATGCGATCATCGTTAAACAGTCCCTCTGTTCTTCATGAATTTACCAAACCGGAGAGAAATATGTAACCCTATCCATGTACTACTTGCAAGGCTTTTGAAGATACATTTCTGATGTTGCTCATAAGTATATGATTATACGATACTAGTGTCATACCGTAAAAAAAACTTAAGCTTAAAATTATGACTCATGTCTGAGCTTGAATCGTACCCTACCATAATTTTAGCTGCGAGTTTCTACCATAATCTTGGTTAGATATTTTTTGGAAAACGTCTGTTTAATCCTGTAACCGGTTGGCTATTTTTAGTGCTTTCTGGCGCTCGGCATTAACCGCCGAGCGCCTCCCATCATTTAACCTTCCTGTCATTGTGACTTTTAAGAGTAAGCAACATGTTTCCGCCAAATTCTTGCTTTTGACTCCTTCCTGGAGCCCAAATGGTCCATCTAATTTTTGATTTCTATCTACGATCATTTTGTTATATGTTTATTAATGTGCGTGCCATTTTTAGCCTGTAGGTCGGTGGCACAAGTTTGAAAGGACTTCCGCGTGGCTGTGTGGGCTCGAAGTTATACATTTGGTTCGGGTCTCGTTACACTGAGTATATTTGTTCAAACTGATATTACCAAACCAATCGTCTCAATGAAGCTTAGCTTGTGTCTAAAATAACGATGTTTGTGAGGTGTGAGAAGATCAATGGGATCCTGACGGGAAGGTTCTCGCCCAAAAATACAACACTGATCCGTGTGCACGCAATGGATGCCTACAGATCCAGGGAGAAAAATTGCAGCAATACTTTTGTTATTCTCGTTTTTTCAGACCATCTGCAATCTGTTTTCCCTTTCCCTTTAACAGGACAAGGACTGAAGGTATGGTCAACATTTCGAAGTAAAGCCCACACCCCAATCTACTATCCACAGCATCAACAAGCCTGCACCGGTTCAAGTTCCAGTGGGAGAAAAGATGAGACAAAAATGGCCTTGTCTCACAAGCATTGATCTTAGTCGCCGGTACTTGTCAGTTGTCGGAACATTACAAGCTCGAGTAAACCTTGTCGTCGTTTCAATTATCAACTGTCCTCGTTCATGGCGTCAGGTGTTTTGCCTAACGATCAGAGTCATATACCAGTGACACGACGTCGGTAATCGTGAGTTGTTATCTTGTCAATTTTCAAATCGAGAGATGATATCCTCCACACTTTCTCTAACTCGATTTAAATAATCAAGGGAGAATTTTTCACAATACCTCAGGGTAAAGGCGAGGAGCAGTGCAACATGATATCGATTCATCATACGATGCGCGGGTTGTATCATCAAATCCAGTGTAACATCTACCTATAATCTGTATCCTACCAAAACGAAGAAGGAAGACTCGTACTATTGCGAAATTGGAGTAGCTGTAACCTCAATCTAGTCATCTATCGGAGCGTTCAACGTCACTACATAATAGTTAAGGTCACGTTATATTTAGAGCACAATCGTTGGCAGTATAAAGACGTATGCCAGAAGGGTGCATCTACCCTTTTCTGTTTCTACCCAACTCGACTCATTGTCCAATAATTCGTTTAACTCGTGGCCTTACCGCACCTGCACAAGGTAACAACAAAAATAAACCTATTTAGTGATAACTTCGAACCTCCTATCCGAGCACAAAAGTCCTGCCAGAAGGGTGCATCCTCTACCCTTTTCTGCTTCTACCCAACTCGTATTATATTCGCAAGATGAAGACTGGCGTATCATTCTTGAAAATTTTGATGATAGCCTACACCCTATTCCTATACCCAGTTTATTATTCAAACTTTGGCGTGTTTTTAACGACGAAAGGAGCGCACAACCAGGACCACATGCTGCAACTATTAGTGAGAAGCGACCAATGGCCAAGCATTTTGGCGACCTTACACGTGCACTGGAAGGGTGCATGTGGTGCGTCGGTGGTCTTTCTCCAGTGCGTGGTATATCACCGTGCTTTACCCTAATACTTACGTATTTACGTACGTGCAGAATCTCAGTCTCGCTGCTACAGACCGACATAGTTCTGTGCAACGTATTCTTGCGTACCTCAGCCATGGCCATCGGTGTTTTCTCGCTGACAGGCTTGGCGGTCGGTGGTCTATTCTTAGTATCGGGACAGAAGATGAGTGAAGTAAAGTTCCGGAAATTATGGACGCTGGTAAGTGGTATTTTACCTTGTGCATATTGTGATCTCGGCATAATAAACATATATATATGTAGGCTTCGAGCGCTGCGCAAAAATCGACCTCCATTGATTTCTGGGTGTGCCTTGCGCTGCCTGTCGTAGTGGTGTTATGGTGAGAAATAAAAATGCACTTGCAGATAAGAAGTTCTAATCCTTATGACAGGTCTATGATATTATACGCGATGATACTATTGCGCATGAGCTGGATTGACAGAGACTTTGTCAACGATGTGGGGAACTGCACTTCAGAATTCAGTTTGATAGGTTCCGTCACTATTATTACTCTTACAGCAGGAAACATCATCCTTGTCTATCGCGCTGCTCGTCTCGTATGAGTGCAGGAGTGTGGATGGAACGAAGGAATCGTCTTAACCTGATAATGTTTTGACTTTATTACCCGGTCACCGCGGCGTTCAAGTCGGTTACATGTATTGCCTATCAAATCGTGTACGCCGATTGTGTGATTATTTGTTCTCTTGTAAAGGGTGGCATGCTAGATGGCTTCTATTGTAATATTTACTATACGTTTAGACTTGATGTATTAACTAATAATACACTTACCTTCATTCCCAGTTGTTCTACCACCGCAACGCTGCGGTGTTTTCCCAACTCGCAACAAACGCCGACGGGAGCCTGAGCCACCCTATTTTCGATGACCTGTTGGACGCAAATAGCCTCAAAGCGCTTTGTACGTCCGTATTCGCAAAGAACGACTCCCTGAGTGGCTTGTGCAGCCCAGTTTGATGGGTGCGGATGTTTCTTGGAGGATTTGGCAAGTTGCGGACATCGACTGGAATGTCAGGAGTTGGCTGCAATAGTCCTCGACGATCACCAAATGAGGCGACAAATAACGTGGGTAGCTCTGTTTGAGCCATAAGAGTATCTAGCAAAGATGGGCCATGATGCATATGCATGATGTCAGACTCGGACGAGAGGACTGCACCGGCAATCACCGGACCGTACACTGGAGCCAGTTTACGCGACGTGGAATGAACGATAGCTATGACTTCAACAAATTGGACATCGTCCATCACAAATTTCCTATCATCGTATATAAGTCTCCCGTCGCGGTCTACGTCTCGTCATATTCTCATAGGTCTCTTGATTGGATTCTCGTTATCCCTGAGCTCGACTTCTCTAGTACAATCTTACCAGAAGCGCAAGAAAGAAAGTCAAGCTGCTCACTTCGCTCCGCGTCCTATCGAGCTTCGAAGCGATGAAATTGTAAAAGGGGTCTCTGGGTTAATCGGTGAACGGAACATAAATTCAAATACCTTACTGCGGCTAATGCAAAAACCTAGGAAACACACCTCTCGTCAGAATCAACTCATTGAGCGATGCTCTTGGTGTGGAGATTCTTGGAAAGGCCGAGGTGCAGACGATTTTTCATCACATCCTTTTTTTCTACTACTAAGAACTATCTAGTTCTTGAACATAGGTGGAAGCGTCAAAGATCGGGTTGCATTGCAAAGTATGGTTTATGAAAACGAAAACTTTGCATCGAACTTCTACTTAACCATTGTTGTCTAGTGATCGACGATGCTGAAAATGCAGGCCTTATTCGGCCATATACAGGATCGCGAATATTTGAAGGGACTGTTGGGTCTACCGGTATTTCTATAGCTACAATTGCTCGCGCAAGGTGTGCAGTATATCCAATTTACTTCCAACGCATCGCTTCATATCAACTCAATCTTCTTCAGAGGTTATGAAACGAGTGGGTGCAAACTTCCTACATGTATGCATACTTTAACTTATATGCGCCAGCTATTATCATGCCCGATGACGTTGCCGAGGAAAAGGTCAAAGCATTAGAAGCACTAGGTGCTGAAGTCGAGCGAGTTCGACCAGC
The DNA here is from genome assembly GCA_964017145.1 of Agrocybe praecox. NCBI lineage: Eukaryota > Fungi > Basidiomycota > Agaricomycetes > Agaricales > Agrocybaceae > Agrocybe > Agrocybe praecox. The sequence continues at coordinate 1,445,388 of OZ024842.1, read as the reverse complement.
CAGCATCGTCGATAAGAAGCAGGTCTGTCTTCTCTAATTCTTAATCTTGCATAACTCTCACCTTCGTTTTGTAGTATGTCGTACGTCTAATTCCTTTGCTTGATACTATTTTTGTTAATACATGGTCCTATGACAGAATCTAGCCAGACAACGGGCTGCGAAATTCGGAGAAGAGGACAGCATTGACGCCAGCGATCCATCCTTGAAATCCAAAGAACACACACACATCCTTCGATCTACCTATGACTCTGTTGTATCAGAAATCCCACACCATGCGCAATTCGACAATGACGAAGACGAAGAAGCCAGTTCACGGAATCAACGAAGAGGGTTTTTCGCAGATCAATTCGAGGTTTGTCATCGTCTGAAAACTACGTGATTTTGTACTCGTACTCAAAGATGGACCGTCGGTTAATCTAGAATCGAAGCAATTTCGATGCTCACTTCAAGGGCACAGGTCCTGAAATATGGAGACAGACGAATGGTCGGATAGATGCTTTCATCGCGGGCGCAGGTACAGTTTTTCCTTGCGCTGAAATGTGATCATTTAAGCTAAGCCGAACACTATGGTCAATGTCCAGGTACCGGAGGGACTGTCGCTGGTTGTGGTCAATATTTAAAATCCATGAACGACGACGTGCTCGTGGCCATCGCAGATCCCGAGGGTAGCGGCCTCTATAACAAGGTACTTATATCCAGGGCTACTCATACTGTTGCAATCCTTACTGACGAAACATGCTCTAACATAGGTCAAATTTGGTGTGATGTTCGACGCGAAAGAGAACGAAGGCATGAAAAGACGCCACCAGGTGGATACAGCTGTCGAGGGAATGTAAGGAATCTACCGTTTTATGGAACTTGCTTTCATTAACATCCATCTTCCATTACAGTGGTATTAATCGGCTTGCCCACAACATAGAGTTAGCCCTTCCGATCCTGGACGATGCTTTTCGGTAAGAACTTGAAAAAATAATTCTTCAAGTTCGGTAGCTCAGATCTATTTCTGGCTCAAAAGGATATCCGACGCAGAGGCGGTATCGATGTCTCGCTATCTCGTCAAACATGATAGTTTGTTTTTAGGATCCAGCAGCGCATGTAACCTTGTCGCATGTATTAAGCTGGTCAAACAAAGAGGATGGAAAGAAGGACAAACTGTTGTCACCATCTTGTAAGAGCAATTTGTTACTGTTACGACTATTCGGCCCTTTGTTGACACGTTTGAATGTAGGTGTGATTCTGGAACACGGCATTATTCCAAGGTACGAGTACTATACCCTTCACTTCAAATAATCTCACTATTGACCGTGTACTTGTTTCCCGCACCTCTCAGTTCTGGTGAGTCAGGCCAAAGATTCAAATTCGAATAATGCTTATGTCAACGCTTGAATGATCATAGGAATGATGATTACTTCCGCAAATTAAACATCCCAGTCAGCACTGACATCGTCGAAGACATGTTGAGCATTTGAACCATTGGGACTCCGGTTACATTAATAAATATAAACACTCGATTGTGTTCGCACTGTCCAGTTATATACATCGTCAAAAGTACTTTCGAAAATTACTCTTGCACTACATGATAATCATCTACTCGTTGTCCAATCGCTATGCTGAGTGCTGACCAAAGGGCATCGTCAAGCGCAAATCCATTAGCGCATGCGAAGACGAGAGTGGAGGCGTAGTAAAAGTTGGCGTTTCCGGTTCCCTGGGTCAACCATAGGGAGTTGAATAAAGGCATAAGCAACGATGCGTGCAAGTGTAGAAGGACAGTAACGATGGGATGGCGCATATCTAATGCCGGTGGTTAATATAGTAGATACCGATTGAATACAATACACCTACATGGGTATGTTTCTGGGAAGATGACAAACATGGTCAAGAAGAGACCTGGATCTGATAATGTCGTGTAGGCTTTGAATGTTCCGAGGACGCCTAGCAGCATGAAGCTCGCATAAAGATAATCGTGTCTAGAAGAGAGAGAGAAAATTCGTGTTAGGAAGATTCGAGAACAGATGATTTACGGTACTGACTGGAATTTAATGCAAACGGGGACCATATAGATTAGGAGATGGACCTTGTACGACATAAGTAAAGGTGACGTGCATGACAGGTCAGAGTAGCTCACCGAGAAGACCATAAGGAACATTGGGCGGTAATGATCGAACATCTCTGTAAAGAAATACCACCATAGGCCAGTAGTTGGCGTCAGGTCAGGAAGTGTTAAGCTATTATTGAATGGAATTTAGGTACATGTTCGATAGAAAAAAGACAGGACGTACGTCGCGCCCCATGTCTGAGGAATCCACGCCCAGCTCCCAGCAACTAAAGTCGAGACGAGAGTAAGGACCGCAGTATATACAGCGAACTCTCCAAAAAGAGGCAAGAGCTTAATGAGAGGTTTCGTCATTGCTTTGGGCGACGCGAGATGGGAATGCGGGTCGGTAATGAGCAGGAGTAGGATAGGAAGTAGCATCACAATCGATGATAGGGAGAGGTGAAGCAAGAATGATAGGATGAAAAGAGCCGCCGAGGGTTTTTCTACGCGAACGAATAAGTGGAAATGGGATTCGAGGGTAAGGAGTACATACTTTTACAAGCAAACATAATTGACAACAACATCAGGGTATTCTCTAGTGACGAGGTGGACAAAGCAAGAGATGGTAGGAAGATATATGGATTGAGGAGATATCTGAAGTAAAAATGAGTACTCGTTTTCATGACGTGCAAGTCAACGTACGAAGCAGCCACCAGGGTATCTCTAGAGCTTTGCCCAACGTTCTGGCGCATCCTCCATATCTGAATCAAAGCCCAGGCTGCAACTGCATCAATTAAGGTCCACAACACCGATGCAAATATCCGTGAGTTTGGAAGTACTGTCGCGAAGAACGACAGCAACAACGGCGACTGCGGGTACATCAGTCATCGCTCGGTAAATGCAATGTTTCCGACATACATGACGAAACGAGCCTCCAGAATATGGATCTATGTCATTCTTGAAGAGATATATGCCCTCCCGCACTGGTAAAGCAAGCGGTGTATGTTCAGTTTGCGACAAGTCATTCATTGCTTGGAATCGACTACACACATTGAGAAAAGGATGTCAACGGAGAAGAAAGCTGTTGATTGTGCGTGAGGAGACTGGGTATATTTGTCACTGACAGCCAAAGTCTAGCGGCTATGAGGACCCAGAAAGCAATCGGGATTTTAGCAGACTCATTTGAAGGTGATGTTTTGGAGGGAGAGGTCATTTCGCGCTCATCGTCATCGACTCGGGTGGCAAGTGTGTGTCACGACAGTGTGTGGGAATGTGTTTGCTACCCAAAGTCAATTGTCAAGCGGTTCGATGGCGTAGTTGGTTATCGCATCTGTCTAACACACAGAAGGTCCTCAGTTCGAGCCTGGGTCGAATCACTTTTTGCACTTTCTGATTTTGTTCCCATTAACCTCATTTTAGCAATGAACCCCTTTTGACTCTGAACCCCCTCCGCCATGTATTTATACGAACTTCCAACAACAGGCGCCATAAGCTTTGCCGACTTTTGCGCTGATCACAGTGGAAGCAAGGCGTACACTCATTACATCCCTGAAGTCACTCAAGCACGGGCGAATTTACGCGGATTTTTGAAGGAGAACAAACGAACTGAAGACAATGAAAGGGATTACTTGAGCTTGATCAAGGTCTGCACCGGTCTTTTCCTTGTAATATTCCTCTGAAACCTCTCAGCTTCTTGAAGAATATATGCCATACATCAGAGCAGTCATAGAAAGTGTTGGTCACGATGAAATAATTCTCAAGACAGAGCCCAGTATGTCGTGCTTTCCTTTTTTCCATCACTTGCCAACTGACTCGATAGATCTTTCTTAGCTTTCAGCTGGCGTACGACGCTCTCTTCCAAGTTGTTCCATAACTCTCCGAGACTCGACCTTCCAGGCTTGTATACGGACTACTCTTTCGTGTTGCTCACATACGGATTTGCGTTCTGTAATCTTGCACACTCTATCGTGACATCCGTTGGAGTGTACGAAGATGATCGTGCTATTTCGGACAATGAACGGAAGGCGAAAGACGAAAGGTTGAACCTTGCTGGTGATTTCCTCTGTCGAGCGAGTGGAATTTTCACGCATATAAGTGACAAAGTGCTACCCGAATGGCAGTCAGCGAGAGGTACTCCTGGTTCATCGTTTCAAAGGCCTCCCGATCTTAGTCGGGAGGTGAACGCTGCACTGGCAAAGTATGTTGAATCTTATAATTCTTTGCTATTGTTAACCTATCAATATCCAGAATGTCTTTAGCAGATGCGCAAACCCTTGCTATTAGGAGGCTATCCTCAAAAGCAGCATATGATAGTAACGTTGCACCAGGTCCTCCTCTTCCCAAATCACATCCCCCTCCTTCACTTCTGGCCAAATTACACATTGAATGCGCAACCTTGTTTTCATCTGCGAAACTTCTCGCCAAAACACCTGGAGCAACTAAAGGATCTTCTTCAGATGGGACCAAGGAAGTGTCTTCTGAACTTCGTCGTTATCTAGGCAACCAAGCCACCTTGCACAGTGCACTGTCACATAAATGGCTCGGTGTCGAAGCAGGAGAGAAAGGAGGGTCAGAAAGAGGAGGAGAGGCGGTTGCTTTCCTCCAGTGGGCCAAGAAAGAGCTAGAAGAACTCAAAGACGGCGGCAAGCTTGTGTCTTTTGGAAGCTCAGACAAGGAGAAGGAAGAACGTTGGAAAGCGGACCTCAACAATGAATTGGCGAGCATTAATGCATTCCACAAATACTACAAGAAAATGAATGATACTGTGAGTACCACAGACTTTTGTTCACGATGTTCTGGATAACGAATAGGTCTTCGTCGGATAGCTACATTTCCAGCCTGTGCCAACGCAAAAGGACTTGCAGTCACGCATACCAGGCGGACGAATCGCCATACCTGCCAAACCTTATCATCCGCCTGCTCCTGCATTTGGTCCAGGATCAGTAGAACATACGCGTCGAATGACGGAGATGCTCGACATCTCCGCCCCTCCTGTTGAAGATCAGGACCATCACAGTAACGAGGATGACCATGAACCCCGACCTCAATCTCAGCCACCAGCTACCTCACCACCTCCAGTCACTGGAACGTACGCAGGCGCTGGAGCATATTTCTAGTTTGTGTTTTATATTACAACATTTGACTCATTGTATGGCGAAAAGACTACTAATATCAAGGACATTATTACATATCATTGCAAGGTCGTAAGGTATATCATCAAATCATAACATGTGGTAAAAAGTCCAAAATCCATCCATCCGTCCCTCAAGAAAATATGAAAAGAGATCATCCATGTCGACCAAGGCCTTTGGCACTCTTGCTGACAATCTTCGCTTCAGCTTGTTTGGCTTTGGCTCTCCTCGCGCTGAATTAAAAGGAAGCCGATCAGCATGAATATCCTTAAATAAATTTCAATCGGAACTTACTCTTCTAGTGCCTCCTCCTCGAGCCTCTTGACATGTTCGCGAGCCAGCTTGACTCTCTGGCGTGCCTCATAAAGCGCACGATCAGCTTCCTTCTCCGCATTTTCTGCATCGGCTACTTTTTCACGGGCGTTGCGAATGGAAGGGTCGTCTGCGAGATGGTTGTTGTTAAGTCCCATCCCAAGGAATCCTCCGCCGCTGCCGTGCTTCCTATTGATGCTCTGACGATCATGGCCAGAGCTCGATGAGTTCGAACGACGACGGCTGAAGAATCCACTGCCTGTGCTGGACGCGGTGGATGTTGGGGGCGGGGAGTTGTCCCGCCTGGACGAGAACATGCTTCTCTTCCTCGTAGGGGACGAAGAGCTGTTTTGTTGGTCGACCGAGTTATTTCTCGATGAAGAAGTGGTGTTGTTTGCGAAGAGAGGCATATTGAATCGTATTTTGATTGTCGGGGAGTTCTGAAATCGCTTAAACTGCAGTTCAAGGGACTGTATTTATGCCTGCCTGATGTTGGAGAGACTTTGCGTCATACATATGATGGTTCGGGTTTACGATGATGTACATGCTACCTGCAGACATGTATGGAGCGCTTTTCACAGTGGGTCCAGGCGCAGCTTTTAATACTGTGAGTACTGTGGAGCAAGACCCAACTTGTTCTCCAAATAGATGCAGGCAGGCACACAATCACCGTAAATGAATGTTTTTTTTTGTAAATGATTGTATACATAGTTGAAAACAAGGAGGTCAAAAAAACTAATGAGATAGAAGCCTGAATTATTCTACTATGATATCGGTGAGAAGAGGAGAGAACCTGACTAATCCATGTAAAAAAAAATCGTGCTTGATTTGATAGACTGTATTTTGATGGATAGATATATAATGCGATGATGTAAAATGGGTTGCGACTGCGAGCTATGCTATAGGGACAGAGGAAGAGACACCAATAAAAGGAGGATATGATCCGGAAAAAGAAAGGAACCGTCAAGTGCGGATATGTTGTACAATCTTACATGATGAGTTGGGGGATGATCGCAGCTTCAAGTCAAGTGACGAGGTAGCAACCTTACTACGTGATATCACCATTCAAATTCACTGAGAAAACACGATGAGTAAGCCGTTTTGCATTAGATATGAAAACATACCCTGTACACTTGGCAAACAGGTAGTCCTTGCCATTGACGTGGATCATACCATCTTTCAAGATGCATTTCCATTTGTTTTTTACACGGGCAACCTGCGTTCAATGATCTTAAATATGTCGAACGCAAATACATAAATATTAGTCATACCTTGTCATATGTGCAGAAGACAATGTCGGTTTCTCCGGAGCCACCTTCTTCGTCATCATCCGTGGCCTCGGTGTCAGAGTCATCCAGGTCACTATTGATGGCTTCTGCATCATTCGATGGACCAGGAGGAGGCGGTGGCTGAGGAAGTGAAGGGTGTGAGGTACGGGGAGCAAAAGCGCTCGGAGGAGGGGAGGAATCGTCTTCGTCGCCTGATGATTCAGATGGACCATCAACTTGCGGGATCCGCTGTTGAGCTGGCGTTGAAGTGGTGTTACTTATTGCAGCAGGTGCGGGCGGGACATATGTACGCGGAGCAGAGAGTCCTGGTTGAAGTTGACCATTTCTAGGAAAATTCATGATCCCTGTCTGAGGACCCAGGTTTGTGGCTGTCATGGGAGGCAGCTGCCGACTCGCAGTAATATTTGACGCTGTGAGCGGTGGCAGCGAGTAAGAAGAATTTGAATTCAACATATAACGGTTTTCAACCGGCTCTGTTTTGACTGCAGGTTGAGTAGTTTGGACTGATGTTATTGGTGCATATGGATTGTGCGGGGGTGCGTAGTGTGTGGGCAACATATGCATTGGATGGGCGGGATATGCATGATGGTGCGGGGTAGCTACATTGACAGGGTGTGCAGCAGCAGAGGTGACAGAGGGTTGAGGAGGATTCTCGAACTCTGCCACATGCGACGCAACGACTTTGTTCTCCCATTTCTAATGAACCACCGAGGTGGCATATGTTTAGAGCTGGACAAAAAGGCTGTTAGAAGTACCTGAAACTTACACGCTGTAGCTCAGCTAAAACGTCTTCAGCAACGCCGTACTCGTCGAATTCGGGCTTAATGGATTGGATAACATCATCTATCACAGAACGGTAGATAGCAGGCTCAAGGAAAACATCGGCGTTAAAACCAGCAGAACTACTACAAGCAAAGGGCTGGTGAGCAGCTCACCACTATCTTATTCGACATTGTCAGGCGTTGTGTGCAACGTTTTGGGGCGTCCGACGTACGACGTGGTGGAAGGATGAAAGAGCTTCCCTTTTATACCAAATACAAATCGCCACAAACCCAGGACACTTTCAAACTCCGACTTACAACCTTTACCCGCTGTACTCACACGCACGGACCATGCCAGTTCCCCTCAATGTATTTGTTACCCAAATGACAGATATCATCGGTTCGATGGCGTAGTTGGTTATCGCATCTGTCTAACACACAGAAGGTCCTCAGTTCGAGCCTGGGTCGAATCACTTTTTGCTCTTTTCTAATGCTAACAGTAGCCTTCTCGAACTAGGCGAATTTATCATTATAATTTATAACATCTTTATGGTAGGGTATATAGTGTGAGCGTAAGTAATATACATTTGTTAATGATCTCCATCCAGAAACCCTAGGTCGAAAAAAGAAGGAAAGCACAACCACCGTAAAGAACGAGGTACATAACGTATCTAAAAGCCTGATTTCCATCCAGATCGAATCTTTAGGGCTGTAAATCAAACTTGATACACATGTAAAGAAACCAAGTGAGTCTCAAAAAAAAGATCATACTAGTTCACATAACGAACTTCATCTCAGGCGCATCGCACGTCTCCTGTGCCTCAGACTATATACAAGAGAGACCCATTTTGTTGAGAAAAGGATAGTCCCTAGAGGTTGCGCATTGCGTCATCAGGGGTGCAAAATAATTACAGGCTTGTCCCTTGTTCACGTAGCATTCTGAGAGTCCGTTCGTCTACCGGATCCCTTGGATACCTGATAGGTCTTCGCAGAACTTCCAGAGGAACGAGACCACCGTCTTGCGACGTATCGTGTTGCTCTTCCATCCCACCTCCCATGATATAATCACTCTCCTGATGGTGGTGCAACGTCAGCCCAGCGGCGGTATTGTGTTGAATGAATGGGGTGCTGTGCATGCTAGTGTCTGGTATTTGAAGCGGTGATAAAGGGTATGTGTGCATATCTGGCAACTGAGGAGACATTGGATTGGGCGTCAACTGTAGCCCGTAAGACTGAGTGTATAGATTCGTGTTATGCGAGTTTAAGGGTTGTGGAGACAGTATTTGGTTTTGGGTATATGAATTCTCAGGGACCAACGGTTGCATGGAATGCTGATGGGATGGCCCGGCTCCATAGGCGGCCGATGGCGACGAGGCCTGAGACAGCAATAACGGTTTAGAATCTTCCATTTCGCGGTCGTATCGGGCTCTTTGTTGATATTCGGGGGGTTGGTTTTGCCAAGCAGAAGATGGCGACCGAGAAAGAGAGCGAACCTCACTAAGCAGCCCTGGAGGCCGCATTCCAACAGGATACCGTCCTGGACTAGGGGATCCTATAGCTTGCGTTAGCGATGAGAATCCGTGGTCTGAATATGTCACAGGTGGGCTTGAACTCATAGAAGAATATACCCTTTGGTGTGCAGAGTAACCGTCGTCTTGGGGAGAAACTGGAGAAGGGGAATGTTCGTATGGGGACGACGATTCAGGAGGACGACTGGATTTATATGGTTCATGCATGAGAACTGGAGTCATGTTGGGAGAACCGTTCTGGTACTGGTAGGGAGTTGGGAAGGCCGCGTATGTGCGAGAAGCACTCGATGCTGCTCTTGCAGCGTCAGAGCGGTTGGGGTCGTCAGCCTTGCCTCGACTTTTGCCTACTCTAGTGCTTTTGAACATCCCAGGAGCCACAACGATGTCTCTAATGCGAGGGTGGTCCTCGATTGAACCCAGATGATCGATGGTGGCCTGGGTAAAGTATGCAGCTGGAAACAAAGGGGTTATAGAATTGTACAGAAGCAGCGATCATTACATACTTACTCAAATGCCATTTTCGCTTTCCTTTGTCCGTTTCGACCCAGACCGAATAGGTTTGTTTCACCAAAGGATCCCAGTCGCGTGGAGGTTGACGATCATAAGAACTGATAGAGAGCAGAACGATGTCAGCAAAGTAGCGGTACACAGCTGAGACAACGTACCCTGCGTTGCTTGAGTCTGGGGCTGGAGTATACTTTTCATAATAGAACAAGAACTCCTGAACAATAAGCAGAGGTTAAGACTGGCAAACTTGAAGTAGGCAGCGAAAGACATGCATCTCGGACGCGAGACGGTGACCATCTTCTTCCTTCGGTGAACCGCTCAATGCCCAAGCCAGTGAGCTCACTATGTGGACCGCGTTCCTCCCAAGCGTAGACACATCCTGAACGTAGAGCAATGCGTTCGTCGGCGTCGAGCCTCCTAGCGACCATATGTAGAATGCCTTGCTGAACGGCGGCAAAAATCTTGTGGGCATCTGCGGTGGAGCGTATACGGAGATTAGTGCATGTTGGCTGCTGCATGAGAGAGAATGAGAGAGGAATTAAGAATTAAGGTAGAGTGAGAACAAATCAGTGCGCGTCCCCTTTATGGCTCCTATGATTGGCACACTGATCGGGCCCATTTCCCCCTTGGTCTATACGTTTATCGAGATTAAATTCTATAATTTCCCATAAAACCTAAATCTTTCAGATCCGCATATACTTTAAAACATAAAAAATCCCGCCAGTGCGCCCTGTATGATAGTCATACTCTTAAATTTCTGCTGCACCCTGAACTCGTTATTTTTATTCTTCTCTACAAATAAAATTAATCACTTGCAGCCTACAGCAAATATCTCACAGTTTGGTCTGCCAATTCGCGAAAACGGTCGACGATTGGTGGAGACTTGAACGAGCTACGTCACCTTACCCTATAAATATCTCTTATAGCGGTCTAGCAGCGATTCTTCCCAGAAATTTTCACACAACCCTTGGTGTCGAGCTCGCCGAATTTGCGATACCGACGGTACGCATCTCGGTACATATCTCTCTAGGAGCAGCTGCAGTCTGGCGCACCAAGGTGTCGGTCTGTGTATTACAATTCTTTTATCTTTTTCATATTGGTTACTAACCCAGCGGTAAACGTGTATATACAACTGGTCGTCGTGCGTGTAGAAATACGGTGCATGTGTTGCCTTGATAACGTCAATCGAATCATTCTGCCATAATTTACATGATAATGCTAGGGAAAGGAAGACAGAGAGAGAGAGAGAAAGGACTAGATTGGCATGCTTTGATCATTGATGCTAAACGAAGTGGGACTAGATAACATGCAAGACCGCCGAAAAAGAAAAAGAAAAGCTCGCGCACGGCGAACGAAAGCAGACTTCGTTGGCTTTGGGGAGAGTAGCGACAAGGCAACCGACGTAATGGATGGTGTCATAGCATAGTGTATGGGAGACTCCGTGACCTTGCATTAGGTGGCCAGTTGCTGTTGAATGTGAGTGGTAGAGACATGATAGCGTGCTCATCCATAGCGTGGCGATTCGGGGGTGGGCGAGTCTTTAAAAATGCCAAAGGAGCCAAGGTTTTGGGCCCTCTCTCTTCTATAGGGCTGTTAGGCATCGGAGGCGGCGTATGATTAGGCTGAACGCAAGAGAACATACGTATCAGAATAGCTAGAAATAGCATATGGGTAGGGAAATGACACATACCCATGGAAGATCGATGCGTGCGGTGAAAGCATCAGGACGATCATTCAGTCGAGATACTGTACCCCGTCGTCCTGGTCGTGATCTTGGTATCTTCGAGCAGCGCGCAGGCCTATACATCCCAGGCGGAGGAATAAGGGTCGATAGCACGGGTCGTTGGTGGATCGTCTCCAGTTGGTCCAATGTTTGGGCCGTGAAGTACGCAACTATAATTGACAGCGAGAGAGAAACGAAGCACACATCAAATGAGTATCAGCGTGTTCTCAATGGGAAACGGAGGTCTCTGCTCACTCAGATGCCATTTCCTCTGACCATGAGGCATATCAACAAAAACGGAATAGGTCTGCTTAATTAAAGATTGCCTCTGTTGATAACCCGCCCGTCGCACGTAGGTACTGGGTATGCAATCAATGATTAATATCCATGCTCACATACAAAGAGCAGTGCAAAAAATAGACTGACGCAGAGTCAGAGTCCGAGGTTGATGTCAGCTCGAAGTCGGGTTGTGCGGGCCTTCTTTCCTGATAATAGAGAAATTCCTGTGTAAATCATAAGAGTTGAGCGGGTTTGTAGGTCAAGGGTGGAGGACTAGAATAGGACTTTGTAACACTCACGTCCCGCACTCGACTAGGTCCCCATGAAATGGAATCCGTCCAGCGTTCGATACCAATCTAAAAAGACGGAAAGGGAGGTCAGCGCTCTCTTGGCATATGTTATGGAGTCACGCACGGAGCTCATTCCAGAGGCGTCAGAACTGGATCCTCTTTCTTCCCAAACGTAGACGTTCCCCGAGTTGATAGCTCGTCGCTCGTCTGTGTCTAGTCGGCGGGGGATCATCCTTAATTTGCCGAGATATACAGCATGGCAAATGACAAGAGCCTCTGCTGGAGTGTTGATGCGAAGGTTGACACAAGTGGGTGGCTGCATGGTTGAGAGGAAGCCGGAAGACCTGTAGAGAGGGATGGAGATCCAACATGACTTATATGTTGTTTTAAATACCGGTTTCGTTTGATTGATGTATATATACCCACAACATGCGCCTTTTGGCTCTTGAACAGATTCGTATCCTCACATCAGGAATCCAGATCGGATGTGATGGATTCACTGAATATGTGGTCTGGCTCGGTTTGGGGTTCAAAAAAAGTGTATCAGTGTCCAGCCACATGTACCAGTAACAAGGCAGAGCCACAAATATAGTACCTGAAAGTGGTCATAAAAAAAGGTCGCTCCGTTTACCACGCTGCTTTGAACCTCGGCAATAAAGAAAGGCAGCTTTTGTTCACGCTCTTCAAGACGAGAAAACTTGAGCCGAAAAGTGGGTTTGTTATGTCAATGGATGAATAACTTCGTGTGTTTGTGTCGATCTGATCTGCAAGAAGACCTTTAGAATCGTTGATGATATTAAAAGGGTTTACCATATTATTATAAGCACAGCTCTGCATGTAGGAAATCAGAATCGTGCCATGTTTTAACCCCAACTTTCAAAATTAGGTACAATGATTTAGAAGGCCATCAGACACCGCAAGTTGGGATACTTATATGTCGGAGGCAATCATGTAAACTCAGACACATACAAGCAAGGTGTGTCAAACAAAGATTAGTGCGGCGTAGGCTGAGCGCCTCTTGAAGCGCCTGCTTTTCAATCAGTCAGATGACCACAGCGCCTTGTTCTTCTCCGCTCGTATTGGAGAAACGATGTTTGAAGGTCCGCGACCTTCGTTGAAAAGGAAACAAACGTGGGACGTTGTTCTTCAATGACGTCCCTAACACACAAATAAAATATTTTGCGGTCAAAGTTAGATAGATGCAAGCAGATCAGAATACCTCGTTCCTATTTCGTCAAAACAATTCACAAAAGGCATTTGTGAACCTATGACATGTATTTCCATATGCCGATCAGCGCCCACTTGGCCGAAGTACCCAGGACTTCTTTCTCCCAAGGATCTCGCCCGAGGGAGTTAGCACGTAGATAGAATCTGCAATCAGCATCATTATCGCGGGAGTCCAAAAAACAAATGGCATGGGAGTTTCAATACTTACTATATGCACCCACAGTATTCCTCAAGAGACAAGGGTGATAGATATAAGAGGACACAACGGGAAATGCCAGGTGAACTTGCGGCCGGGCAATATGCTTTTCCGGTGACATACAAGTATTCACTTCGAGTTGATGTTCTGGTTCTGGTTCTCCTTGTCGGAATGGAAGCCAGTAAGTAGCGCCCACTGCGATGATAGAAGAATTCTTGATAGCAAGGATAGACATGACACACCCATTTTCGCCCCACATTCTAGGAATCTAGAGGCGTCTTTGCTTTTCGAAGCGCCTCAGATCAGTGATCCTTTCCCCAGCCAAAAAAACCAACAAGACTATAAGTTCAGAGCACTAGTAATGACAGGTGTCGATGACGCCGGTCCTAGGTCGATACCTGTAGTTTATCAAGAAAGATTGTCGTAAGGGACACTCAGGATGCCAAAAATAGTAGTATCATAGAAAAGCAGCAAGTCACCTGTAATCAACAAACCTCCAAGGTAACATGTGTAAAATTTGATCTCCGATTGAGTCATCCGCCGCTGGATTCTAATATTTAAAAGGTTGATTGTCGTCAGAATTGAGTTGCCACCGGACGAACCATGTCGTAAATTTCTGGTCGGAACGACCTCGGTTTGAATCCGCATACGCCGTACGGCGATTATGTTTACTGACCGGAAATGACGCGTATGTACCTGCTGGACCGCTGGTACTGGTACTAAATGTCACAGTCACGTGTCTGATCGATACGTGTTAATGACTCCCGTGATGAAAACGGGAAGTTCTTCCATGATCAGTCTAAGGGCTTGCATTGTTTCTCGAGTCCACTTCAACCATCCTCCAGCTAGATTCCAGCTTTCAAAGCCCTTACAACTTATAAGACCGCGAAGCTCTATGTCTGCTCAGCAGCCACCGTGGGCTTCTCCCAAGAAAGAGACGGAGGAACCAGTGCTTCGCCTATACAATTCATTGACGAGGACCAAAGTTAATTCATTATATATTGTTCTCTCCACCATCTAAATTCTCTCTGTAGAACGAATTTATTCCTCGCAATGGACGTCGTGTGAAGTGGTACAATTGTGGTCCAACGGTTTATGATTCATCCCACATGGGGCACGCACGGTAGATGCATCGCTCTCCCATCTGTGCGTGTCAGATATTGATTTAATTTTTTAGAAATTATGTTACTCAGGATATCTTGAGAAGAATCATGACAGATTACTTTGGTTATGATGTCCATTTTGTAATGAACATCACAGACATCGACGATAAGGTACCATTCTGCTCATATAGTTCTATCAACCTGATCTCATGGATTAAAGATCATTATACGCGCTCGTCAAAACCATCTTCTTGAGACTTTCATATCGCAAACCAACTCCCTTGACCGATCTCTTCTCACAAGATTATGGGATTCTTGGAATATATATGTCAGAACTCGGGTCAGTAAAGGTGTATCTGATCATGAAAAAGCCCAAGAAGGTCAGGAGAAAGAAGCTTGGGCAAAGCTATCCGAATTGTACCAAAACCGCGAATGGAAACAAGAATGCCTGAGAAGGGATGAGAAGTTTGACATGCACTATTCATCTGCGGTAAGTGAATGCTGTACCCAGAAGGAATTGTTTTTAAACACAGCGGACTCCAGCGACGCGCCCTAGAAGCCATAAAAGACGCAGAAATCCACCTTTCCAGCGGAAAGACGGATAGTTCTGCCGCTCACCAATTAATAGACGCCTCTAAAGATGTTTTGGTTCTATCCTTGGATGAGGAGGTTCGAGTTCTTCCCCCAGGTCATTGCGCTCAAAAGATATCTGATTTTATCCCTTGATGTGACTAGTTTAAATCAACGGTGACGGATCCTGCTATTTCCAGGAAGCTGGCTGCATACTGGGAAGGAAAATTCTTCGAGGACATGGCTCGACTCCGTGTGAGGGACCCAGATACCGTTACGAGGGTGACTGAATATGTCCCTGAAATCGTCTCATTCGTGGAAGGCATCGTTGCAAATGGATATGCCTATGAGGCAGAAGGGAGTATTTATTTCAACACTAACGCTTTTGATAAAGCCGCGAATCACAGCTACGCTAAACTTGAACCATGGAGTACCGGAAATCGAGATCTGTTGGAGGAAGGGGAAGGTTGGATTATTTTTTTGAATGTCAGATCCTGTTCATTGAACCTTGTTTCAGGTTCATTGTCAAGTAAGTCTGGACGTCGATCGGCGTCTGACTTCGCACTTTGGAAAGCATCAAAGCCGGGGGAACCATCGTGGCCATCCCCTTGGGGTCCGGGGCGCCCAGGATGGCATATTGAATGCTCTGTTATGGCAAGTGCAATCCTGGGAAATAATATGGATATACATTCCGGAGGAATCGACCTGGCTTTTCCTCATCATGATAATGAAATGGCGCAATCCGAGGTAACAGACGTGTGATTCGATTTATGTTATCACCAACTCTAACGATTTATGCAGGCATATCATGACTGCGAAGCTTGGGTCAATTATTTCCTCCATACAGGGCACCTTCACATTGAAGGCCTGAAAATGAGCAAGTCGTTGAAGAATTTTATCACGATAGATGTTGGTCTATCCTTCATAAAATTAGATTGTTGCAATATTCTGATACATTTTATCATAGGAAATTCTGGAAAAATTCTCAGCGCGCCAACTGAGATTGGCATTTTTAACGCAGCTATGGAACTCCAAAGTCGATTTCTCAGAATCATTGATGACAGGAGAAGTGCGCAATCTGGAAATAACAATAAATGTTCGTACCTGTATTGGATTTTTATCATATATGCATGATATATTTACCATTATTGCAGAATTTTTTCACAACAACAAAAGCGCTCGTCAATCAAGCTACGGAAGAAGCAACCGCATCTGATGGCTATCACCATTTCGAGCAGCCAGAGCAAGAGCTTTTGGCGTCGTATGTCGTTTCATTAGCTTCCATTTTGATCTGAAGAGACGAGTTACTGTTTCAGCTTGTACCAGAGCCAATCAACTTTCCGGGAAGCTCTTTGTGATTCTTTCAATACTCCGGCCGCATTCGACATTCTCCGCGATCTAATTTCGAAAACAAACGTGTACATAAATACTCGTGGAAAGTCTCTCAACGTCAAACTGGTTCAGAATATAGCGGAGTGGGTCGGTAAGATGCTGCGTATGTTCGGTCTCGCAGAGGGTGAAAAATCCGAGCTTGGATGGGGTCAATTGGATGAATCTGGTGGGAACGCCAATGTAAATATTTTCGCCGATTTTGATCACGAAAGAGCCGTGTTAATAGAATTTCTTTCAAAACAGCGCGAAGAGATTTTAATGCCATCGCTACGGGTCTTATCTTCCTTCCGAGACAACGTCCGCAAGTTGGCGATGGCTAGAGGCGAAAATGCACTGAAAGATATACTCGCACTTTGCGATAAACTTCGTGATAGTGACCTCGTACCCCTTGGCGTTGCGTTAGATGATCAAGAAGGTTTGCTCAGCAGCTTGAGATATGGCATGATGGTAGCTTACTATTCCCGTAGATGGCAAAGCGCTGGTGAAACTCGTGCCCCCTGCTGAATTGATCAGAGCAAGAGAAGAGAAGCGTGCCCTTTTAGAAGCAAAGGCTGCCAAAAAAGCTGCCTCAGTTGAGGCTGAACGACAGAAGCGTCTTCAGAAGATCGAAAAAGGACGTGTACCTCCACAGGAAATGTTCAAACCACCAAATGTGCCCGAGGGAAGATATCAATCTTGGAATGACGACGGCCTTCCACTAACAGATTTGGAGGGGAAAGAGTTGTCGAAAAGCGCAGTCAAGAAGAACCAAAAAGATTACGCAGCGCAAATCAAGCTTCATGAAGACTTCCTAGCATATCAAAAAAGCGAAAATCTATGAGACTTGACCTACTTCTTTACCAGTTACATGAATCTACTATTAATTTTGCTATCTTCTCCAAGCCAATCTTATCGTCCTCGTCAAAACCATTTATCGCAAGACAATCAAGGTCAAGAACGCCCAAAACTCTTTCTTCATCCTGAAATTTGTGGATAAGTGGAATCACTATTTCGCTCTTCGTTTCTCCGTCGCATGCGATATGACCCGGATAGGCTTCGACATCGGCTACGAGGACGGTGGCTTTCTTCAGATAAGCGGCTGCGCAGACCCCCCTAGCTTTTCCTGGTGCAGTCTGTATAAATTGGCACGCAGGCTTGCCACAGAATGGGCCTAATAATAGGCGATTCGAATCATCTGCCGGAATGAAGCCTTCGTGTTTCGGAGCCGGAAAAAAGCCTGAGTCAATGTAAAAGCCTGCGGGGACCTCAGTAAAGAACTTGAGGTGTAAGTTTATGGACATGAACCACTTGCCACACCAGTTCACGGCCTTGTCATCACGGCCAAAAAACTTTGGAAATGATAACAGGGAATTATAAATGATAGACGATGCGTTGGCCGTGTTAGAGATCTGTAAAATAAGTTGTAAATAAGATAGTCGACCCAATCTTTCTCGCATACCCAGTGCCTTTGTCCATCTAACAGAGCTTCCAACTGCACGAAGATATGTTCCCAGAACTCGCTTTTAGTTTGTATCCTGTAATGTTTTTCTTAGTATAATCAGAGCCTATAGCGGTAGAAGATGATGTACGTTGTAGGGACCAAGGCTGAATCTGCGTGAGGCATGCTTGATGACGGTGGTAGAAGGAAAGAATGGGGATCTCGAATGAAAGCTGGGTTTCTTCGGCAAATGATGCTATTTTTCATAAAGATAAGATAAGATCATGTAGATTATCTATGATAGCCGGAGTCGTGATCATCGCGGGTCCTGGTAGCAACGGACATCCTTAACATCGTCCACTACATTCAATAACCACCAGTTACCCTCAACGACTTACAATGGCGCCTTACCTCGAAACAGTTAAAGTAAAATGCCCGACTTATTCAACGTGTTTTTGCTAATATAAGTGTAAGTCATTCGCAGATGTTCCTATTACAGACGCTGGCGTCGATACAGCATCGTTTCTCGAGGCAGCCGACGGTCTGGTAGGACTCTTTGGTAGGCCTACAACCTATACTTTGGTACTTGGATCTCTCATGTCACTTTACTGACGTAGATCTTCTTGGATCCGCGGCATTCTCTGTCGTTCAAAGCGATCTGAAAGGCAACATCACGGTGATTATGCTATGCTACGCCACGCGAATTGGGGACTGATTGAAAGCCCTCTAGAAAGTTAGGACGCGCTATGAAGCAACACCCTCTTTGTCTGCCACTCTTGAATCTCTCGTAGAAAACGAGAAAGGCGAAAAGAAGCGCGTTGCTACGGAAGGCCTTATGTGGCTCCTTCGTGGACTCTCCTTCACTTGCAAAGCTCTTCAGAATGCTCAGGCTGACAAGAACGCTGAGCTAGCTACCGCATTTACCGGCTCTTACGAGGTCACTCTCAAGAAGTTCCACAACTTCGTTGTGAAAGGCATATTTGCGGTTAGGAACCCTTGATTTTCCAGTCCTATATCTGACCTAACGAACCATCATGTGCTCTGTAGGTGGCAATGAAGGCTTGCCCGTACCGTGCTGACTTCTATGCCAAACTTGCTGCGGACCCAGCTGGTGGGCCATCTGCAAGCCAAGAGAAGCTCAACGAAGAGTTGGACAAATGGCTCGCCGCTCTCAGCTCCATCGTCGATCGTGTACAAGCTTTCTACGAAAATGGGAATTACGCCAAAGGCCTCTAACTTGCTGGAAGCAACGACGGATATATAGTTTTACCAGTAAATTCGCAAGTTTCTCCGCTACGTCAAAATGTATGTACTTTTGTAATTACTCACATATTGGAATTCTGGATGCACAGTTATTGACCCCACCCCCTTTTAACGCGAATTTCTCGAACGATAACCAAATGGCAATGACGCTTTTGAAAACCGTCTAGGAGAACAAGAAGAGTTTGCTAATAGTAGACAATATGGTATTACATGTGATTGAGGTGTCGACGGTGTTTCTGCATAGGGCACGTAGACGTTACTGTTGACATGAGAAACCCGGTCCATTCTCATCGCTCTCACTCGGTGGAATCTGTTAACCAGTGTTGTCCTGGTGTATCCTGGACCTGTTTGGTGTTTGATCGTCATAATGAACTGGCATTCGAGTAAACGAGCTGAAGCAGAACCGAACAACACGGACGCATGATAGCAAATGTAACTTGAGAACCATCTCATTTCCATGATAGCCTCCGAATCTAGTTCATCTATCTGCCAGAGTCGTATACCTCAGAGGGTTCTTTGGGCGTTGGTCAAGGCTATGTTGGGCAATCCTTTGGCATAATTGTATATCGCTCCACGTGGTGATGTCATGCTCGACGAGATAAGGACTATGCAATGACAACTTGGGAGAAGCCTTTGAAGACAACATGGAATGAGATGAATGCCGAATTTAGTGGAGAATCAGACGGTCAGTAATGTATGATTTCGCATCGTCCTTGGTTGAATATTATTGTCGTCCAAGTACTTGAAACACACCACGAAAATGGGGCTCGTTTCTGAAATCTGTGCAGGCGAGTATGACGATAATCTGGTGGTTGTATAAAAATAGGCGTGGACGCCGACAATAGATCACTGATCAGGATTGGCGTATGTTTTCGATCAGATGACCGCTCTATAGAAAGCATTCGCATCATCTCTTGCGCCCATGCTTCGAGGGATGTAACATGAATTACACATAGTAGCGTGTTCGTATTCCTGTAAAATGAAAGAAACATCGCCTTCGAATTGGCAGGAACCATTCATATAATGATTCTGATAGATGCTTCGTTCGGCTTCATCCTATTGGACGCATATTCCAAGAAACCAACAAAGTTCTTGGTGATAGCTGTACTCGAGAGAATTTGACGCCACCAGAGAGAACTGAGGTTTTGAAGCGTTTGAAGTAAATTCCCCTTTCCACGGTTACTAGTGCCCGTAAGGCATGATGAAATATCACTTCAACCCGTCGTGATTTATTTCAAGTTCAGCATCGACATAGTTACTCGGTGTACTCTTGACCAGTTGGTCCGCCTTTGTATCCGATGTCACAGGTTTTCCTGAAAAGCGGTCAACAGTACTACGAAGTGGGAACTGCATCGCCGGAGAAGGCTCTAGTTGGGAAGTGCGTACAGATGTCTCATGAACTTGTGAAACGTAGAAACGTGGTGGCGATGCAGAAGAATATCCGTGAAGATGGGAATTTCGTGGAAGTGAAGATGATGTTACTAAAGGATCGGTTCGTCTGGGCAGCGTCCTAGGAGGCTGGGAAGCTTTCGGCGTAGGCATTGCTGACTCGTCCGTTTCGTCGCTCTGGTTATGATGACGCTTGCTTCGCGCCACTTCAGCGAGTTCATGTCCAATGTCTTCATCAGAATTTGTGCGGGACCGGTCTGTGAAGCTAGAGCTGACGCTGTCAAACGACAGCCTAGTTATTATTTCGTCTCGTGTAGACGCATTGATGGGTAGGGCCGTAAGAATAGAAGACAGTGAATTATTGACATGAGAAGGACTGTATTTGTTAGATCCGGGAGATAATCTAGAGTTTCCATGGGGGTGTATATGTTGGTCAGAGTAGTCTGCAATATTCATGGTAATTGACTGGGTATTCTTGTGGGTTGATGGAGGGAAATAAGATAATTGTTTGATGGGTATTTTCCGAACGGGTACAGACGGACTTGGAGGGACAGTCTCGCTAATCGGCATGAAAATGGGAGATAAAAGCTGTTCGTAAGGGTCTGTGGAGGAATTTTGTATTTCTGGCGTGAGGGATATGAGGTTTTGTTCAGGTATGTATTCGCAAGCTCGGGAAGCTTGTTCGATGGGAATGTATAACACATCTCGTAGATGTATAGAGTCTGTAGTCCAGAGTTTATTGGCTCTTCTAAGATTTGGCATTGATATCCCGTATTTCAATGCAACCCCAGCTAAAGAATCCTTTGAAGTTACCTAATTTATGCTATTAGGTATGATTTAGAATACGCGAATCACGGATGTTATACCTGGTGCACGATCACTTCCTTTTCTTGGTCTGGAGAGGAAGGTGATGGTTCCGTTGTCGAATCCCTGTCTAGAACAGATGCATCACCCAGATTTGCATCATTAACAATCCGCAGAAGATGCGGTCTTGTAACCCCTCCTAGGTCCTCAAAATCTGTTCCATTGATTCCTGCAAGCGCTGTCTTCAAAGGGTGCAAACCTGCACTATACGGTGGAATCTCGATGTCTGTAAACGCGCGTGTATGCCTCGTCGATCCTGCATCTCCATTTGCTGAATGTTTGCCCGACAAAGAAGACCGTCGCCGTCGTAAAGTTGGCCGTGAATTAGAATTGGGAAAGAACGCTGAACTATAAGATGATTGGGCTGAATTTGAACCAGAACTAGTAGGATCCTGAATAGCAGACACCCCTTCTGCAAATGGGTTATATGCAGGGTCGTCCGAATCACCATAAAGCATTTACGGGAGTCGAAAGAAAGCAGGGAGCTTGAAGATTATTGTGTACGGTGACAAGAACAACGTCGGCGGCTACGTCTCTCAGTTTGCTGTTTCAATGTCATGATCGGCCACAGTACTCAGATAGCACGTGATACCGATCGCGTCACATCCTTCTATTTTTGGAAGCCCCTAATTGCCCTGGTCCTCAGCGAGATTATTCCGACAGTATGACCTGTAAAATCCCGTAGGAAAGAGAAATACGAGTAGCTTTCATTCTTCTATATGAGGTATACAATCGCTCTGAGATTGTTTGTTCTTGCTCTTTATACTTGACCTGACTAGAAATCTTCACCCATCGCCGAGGCCGGGCCAAGGATGATTGGATCCAGGAACGACAGTCCAAACAGTTTACAGGCACCGTAACACTCACAGAAACTGTTAAGACCTCATTAGTGCAGTTAAGCTATCGTGAATCTCATGTGTTTATTTCCCCACAATATTTTTTACGATAAATTTTGCATCATTTTCATCGCCTAGTAATAATTGACATCGTTGAATTTGGAAGTGTTTAAATAGCCTCTATCACACCTGTGGATAGTAGGAAAAAAAGTTAAAGTACGCCTTACCAATAGAAATCTGGCTAAACATCTTGTTTCATCTCTATATTTACATCTCAAGTGCATTTCGGAACGGGATTGATACGATCTCTCTTATCTAGTTTCTGATACCCACTAGTACGGTAAGATAGCAGATATATCACACCTCTTCGTCAAATGGGATAGCAACGACGTTATATCATGTTACCCAGTGAATATAATTTTTTGAGGCAAGATCGCAGCCGGCGCTAATTGGCTGCGATTAATGATGGTGTACTAGTAATACTGCAACAGTCATACCAAACCATTCTGGGTCTATTAAACTCTCTCAGTCGCATCACTCACATACGTCAATCAAAGATGTTGACTGTCAAACCACACAATTGGCTGGAAGGAAAAAAGTTCAAACTTCATGCATTGGATAGCGGGCAATGAGAATACACGATAACTTCTCAGATGTTCCGTGCCATTTCAGAAACAGGATTGGTATAAAGCCTAGGAACGTCCATAAATTCTTCAGTTTCTTAACAGATTCGAGCTAATTTTTGATAGTAACTAGCACCTCTGTTCCGCTAGAGACCGTGTACAAACATTGTGTGGATTTGCGAGTGGATAAGTTCGTCTGCTTAATTAGTGTATCCTGGCCATGGTTCAACTCGTTTAGTCTGTTCAGCTCAATGTCGAGCTGTATATGTCGTTATTAACCCCGCTAACATATACACATCTGTACGGTACTTGGTTCATCGTACTATACGCTGCCTATCAATAACAGTTTGCCGGCATGGACAAAGTGTATCAGGATTCCAAGGATCCGGACTTTTGGCAGACATTGCAGCTGTCTCCCGTCTGCACATTCAATGAACCCTATGAAAATTTAGGTTCAGTCCAGCTAGTAGCCCAATACTCATTTTGGAATAAAGGGCAGCAGCCCTAGAATTTCAGACCCAGCGCCATACTTAAATAATAATAAAAGCAAATCCACATCACTCACATCAGAACAAGCGTCTATTTTCAGAGTCAGGGGCCCCGAGTAATATGAATTGGATACGGAACCTTAATATCACGGTCTAGCCGAACAGTGATACGCTGCACGGCTCATGTGAGCGGCTAATTGGGTACGACTACCTGCAACTGACAAGTGCGCGTGCTATTATCTTTATCAGTCAATTAGTAGTACGATTCGAGCGGGAAAAAGTCAGTTTATTTTCAGTGCTACAAAAGTCCCATGTCCCATGTGATAGATAATTGTCTAAACTTTATCTTTATCAAACATGTCGAATCGTCGAGCATCTTTGCACAGGCAGATGCATCGACGTCGGCGCCTCGTCAGGTGAGTCCTGGACTAAGGCTACGGGGTACAGATAGGAGCGAAGATATAGAGGCCGAGATAATATATATTAGAACTAGCTGGCCAATATGAGTTCCGGAACTCGGATACCACATCTTCATTCTATAGATCTTTTTGCAGTGCAAAATAAATTCTAGTAACGTACTGTTTACTGGTTTTCTGTCTGTTCGCCGAATCAAAATGAAGCTTTTTTTTCAAGAAGCCGTCGAGTGGATAAAATGCTTTCCTATTAAGCTCAAGACGACTCCGACTCTCCAATGATGTCGGAAGATACAGGCGCAAGTCGCGAATCAAGAAGGATCGGCATGGTCGACTTCGGGAATCGTGTCCAAATAGAAGCAAGAAAACACGTCTTGTCTTTGTCCTTGACCTGCCTTAGTCTCGTAAAGGTGTTATTGCTTTTACGAAGTAAAAAAAAGGATGATACGAGCAATCGGAGCGAAAGAAATGGAGCGTTCTTCACTAGTAGACCGAGCAGAGTATCTGATTTATTTCTGCAGGTGTGGGTAATAAATTAAGCCCGGTGGACTCCAGACTCCTCGACTCCAGACTCCTCGACTCCAGACTCCAAAGCCGATTCTAGTCAAGAGAATGAACGATATATTGATAAGTAAGCGTTCCATAGATCGAAAGAAAGAGCAGGCATTGGACAGGAAGCAAGAAAAGGACGACCAAGACAATGCAGGAGAGACGACGTCGGTCTCGCATTCACTATTCATGAAAGCATTCTTCCAGTCCGCAGTGTCAATGTGCATCCCTTTTTTTTTGAATTTTTTTTTTTGCAAGTTCCGATGCCGAGAAAAGAGCGTCGGTGACTGCGAAAATTTCCTCCGGAGCTGTGTTGTCCTCGGGGGATATACATATGATACCCCTAGGAGTCTGGGCTTGGGAAGACTTCATAGACGCCTATAGATGCCTGTGTTTGAATTGTTCATCGTCTGATTCAATGAATTGTAGAGAGGAGGATGATCTATAAACAGATTTCCAATGATGCAAGGGGCAGTAGTGTGTTGTAGTGTGGTGGGTCGGGCTGAGCCAAGGCCATCATAAAGCCGATCAGACGCCTTCCGGCAGAGCCACAAGGCGGACAATCCCAATGAAATAAATAACACATGGGTTAGATTAGATGAGATTACATATCATAAGAAAGGCGGATGACGCGCTCCAGGTCCCCCACCCGATTTCCCGAAGAATGGAGGGCGCAACGGTTGGCAGATAATCAATAGAAAATTTTGGGTACAGGCCTCAGGGTCATCATGAATTCTTGTCGTCATAATAGGGCGGTAAATGTCCTCTACGTATGTACAGAAAGATTTGAGTGTGTCTTAGTACAACAAAAAAATAATTGAGGGGGCTAAGGTATTAACTTAGATCAAAGAACGAAAAAAAAGAAAGAAGTACAACAAATGGGATACATCAAAAGAAACCAAAAACACCAATGGCCCAATATACTCATTTCAACAAATGAAAAACGCTGAAGCAAAAGAAAACTTCATTGTATATTCTGGATAACATTTGTTACGCAGTTTGAGCATCTTCCCTACGTCGTTTTGAGCCGGTGGATACTGGCGAAGGAGGAGAGGCGACACCAATTGTGTGATTTGCGCTAGGAGCTTGGGCAGCACCTGTAACTCCTACAACCAAGCCCTTGAGCCATCCATTCTCTCGTCTTAATCCCTCGCACTCCCTCTCTAACTCAGTCACTTTAGCCTCCAACTCCTTCGCCTTTCCCTCGAGAGCAGCTTCCCTCTCCTTTTTCTTCAGCCTGAAACGAGCACTGGCGGCAGTATTTCTGCGACGCTTATCTTCAGCAGCCGACAATGTGGTGGGTGGTGCGCTTTCCTCGCGAAAGTCGGGTGATCCGACGCTAGTAACGGACTCCTTGCGAGTGCGGGCACGCTTGGTAGGGACATAGGTATCCTCTGCGGTAGATGACGCAGGGGGCCGTGTAAATGTAGATGGTGGAGCAGGAGGATATGATGGGAAACCGGCATTGAACGAAGGATTCTGGCCGGAATGGAGGGCCAGGATCTGAGCCAGGGAAGGAGCCATACCTCCTGGTTGCTGTTGGGGAATTGCTGGAGGAACAGCCGAAAATTGCTGGTCCATAGCGAAACCAGCAAGAAAAGCGTTGATATCGAACGCATTGGGGGTGGAGTGGTTAATATTTGGGTTCCCAAGGTTCACATGGCCACTCTTTTCCTGAACGACGGGGGATCTGGCCTCTTCTTCTTCCTCGTCTGAGATAGACTTTGAGTTCTTGTGGTGGTCATCGTGTCTCGATGAGAGAGGTTCCTCTGACTCGAAAGCTAAATTGGTCCAAAGGTCTAGTTGGGCGCTGAGATCTGGGTACGCTTGACCCAAAAGTAGATCATGGGAGTCAGTGACCTCCTGAGCCGGATGAACGATGTTAAGACCCTGAAGGGTGGAGGGCGGCATACTGGGGGACAAAGCGGAGGAACCGCAAAAGTTGAAGGATGATGGTAGTAGCAGAAGAAGAAGGAAAGACAGGAAGTCGGTTGTGTCGGTGGATTTGAAGTTTGCATCGGTCCGACTTTACATTTCCAAAGGTCCACCATCAGATGACAAATCAACTTTCTCGATAATATTTTTGCGGGCTCGTCGTCTCTAAATCCCACATGATGTTTCTGTCTTACAACTGAGAATTGAGGAACACTTGTGTCTTCACAACATGATAAATTTGTACAAATATAGCCCTAAATACAATGTCAAAGGTCAACACTCTTCGATCGCTATTCTTGTAATCTTCTGCGGATGCATAAGCATTGGAGAGACCTTGCTTTCCAACGAGAAGCCGTCCTGCGACATGGGTATCTATTTGGTGAGAAATAAGAAACAAGCCAAAATGCCACGGTCGTGGATGACTCACATCTCTAAGCACTGGCAGCGGTTAGCAATCGCGCTATCATTATCAAGACGCTGACGAAGACCGCACGTGAATCACGACATAGAGAAACATTTGATTCGTCAGTGTCTCCGAAGTACACCCTTGGGCCCTTCTGTGGCGAGCGGTGGGGCCGCACAAGTATCAAAAATATGCAGGCTATAAAAGAAAGATGAACGGAAAGACTTCAGCCGTAAGTTGTGTTTTTACCAAAGATAATACGTTAACGATTGGAGAAGACGTTGGAGGGGCCATAATGCTGGTACCCCGAGTTGGGTACACAATACATATGTCATCGGGTCAACAGAGAAACTGCAGATAAGCACAAACACCTTGAAATAGACATATGTGCCAGAACTAAACAGCCACATGATCTATTCAAAAGACCCAAAAGACATAAACAGATGGGGATCGACGCTAAGAGTATACACACGAGTGGGCGAGAAAACCGAGAGTCGATTAACAATGTGAGCTGCTGAAAAGAAAATGCACACGATGACGTCCTTGACGCGACAGACGCGTTAGCGTGGCTAAACACGATGACACAGGCGAATTTATCAAGGGCACGACCGGGCAGAAGCCTAGAATACACGCTATCGAACGCGTTATTTAGAGCACAGAGAAGGGAATAAACCTCCAGATACAGCATAGCAGACAGAACACTCTGGCAAAGGTTATGTGTCAGGCATCCTTCTATAGCACCGGAACACAACTAGCCTGCACGTAAATGCGTATGTATCCATCCGTGATCGCAGTCATGGATATTCCGACTCCCAGCGTACAGAGATAAGAGGGGATGTCGACAAGAACCATTACTGCAAGAGGCCGAGTGTCATAGGAGATTCAAGTTGTCTGACAAGGTTGAAACTTGAAAGAATTTGGAGGAACTCTAGGCGGAAAGGAGGTGGTTGGGAACAAGAGATAAAATATATGGGAGGAGAAAATAAGTCCATTCATCCACCCTTTTATACGAGCAAAGAGGTAGTGACAGAATATGTCGCCATGCTGAAGAACAACTTGCGGAAGACGCTCGGGAGAAGCCCAATAGAATGTTGAAAAAAGGCATGACTAATTCATGTTTATTGGCGTGAGAATTTCAGCGCTTAGTCATCCCGAATGTGGGTAAGCGACGTTGACCCGCCGCGAACTTGTGCCAGTCAGCACACAACACTCCTTTGACATAGACAGTGATCATGGCTTCTACAGAAGAGACAGTTAATGTACCATTCTTCAAGAAAAAGGGAAAAGGTCGCCCTACTACTACCCGAAAACGTTCTGTGTCGCCTGCAGGAACTAGCACACAACAGCCAGCTTTTGGTTCTTCGTCTGCTTCCAAATCCGAAGTCGTCCTGCCCACAAAGAAAGGCGCAGTTAACCTCCTCAGTGCAGGGACAAAACGCACACAAACACAACGCGAATTGGATGATCTTGATGCTCCTGAGAAAGATGGCCCGGATGTCAAGTGGACTGCTGCAGGGTCCCATCAGAATGCAGCCCTCGAGATCTTGGCTGGCGACGAGGCAGAGGAGCTATTGGCCAAAAGGCGGAGAAAGGAGAAGTTGGATGCTGGCGAAGAGGGTGAAGAGATCCCTGATGATGGAAAGTATCACGGACAGAGTGCATACAAGAGCCACATCAAGAAAAGTACAGAGGTTCCTAAAGCGATGCGAGTCGGACCTCAGCGAAGCACCACCACTATCCGTACTGTCACTATCGTCGATTATCAACCGGATGTCTGCAAGGATTACAAAGGTATGTTATTTTCCTTATCATGATCATTGCCAGTTTCGCAAGTGCAGGGCTAATTACCGCAAACCTTTGATAGAAACTGGATACTGCGGGTTTGGTGACACGTGTAAATTCCTTCACGATCGTGGTACATGTAAGTTTATATTGTTCTTACGAATGTGTAATATATATTTACCTATTGTTCCCTAGATCTTGCGGGTTGGCAGCTCGATAAACTAGCAGAAAACGCACAGAGAAATGTCGAAGATGAATCAGATGAAAATTCGGACGATGAGGATGTCCCTTTTGCCTGCCTTATTTGCAGAAAGCATTACACCGACCCTGTTGTTACTCGCTGCGGTCACTACTACTGTTCGGCTTGTGCGATAAAACGATATTCAAAAACACCGAAATGTCTTGCTTGCGGAGCTACGACCGGTGGTATCTTTAACCGTGCAGACAAGATCATTGAGAAGATGAACAAAAAGAGAGACGAGAAGGAGGCGAAGAAGAGGGAGGGGTCTCCTGACGAGGCAATCCAAATCGAGGGTCTGAAAACGGTTGACGGGGAAGAGGAAGAAGGTTCACACTCCTCCGATTCTGATTAGCCAAAGGAGTTGACTCCAGGTATGTTGTGTCGGTAACTTTTGTTTTATCTATTTCCACTCATTCGGATTGTCCTTGCCCAGCTATTGCCCATGTGCTCAATATATAATGGGAATCCCATACAGGACATGTCCTTATCATTGTTTTCTCTCTCTGATACTTGTGACCTCTCTCCACAGCCTCCTGTGGATTCCCCTGTGGATTTCTTTTATTCGGTTCATCTCGCGTCAACAACTGGATGTTATTGATGGATCAAGCAATTATAGCAGACACTAGGATTTGGCACCGTCCCAGCTTGTGTCTGTCAGGTTGCGTCGCAACATCATCTTTACATGATGTCAAAATGTGCTATTCCATTTGGCACCTCGATAGGCTGCTCATGTCGCTCTATGTAGGCATCGTCAACTCGACCTCGCGTCTCCGAAATTTTTTTCCCGAGATTCACATACAGTATATATTTACCATGTTTTAATTTATTCGGCGCCTACCGATTAAGGGTTTCCGCACAGACCGTGGTCTGCTTTAGTGCCCCCGAAGTATTTTTTCCCGTGTAGGTGATACAATCACAAAATAGACCAAATGAAAATGTATTTTTTCTCGCGTTAGTATGTGTGCATCAGGCTCTGTGTTTCGCACTTCTATCAAGTATCCATGTCAGCTATTTTCTAGTCATCAAACATTGAATGTTGGGCCTATTTTACACTTCTTCTCCAGCCGGATATTAGCTCCCATCTCACTCCGACGAGACTTTAATTTATCTAACAAAAGCCAGAAACCCTGAGTTGTCTCACCCTAAGGTAATGCTTAATGAAGACGATGGCATAACATATGTTGCGGATTATGGTCATCGCTTAGAAACTAAACCGACATAAGAAATCGTCACAGACTAGAACAAATGTCTTTATAGGACTACATACATAACATAGGCCACTCACTAGATTTGTCACTATTAAAAACGACTCCGGCATAGAGCTTCTCAAATGACAATTTACCACGGACAGTTGACCAAGATGCTTTACATATTCAGTTCATGGAGATCGGGTGTTTTTTACTCGACTCGCTCCCGATCCATGTGTGCCGTAATCTCTGTTTTTCATTCAATTAAAATTTAACCTATCTTTGGATGGCTTTCGGGATCCATGTAAATCAAT
The DNA here is from genome assembly GCA_964017145.1 of Agrocybe praecox. NCBI lineage: Eukaryota > Fungi > Basidiomycota > Agaricomycetes > Agaricales > Agrocybaceae > Agrocybe > Agrocybe praecox. Next base: position 1,415,340 of record OZ024842.1, on the reverse strand, counting down.
TGTGTGTGCCATCTGAATCGCTTCTTTTTTATGTTTCCGAGATTGGTCTTCACCTTTCACCTGATAAGAAGGCAGGAATGTGCATTTTGTAACTGATGTGCGTAATTATAAGTGCGTGTAGAATAAGTAAATGGGGCAACGATAATTAAGAACAGAAGCTGACATTAATGCGACTGGAAGGACAAATGATTAGCATCTAGCAGTCAAAACTTAGTGGATGCCCTTAGTGATTTCACTCACCATAAAAAACTTGGAACATAATACATAAGTTAGGAATGGTCACACCCATTGTCTAAATGCCGCTTGAGCGAATCATTCCTGGAGATAGAAAGATGAAATAGTCAGACCGATGTCACTGCTACCCAGGCTTTGGGTCCTCACCTGCTAAATCCTTTCACGCAATAAGGGCATTTGTGGGTTACAGGCGTAGGAGCATGCTGCGTTTCATGGTGTCTCTTTCGATCATGAGATCTGGAAAACGTTTTGCCGCAGACCTCACAGGGAAAGCGTTCGCCCGACGGTGAGGAGGCGGAGGTGGGAGATGCGACGGCGGACACAGAGCCCGACCGGGGGCGACCAGTGCTGATCCGGCTTGGGTGTTGACCGCCATGAGATGGGAGAGTGTGAGAGGAAGGTGGATAATTTCCAGACGGAGGATAATTCTCTTCGGGGATGCTGGCCGTTAATATCGTATGATTGTAATTATAAGAGTGGGCGATCTCTGAAGGAGTAGGGATAAACTGCTGCGGTGACTGAGGAGTACGATGAATTGGAAGTTGACGAGGATCTGCAGGAGGCAGGTACTGCTGTGATGAGTAGGGGTGACTGGGTGATGCGTATCCGGGTTGTGTTGAAGAAGAGCCTCCGTAGCTGGTTGGAGTGTAGTAACGCGGATCACGACCATGAGCAGGGTCGCGGTGGGTATTGGTGAGTGAGGGCGTCATGCTACGGAAATAGGGATTAGACGAGTTTACGGCTGTACAGAAACATAAGCGCTACTGTTGGGTGGGCTAAAGGAGAAGCATACCGTCATGGACGCCACTCATTCCCTGTGCGGGTGGCGTATAATACTGATCAGCACCATGGTAGCCATTTGAGGAGGATAAGTCGGCGCTGTGGTGAGATGTGTGACCAGAGGAGCCAGAGGGGTAGCCTGTAATCTGGTCGTCGTAGGCGTAAGCGCGAGGGTCGCGTTGGTACATAGTAAGGGACGGAAAGGGATGATATAAACCGAGGGATGCTTGCTTGTCTGGCCTTTAATAGGACGGAGCCGCCAGGTGTCATCCAACATGGCAATTACATGAACACATTTGCATCGAGGAATTAGATCATAAATAAATCGTTTTCGATCCTGGGTGAGGCCCGCTATCCACGGTACCCTCTAGTCGCCCTGTCTTCCTTAATTCGAATCTGACCACGGAACGCTCAAGTGTCCTCTGATCCAGGCTTGAAAATCAATCATAAAAAACTTCAAGGGAAGCCTCGTTATTTCGGGCCAGTAGAGAGATCTAGATGGTCTATTGATTCCCTACGAAAGCCAAAAGAGGTTAGTCACACAAAAAGGACGTCAAATACGCCATAAACTCAACTGAATTGATATATGTACAATTCGGATGGTCATAAATGCTGTTTACTTACTTCTCGCAATTGCCAAGTCGGGCTATTTTTCCTTCCATGTCCAAGTACTCATCGTCCTGTCTATGGCATGTAAAAAGAATCCCATCAAAAGATGTTCAAAGTAAGTTACAGACCTCCTTATGTTGGACGTGAGAAACCAAGATTTCCCCCCAGGCTTCCCGCACGGCTCGGCAGTGAATTAGCGCGGAGTTACGAATGTTATATTATTTGAAATGTACATGGACCCTGTTAAAATAAACGTCGGATCTGAAAGTCACGCCAGCAGCCTCGACGAGGAAAGAAGAAAAAGGATCATACTCTGAACAGACTTTTGATCCCATTTACGTCTCTGTGTATTCTGCAAGTCGGCATCGGTGTCCGACGTTGGCACGCTTCACTTTCTTGTCAGCTAAATCGGTTATGAGCGAGGAGTCTTGAATATGCTCACCGTCATGCAATTTAAAATTGGGAACAGTGCATATGCCAAGATTAGGCACAACATTAAGTGTGCAAATTATTGAGAAACGGCTACAGTCGGATACCATTGGGTACATAGCTTTGGATCGACAATGGAAAAGCTGATGATGAGATGCTAGCAGGTTAGGTTAATTCCGGGTATTTCATATCGGAGGGCGTGCAAATCGTTGCAGATTGTGATTATTATGTAGTTGTGTGAGCTATCCTAATACCAGATGGGAACTAAACAAAGGGATTAGAAGGGAAAATTTACGAAAATAATACCGCTGGTTAGCTATACCGGGGATATGATGGGCGAGAATCCGTGTAGAATCCAAGACGACAGTCAATCGTACTTTCAATCGCTTGGATTGCGAGAGAATCGCGATGGTCAACCGTGTGGCGATTGGAAGCCATAAAATTCGCATGACATCTCTCTGAATGCTTGCTTAGAAAAGGTGAAAGAAAGGACGTGTCAGCCTTGCAATCAACGGTAGACTTTGCTGCCCTGCAATTGCGGTACACATTGTTAGGCGAGCAAAACACGATTCATATCAATTAGGGTGTTTATAGCAAAGGTTAGCTTCAACAAGTGTATAAAGGAGAAAAAGAAGAAAGACTAAATCGTCCTTGCCGAACAGGGCTCATGTCGCCGATTTCCTTTTCTGGACAAGGCTATTGCCAAATACGCGCAAGCACATGATGAGTCGAGTCGCTTCATAATTCGTGCAACAAATGGCACCTTTTGATCTTGACGCGTGTATCCAGCAACTTCTGCGCAAACAACTCCTACATGAGGTATTACTTCGGGAAATATGCGAAAAGACAAAAGAGGTCCTCATGCGAGAGTCCAACGTCGTGCACGTTAGCGCTCCAGTAACCGTGGTGGGAGATATTCATGGGTGAGTCATTAAATAACAATCATCGCAAAGATATCGTCTCATCATTCTTTCAAGACAATTCTACGACTTAATAGAGATCTTTCGGATAGGAGGCTACGCCCCAAATACTAATTATCTTTTTCTTGGTGCGTAGGTATCCCCATTTTTTAAAACCTGTGATTACTTCAACTTTCTGCAGGCGACTACGTGGACCGCGGATTATTCAGTGTTGAAACCATCTCTCTATTAACATGCCTCAAGCTTCGATACCCAGATCGTGTACAACTGATTAGAGGAAACCACGAGTCAAGAGCTGTAACCCAAGTCAGTTGCTAATATTGGATGCATTGATCCAACTTTCTTATCCGCTCTCAAAGACGTATGGATTCTATACGGAATGCGTCCGAAAATATGGCTCTTCTCATGTCTGGACTTACTTCACCGACATGTTCGACTTTTTGACGTTATCTGTGGTTATTGACGATCAGATATTCTGTGTTCATGGAGGTATGTACCTACTACTTGCTTGCCAATGGCATGACTCAAAGGAATATGAAAAGGGCTGTCACCTTCAATACACTCAATAGACCAGATTAAAGTAGTGGATCGATTTAGAGGTACAAAGTTTCCATATCTAATGGGATCTTCTCCTCAGGCTGACCGCCGTAATAGAAATTCCCCATGAGGGCCCCATGGCAGACCTAGTATGGTCAGATCCTGACCCGGAGAAAGAAGATTTTGCGATATCACCCAGGTAAGCTTGGATGAATCGAACCGTCATGATTTATGCTTATCCCAATTTAATTAGAGGTGCCGGTTACACCTTTGGTTCTGGAGTGGTATACAAATTTCTTGATGAAAACAATATGTCCCATATACTCCGTGCTCACCAGTTATGTATGGAGGGATACTCCTCACTATTCGACAAACATCTATCCACTGTTTGGTCGGCACCGAACTATTGCTATCGGTGTGGTAATTCTGCAAGTATTCTTGAAGTGGGTCCCGGCGGGTCGATGTACTTCAATGTTTTCGAGGCAGCGCCAGAAAACGAGAGAGACGGACCAAGCCAGCAACAAGCACAGAGTGCAAGCGGGAAGGTATGTTGGCATAATGTTAAATGTTACAACCCTCGATTCCTTACCGTCCCTTTCAATTAGCTTCCGGAATATTTCCTCTAACTTATTGCTAACCACGTAATGATATTCGACGTCGTCTCTTGAGTGCCGTCTGAATGGCATTCATAAGGCTTTCACGTCTTCCGCTATTCGACGCTTTAGACTCGGATGTTCATGACACATTTTGTAATTGATACCAATTTGGGCTGCCCGCCGGAGGAAGTCTTCCCTTTTTGTAATCACCCTTAAATTATTAATTCCGTACAAGACGGTGATTCAGTCCGTTACGAAGAAATATACGCCAGTGTTATAGACTAGGAATAAGTGGGCGTCTATTGGCCAGAAGCCAGCGACGAGGAAGTTGGAGAAAACCTTTCCGTAATGTAACTCGTAAAGTGATTACTATCAGGGTAAAACAGAGTCCCAGTGTGATGTGTTTGCGCCAGCGCATCCAAAAGAGCATTAATAAAGTCTTCACAAGATCTCTTTTCCGACGGCGACCATGCTGAAAAGATGGAGGACCGCGTTTCGTCGCTGGTACCACGGGATAACCAAAGAAGGGGTTTAGAAGGGAAGTCGGGGATAACCATGATATTGAGCTTGATGGTGAATTGAGAGTCGCCGTCACAGGAATTTCTTCAGGTTCTATTGGAGTGCTCTCCAACGGTGTTTCGAGAGCTGGTGGTGGTGGTGGCCGTACAGGATCCTCCAAGAGTGCCAACGTAGGTAGATTCCCGCCGTAGTCTAAGTAAATTGAATCACATTTGGGGAAGACAGAATATGCTATTTGGCTGACATACCTTGTGGTAAGGCCGAGGGGGAGAAGTATTCTTTGAGTTCCTTGTTTGACGGAAAGAAAACGCGAGAAAGCGCGGTCTCTGGTAAAAGACGTCTGCGCAGCAGAAACGAGTTTAATTGGGGCAAAAATCTTGGGATGACAAACGCACTTAAAGATACTCCAAAGACCTGAATGTGTCCAAGAATAATTGAGCATGAAAACTGGCGGACTATGTCAAGTGAGACGTTCTCATTAAAGTCGATTAAAATCTCACCTGCTGCAATCATTCCAGAAAAGCGTGGAATGACTTCGCGAATAGTCCATGTAAAGAGATCGATGTTCTGTGCTATGATTAGTGCAAAAATTACAGCAGGATGTTTGAATACGTTACTATGCTCTGAAGAGATAGTCGTGCTAAATCCAGTAATACGACATATTGTAAAGGCGGCCGCGCGTCGTTTTCTGAACTATCGTAAAGTGACCTTAGATGCAGCCTAAGTTGTTCAAACACCCTAATGATGGAGCGCTTTTGCGAATCCACAGGCTCATCGACTGGAGTTACTTCAAGTACTAGTATTGGCCTGCCTAAAGGATCACGGATGTCCGATGGAAGACAATGAAGGTTTGGAATCGGCGACGGAGGTTCTGACGGCCATAGATTTTCTATGCGCCATAATAAAGTTTTTTGAATTGCTTCCAAAGAGAACGATCGTGTAAACTTATTGCGCTGTAAGTACGACGTAAATCAGAACGCTTGCTACTCGTTGTCAGCGGAGTACAAGAACTCGAAAAGTGCTCACCCTTGCGAGGCGGAACATGGAGGCTTAGCACACTGCTGTTACTCATGATGAAGTGGTTCTACAAAAGATGACCTTACGTACGTGTATCAGAAAGCCATTCCTCTGCCCATTCCTGGACCTCTAGACTAAGCCCAAGCTCGTCGGTGACAGAAGGCAGGATGTCCCGGATTAAAGTGTCCTGTAGAGTGTAAATGTCCTCCAAATTAGAGTGGTATTGCTCTAATAGCGCATCTCGATTAGTTTGTAGTCGCCTGCGCGTTTCCATTCAAAAAAGGACTCGATCCTGTTGCTTGGTGGGTCCTGTACTGGGAGACACCGGTCCAATGCGGTTGTAAATAGTAGCAGAACCAGTGATGGTGGTTATTGACATGACCGTGGCACATGTAAATCAAGCCCGTTCTCACGGTCATTTTGCCTTCAGCACCTGCAAGCTTTCCATCATCTACTAGTACTCTCAATGAATACTTGATAAAAATCAGCCGCTTTATTTCTATTTATCATAGAATATTACTGGAAACTATTTTTCATTTTTAACTATGCTGCAGGCCGGCCATGAATGACGAGAAGTATCAACCTTATGTATCTCTATCTAACCTGCATTGCCTGGTCGTTCTAGAAGTGATCAAGGAACAATATATTCAGCAATTAGCATGAAAATTTTCAAGGTACAACTGTCTTGTACGGCCCGACTTACAATTTATCAGTATCAAATCTTTTCGAGAAGCTTGAAAGGCAGTTTTGAAGCGTCGCGGGATCAAGGCGAGCGATAGGAAGAGAATATCCTTATTGACCTCATTGTCTGCACGGACGTATTCAGCAAAGAGGTCATGCTCGTTCCAAGCAGAGCTCATACTCCATAGCCAGGTATTCGGCGGGATCATCGGAGTACTAGGTTGACGGTAGAATGGCAGAAGAACGTAAATAAGTATGCATACGAGCAAGAGTAATGGAAATACGCTATATAGATGAGCACAAATGATTATTTGAGTTCCAATAAAATATGTATTTCTCATGCCTCAATCGTTCGAGTACTTACTTCGCATTTGCGTCGACTGAAGCTTGCATAATTAAATACTTGAAGTGGCGCTGGAAGTAGTGGAATATGTGCCTTTGACGTGCTTCCTATAAAGATGCCTCGATAATAATGAAATTTAGTTCGAAAAAATACTATGGGGACGTGTAGTAGAAGGATTTCTTGTACCTAGTATGAA